>CM065931.1:14800000-16000000 GCA_033459515.1 Theretra japonica
TCGCCGTTCAATAGCTTTGGCGTACTTTTTCTTTAGCATTTTGCGTGCCTTTGGTATTCTGCTAAAGGCTTTCTAGCGATATTTTAGGCGATATTTGAAAAATACTCGTAAAGTAATGAAGTTTATCAGCTAATAATCTTCCGCTGCTGTAGGCGAGACTCCTATACCACTAAGTGTTCGGTTGCGAGGGCTTAGGCCATAGTCCACCGCGCCTGAAAAGTAAACGAAAGTGGAACGTCAAGCTCTGTGATATTGAATCGGGTGTACTCTGCTTGAGTCTTGGTCTAAGTTTTAGTCGTCAGCAGCTGTCGTCACTCACGTCATATGCATTGTATCAAGAATTGCGCTTTTATGTTCATAATAGTAATCCGCTTATATTTGGCGTGTTATTAGTGTATCACTTCGAATGAATATTTGTTGCGAGTTAAATACAACCCGCGTATGTTAATATTATTATTATATTGTAAATTAATTATTACGCGAGTCCATAAGATACTCCAGATATAGATAAATCTTATTGTATTTTTTTTTATTGTCGTTATAGGCAGACGAGCTAGCGGCCCGCCTGATGGAAAGCGGCCTCCGCTGCCTATAGACATCGCAGTGCCAGAGGTCTACAACAAAGTCGCTGCCTACCTAATAAAAAATCTTTCACAGTTTTAACATCCACGACACATCACCTACCGATGCGAATACGTAGCGTGGCTTCGTATATTTACTACCTACATATTTATAAAGATATTCCGCAGCCGTATAAATCAACGTCAGAAATGAAGCAAAATATACCGGTTAATTGGAATCATAACAAATGCATTAATACATCCGGAATTTCCGATACGGAATATTCCCGAACTGTTTGCTGTCAATATCGGGTAGCGTTGGGTAAATTCTAGCAAATTATTTGAGCTATCCCGGAGGTTATTTACCGTTTACATTTTCAAGGGAAAATACATTTCAATTTCAAGGAATTCTTTTGCAATGCCCGTTTGTTTTGCAGAGACGAATGACGCCGTTTCGACATGAGTTCTGTTGAATCACGACCAACAATTATTATCATTTTTTTTTATCAGTCCATATACGTCCCACTGCTGGGCACGGGCCTACTCTACAATCGAGAGAATCGATTGAGAGTGGTTAGGCCATATAGTCCACCACGCTGGCCTAGTGCGGGTTGGCGGACTTAAATACCGTAGAAATTCTTTAAAATCGCTACGGTATGCAGGTTTCCTCACGATGTTTTCCTTCACCGTTAAAGTGCGTGGTGATTAACTATCAATACACACATAACTCCGAAAAGTCGGAGGTGTGCCCTGGGATTTGAACCCGCGACCACCGTGAACATGTAGGCAGCCGAGTCTGGTCCGTTACCAACAGGCCACCACACACTTTTCATTAACGTTAGTAAAAAGAAACGAAATAGAAGAAATTATAATGTGTTGTCGAGGGAGTCTCTTGTCCGTGCATCAGCAATCCCATTCCGTGATATATCCCTATAATAGTGCTACAAA
Organism: Theretra japonica; assembly: GCA_033459515.1. Taxonomy (NCBI): domain Eukaryota; kingdom Metazoa; phylum Arthropoda; class Insecta; order Lepidoptera; family Sphingidae; genus Theretra; species Theretra japonica. The sequence goes on from CM065931.1 coordinate 14,801,509, forward strand.
ATGACAACAATGTACCAGGCAGTATGTGAAGTACTGTTCAGATCGAATATCAATTGAAGACACACTGTACTGCATTGTATCAGCCCAGATACGTCCCACTGCAGAGCACGAGTCTCCTCTACAATTGACAGTACGATTGAGTGATTAGGCCATATAGTCCACCATGCTGGCCTAGTGCGGATTGGCGGACTTTTACATACCATAGAAATTTATACAAATCGCTAAGGTATGCAGGTTTCCTCACGATGTTTTCCTTCACCGTTATAGTGCGTGTTGATTGATAATCAATACAATTGAAGACACAATAATTCGTTTACTTTTATTTACTAGCTATGATATATAATAACGGCGGTTTATCATATAAGAAAATTTAGTTTTTCTGTACTATATTATTTATCCAAAAACTATCACCATATTATTCTAACTACATTCAGTAGATACTACGCACAGTAACTAAATCAATTATAATACATTTCCATAACAATGACACGTAATGAATGCGTGAACGAGCTCGCAACGAAAACAGATCTTACGCCCCAGTTAGGCCGATACTAAGTACGAACAGAATCAATTGATTGTAACCCCAATGCAGGGGTGGATTGGCACAGGGAGCAGGAAGACATTGAGATTCTCCAACATAAGATTTGCCTGCCCAACGTCGAACTACTTGGTGTTAATAGAAGGATATTTGCATTCTACACGAAAGGTAAATGCATAGCCTACTTTATTACTCATAATGGCAGCGCCCATCCACTATTGACTAATCTAAACTCAATTTATTTTCTAAATTCAAAAATATAAACTAATTTGACAAAAGCGAACCTACAGCAACCACAATGAATACCACAATTTGACCTCAAAACTCGAAATTGAAGATGAAATAATATGATATGATGAAATCTTTTAGTAACATGCATCACAATCACATCGTGACTTTACCTTTTTGTGGGACAAAACCAACTAAAAACCCCTCAATTCAGTCCCCACCACATCAATCTACACGTCTCCACACTCCCGTATATTTGGCTAATCCGTCCCTGCCTCCCGGTCGCCGGGAGATGGCCGGGTATCGATCTCAATTGCATCCCGCCCTTACCTGACGATTCAAATATTAATTCCCTGAATTGATATTGTAGTTGGCACGTCGTAGCCGAAACTTGGACCAGTTAGCTCCACGGATTGAATAATGTAGACGTTACTGAATGAATTGTGACACATTCAGCTTTTCGAACTAAAGGTTCTTGAGGAGAAAAGCGAGGAACGAGACTTAACAAAGTTCATGAAAGCTGATAATTTTGGCAGTATCAAAAATGTATTCTTAATTTAGCATGCAACAGCTATTTTGCGTAATTAAAACAGCAGTTATGTAATAAATACGAAACAAACTCAGCAATGTCGTGAGGGTACATTTGGGTAATGCGTGATTTCAGGTTCGATTCAAAAATTGGCGATTCATTTACATTTGGTTTAATGGCGACAAATCTCGTATGTGATGCTCAAAACTTATATGGAATAAGTAAAAACATCTTGGGACGAAAGTCAGCCCGACGAACTATACGTAGCATTAATGGCACCTGTACCTGCCCCTTAGGGCATACAGCGTGAACTTACTGCACTAGATTTTGTAATGGAGTAGCCAACTGGAGAACTTGAACTGGAAACCAAAGAGAAACTCGATATGGCCGATGCCCACCCGGGATTTGAACTTACTCCATTCCACACTACCAATTATAAATTACTAAGCGAACAAGAATGTAGAATTTCTATTATTGCAGATAATGCAAATGTAATTTCGGTTAGCGTAACTGTTAACTAGTAATGTTTGTTTTGTAGAATTGAATTTCAATTAGTGTTCCAATAACATTTGTGTAACAAGCTAAGTACATTATTAAGTAAGCAATGTCAATTTCAAATTAACTGATGTGTTGAGGATTTGAATTTTAGTTATGATTTAATTTATATTCGAAATCCTGGTACCTATTAATTCTTATTATTGAAAACTTACCGTACCTTTTCCTAGAGTCTGAGGGTAGATTGAAAATTTGATTACTTAATTCACAAAGATTATACACATATTTATATAACCTCCAAGATCTAGTACAGCCGATACATGTCCAAGAGTACTTATACTGAAGTAGAATTTAAGCAAATCAACACACAACTCTAGTTTGCTTAGCAAATTCTGCTACCACCTAGATTCAATTTACTCCCATCTAGCGGCACATAAACTAACTACTTAATCGTGACTAGCGAACGCAATCGTACTAACTTTTACCCTCATTGATACCACTCTCTCAATTACTGAGGACCACCTCAACTCCTCACTTAACAAAGTAACATCAAAAGATTAAAACTTGGGATTCTTCGCTGCATAACTTTCCAACTCCATTTTGGTGTAATTAACGCGTTGAACCAATAAAACCTCTTACCTGAGAACTAAGTAGGTTTACTGATGGACTGTTAATGAAAAACAAGTTCGTTTGCTGAATTACTTATTAATTTCAATCCAAGTTTTTGGGGTTTACCAGGTAAATGTAGATTAACTAAAGGATTAAAGTGTTAAATATGAAATTTCATATTGCTTCGTTTCGTGTTTGTGTCTTCTTAAATCCTTGGTAGAAGTTGAAATTGAATTTGGTCTAAAATTTTGTTGCTCTGAAAGGTATAAGATTTTTCAACTAGCACTTTCTGGGGCCCAGCATTGCATGAAATTACGGGTACCAGCGCCATCAGCTCAAGCAACTGCATCCTCCTTTACCAATTCTCCTATCACGCGTGGCGCATACTGACAAAATTGGGAGTGACCAATTTTAAGCAACGGAATTTCTCTGATTGAATGCAAACTTTCGAAGATTTCTCCATACCGACACTCACACATAACCAAGTTTAGAGAGCTCTAGACAACACTACAACCCTCAAAACGAGTCCAAAAATACCATCCAATAACGCATAATCCCCTAAAAACCCACAACCCGCAACAGCAAACAAAGAAAACATTTTCAAATTAAATCTCACAAATTCGAGCAATAAAGCATTGCCAAACAAATAACCAAGTTGCGAGAGGAGCGTTATGAAATATTAAATGCGTGGACAAAAACTCCCGCTGACCCGCTGCGAACTTTTAAATCGGCCACTTTAAAACTTGGAGGATTTTTTAAATCTCCGAATGAGTGGTTCGTGGGCTTGCGAGGCTTGTAAAGATCTCGCGCTGTAGAGTGGTTTCACTTTCAGGCAAACTGCTGTTTTCTTGTCCTTTCGATCGTATTTATGAGTATGACGATTTGTGAGTATGACGATGTATTGAGTATAACGATTTGTACTGAATATGAGACTGGGTTACTCTATGATCGGAAACGAAGTTCGTAAGTTCGAATCTTCGACGTCCGAAGAACTTTATAAGTTTTTCCTTCTAAAAATCAAAAATCAGTCTACGGTTATATCTTAAGATGAAGAATTCGAAAATGTTGTGGACTACCTAGGCACATTCGTGCAGTTTTTCGTATCATAAAGTAATTTCCCTGTTGTAGGTATCCTATTTGTCCTGATGACGATAGCCGTACAAGTTCGTGGATAACTCGTCATATTGGCCGAACAAAATGTGTCACGTCTTACGTTCAGCCTGTCTATATCCGATTTTGAGCAGGTCGGAAAGTGCTAAATAATGATAAACTTAATATTTTGTTTTGTAAAGAACGAGGTTTCATAACGCAAAAGTAATAAACGCAATATTACCTTTTTAAAATAAATTATTTTTGTCAAACGTCAATTATAAGTAACGTCAAAATGGCGATCAAAATTTTTGGTGCACTGAAAAGATTTTATTCAGTATGGTAAGTCATGCTTACAATCGTACCTTAGAAAACTGATAATGGAGTTCGAATACAAAGAATCAAGTCAAGCTTAGAGTTAAACAAGAAAAAATCGTGCTATAACACAATATTTTTTCTCAATCATTTATGCCTAACTGCTCATCCAGTATTTGAATGGCTTTTGGATTACAGTAATCTAGTTTCCAACTGCCTCCTTGGTTCAGTTGTACTACGGTATGATTAAGTTGTAATTTTCGAATCCCGGTTCGGGCAAAGTGGTATTGGGTTTTTCTATTCATTACATAATTATCCCGGAATCAAGAAATTGTGTCCAATATGGCAATAGGCTCGTCCACTATCACATTGTGGGAAGGAACACACAAGACGAAACGTGGGTGACCTGGTAGCATTTCTGCCTACCCCTTCTGGGAGAAAGGCATGAGTTTATGTATGTATTGTAGGTTAATGGATGAGATAATTTTATGACACTGACTAGTTTCAATTTTTAAGACGTGGATATTTTGGTTGTCAATTAAAAGTACTTGTAATGTTCTGTTCTTGTGATTAATGTAACGCACTGGCTGACAGCCGAGAGTGAGGTACGCTGGGGCGAGAGCTTCCCGCGTAGACTGATGTGGATTCTTAAGCGGGCTAGAATTTGTGTTGTCCTTTGGTACCTTATAATATGCAACCTGTACGCTACTATTGGCAACAATATCATCAGGGAACTCTTTATTATTGTCGCCAGTACGATTATTACCAAACTTGGGCACGAATCCATCTTTGTGCTCTACAAAATCGTCACTTTTCAGTAAAATAAATCTTTATTTAAACAGCTAATACCTATTACGAGTACTCAGCATATTTTTTACCAGATAAATAAATTCCTTTCACGTTCCAAATGAATACATTTCAACATTCAAGCAACGATCCGCTTTCAGAATTATTGCCCGTTCTACTCATTAACGGTGTCTATGAGGTTGCTAATAAAACATCGTAATAAACAACACTAGAAACATAATAAATTATTTACGAAGGAACATCTGAAGAATTATATTAAGTAATTTCTAAGACCTTTTTATTTATGCTGGCACGTAAAAGTGACTAGACTTCACCTGATGTTAATTACAAATATTTTGATGACAAATTTTACATACATATATAAAAATCACGCCTTAATACCAGATGTGGTAGGCAGAGGTGCAACCAGGACACCCACATTTCGCCTTGTATGTTCCGTCCCACGATGTCATAGGGCCCATTTGTGCCCATCGCCATATCGGGCACAAATTCCTGTCTCCGGGCTGATAATGAATAGGAAAATCCAAGGGCACTTGCCCGACGACGATTGGAACTCGAGACCTCAGATTTGTAATCGTACCGTAGTACAAATATGCCACCGAGGCAGTCAATAATATTTTACTAATAAATAATTATCCGTCCTCTCGTTAATACAACTTCTTAATATGTCAGGCGCATTTATGATTGGGATTATTAATTTCAAAGTTAATTACATTAATACATAATTACTGCTTCCAGGGTTTCACTTTCGACATCAGACTTGTAAGAGATTATAATAAAAATACGATTCTCAAATAAATTGCTAAAGGCAGTCTCTGCTCCTATTATTCGGTTACTGCAATCTCAGTCTAGCAAGTCGTTCTTCATTATAGCCGTATTGTTCAAGCACTACCTACTGTTACTTTAGTTTCAAAAACAACCAATCTGGCTTCAAAAATACCAACCTAATTTTTTCTAATCACATCACTGAAATCTACCTTTAGTCATCCCATCCGGTTACCTTTAATCTCACGTCCACAAATCTTCGTTCCTCATAGACGTTTTGTACTTCATTATGATCTATGATATATCCATCCATCCATCAGCCAAAAGAAGTCCACTGCTGAACATAGGCCTCTCCCAATGATTTCCATAGTGACCTTTTGGAGGCAGCCTGCATCCAGCGACGTCCCGCGACCTTTACCAGGTCGTCTGACCACCTAGTGGGTGGACGTCCCACGCTGCGCTTTCCGCTTCGTGGCCTCCATTCGAGAACTTTTTGGCCCCATCGGCCATCAGTTCTCCGTGCTATGTGCCCCGCCCATTGCCACTTCAACTTGCTAATCCGCTGGGCTATGTCGGTGACTTTAGTTCTCCTACGGATCTCCTCATTTCTGATTCGATCTCGTAGGGAAACCCCGAGCATAGCCCTCTCCATAGCTCGTTGAGTGACTTTGAGCCTCCTGATAAGGCCCATAGTAAGAGGCCACGTCTCGGTGCCGTATGTCATCACTGGTAACACACAACTATCGAAGACTTTCGATTTGAGGCACTGAGGTATTTTCGACGAGAAGACGTCGCGTAGTTTCCCGAACGCTGCCCAACCGAGTTGGATTCGACGATTGACCTCTCTCTCAAAGTTGGACCTGCCTAACCGGACCACTTGTCCTAAATAGACATATTCGTCTACAACTTCGAGAGTCGAGCCCCCAACTCCGATGGGGGTGGGCACAACACGGACATTCGACATGATCTTCGTTTTGTCCATGTTCATTTTAAGACCCACCTGTTGGGAGACTCGATTGAGGTCTTCGAGCATAGTGCTAAGGTCTTCCAGCGATTCTGCCAAGACTACAATATCGTCGGCAAATCGAAGGTGAGTGATATACTCGCCGTTGATGTTAATGCCGAATCCTTTCCACTGCAAGAGCTTGAAGGCGTTTTCCAGCGCGGCAGTAAACAGTTTAGGAGATATGACATCCCCCTGTCTTACGCCTCTCTGTAGTGGAATAGCCTTCGTGCTCTGATCTTGTACTCGGACCGACATGGTGGCGTTGTTGTATATACACTTCAACACTTCGATGTACCGATAGTCAATGTGGCACCGCTGAAGAGACTGTAGCACAGCCCAGGTCTCGATCGAATCAAAGGCTTTCTCATAGTCCACAAACGCTAAACAAAGCGGCAAGTTATATTCCTCGGTTTTTTGTATAACTTGCCGAAGCGTATGAATGTGGTCTATGGTACTAAAGCCTTTTCGGAACCCGGCTTGTTCGGGAGGCTGGAAGTCATCAAACCTGCGTTCGAGACGATTTGTGATGACCCTCGAAAACAGCTTATAAACATGGCTCAGGAGCGAGATGGGCCTGTAGTTCTTCAGCAAAGTGTTATCACCTTTTTTGAAGAACAGTACCACCACGCTCCTGCTCCATGCCTCTGGCGTTGAGCCCTCGAGGAGAACGGAATTGAAGAGCTTCTGAAGGACTTTCAGCACCGGCATACCGCCCGCTTTCAGAAGCTCTGAAGTGATTCCGTCCTCACCCGGCGCCTTGTTGTTCTTAAGCTGTTTCAGGGCCATCTCAATCTCACACAGGTTGATGTCCGGGATATCATCGCTAAAGTGTCGGATCAACTCGGCTCTCGGGTCTTCGGCCGAGCTAACAGTAGGTTCGGCAACCGAGGTGTAAAGCTGTCCGTAGAACCTCTCGATCTCCCTTAATACCTCTGCCCTCGTCGACACTACGCTGCCGCCGTCCGTCTTCAGCCTAGACAACTGGCTTTGCCCAATAGACAAGTCTCTTGCAAACACTTTGGAGCCTCCGTTCCGCTCAATTGTCTCTTTTATGCTCACAGTATTGTGAGCACGGACATCGTGTCGCAAGGACTTCCAGATCCGTCTATTGAGCCGCCTATATGCTTCGGCGTCATCGGAAGACTGCAGCGCCATAGATCGACGTTCGGCCATGAGGTCTAGAGTGTGGATCGAGAGTTTTTGGGGTCTATCTCTGCGGCGAGATCTAAAATACTTAGATCCCACCGTATGGACAGCTTCTACCAAACCGCTGTTTAGCTCGTCCACTGCAAGGTTTTCTTTGAGACAATCAAAGCGATTTGCCAGCTCAAGTTGAAAGCTCTCGGGGTTTTGGATATGGGCGCGAGTAGGTCGGAGCGTAGATTTCATCAAGCGACGCCTTTCTAATTGGACATTGATGTTCAATGTGCCTCTAACCATTCGGTGATCGCTGCCGGTTTTCACCCTGTTGATCACAGAGACATCACTGAACATCCGTCTATTCGTCGTCAAGATGAAATCTATCTCGTTTCTCGTAGAACCGTCAGGACTCAGCCAGGTCCATTTCCTGTGAGGCGGCTTCTGGAAGAAAGAGTTCATCGCAAAGAGTCCCTCTTTCTCCAGAAAGTCGGCCAGCCTCTGACCCCTGAGGTTCCGTTGCCCATGTCCAAATTGCCCCACTTTCAGCTCTGCATCGCTTCTCATGCCCAACTTTGCGTTGAAGTCCCCCATAACAACATTGAAGTAGGTTTTGGAAGTATGTATGGCCCGACTTATGTCCTCATACATCTCCTCTACTTCTTCATCTGGATGTGTCGAGGTCGGCGCGTATACCTGTATGACCTTCAGCGAATATCTTTTTGATATTCTGAGTATAAGGTACACTACCCTGCTCGACACACTTTCGATGGATACGATGTTGTTTATGAGAGACCTGTGGACGAGAAATCCGACACCTCCTCGGGACTGTTGATCGTCCCCCCGGTAGAAAAGCAGGTTACCGGACTTCAGGGTTATCGTGTCCTCCCCGATTCTTCGGACTTCCGACAACCCCAGAATGTCCCAGTGTAACCCACTTAATTCTTCTTCCAGTTCGACAATCTTCTCGTCTGTCCTCATCGTGCGTATGTTGTGTGTTACCAGGGCCAGTCGTCGTCGGGGGTGGTAGCCGGGGCCAACCCGGGGATTCTTAGCACCCCCTGCCCCGCCGTAACCATGGCCGCTACCATAGCCAGGAATAGCGGGGCTGCCGGGGACTGGGGGCCTGGTCCTGGATTTATTTCTCATTGTGAGGGTTTTGCCAGTACTCGCCACGCTTGGCAGGCGGGTTGGCGAGCGCAGGAGGGGACTCGAGTTGATGACGCTGCTGCCCGTCATCAACCGGGGAAAGGAAATATAGTTTGTGGGTAAAGGATATTATGGGAAAGGAAAATATGGCCTGTAGGAGTGGATACTGCAGTCACGGAAGGTAAGGTTGGTAGTGACTGCCGAAGCTCGGGGGGCCGAGGTCGCGTACTCGTAGCAACCTATTCTAGGACAGGCCATGACCACTAGATAGGAGCATCCCTGACCAAATAGGAGCATCCCTGACCAAATAGGAGCATCCCTGACCAACAGACCAACCTATGATATATACAGTTTCAGAAATAACCAGTTTGGGTACAAAAAATGCCAGTCGCCCGCGCTCGTCGGCCCACACAACTACGCCATCAAGCTGGCCACTGTCCGGATCGCGCCTAACCTCAGACTACTCTCCTTCAGGGTCTCCAAGAACTACCTCTACTTCAGCTTCGCCTCGCCCGGCACCGACCTTGGCGAGTTCAACCAACTTTGCAAAGATAACGAAACTGTTTAAGGGTTTTGCAATCTCTGGTATCTTAACAGCTGCATATTCTTAACACTATGAAATACATCATTGTTTACTTCTAAAGAATTTGAAGTAGACTTTTTGATAACATTAATTTAGTTCAATTAGGCTAATCAACAACTATCTCCATGTTTTTAAAAATATGCTGCTGTTAGGTTACATCTGATAAACGTATATCATAAGAGATTGTTTTAAAATATAAGTAATATGGTTTAAAGTGACATTTTGAAACGTGACTATAAATAACCCAATTTTCATGTCTCCACAAAGTGCACCGTATGTATTTTCTACAATTTTGTACGTCGAATTTAATGTGTTGTAAACTTTATAAATGCAAAAAAATTGTGTTTGTGTTGTCATGTTTGTCCAGTGTCTGCCTGTAACCTTTCTATGTTTGTGTCGTCTCTTGTACTTGTAAGTGTCTTGTCTATGTTTTTTAATTATATATTTTATTAATCTTTGTTTGTTTTAGTTCGTAATAATAAAAGCTGAAAACGGATGCCAAATTGCGGATGCCCAATACCCCTTTCCTATTCCCATCTTTTTTCCTTCCCGCTCCCCTACCAATTGGGCCGGCAATACATCTAGAAACCAAGCGTTGTGAATGGTCATGGGCGGCTGTGATCACTTACCATCAGGTGACCTATTTGGTCGTTTGCCGGACTTATGTAATAAAAAACAACATGAAAAATATTAGACATTGGCAAATGCAATCAACAATCTATTTGATCAAACTCAAAGGGATTGGATTAGATGGAATCTAGAGGGAATAAAGTGGGCTTTAAGAAGACAAGACGAGTGGATCTTTAGTCAAAAAACAGAATGAGACTGAAATTGAGTTGAAATATAAAACAGTTCATGAAAAAATATATATCTGATGTGGACTGGATTCAAAAAATATCTGCCCCCGGGCGAAGACGAGTTGGACCGCTAATTTAAAATATATTATTTGTTATATAATTACTAAATGTATATAATCAAAGCCAATCTTGTATGATCTTATAGAAATTACCGAATTTAATTTGCCGATCAACACCAGCGTAGCCATAATCTTACAAACCTTGATCATTCTTAGAATTCTTTAATGAGAAAACCCACAGAATAGACAAAAATATTCTACATCTACAGTCATTCGTGACAGCCGTAGATGACAGCAGATTTCCAACGTCAACACAACCAAAAACCACCCCAAAACATGAAATAAATTACAAGTCCTCAATGGCAATATAAATGTCCGACACACAAGGAAGCATCCATCATCTTCGAACCTGCGAAGGCCGAAGATGATGAGCAATGGGTAGTTTCAGACGTTGCTGGGACTCTTTCGTGGGATGTCAATGCTGTACATGGTTCAACCCTTGCGACTGGGTTCGAAGATGCGTCAGAACATGTACGCAGTGCTGTCGACGAAACAGGACCAGGCGCGCCCAAGTAATCGAGTACGTCAGAGTAAGGAAACGGTAGTTGTGACAGTGAAGAACTTAAATTTGATGTAATAAATGCTTGTACACCTTATGATGTGTGTCATTGGTTAGGTATAAGATTAGTGAGGTGCTCAAGAGTAGATTTTTTTTTTATTATTATTTTTATGTGCCTTAGTTACTATGCCGGCCCAGGAGAAGATATTAGTTACAAAAGCAGCAATGATAGTCAATATATTTAACGTGCAATCATAATCACAACCATGGCTAAGATTGATAATAAATAAGAGCAATTGTTGACCCTTTCTAGTTGTCAGCGACAGAATATCTTCAGGTGAACCTCCTCAATTACTTCCTCGGTAACCTGTCCTTAATGATCATCATAATGGTCAAGGTCTGTATTCAGCGGCCCCATACGAGCTTCTGATAAAGGTCCACCTCACCTCTCACGATTTAAATACTTTCTATTAACAATCCCATACGTTTACAGCATGGGACTCTTCGAACAAGGAGTTAAAAGGTTCTTCCAGGGTCGGCAATGCGTGAGTGACACCTCTGATCTTGCAGCCTAGGCTACGGTACTATAGGCTACCGTAACTGCTTACTATCAGGCGGGCCGTATGCCCGTCTGTCGCCTTAGCTGTATAAAGAAAATGTCCTATAAATTCTTTAAATTGCAAACCACGATTCTAATCAGCATTCACTGAAGTAATAAATCAACAAAGCTGCAAGCAGCCGTCCCGTATCTCGTACTTAATCATAATTATGCAAAAATGTAAGTTTGAGAACGTGTTCATTAATGGATCCCGCAACTTTTCGCCGATATGTTACTTTGAAATTTTGCGCATGACGTGAGCAGCATTTATAATGTGGACATAATGGCTTGTTAAGGTGTAATGCTAACAAATTATAAAAGAAACAGCCATAATGAAGGTACGTAAGACGTTGTTAAGGTAATGTTCTCACATCCAGAACACCAGAACCACCTTTTTCTTCTACCTGGCCCCTACCTTCTACCTTCTTCTTATCCCGACTGGTGCCAGGGTCCTTCCGGCTAATTCTCCTCCATTTCACCCGATCTTCGGCATCTTCCATAGTAAGGCCATTGACCCTCATATCTTTCTTGACGATAACCATACGATAAATAATATATTTTTATACGTGTCTACATTTCGTGCGTATCTAATATTTCTCAGGCGGCTAAGTAACGTCTAAAGAAGGAGTTTAGTGGACCTGCAAAATAATGTCGAATAAAGAGATTTTTGCGGGTCGGTATATATTTTGATACTATATTAAATATACGACTACTACAATACATATACTCGTAGTCAGCAATCTTCTATCAAGAAGTGATTAGAAGCCTTTAAAGACGCTGCGCGCCATCCAATAACGATGCTAGATGATTTATAACTTCCTCCACCGTTTTATTAAGCTCACGTTGTTTTATATCATCGTATTTATAACTTGAGGAGATAAAAACGTTATATTTATATTTTATAAAAAAAAACAATATAAATTTGGAGACAAGCATTGGTTTGTGAAGGCCCTCTTCTGATTCTCCTTGGCCTTAAATAAAACTTTTACTCAAATTTTGCTGCAAGTGACTGCATTTTTAATGTTTACATGTGAGGAAGCATGTAGGACTACTGATTTGATTAAAATATAAATGCCAAAAACATTTACCGGTTTATAATTTTTAAAATTATTCTTTATCAAAATAAATCGTCAATTGCGTTGAAAATAACAAAAAGGCATTTCTAAACACAAAAAACAATAATGTATGTACTAATTTACGGTTTAGGGGTAAATAATGTGTACACATTATTATTTTTTGTATCAAAAATCAAACACTACACCCACCACAGTAAATAACCAAATGCAACACAAAATAAATTCATTTGTAAGTTGCAGAAAGTGTAATAGATGAGACGGCAGCGCGTCGCGTGCGAAGGAGGTATTTATCAGGCGATAAGCGGTGCCGCACCGGCCTACTTACATTATATAAACGAGTATGTACATCCAGCTTCCGTTGGCGGTTGACGTTATGTAATCATGTTTTTGTAGGATTTAAGGTATGTTTATATGGTTTGTATCATCTGATTGCTGTAGAGGTTCATTTAATTACATGAGTGCAGTTTACGAGACCAAAAAGATCTGAAAATATTTTACAACAGAGTATTTTAGTTCTGTTCATGGTTAGTTATGTTCACGGTGGTCGCGGGTTCAAATCCCAGGGCACACCTCTGACTTTTCGGAGTCATGTGTGTATTGATAGTCAATCACCACGCACTATAACGGTGAAGGAAAACATCGGGAGGAAACCTGCATACCATAGCGATTTGTATAAATTTCTATGGTATGGAAAAGTCCGCCCACCCGCATTAGGCCAGCGTGGTGGACTATATGGCCTAACTACTCTCAATCGTACTCTCGATTGTAGAGGAGGCCCGTGCCCTGCAGTGGGTCGTATATGGGCTGATACAATACAAAAAAAAATTTGTTCTAATATTCAACTAAAAACCTTCCGATTTATTTGATAAATCGTTTACTGTTTTATAATTCCTGAGGAATTCAAATTCATTTTTCTGTTTTTCTGTAATCTAATTCCCTTGTTAGAGACCAACAAAACAGTTATACGAGGCAAGTGTTAATAGAAAATCGGGCATGGTTTGTTCAACTTTGTCGAACTTACTTTAGCTAAATCGGTTAGACTTTAAGCAAGAGTCAGGTCAGAAGTACTCTGAAACGCCGAAGAATGCGCGATCGAAATCATGGTAATGAATGAAGAGAAAGCTATAGGTCAGGAATCCAGTAATGAAGAAATCAATAATCTCTACAAATCCAATGATATATATACACGAGAGTAATATATTGTAACGGGTGATTTTTATAAGCGATGAGTAAAGCAACCTATTTTAGCATGACGATATTGCAGGCAGTTATATTAAGAAGAATAAAATAAGGATTTGAATACAGAACGGAGTTGTCAACGGCGGATGTGAAGGATGGCCGAGTCGGAATATTATCACGCCACGATTATTCAGGTTCAAACGTTTTATACAGTTTAAATATGCGAGTTATAGGTGTAGAGAGCCCTGGTATAAATGTACATGATGTTGGAAAAGAATAGAGGAATTATGATTACACAATCGTCGTATTATTCGTCTTAATAATATGTACAACTTATTAAAAACCACTTATCTCATATACTCCACGCACTCCCAACAAAATCCAGACAACCGTAAAACAAAGCAGACACTTAAGCCATATCACAAGGAACTTAAACTCCAAGTACGAAGCTCTAAAACAATTTTCCGGCAACAAATCACCATTATTACTCACAAATCCTCATACAAAATCGTTCGGGAGCAGCTGTCGTGCCGAGCGCTCAGTCTCCATCATTATAAAATATAATATCTGTAATATCCTCGAAATTGATCCCGTGACGTAATGTATTCTGAACTCCATCGGTTTATTTAACATATTTGAGTATAGTAGATGCTACGAATTGTCATCACCTGAATAATTTTACCGGTCTCACGGTCTTTGGGAGTGTTGAGAGGCTGTCAATTAACATTAAGCTTGATGTAACCTAGAATGATGATCATGATAATGATATGGTCTTCAAAATGATGTACAATTCGTTTAACGACCGACACGTCTGCAAGATTATTACGAACATTTGCAAATAGCTGGCCTTCATCATAGTTGGATCCTGGCCCTGAATTCGGTTAAATAGGGCTGCGTGTTGCCAAGATTGATAGGGAACCCAATAGTCTTACAACCGAAAATGCAAAACTCCATGCAAATACACCAGTAAGTAGACTCTGGGCTGGGTCAGTATAACTCTTTTAATGGAAAAAAAATACATAAACTCACGCCTTTTTCCCGGAAGAGGTAAGCTGAGGCGCCGTCATGACACCCATATTTTGCCTTGTATGTTCCATCCTAGGATGTGATAAGGGGCGAGCCTATCGCCATATCGGACACAAATCCCTAACTCCGGGCCGATAATTAATTGAAATATCCAATATCGGTATGCCCGATCCGGGATTCGAACCCGAGACCTCAGCTTTGCAATCGTACCGTAGTACAACTACGCCACCGAGGCAGTCAATTTAATGTAATATTAAGAAAGCCAACCTGAATTTCTAACCTAGCCCACAAAATACAGCCGCGTTATAAATGTATGACACATTAGCACGGTGCAGTGTGAATTTGTGGTCGCCGGTCAAAGCAACGCCTTCACGAGCGAGCGCCTAGCACATTAGTTCTATTTCTACTTCTTCATCCAATGGACTTTTATGAAGGCGTTATAAAATGCAATCTTAATTTTACAAACGCGATTGCGAGTTTTTGAGTTTGTTTATTTCAGTTTAATTTCTTTACTATTGAACCGGAGATGTTGAAATTTTACAATATGAATTCTTAGGGGCCAACCTGTACTAGGACAGCGTACTGTGGCCTAAACCCCCTCGATCATACTTTAGATTGTAGAGGAGGCCCGTGCGCTGCAGTAAGATTAATATGGGTTGATATAGAGGTAGATACAGAATGTTAGTTTTATTGTTTTTGTATCAGCCCATATACGACTCACTGCAGGGCACGGGCCTCCTCTACAATCGAGAGTACGATTGAGAGTGGTTAGGCCATGTAGTCCACCACGCTGGCCTAGTGCGGGTTGGCGGACTTTCACATATTATTATTGTGTGTGGTGATTGACTATCAATACACACATGACTCCGAAAAGTCAGAGGTGTACCCTGGGATTTGAACCCGCGACCACCGTAAACATGTAGGCAGCCGCGGCTGGTCCGTTACCAACAGGCCACCACGCACTTAAGAATGTTAGTGGCACAGAATATGTTGTTTTTATTATCATTCAGAAAAAAAGGAATGTTCCTAAAAGATACTTATAAATGCGAAAGAAGCTTTGCCTCTTATTTAATCCGCTTATCCGCTAAATGAATTTTGTCACAAGGATAGTCTGGGACCTGGAAATGCACTTAAGCTACTTATTTATTAAATTGACGTCCCTAAGACAGAAAGGGGTACAGGGTTAAATAATAGGGTAAAGATATAATATAGGGTAAAGATAATTTGTCAGATTGTTTGACACTTGAAGACGATGAAACCAGGGTTGATAGAAGTAATTGCATCTGGACGAAGCTGGATCGAACTGGTACTATTGGTACTAGGATATCATATATTTTTCTCAACTACATCACTTGAAGCGAATAAATTATTGACAAAGGTAAAAAAACGATCATGTAGAGACTGCTATAATAAACAATATTTTATGTAACGCGTTAATTTTAAGTAATAAGTTTCCTTTTTTTATTTATAAGTAAGTAATTTGAGGTAATAGTTTTGTTTTTAATTATTCACGTTTGGTATCACAAGAAACAGGCTTAGCGTAGTTTGGGTACCCTTAGAAAAGTGTTTTAGTTTAGTTTAAGACATTCCCTGTTCTAGTTTAATAATGTTTTATCTAATTGTAAACTGAATTCTGTTGTTAATAAATATTGTTATTATTATTTAATTTGAAGATGCATCATTATCAATAAATTAACGCACGCATGTTAAACCAGAACCATATAAACGAATCTTCATAATTCACTTACACGTTACATGTCCCGGTTCCAATTTATCTTGAATAACAAAATAATGAAAAGCCATCCGCACAAACACTCGGCAATAAAACAAATAGACAAGGGGAGGTGGGGGATAGGGGAGGTGGAGGGGGGGGGGGGGGTAAATAGAACACGTATCGCGGCCTGCTGCAGACAGGGATATAAACCACGTGTATGAGTTAACTGGGCTCCTGTCTTCATCATTATAAAGTATTTTTGTTAGATCGTATATCGCGTTACCCCAATATATCGGCGTAGTTTATGGGCTTTTTTTATCTGTGACTGGGATCCGTTAATTGCTTTTTGCATAGAAATATAGATGTTTATTGTTTGAATCAATTGTAAACTATTGTTATTTAAATAAATAAAAAAATTGTTTAACATTTTAGCTGCAGTACGGCATTCTAAAAATCTTTATGAATCTATTATACAGAAAGCGAATTTTCCTTCAGTCAAGGCTTTGGCTAAATCTCAATCCGTAAGTCGAGTATTTTAAATTCATCTCCAATTCATGAAAAATCAATTCTACGAATATATTATCTACCCGAGTGTCATACTTTAAAAGTTTTAATTATTTATAAACTATAATTCGTATTTTTCTATAAAAAAATATATAAGCTTATATTTAAAGCCGTATAATTCACAGAAACTCAACAAACTCACAAAAAAATTAAAACACACAGGAACTAACACAATAAATTCCCGCGTCGGTGACAAAGCCCTGAACAAGCGTTTCCCTGGACAAGACGAGGGTCACTCGCTAAACACCGCCCGCGTAATTATTTATTGCCTGCGACAGAGCTTTTTCTGATTCCACACAATTCTAATTGCCTGTAGTCATATAGACGCGGAAAATATTACCTTTTGTAGTGTGTTAGTTCATGCTAAACATCTTGGTAAGGATGAAATGTTTTGTTAAGGTAATTAAGTCGTCTCATTCGTTATTATTGGACTCACCAAATGAAAACCTCTTCATTCTGTTATAGTTATATAATACACCCTTACTCGCGCACCTCTCTGTCCTATTCTGCATCAGCAATCTCATTATAATAAAAGTATCCATTCGTCACACAGCTCTGTAGGGTAATTCACGTAATTTTTTAACGCGCCGATCAAGTTGCAATTAAGTTTACGTCTTAGTGCAAAATAGTATTCTTGTAATAGTTTAGCTGCCCGTGAACTGCACCTAAGCTATGCGTAAACTGCGCGGGTGCTGCGCGTCAACTATACGTCAGTCGTATGCAAGAAGCTTACACTTAACTGCAACTGCACTGCAACTGAACTTATTTAATTACGTGAATTACCCTACAGTTTCATAATTCAATCCTTCGTGACGTCCCAATTGACGGTTGTTATTTCAAACTCGTTTTTTTCTTTTTTTAAAACCTTTAATCAAAATCCGTCATAACAGTTCGCGAAATTCTACATATCCGTGAGAGACACGCTAGACAGAAACCGGTGGAGGTTCCAGGTGCAACTCTGATGCTGACCATGATCCTCAGACCTGAGGGACTGACCAAAGAGAGAGAGATTCGTTATGTATACCCCGCAACAAATCAGTTTCCCCAAACTTCACCATCTAAGTTTATAATCCGAAAATGTAATTAAATAAAATAGCAAGTCATGACAATTAAAATTCTCAAACCAATTTAGAGTATTAGAAAGTCACCGAGCAAGAATTTGATACACAAAAAATAATCAGCTGTTAGATTCGAAACTTTGCTTTTAGGAACCCAAAAAAATGTTGTAAAATGCGAAAAAGCAGTTGTATTCTTAGTAAAATTGAGTCTAAGCAACGGGTGGAAAGAAATCCTCTATTCATTCCATTGACATTGGCCTTTCGGATCGTCCTTACATTTACATTCAAATGTCATATCACTTTTAATGGTTAAAACACTGTGAAAAAACCTGCACATTATAAAAATCTGAACAAAATAAAAAAGTTGCCTGTAAGAAATTGCCTGGTGTGATAAGGTCGCCTCTTGTACTGTAATTATTATGCCATTTCTTTCTTGTAATTGTTTCTTTAAAGTGCAATAAGGGAATAAATAAAATATTCTATGGGACGTGAAGTCCGCTAACCCGCAATAGACCATGGAGGGCCGTAGCCTAAGCCCTCTCAATAGAAGTCCCGGTTGTAGATGGGTCCCCAGTACAGAACACCACACATATGAAGCTTCCTATACTATCATTTCACTTCCTATCATAAATCTCTACTCGTTATCAGAGAAACCATACTTAGCTGCTCTAACATAAAGCAAAAGTGAGTTATGGCGCAAAGTTTCCTTTGTACGCGGTTAATGACCTACAAGATCGTGTTTATGTGGTTATCAATAATAATTATTATATTCATATCATAATTATATTGGTAAGTCTGTCATATGGGAGAGGCCTGGGTTGGTACCACCGCAATGTCTATTTCCCCCGCCAAACAGCAGTGTAAATGCACTGTTGAGTTCTGGTTTGAAGGAAATTGTAGCCAGAGTAAGTACAGGACATAATGAGACGTAACATCCTATGTCTCAGGATGGCGAGCGCAGTGGAACACCAAGCATTGCTTTGTAATTCATGGTGTTTTTTGGTTTTACTACTGTCTATGAGCGGTCGGGTCGCTTACCATCAGGCGAATGGCATGTTCGTCTCGCCATTCATTGCAATAAAAAACGTGAGCTGCCCTAGTGTTAATATTAGACGAAATTTAATATTAGCTATAATATACGATTCAAAAGATATTGCAAAAGACTACTTGCATGTAGAATATTCTGATTTGATTATCGTTTCACAAGCGCATAACAAAAATCGAATCAAATGTATAAATTACAAAACCATATTACAATATTATAATGAGGACGTGAGCAGGTCGTTCCTGTACATAATTTTAATTCAAACACCGCGAGACCGGAGCCTGCGGATTATCTCCAATACCGGACACCGGCGGAATTCTAAATTTACTTGCAAACTGACTTCGCGTATTCAAACTATGTATTGAAGTTTGTATTTCAATTATGAGGTAACAAACATAAAAAACATGCAGTCGAATTGAGAACCCCTTATTTTTTTGAACTCGGTTAAAAAGAAAGAAAGAAAAGTTAATAATAAAAACATGCCAATACAAGAAAAAAACTAGGTAATTACATATAAAACAAAAAAAAAGGATATATATAATAGAAGACAATGATAATAAGACATAACTCCTACATTAATAACTGATAAGAATATTTTCCCTTACTACTTGTGCCAACAGCTGGAACCCTCATTCAGCTTATTACTGCAGTACAGCCTGAGCAGTACCACAGCGCTGGTTTTCAATGGGGGACATAAAAATAATTATGTCAATTCGTATACATTCAGCATCTTTAAGTACTAGTTTGCTGTTGAAAATAGGCCAACCCTGAGATTTTCTAGAGCGACTTGTCGCAGATGCTTTATCTGGTAGATATTCATATGCCCTCAGGCAGCAACCATACGCAATGTTGGAAAAATCGTCGAAGTACACCACGCGTGTATCTCTTTTTAAGTTCATCCCAGTTACAACTGTTTTCGTGTACTTTCAACTAGTTTTATCGACCAATGAGCGATAGTTAATTCTGATCGGTGGAAAATTATTCTAGACATCACTGCATATAACTTTAGATGCATTGCACTCACTATACCGTGGCAATACAACATACATACATACATAAACTTACGCCTTTTTTCCCAGAAAATGAAGGCAGAGGTTTCGAGAGGTTTCAAGACACCCACATTTCGCCTTGTATATTCCGTCCTACCATGTGATAGGAGACGAAGCCTATCGCCATATCGGGCACAAATTCCTGACTCCGGGCTGATAATGAATAAAAATATCCAATATCACTTCGCCCGACCTAAATTCGAACCTGAGACCTCAG
Organism: Theretra japonica; assembly: GCA_033459515.1. Lineage (NCBI taxonomy): Eukaryota > Metazoa > Arthropoda > Insecta > Lepidoptera > Sphingidae > Theretra > Theretra japonica. The sequence goes on from CM065931.1 coordinate 14,821,700, forward strand.
CTTTGTTATCGTAGTACAACTACGCCACCGAGACAGTCTACCGTGGCTGTGTAAAAACCCAGCAACATTTAAAGAAAAGTTACAGAGCCCAACACAAAAAACATTTCCACAAACACAACTAGCAAACAATTCTTTGACAAGCGAAACATTCGCACAAAAATGTGTAGGAATAAAGGAGAGCCTCGAGTGAGGAGTGGGTGTTTTAATAAAGGGCTCGTTCGGTATGTGTATGAAAATATTGTGCGTGTGGCAAATTTGTCTACACATGCAGCCGCTGTTCTCTCTTTAATTCCGATGCCTTCATAGTTTTGTGTGGTGAATATGGTTTGTGTGTCTTACGGGATAGTACTCAAGGTTTTTCTTAGATTCAAACGGTTGGTAAATTATTTTAGGGAGTATATATGTCATTATTACAAAAAAAAAAGAAATACGATTTTTATTAAAAAGAAAATAGAAGTAATGCAATAGCAAGCGCAGTGGCGGACGCCCACCTACAAGGTGGACGGACGACCTAGTTAAGGTTGCAGGAAGTCGCTGGATGCAGGCCACTTCCAACAGGTCGAAGTGGAGATCCTAGTGGAAGGCTTATGTTCAGCAGTGGTCTTCCTATGCCTGAACAGAGAGAGAGCAAGGCATAGATGCGAGTGAATCCGCAGTCTTAAGGTATCTCATTTACATAGAATAATTTCCTGAGACACGTAATGTATTCCGCTTACGTAAAAATACTTAAATGAAAGATAAGTAAATACATCACGCGGTCTATAGGAAAAAATCCAAATAGGAAAATCTCAAAATCCCCTAAATCATGGAGCACCCACGCAAGTCGAGATAAAAATTTCATATACAAAATTGAGAGCAGTGCGTAAGAAGGCAACAAAAGAACATTTCACTTTATACGTAACTTTATTTTCCATTAGTATATTCAAACACGGCACACAGCTTCGTACAAAGATTTTCAATTACACAATAGAATACTTTCCTACTGGCAACAGGGGTAAAAATGTAAGCAGTTTCAAAAATCGAGTTATTCAAGCATCTCTGCACGCCGGCATAAAAGAGCGGTACTGTACCACTACTTCTGTTTCTCTTTCTATCACTCCTACACACTCATACTATCTTCCTTCTCACTCCAGTGATTTCCCGATATGATACGCGAGTACATATTTCGTTCGTAATGTGATGAACATTACAAGACCAGTAGACGGTAGAGTTCAATGACTAAACAGTTGCACATATATGAACATATCTGATCCTACACAAAGTTGAAGTATTATTATTGCTATAAGGGCGACAATCATGCGACATTAGACTACATAAGACTACTAAAATATATAGTCAGACAGTAAGGGAAATGGAATTTAATTCCACTAGACAAAATGACGGAATTATTTCGCAGTTCATAAAGACATATAATTAAATATACGGCACTTCAAGGCAATCCTTCTTTACAGTCAAGCGGGACTTATGATTTAGTAGACTGATCCACTCTACATGACTACAATAAATATATATTCTTATAGATATATTCCTATTAACAGAATAACGTGTTAGACATCAGGAATCAATCGCCGGGATGTCTTGAAATAACTATATTTGTTATATTCATTTCATAAGTTAAGATGTTACTTACTATATTTACAAAACTATGTTTATAACTGCTTTATTTAATAATAAACAAACACGTAACACTTTAACTTCAACTTTCAACTTTCTAAATTGCTAGATATTTTACCTCTAATATGCCAACCCGCACTAGGCCAGCGTGGTGGACTATATGGCCTAACCACTCTCAATCAAACTCTCGATTATAGAGTAGGCCCGTGCTCAGCAGTGGGACGTATATGGGCTGATAAAAAATGGACTGACACGCTATTACAAATCAAAAACATTTAAAATCAAATCTACAAGAGCGTAAACAGAAATCACAAAGACGCCGTCAATACGCCATCAGAGCAATTAGCGTAATGTCCAATATTTTAGGAACACCTGCATCACACAGATTGTAGAGCGGGCTTCATAGAAATGATTATGTGAATGGAAACTGCGGGCATTTTTCAGCTTTCAAAGCGTTTTCACTCGTTTTGTTGGACTTTTAATAAACATCATCAGCAATTTTGATGTTTGGCTTGCTAATGCTGCTCTCGCGAAGTGTTTTATATTTAATGCTTTTAGGAGGTTTTATGCTTATACAAAGACAGGGTATATCAAGAATGCTACCGAAAACGAAGCCAGGTGGCAGTTATAGTGACTTTAGTAGACACAATGCAACTAACATTTTTGCAAACAAAAGCGACGACTTTTTTTGTAATTTTTGTAACTATGGCGGTCGGGTGACTATTTAAGACATCAAAGCACAACAAACAAACTCACATCCGCATTTATATTTAATAAGGATAATTAAAAAAACTAAATTTCACATCTTCAAAGCCCAAACATAAAATTTCACGAACCCCATAACACATTTAACGAAATCCAGCAACGAGGTCGAGAGAAGCAAACTAGCGCCACTCTTTGAAATATTAAATTTAATGGGGCGCTTTGTCACCCCGCCGCGAATTACACCCCCACCCCTTCACGGGGTGTTTAATAATTAAAACGCTAATTTACCCCGCGGATCTTGGACAGTCGAATCTTTTGTTGACCTTACCCAAGTTCCTTACATTTGGGGTCGCTGATGGGGTTAGCATTTTGTTTCATAACGTCTGCATTAAACTTTGTATTTTGGCTGGGATATTTTAGTCTAAATTTATTATTGTAAAGTTGGAATATGGAGTAATATATCTATCAGGTATCAGGAACTATGGTAGCCTTCGTTCTCACAAACACTGACCCGAAACAAATACTTGTAGTTCACACAAATATTTGTCTCGCAGGGATCGAACCCGCGGCTTCACGTTTCACAGCCGGCGTTCAATCAAATGTGCCACGAAGGCTGACAAATATTACGCCAGACTGGTGACCTATTTCCTCAGCTCTCTAAAATATAGTGGCATCGAGTTAGTCATATGTAGGTTGAATTGTTATTATCTTTATTATGTCATCACACTGCCTTATCAATGCCAGGTCAATCGTCTGAGAACATTTGACTGGGAGCTGTGTACTCTAGAACTTCATTCAGATACAGTCTAGCAACGCAATTTTATAATAGCTTCAAACATTTTTTTATTGCAATGAATGGCAAGACGAGCATGCCATTCACCTGATGGTCAGCGGTACGACCGCTCATGGACAGTAGCAAAACTAAACAACAATTACAAAGAATTGCTTGGCATTCCGACTTAGGATGGCGAGCACAGTTGCTCGCCATCTTAAGTCGTTAGATGTTAAGTCTCATTTTGTCCAGTAGTTACTCTGGCTACGATGTCCTTCAAACCGGAACACAATAGTGCATTATTACTGCTGTATGGCGGAAAAAATACATATTGCGGTGGTACCTTCCCAGGCGGCATCTCACATATGAGAGACCTACCACCAGTAAAACCTACCCTATTACTGATTTAACTATGTACTAACGTCCCTTCATAATCTTTCAAGAATCCATTCTATGACGAGAAATATACTGAAATTATGTCAGAGTAAACATACAATATTCACCTTGTATTAGAATGTTTGTTAATGTATATAGTAAGCATACCACATTATACAATTCTCTAAAAACACCTCTGAGTTAACAAGCAGCACTCTGATTTACCTCTTGAGAAACTCCACTGGAAATATAACCACAATAAATAGAGAAGAGAGGGCTCACTATTGAAAATTATTTTATTAAAACGGATTTTAGAACTGCTAACTTGTAAGCTGGTTAAAAGATATGTTTCACAAATTTTATTCTATAGTTAAATACAGTGAATAACTATACAAAATAATTTTAGAAGTGCTAGAACCACGCTGTTGTCAGCCATGACTCAGCATGAAAGCTGTCGCGTTTCGTTCGGTGAGTGAGACTGCCGGATGCCTTTCCTCTTCCTATCCTTTTTTCGTTCCCGCTCCCCTCCCGATCTGATGGGCCGGCATTCGGCAACACATCCATGATCCAGGCGTTGTGGAAGTTCATGGGCGGCAGTAATCACTTACCATCAGGTGACCTGTTTGCCCGTTTATCGGACCTATGCCATAAAAAAAATTGAGGCTTCTGACCACAACTTTTTTGTGCGCGTTAGCCAAACCCAATTTACAAGATGAACCACCTTCAGACCGCAACGCGATAAATAATTCATTCACTTCCAACTTAATACTACATTCGATGTTTTAACACCCCCGACACCACTAGCAGACATCCACATAATGTTGTTAACGCATATACACTTTTAACATATTAATAATATATTTTGCTAGTTAAAGATAAACATTATTATTACTCATGGTGTGCATGGTGTTGGTATCGCACCAGATGCGGCTGCCAACATTTTTACGGTGGTCGCGGGTTCAAATCCCAGGGCACACCACTGACTTTTCAAAGTCATGTATGTATTAAATTTCAATCACCACGCACTATAACGGTGAAGGAAAACATTGTGGGGAAACCTGCATACCACAGCGATTTGTGAAAATTTTTATGGTATGTAAAATCCGCTTAACCGCACTAGGCGAGCGTGGTAGACTGTATAGCCTAACCACTCTCAATCGTACTCTCGTTTGTAGAGAAGGCTCGTGCCCTGCAGAAGGATGTAAACGAGCTGATAGAGTACACCTAAATTTGTGTATTTTTAAACCTCTTTTTTATAGATAGAAGTACCTGCTGAATAACAAGGATCTATTCACTCACCCGATGCTCAGAGATTACAACCCGACAGGAATTGTAATCAAATACCGTTCATGAACGTGAGATGTGATGTATTGATTATAAAGATCAGCATAGCCACTTGGTCACAATACACTCCCGAGTCGTTGACGGCGCGGGACGGACGTCTCCGGTGTGTTGTGCTGTATTACTGTACACTTTGTAGTTTTATTCCACTACCCAAGAAGATCCTAGTGGAGAAATACAACATTCCAACTGGAACAGTTACTGGCTCACTTCAAGTCGGTATTCTCTAAGAGGGCAAATTGAGAGGATTCAGTCAAGCTGCGTTACAAACTTTCACATCGTGCAATAATTTCTTCAGTGGAGATATTTAATACTATAATACTCTTGGTTTTCTACTACTTTCTTTTATTTATTTATGAATTCTTTATTTTTATAACATTGGTAAATAGCAAACGAGCAAGCAGGTCACCTGATGGTAAGTGATCACATACACAACTTTAAGATCATGAATGTATTGCCGGGTCATCAGATCGGGAAGGAAAAAGGATAGGAAGAGGAAAGGGGTATTGGGCATCCGGCAGTCTCACTCACCGAACGAAACACGACAGCATAGCTGTCGCCTCATGTCGATCTCCTGTGAGACAGCGGTACCACTCCTACCCAATCATGCTGAGTAATAGCTTTCAAGAACGTGGCTGTACCACTTCTAAATGTTCACCACAACACTTTATTATTTACCACAAATATAACATAATTAAAAAGGAACGACGCTTGAAATTAGGGTAACAATCGGCGGCCTTACCCCTATCGGAGATTTCTTGCAGACAGATTTCTTTCTTTCTTTCAATTCTTTTTACAATTATAACACGCTCCGAAGCGTTGGTAGTATTAATAAACTACTCAAAAATATTGAAATAACTATTTACAAAATAATAATTTTATTTCGAAACCATGGTAGGTATTAACTCATTACAACAACAGTAAGTCCGTAATAACATAAGTAACCATCCTGTTACACGAACTTAAACTCACGCCATCTTCCCAGAAGGGGTAGGCAGATGTGCTATCAAGAAATTCACGTTTCGCCTAGTGCGTTCCGTCCTGCGATATAATAAGGGGCGAGCTTACCGCCATGTAGAGCACAAACTCCTGAATCCGAGCTGATAATGAATACAAAAATCTATTCACTTTGCCCGATCCAGTAAAATTGCGCCATCGAGGCAGCAACACCACACAAATAAACTTCAAATTGAAACACTTATTTCTAATACGAACACAAATGCCCGAGTCGTTTGTACATCCTTCAATTTCCCACCGCTCTCCCATACATCACGGTTACTAATGTTAAAAAATGTTTGGGGTGTCGGGTGGCCATTGGAGATATTGCAAGCTTCAATCTTGTTTAACTGAGTTATCGGCGCTCTTCGTCTTTGGGAATTTTCCATCTGTGAAACTGGAAATGGAGGAACTCTGGCTATTCTTTGGTGTTTAATTATCTTGAGATCTGTACCATTATATTGTTAGAGTTTTTTAATGATACACGCTTGACATTACCTTGACCAGTAACTAAAATGATAAAGATACTTGGTATGGCACTATTGCCTTTGCAGTAGGTGACGTGATTAAGAAACTTGGTATGTTTTTACATTGCTGATCTATGACGTGTTGCTGATTGCATATGTTGATGGCAAATAAAATTATGTCTATGCCTAAACAAGTGCTCTGATATACTGTCAATATATAACTCATATTACATAAGTCATATTTTTATAAAATCAATTCTGGGCTGGGGGATTTCAACATAGAACGAAAAAAGTAAATGACAAAATTTAATGTATGGGTTTAAAAATGAGAAGCATGTATGTGAAGAACTTAAGTGAATGATTGTTTGTTTTGCATATGTATCCAATAAAAAGAACATACGGTCGATTTGAGAACCTCATCCTTTTTTGAAGTCGGTAAAAATGTAGATCTTTAGAACAAGATAATTAAATAAAAAAAAACAATAACATAATCATGTGCAACCACAGGGAGCTCACTTCTGACAAAATGCTTCCCTCAAGGGTTTTCACTGCGGCGTCTTAGAATCGACCAGCACCCAGCGACTTCTAGAAAACTTTAATAGGTAGTCTATCCACCTAGTGGGAATCAGACATAACCGTGTTTACTATTTACGTTCTTAATATCCAATACTTGAATCCAATAATAAATAATAAGAATACAATAACTAAATACTTGAAAGTATTCATCCAACTTCATTACTGTACATCCTACGACCTCTTACAAAAAGAAACAATTTCAAAAATAGAAGAGTTCCGCCTCTTATTTCTCGCTTGTTTTCAATTTTTCGCGAAGTACCCTCAAAGAAATAGAGTGATAAGTTAGCGACATTTGTTTAAGAAAATGACCACCGTTCCTCCCGTAATGATAAAATGAACGCCATAATTCGCAAGGGGAAGTGAGATTAAACTCGTGTTTTGCTTGTTATTAAAAAGAAAGAAGTTCAAAAACTTTTTTCTGTTTCGCAAAAAACATTTTATGATGCATGTCTTCGTGATTTTACAAATGTTTATTATATTTATGTACTACATAGAATTTAAAATTGTACTGAATTATTGAGATAAAAATATTTTTTTCGGATTTCATCGCGATTTGTGTTAATTTTTTTCCACGTTTTTTTCAGTCCGCCCCGTGACTACGAAAGAAACAAAGTGATCGAAAATAAAAATATATAAATATTAAACCAAATCACGATAAAAAAAAACAGTTTCCTTGCAATATGTAACATGCCCGTAAATCTAAGAAACCATTATATTGTAATGATATGTTAGTTTCAGCAAAAGTAGTATAAAGATACATAAAACTCACTCTGGGGTCATATCCACCACTCCACAAAAGCAATCAGACAAATAACAAACCGTAAAAGACCGTCTCAAGTTCCATTTAATAAACATTACCGAATAATTAAGGGCTATCACGAAAAAACTGACACAAGGGAAGCGCGGACGGAATTTTGGTATTTCGGCGTCGCTTGTGCTAAAAGTTGGTCCCGGGCACGCCAACGAAACTGTCCGATTTGCATAATTCCACCGAGAGGAAGAACCTAGTTTACGCGCAGAGTTGCTCACCAAATTGCCAGTTAGACGTACGTATTTTTCGTGATATGATAACTGCATTTTAGTTTGGAGCCGGTTTTAACTTCACTAACTATGTGATGTGTTCAAAGTGTAAAGGGGAGGATAATACCTTCATTCCTAAAGCCCCATTTACACGGGGAGAGTTTCTCGCCTTGGAGATCCGATTATCGTAAGGGTATAAAAAAGTTGCATCGTGTAAACATGTTTATCGCCGAGGGCAAATTAAAAACTTGTATATAATTTTCATCTTTAATTTATTTTACACTATCATTTATTTTTACAAATTCAAAACATGTTGACAATGTCGCTTTATAAAAACAGCCAGGGCACCCAATTTTGTGACATGGAGTTTGTACGAAGGTACATATATAAAACTCTCTGAAGCCGCTACACGTTTGTCAAAACTCCATAATAGAAAGAGAAAGAAAGAAGAAAGAAAATACATTTTATTGAAGGCGCAAACATACAAAATATACATAAAATAAGAAATAAAATAAAAACATGACAAAAATACTATTAAGCAACAATATTATGTGACTGAGCTATTGCGCCGACAATGGGCCTCCCATTCAGCTTTATGCTGCAGTATGGGAAAAGCAAACATAATCTATAGCCATTATATCCTATGATAATTACATACGATTCTCGCTGCGAGAAACTTTCTTCGTGTAAATGGGGATTTACTTTGGTAATAAGCTTGACGATTAATATGACGTATGCTCAAGCATTTTTTGACTGTACCCTTTAGTTACCTACCATGCAAAAAGGCGTGAGTATGTATGTATGTTACCATGTACAAAATGTGACAGAACTGACTGCTAACTCTGTTTACAACCATCCGACTTGATATGACGCTTTTACCGTGGTATTGCGTTTCCAGAATGACTGACTGGTACCTACTTCTGTTTACAACCATCCGACTTGATATGACGCTTTTACCGTCGCGTTGCGTCTTGTGAGTGAGGTCGCCTGAGTCCCAATATCATTTTTCTCCATTTCACTTTCTACTCCGGTTTTGAGAGGCCAGCAAGCACCAGCCTAAGTTATAAATGTTCATAGAAGGCAGTTGAGACCTTTAGACATCACGGACTTTTCCAAGAAAGGACAAAAAGGGAAGAAAAAAAGGCGGGATCAGAAAAGAGATTTTGGGCCACCATCAAAAAATCCCCATTGTGGCCCCAACGCTTTAAAAACATGCTTGCTCTGATTTGACGTCAAACATAAAATCTGGAAACACCTAAGAATTATAAAATATTCAGGGAAAAGACCTTAAGATTTGGGTCAAACACTGGACGGACTTTTCAACATGTTATTTATAGGGTTGTCGCTTACAAGTTTATAATATATAAATAAGTCCCTAAAGGCAACACTTTCAATACCAAAAATGCTAAATTTATTATGTAGACGGATAGTTAATATTAATGGGCAGTGGTAATCACTTACCATCATATTTTGCCGGAATTATGCAACCTAAACTTTATTGGATTCAATAATACATTCTTCTGTTAACTATATTTGATATTTTCTGTATATTTTCCAAATAATAATAAATAAATAAATGTAATACAATTTACACAAACATTTCATCTTAGTAGTTCACCATTTGGATTAAAAATCTATTTTTTTAAGATGAGTTGTATAATATTTATTTATTTATTTATTTATGCTTTATATACAAAGTATAAAGGTGGACTTAATGCCTGAGGCATTCTGAGCCAGTCGACCTTTGGATGGTGCAGAGAGAAAATTAGTAGGCGCACAAATTCAAGAAACTTGATTATCAAAAGTTTAATAATACAAATATTTTAAACGCCTCGAAAATGACAGAGTACTAAATGGTAAGTGCATAATGGTAATGCATTACGATGCAAACCAAATGAATTATTATTAGTCATCATCATCACCAGACCTTCTGCGTCCTCTGGTGGACATACGCCTCTTCTATGGCACACCACTGGGCTCATTTTAATGGATTAGTAAATAACAGTAATTATTATTATAATAGTTTTGGACAACCCTACGCTTATAAGACCAAAGACACTTCAAGTGGTAATACGTTAGCGATTCCCCGACTATACGTAAAATTTCTAGTTGACTTATGCAATTTCATTAGTAAAAATGCGTCAGCAAAATTTTCCGTAAAACTAAAATTCAATTTGTTTTGATTCAGTGCATTCAAAAATTCTGTGACTGAGGTATTGTTTGTGCTGGTTTATGTCTATAACAATGACTCGTTCTATGTATAATTAATATTACTAAATACTACTTATAGACAGGGGTTGAACTACCACTTCCCGACCTCAAATCGCTTGTTATATATTTTTTCCTTCCATGATTGTTATATTCTCGTCCTTTTCCAATAGGTTTCATTCTACTATTAATTATTTTGGTATAAAAATGTTCGACCCTGGTCTATGAATTATAAAAAATCAACAGATTTGTAACTACAATAATAGCGGTAAATTAGTGAGCTATAATGTGTAATTGTGACTGAGGTAAGGAGTTTCGCCTGTGTTTAATTATTCAAGGTGGAAGAGCAAACAATTTAGCTATAAACGCTACAAAGAATCAATTCATTACTGTCAAAAAATGGCTACCTACATTATTTCAAAATAGACGTGGAAATATCTCATGCCAGGTTTAAAAAACAAAATCCGTTTAAGAGAATAAATGACATTATAATGTCGGCATTCGATCAAGAGCGTATCTCCGCTTCACACCTTGACGGTTCGAAGTTGTGATCGGGAAATACGGCAGTTCCCGCGAGATCGATCGCACGCACCCTGCTTCACCCCTCTGATAACCTGGCTATTGGGGACTTATCAATAATTATTTAGGTTATGCTTGAAGATTTTAACTTCTTTGGATGGAAAATATTTTCAATTTTTATTGGCGCGTTGCGTATTTAATATGTAGTAGTGCTTTGGTTTAGTGAAGGCATGTATTGGTTGAGTATCGTAAGGTCTTGGGTTTGGATCCATGGTGAGAAAATCTATTTTTTGTGAGGATTTTGTTTTGAAAATCTGTTTTAAGTATATAGAAGAAAAAGCTTTAAGTTTGGATGCAGTATTTGAGGAATACTTTGCAAATCTTATAAACTGGGTTTCGACAACAAAACGCCATTTAATAACACAGATCAGTTAACCTCAGCAGCTCAAGTAATGTCTTAGTTAAGACCCACAACACCTAAGCGAGTCACTGACAAAACCAATCTATTTTTAACCCGCAACGGCCATCAACTACGAAAATGAGTACAAGGAAGCTACTCATACTAAAACCCCAAATTTCCCTCAACGCAATATATCCGGGATAAATCCAAATTGGCCACACGCCGGCCACTAGTTACACGCAGCCCGGCATAAAGCTCACGGGCGGGCTTTGTGCATCCTGTTGTAATTTACAAAGCACAGATTACATTCGGTGCGAGCTTTCGGAAATAAGGCTTCATATCATCAAGCTTTCGGAAATAGGGCGTACTAGGCTTAGTGTTGTAAAATTATTTTTAGTATAGTGCTAGTTTTACATCGTGTTATGAAATAATGTAAACGTAGAAAACTGAATCTTATCACTTCAAAAAATATATGGAAATTTCTCAGGTATAATATTTTCAATATAGTATTAAATATATCTTTGGTGTCAATATTATCCATCGCCGATAATTATTTCTATGGCTATGGTACTGCGATCACCGACCAGCCTGCCCAGTGAGTCATTGTGGGAACTTATTTCTCGATTAACGCTCAAAGGCGTAATCTTAAAGGACGTAAATTTACCAAAGATTAAAAACCCATTAGAATCTCGTCATACAGACATATATTGATATTGACATATGTATATCACATATGACATATAAACTTGTATAATTGTCCAAAAATGATAACAGTATAAATTAGTTTGTGAAAAGCAGTAAATAAATTAAGTGCGAGGCAAAGATTTAAAGGAAAAATAATCCTATAAAATTATCTTTGACGTAATATTTATCTCAAGTCACCATCTTTCATTTTACATACAAATGAATTATCCTTCACGCATTTAGATAGAATCAAAGGACATAATATTTCAAGTGCGCGGCCCGAGTGGCCAGATAAGCACACACGGCCGGGGATAAGGGTTCGTTCCCGCGGAATATCCTTTGAAAAACAAATGGCCATTTAGATAATTTTTTAAAAATATCTCCTTACATTTGAGTATGAGTATAATCATTTCAGATTACGTCTGTTTTTTCTAATCGTACCTTACTGTTATGAAAAATTCATAATAGTTACTCAATTCAGCATGGCCTCGACTACTGAACAAATACACCGTGTCAACTATAATCAGGAGAAATTAATAACAACATCAAGACCACTAGCTTCGCAGGCAAAGGTGTCCCCCCGCCGCACCTTCTTCCTGTATTTTTTGGAAGTAAAACTTCATTAGACGCAGTACAGCAACTGACCTTTTTAAACTCTTCGATTATAAGAACCAATAGCAAATCCAAATGCTACAGAATCCGTGCTAGTTCAACCCAGCACGGAGACTTCTTCACACGAAACAACACACGATCTTACGCATACTCCAGCCTTTGAATTTCACAGCACCGAAGACAAGAATGATACCAACAAGAAAAACATATAAATCAACTTATAAATTAAGCAACTCACCGAACTCGTACTCTCGACATAGCGCCAACAACAATTGCAGCTAATTGTAGTACCACACACAAGAACACACAAACACACACGCACCACCAACAATAGATTATACACTACTAATACCAGACTTTCCATTAACACACGAGAAATTACACGAAAATCTAGCCTGATGGTAAAAAAGCGCCACGCATAGTACCATACGCACTATAGACACTAGACAAACTCATGATACCAACACAGTATACAAATACATACTACTGATGCTAGATATTCCCGAAATTAGGCGAAAATCAAGCTCAATGGCGAAGCACGCGCCGCGCGTTCGAGATTCGCTATAGTACTAGAAAGAAAATAGACAAAGTTACAACTACCCTCAATTAGTTTATATTTAAAAAAGAACAGATAAAACATTCTATCGTCCAGAAATTGAAGTATTTATTAAAAATAAACAAATAATTTAAATTATGATAATATACGCGGATATAACACGTGGTTTATCTACTTAACAATATGAGTATATTATATTATCTTGCGAAAATAATTTATTAACGTAAGTATTTCAAATACCAATGGTTTAATTAAACTTTTTAATATATTTTTTAATGTTCTAAATTCAAATACAGGATACTCCGTGAAATAAAATACCTCAATTTGACAACCTTAATAATTTTCTTAAATTAATAATAAAACGAATAACAACAATAACTCCCACAACCATAAACGTATTACATACGCAAATATACACACTACACAGTCTACCAACATCAAAAAAGTTTCCAATAACGACATCGATGCAGGCGTCGTGAAATATCACGAAATTTCATTTATGGCCGCGGGCGCCACTTGTCTCCCAGATAATGTATTTAAATTTGGAAAACCTAATTGAAATTTAAATTCGACTGGAGTCAGTGAGACTGGAAATCTGTTGCTGAGTGGGCGATTTTTGAATTTAAAGTTGGAATGTTTTATTTTATTTCATTGAGTTTTTGCAGGCACCTTAGTGTGGAATTCGTATTGTTACTTTGAAAAGAAACTGGAGAAATGCTAACGTAAGTATGTCATGGTAGTAGTTCATCATTTGAAATCATTAAGCAAGACATAATAAATAAATGAATGTACCCAACAGTCACATGCATAGGCTTGACCCCACACTAAAATTGAGTCTTGTGTCGTGGGTATCAGGAACTACGAGAGACTTTTTGAGTCACAACACCCAGACCCGAAACAAATACCTGTGGGTCAAACATTTCTTTCGGTGCGGGGATCGAACCCGCGGCCTTTCGTTTCTCAGCCGGCGTCTAACCAACTGCGCCACGGAGGTTGTCAATAACAGCTGCAATGCCCTGATTACGATTTTCAGTTCTGTTGGGTACGAAATAGTCTATAGAAAATATTGAAAAAGTATTTCCAGTGATCGGAATAATTCCCCAGACTTTTAATATAAAAGTGATTGTACGTAGCTATACAAAAATTTTAAATATTTTAATTTTTATTAAATATTTTAAAATTAATTATATTATAAATGCTGAGTACGTTTTGCGTAGTAAATAACTCCCGAACACACCAAGGTCACTCGCAAAAAACAACAGAAAACGCAATTCCGAGAAAATCATCACGAGAAGCCTATGGAAGAACACAGATTCTGTTTTGTCTCCGTTCATTAACTTCTCAATTTGTCAGGCGTCTACAAAGGCGAGGGGTTTTAAAAAACGCCACTCCCTGAGTGCCTTTCAAAACAGATTAGACCGAGTGAAGCGCCCGGGCCGGCTAGTTCCAATGCAAACGGACTATAATCTTGGCTACATTTCGAGCTTCACTCAACATCGGCCCTGATAAATGTCTTAGATGTAAATCCTCTTGAATACAACAAAGAGTCTACTCAAAAGAGGCTTTGGAAAAAGTTTGATATGATATGGACTAAGCATTGGCTTCGAGGTATTAGATACGTTGTGAATAAAAATGTTTATTTGCTGGTGCAGCAAAGTGACCTTAAGACACCTGATGGTACGTTTATTGCTGTCTTTACAAGACCAAGAGACGATAGACTTACATATCATGCCCTTTAAAACATTTTTATTGCGATGAATGGTGAGACGAGCGTGCCATTCGCCTGATGGTAAGCCATACGACCGCTCATGGACAGTAGCAAAACCAAACATCACAAATTACAAAGCAATGGTTGGTATTCCACTGTGCTCGCCATCCTAAGACATAAATTGTTAAGTCCAGTAGTTACGCTGGCTATAATGTCCTTCAAACCAGGCAACAGCAATGCGTTTACATTGCTGTTTGGCGAGAGCAAGACCCAGGCTGCCTCTTACATATAAGGGACCTACGGCAATGATATCATGTCGACTGCAATTTGTAGTTAATCTATCCTTTAATCAATAAAAGTAGTGACCAGAATTTAGTAATATAGTAGACGGAAAATGGAAGGCAAACAACCCTATCCATTTCAATCACTACTAAACACAAAAATAATATAGTCTCCGCCCCGACGTAAGATAATAATAAAATATTTGATGATCACATTACTGTTTGTTATAATATGGGGATCAGGAGCCTCTCATTTCAAAGCCTCACTAATGAAAAACAGCACAACCAATACAGTTTAACTTTGAAATATTAATTATAATTAAAAAATGGAGCATGGCTTTAGACTCGCCTCTTATTACCTTTTAGAACGAAAATAAACTCAGCCAACTATGACTAGTTATTCTCATCTCTGCCAGCCATTACAGGGACATGTAATAAGATTTAAAAGTAAAATGTTCACAAATTCATACATAACTGGCTCTCCGTGCAGATCCTAGCAACATAATTGGATGCGCAAAGGGAAAATTTCAATCAGAATAGCTAAAGCTTGTTACCAGGAATTTCTTTTGCATTATACCAATTCTTCGGGAAACGCATCGCAGTAATGAAATACTGGGTATTATACATTTCGTGTTACCTTTCTCAGAATGATTGTAATTTGCGTGGAACTAACCTTTTTTGTTGTACCCGTACAATCTCCTCTTTAATGTTTCCTTGTCGACTGGACTTTTTATTTCCCTGAGATAAGTGATGTTTTACGAAACACGTCATGTATGTATTTTCGAAGCTATGACATTATTTTGTTTTTTTAAATAATTACGCATATTCTTGTGTTTCGTTAAAGCTCAGATGTCGCAACCAGGCAGCATAATATCCAAATGAAATTATCACACAAAGACTCTTAGCTAATTCCTCTATTCGTTGTATTTGTAATTTAATTAATTATTATATAATTAATTATTTATAATAAAGAGGGAGCGTTGGTACTTCAAAAACGTAGATAAAAATGTAGGTGCCGGCCCACCTTTCTACCCTCCTATTGGCTGACATTTGACAGGTTGTCCAACATGCACGAATTATTCGAAAAAGAAAAATGTAAAAAAAAATAGTTTAGTTTAGTTTTACTGAATTCCACTCAAACTCGTTTTAAACGGAGAAGTATGAAATTTAATTTCAGTTTCCAGGGGAATTTGTTGTTAAATAATTCGCTAAATTTTCACCAATATAGCAGTACTACCCAAATTATGAACAAGAAAATATCTACATTTTTAAAGACGCAAATGTATGACAGGGTTTCCTCTATGTTATAAATACTCTTAGGTGTATCTGTATCAGCCCATATACATCCCACTGCAGCAGCTGCTGCTGCAGGGCCTCTATAGGATTAATTTATTCTAGAAGTTACATACTTACTTTGTAAAAATATCATTAATAAAATAATATTTATCGTCTTGTCAAGTCTAGATTTTAGCGTTTTAACTTCAGATGTATTATTATCTAAATATAAAGCACTATTGTAGAGTAATATTTGTCGACTGCCTCATAAAATTAAAGTGGGTAGTTCAATAATGTTCTGTGTGTAAGGTTTTCAAAATGGCGTCAAATAAAACAACGACATATTATAAATCAGATTGCTTTAATTTATTTTATAATTTTATACAAATCGAATACTACTTACGATAGTCAATTTTAACGAATAAACATTTTTTATCCGTTCGCGTTTTTATTTTACAAATTTACCTTTGTATTTTAATTTATTATTATATTTTTCATCTATTATAAAAACCTCCATAGGGGCTTTTCGTTATAAACTTACATTACACTCGGCTGTATTACAATTTTGCAGTCGTATATAATTGTCCATTTTTTATTATTTTAATTAAATTTAATTATTCCATTAATGGTTAAGCCACAGGAACACAATATGGAGCATCGAGTGCGAAGAGATAGAAAATCAATGTATAATGAATGAAAGAGAAAGCTAGAGGTATGGACTTGTTTTGCTGAGTTAATCAACCATCCACATTTAAATATGTATTTAAATAGATAGAATAACATTAACGTATGACCTATTACTATATGAAATATATTTATATATTTTAAATAACAATAAATAGTTGTAACATACAATAATTATACTAAACCATTAATAACATATATGGAAAAAATGTTAGGTAAAATTCTTTAAACATTTAATAAATATAATATGTAATGGATGGACGACTAACAGTTTTGTGTACGCGCTGTTTTATCTTGTCAGCCATGATTTATTTTTTAATTATTTATGCAGTGATTCATCAATCGTACAGCCTAATTCGACGCTATTTAGAAAATATAATATTAATTGTGTGCTTTTTATAAATACAATAAAAAACTGAATCATGACACGTACCTATAAATATTTAGCGTAAAATAATAAATATGTTACGACAAAAAGCACCCTCAAGGTGATCTGATGTCCAAAATGTACTACAAAGCGATTTAATTGAATGTTGTAAGTGACTTTTCTTGATATGAAAACGGTTGAATAATTAAAACTAAGTTTGGAAGACCATATAATGGAGACAGACGTACGCAGGCAAAAAAATATTAGTATTTTTCAAACGCTGAACAAAGTCATGTTTATTTCTTTATCCTCGTAAAAGTTTATGTCTATAAATATCAGAGTAATAAATTCATAGTAGTTTCTGCCAAATGCCAAACAACATGAGAATGTCTTGAAAATTAAATTTGTCAAAAAATTACAAGCAAATTACAATTAAGGACCAACAATAGTATAAAGTAATGTCAAGAAAAGTCACCGTTTAAAACCGGCGATGGTTTAAAACACGCCTTAATGATCTTACACCATAATAATTTATAAATGGAAGATGGGAAATGGAAATTATTTTAAAAATCTTAAATTACATAGCGTTCAGAAATAGAAATGTACATGTGAGTCCAAAATACCTGTTTCACGATTAAAGCATTTAGTTTCTGTTGTGCAGTATGCTGGTATGTTTGTATGGCATATTTATTAAAAGTATAAAAAAATGTTTACAAAATGGTCCTTCGAGCCAGATAAGAATTGGACTATAGGAGATATAATGTTTGTTGTGCCTTGACATTTCTTGTATTATTTTCCATGAATTTGTAAAAAATGTATATGCCATCCATATTTTTTGCCTGATTCGTTTTTTGGTCTTACTAATAATGATCAAAAATTTACTTTTTGTCAACATGCCCAAAAAAATCTAGAGAGGTTAGTTTTGCAAATCATAACCACCGAAAAATATTCAATTAAAACTTTCGGCATATCTAGTAGCGATATAACCTCAAAATGTCCAAGTGAAAAGTCAATGTACCGCCGCCCGTACATTTGAAGATCATACGAGCGAGGCATCTGCTATCGATTAGGGATGGGGGCAACGCACTCGTCTTCTCAATGCCTTCGACTGTTTAATTTCACCCGTCGATATTTTTAAAAAGAAAATACATTTTCGTGTAGCCAGTAATGGACAGAGTTCTTAATCACAAGATATATTTTAAAAGAACTTTCGATAGTTATTTTAGAATAGATTGTGGAGGTATTTCTTTTTCATATTTGCTGTATCGTGATGAAAATAAATTGACTTCATTTTTCATTTTTTAAATATAAGAAACTTCTGGCGTGAAGGCATAACGTTTTTTATGATATCGTGAGAAAAGAAACATTTAGATTTTTAAAAATAATATACATTTTAAAAATGTTCAATGGCAGTGTTAGACCAATTACACGTTTTCAACCTAACTCAATTAATTTCTATTCTTTTTAAAATAAAACATTCAATATTCCAGGAAATCATATCTGTAGGAAATAAATTATAATGATATCTTAAAAATAATAATATTGAGTCGATTTGCTGATTTCTAGAATTTCGAGATTTTAGAATGAAGGCTAGAGAAATTTCAGTTTACCATTCCAATGCTTCAACAGAGAGAAAATTGACGTTATACAATACATTTCAATTTATAGAAATGGGAATTTCTGCCAATATTGGTTTTGAGTGAATAAATATTGCAGTTTGTAATAGTTGACTGTTGGAACGATTTAAATCAACTAAATATAAAACATTATATGTCATACAAACATGTTAAAATAATTACACGTATATATAAGTATAATAATATAATGCAATTCGGAAATTGTGTTAGGAATGAAATACAAAAATAAAAAATTAAAATCACGAAATTATCACACAATTGGTCATTTTGTTTTTTTGATAGAAATATATAGATAATATATGTATTGTAAGTAAAGGATATAAAATTATTATTATTATTTTATATATTTTAACACATGAATATTTTTGGATTTCGGGAACTTCAAGCCCTACACAATTTTATAAGAAATATTAATTAGAAAAAAATATATTTAATTTCTTTGATATTCGCGATTTATTCTGAAAGGTGTAAAGTATTACCATAAAAAAGTATAATCGTAAATAAAAAAAGATATTCAACAAAATCGATCTTTACTTATGGATCCAATACTAATATAGATTTGTAAAACGTGTGACAATATCGTGATTTTCTTTCATAGATTTTAATAATGTAGTTTTAAAAACTATTGAAATTCGATGAACAGCTACATGTGCACTCAAGTATGTTTTAAAAAGACCAAAAAAAGTGTGACATAATCGCTTCAGTTCATTTTGTACGTTTATTCTAACCCGGTCCCGAGCAGGCGATTTTTATTTTTATCCCATTTTTAATAATTATGTTATTCTACACGTTTTTAATTGTATATTTTTTTATTATTTAATATCGGTCCGTCACCGCCGACCTTACAATTTCACAACCTGTCATTATTCTTTTTTTTTTAACAAAATAAGTCCTTTTAAAATTGGCTGATGAGGTCGCGGTGGCGCACAGACGACCAACATACGCGTTAACAATGTTCCTAGTTCGTTTATTCATTTTTTACAATAAAATCCAACTTTATTTAAACCCTATAATTCAACTTAATTAGATATTTATAAACCCTATTTTTGGCACTAACAAATCTAATTAAATGTTGGATTAACAGGCGTAATCGGTTACGACGATTTATCGGTAAAACTCGATTATGATGTTGCGATAATCGATTATATTTTGCGCTGTGGCTAAGACCTTGCGAGATACAATTTTGCATTGAATGTTAGTCGTTATTCCCAAAATGTCTGAGATCGGTCAGCCAGTTAGAGAAATGTGAATTCGTGCCGATCTACTTCGGAAAATTTAAATTGCCAAATAGCGCAGCTTTCATGGTCGCCAAATAGCTGTATTTGAATGTTATTGATTCTGAATTCCATATTTGTTAGAGCAGCATTTGGACAAAACACATCTTTTTAGTATAATTTTGGCTTCAAATCGACCGATTCAAGCAACTTCAAGTTCCCGCCAAAGTCGTGACCGTCCGCCATTTTACATTTCGAAATATACAATAGGGTTTGAACATAACCAACAATTGTTAAAATATCAATAAATTAAACATCAGTAAAACATGATATAGCGCGAGCACCACACAGTAAAGTAATTACAGTAACACAACTTGCCAAGACAAAACATTTGATAAATTCTCTATTTAGATGTATGGTGGTCGAGAGGTTATTATAAATCATAACTGGCTAAGTTGGAAATTAGTTGTAACTGTTAGCTGAGGAATAGCTGGAATGAAAGTTAAGCTAAATAGCAAATGAACCACGTAAAAAAGTTTGGTTAAGAAAAAACTAACTATCCAATTAGCCAGCTGACAATAACTTGCCTCTCTCCCGTAGGTAACACGACTAAAAACCTTAACACGACGCTCTTACACGAGTATTTATTCGCAATTCCTAATAATTCCTTATGCTACGTTGAAAAACCACTTCCCAATTCGTACATCGAAAGTTCATTTACACAAGATATATGAAAGTTAAAAATAAAAATAGAAAAGGACACACATAGATCATTTTAAAAACTATCATTATTTAGTGAGCTTCCTTACATTAGACTAATTCAAAGGGACACGACAATAACTAAGCTATGACGACACCTATAAGAGAAATCGAGGAACGGATATAGATAAAGATTTGAATTATATTATTTATAATCTATACGCTTCAGAATGTTGTGGAGTTGATCTGTGTATTTGTTTAATATCAAAAGGCATCTCTGCCTGTCCTTTTTGAGAATTATCGCAATATACCAGCTGTTAGCGAAACAAACATTTTCGCTATAGGTAGCTTAAATTCCATCGGTTGTAACAATGGATTTAGAGCATCAAAACTTCTTGGTGATTTGAATTTTAGTGTTTTTTTAGTTCGAAGATAATAAGCATTTATAGCGTGCAAAGTCACGGTAGAAACTAGTGTATCTATAACTAGACCCTACAGTATGTGCTAGGTTCGTCACCACTCTCTGGCCCGTTGACATAAATTTCATACCGTCCGCCATATTGATATAACCTCACTTTTAAAACTTTCCAGAATATTCCTTCGGGCATGATATTAGATGAAAACTAATATCTCGAGTGACGAAGACGTCTTAAAAGCATTTTAAAATTGCAAAGATTTCTAAAACGATGCTGTCTTAAAACTGGCTGATCTAAGTGAAGATTCGAGTCTTTTTTTCAATTTATATAATTTTTTCACCTAATTATATACATGATATTCTGTATGTACACACTTATAACTTACGAATATATTGATATTTCAGCGGCGTTGTATATTTGGCTATGCGTTAACTGTATATGTGTAAAATAACTAGACATAATCTATTTACGATTAACAGTGTGACAAAAGAAAACTACCCGAACATCTCAAAGTTCTTTCCGTTTACTAGCATCGATTATTTTAAAATTGATTACTAGCATCGATTATCTTTAAACCGATTTTCTCATCGATTCTTTAAATTTTAACGCAATTTACGCCTACACATTTTTATTGTTATTCATTAATTTATTTTAAAATTCAGTATAAGGACACAACCTTTCTATTATTTTGGTTCCTTTAAATTGTTGACTCTTTTATCAATTCCACTAGTTAACAATTCCTGAATATATCGAGATTCGAGCGTTCCCTACTAAGATTGTTTTAACTACAGACTTTCGTTACAATTGCGAATAGATTTTGTGACATTTTGTATCGATTAAGATTCTGACAAGATCGAATTTAATAGAAAAATCTGTCAATGAATAGAACAATGCAGCAAAATATATATTTTTGCAAAATTTAAACCATAATATAAAAGAACTTCGTTTAAATAAGTTTGTCTGCCTACATACGACTATTGGAGGGCACAAGCATGTCTCACCACGGCGTGATGTTACATCGAATAGTGTAACTTTCCATCGATTCTAAATTGGAATCGATATATATTCAGAATCGATAATCGATACAAAAGCCGCAACACAACGCTTACACCAAATAGATCTTCCTTATAGTAAACTATAACCAAGTGACTCTACCATTATTTGATCCATTATGTTATGTACACCATACTTAATACATAATGACAGCATGATCCCTCATTTTTCTAAGGATACCATCCGAACGCGAGTACTTTACACAATTTTCACATCATTCCATTTTTTTTTCTAGAAATTTCTTCTCGTTTTTATGGTGACCCAATTTTATCAAGGTCGTGGAAATGTAATGCAAAATTGGGGTGGCTATAAGTCGAAGGATTTTGCAAGCTGAAGTGGCAGTGATTTGGTCATATATTTGAAAATATCCTTTTTTAACCAAAACAACATGGAGAACAACCAATGGAAATATAAATTCAACATACATTATTAAAACTGTTTTCTTGTCCCATTTTAGTAATATTTATGAGCATAACACCGGATAGACTAACATTACCACCCCCTACCATCGACCCCAATAAAACCGCGCCCCACTCTATCGTAAATCCGAGTCAATTACTTCCACGAAGCTTAATTTAAAAAGAAAATATTAATCTCGTCTTTTAAATTTAATATTAATATTTATTTAACAAATTACACTCGTCAACATTTATCTGTATAACGTACATAAACATCACAATTTTTATAATACTGGACTTAACTACGCTTTTAATTATTACATTTACCGTCTTGAGTTGAGTGGTGGTATGGCCGAGAGTATCTGACGGGTGTACCACCGCCCAAGTATCGACGTGTGCGTTTGAACCACATATTTAAATTGATTATAATTATGGTCGTCTAAGATTAGTTCTCTCGTAGGTGCGGACCGGGGTCCGAGGCTCACTGCACAATGATATGCGGCGCCGACAGCAGCACGGCCACCGTCGCGACGATTGTGAACAACGTGAACACAAACAGGCAAAACCTGGAAGGAGGAACTCTTAATCTTCTGCTTTGGTACTGGTTTCTGACAGACAGACTGATTGCTTAATGTACTGACCTCGATGAAATGTTTGTAATAAAACAATCTTAATAAATAATAACACACCGAATGTCTTCACTACACCGATTGCTAGTGCATATTTATTTTCGCCGTCTGGGTATCTACTAAGTTCTTTTACTATATTCTGGTTGATCTCAACGGAGACGCATTTAAGTGAGTCACTATGGCGGGTCTGTCACCTTACAAATGCTCAAGTATTTAAGAAACTAACGTAACTTTGCTGCTAGTTGATTCGATAATCTTCAAAATGCAGTGCCAGTTCAACACTGCATTTTGCGTCATTTAGCAACCAGTGCATCCATCAAAAACCTTCACACTAAAATTATATATCACTCAGATATGTAATAAAACGCAAAATTATATCATCAAAATCACATCTCAATATCCCAATACTAATAAACATCATACTTTTAAAGTCATTTAACATTAACCCACCTGTCAACTACCATCGCAGCGAACTTCCAGTCACTAATGAGCTCGGCCTCCTCGTCGGCCTTCTTCATCCTCGCCGTGATGAACTGCAGCTCCCTCAGGATGAGGTGCAGTTCCCGGTGGTGGCTGCCGAGCCCGCCCACGTCCTCCATGGTGGACGGCCGCACGAACGACCTTCGGAAGTCCGTGCGGAATATCGAGCACCTGGTCGGAGAGAGGCTGTCAAGAGGTTACACTAGGACGCTCTTGGGCAGGTCCGTCTGAGTGATTTTGGGTGTGGGATTTCACGAGATTTGGAATTTAAATTTATAGTTGGAATGATACTGACAGGTACATTATTTAAAAAATTGAGAATTTAAAATTGGAATTACATAAACAGGTACAAGATTGGATACGTACATATTATCTGTATTAAATTCGGCTGGGATGTCAAATAATTTAGATGTAACCAAATCTATAAAGCCCAAATTGCGGTTATCAATGAGCAAATATGAACTATGAAGATTAAATATCTGACAAGTTCCATATGAAGTTAAATGAAAATAGCTGAGGTGCAAGAGACATACTTAAACCCTATTTCTTTATCTATAAGAATGAATTTGTATTACTCGTATTTACACACTCTAGTAGTAGATAATTTCAAAATATTTTAGGTCTGTAACTTTTTCAAGTCAGATTAACAACATACTTGATACAAAATGAACTATTGTCTGATGTAAAACATCAGATCTCTTGCATCACACCCTCATTACCCCTTTAACCACACATACCAACACGTATTAGACAACAATAAACCGCGGAGAGCTTCGGCCTAAATACAAGTACATTTATGAGATGAAGAACGCGCCCTTGGGCCAGATACGACACGTCTGCCAAGCCTTGACCTGTTGCTGATAAGGAGAATAGAACAGACCGGGTATTTATGTTCGAGAGCTGGGGTTTTGTTATCGCTGGTGTGGGGATTACAAACTATACTTTATTTTATGTATGGCTTAGTAGTTTGTGAAATAGTTACATTCGTGTTTATTTGTGAGATAGCTTCGTTTTCTGTGGTGTTTTAATCACCTTTAATATAAAACTATTATTTATTTAAACACTGGAATAGTTTTAAATTAAAATTCTTTTAGATAAATATAAAGCCTCATTCACACGGAAAAAGTTTCTCGCGGCGAGAATCGTATGCCATTATCACATGATAACCGCCATAGGTTATCGTGCTCGGAAAAATGTTTACACGATGCAACTTTTTTATATCCTAACGATAATCGTATCTTCGAAGCGAGAAACTCTTCCCGTGTAAATGGGGCTAAGGTCAAGAAGAAAAAAATGTAAAATTCCATAACACTTTTTAGCATTTCGTCCGGTGAATGATATATTTGATCCCCTCCGTTCCCTACATTTTTTTAAAGACAATATACCGACCAACATGATGGCATGATGGCCAAAGTTTCAGTGTATTTATGGGTAGTAGTGATAACTTATATCAATACATCAGGCTGATAAAACATGGTCAAAATCGGACGTACAAAGACTGAACTCGAAATATGACACTTGCAAGTCTAACTAGCGTCGAAGAACTTAACACCATCGAACCCTCTAATTGCTTTCTGATGAGTAATTTGGTTGTCCGTCCTACGCCACCAAACCTCCACAGAAGACATTAATAACAAGATTCGGTCCTTACCCAGGCCCCAGATTGCCCGTCGACGCCGTGCTGTTCGGCGGCGGCGGCGCGTGTCTGAAGTCGTCGTCTATGTCCAGCACGTTCGCCAGCAGAGACTTGGAGGAGCGCTCCTTCAGTTCCAGCTCCCTCATCCGGGACGACATGATTATCGTCTTCCTGGTGATCTTCTTGCCCGGCCTCGACATGCGCAGCACCCAGGGCAGCCATTGTAGGAACACTGTTTTTATCTGGAGGAAGAGTTTGATGTTAATAATGTTTGTGGTGCAGTTTTTTGTTGTTAGTGATAAGTTAATTTTAAATAATGGAATCCGACAGATGACAAATTCAAAATTGAAAACAAAATTTACATTTTACTGAACAAAAAAACTATTTTATTATCGTATTTGTTAATTGAATGTATTTAGGAATGCAATAGACATTAACAGTCTTTTCATTATAACAGCAACTAAACAAATTTAATCTCGTATAATTTATCTTTAAAGAATCATACAAAGTATAATACACCTACATAGAATCAGTTTGATGAAACTCACCCACTGCGGCATCTCGTGTATGTCGGCGGTGCGATGGTGATAGTTAAGAACCACCACCGTCAGCACCACCGACGACGCCACCATGAACATGATGCAGTTGAAGTACGTCCCTGTCGCACAACACACCTGCTTTATACTCCGAACACTACTACACATCATGCTCGACGCTACGTATGACGCCACACGGGAATGACGGCTCATAATATTAGCGAAAAAAATAATTCCTTGATTAATCTGAGTGTAATACAGAAGTAATTTATACATTACATGCTCTCAATGTGTTAATAATAAATTACTTTAATGACAGAAGGGGGGTATAGAAGTGCTGTAACGTTTCGCAAAATGTCATCTAAATAACCTACACTTTCAACATTATACACAGCTGTAAGCTCATGTTAATACATGCTCTGCATCACACTCGAGACGTTAAAGCCTACCTCCCACAACTTACACATGACGTCATAAGTCGCGTCGCAGATGCTTCCAGAATATTATCAACATTTATGCCAAAACTAAATCTAACCCGTACAGGATCTACGACAGTGCACCGGTCTTAGTCTAAGGATGGTCGAACAAAACATAAATGTAAGGAGAAAATTAGGTACTCGGTATTTTTATATTCATACTTTATGGTATATTTTATGACAGCTAATTAAACACCACACAGCCACATGCATTTTAAACGGGCATGCAACGCGTCTATTTTACATTTAGATGAAATTTATGAGTGGACATTTCATCGTTTGGTAAATTATGGTCTTTAAAGCTTTGATTCGTGGAATGTTTCCATACAAATACTGGGAATGGCAATGAACATGGTTATGTAACGTCTATCTTTCAACGAGGAGATAATGCCTGTGTATCTGTTTGTGACATATATCATGGAGGACACGCATTTAATTCACCTAGATTCGCAGGAAATGAATGTGACAGACACAATAGCTGTAGAATATATAGTTATAATACGTTGATACGTTTAGAAGCTCTTTATCGTCACAAAACTATTGTTTAAGACGACAATAACAGTGTCCGGAACAGTAGCACAATAAATTGCTTTTGGATAAATCTTCTATTAGATGGTTGAATCAAAGTCTGTTCTAACCTTTTTTTACTAAAGTGATGATAATGTCCAAATATTTTTAGCTTGTAACTTAATTTGTTATTAATTAATCGCCTTCTTAGAGGATGTTAAAACAATTCACAGGATTCTGAGTAAATACAAAAAATCCATAATTTAATTAAAAAATATTAAAATACTAATATAGTATAAAACTACACATTGAGGTAAATCTCAATTACTTCATAATTCCCTATATAATTACTAAGATACAAGAGTATTCATTCCAAAAATCAACAAACAACATTTTAAATACTATGTTTATGTTAAGAGAAAGGATTTTTAAACGTAGTCAAAGGAATGACATTTACAAAACAAATAAGCCAGCTATATATCAAGTTAAAAAACAACAAAACAAAAGGAAACCAAATCGTAAACAATTGAAGCTGTAAGTTCAAACAAGTTAGCATCTGCAGCTCGGCCGTCACTCCTTTGACAACGCAGTGTAATGGTTAAAGGTTGTCAGTAATTGGTAACAGACCACACAGAGAGATCCGAAGTTCACGAGATACTTGGAGGCTGGATTCTGACTACCCGCATCCACTTTGTTGCTTAAAACCGTTGTTTAACTTTACGATCCTTCAAACTACAGGCAATCACCTATTTAAAAAGCTTGTTTAATCAGGAGAGTTGTGCTTTAGTTTGTTTCATTTAATTTAGTTTTAGATCATGCCAAAGTAAAATCTGACGTCAGTAGTCACGTAAACACTACGGCAATTTCGGAGGCCAATCGAAAAATAAATCGGACAAAATAATTTATGAAATGAATTGAAATTATTTTTAAACATTACAAGAAGATCGGATGCCAGTTGATACCATCAGAAAGTCTGTATGTTTAGCGTCTACGTTTTGACTAGCTCGTATGAGTGCAGTAATTCTAGTTCAAGTGTTGATAGAACCGGCAGAACTGTAAAAGCGTAGAGTAGTCCTCAGAGATGCCGAGGCTAAAAATGCAAGTCGAAAACAGAAAAAAGTAGAAATCTATGCTCTTGTTTAAATAAATTTAAAATCAAGCAATCGCAATCTATTTAGATCTTTGTTAGTTTGGTGTTTCACGGACGGCCGGAGAAATATTTTGGATACAATCTCCTTTGCTCTAAAAAATATTCCTCAAAGCGCATCCTTTTTTAGAAATCTATTCATGTTTATCATTTTATTGTTTATCATTAAGACTTTGGCTGCAAACGACATTTCTCACCTATTAGCGGGATCGCCTCTGAGGTTTTTGTGATAACATGTCCCACCAATAGAGAGAAAACTGTTTGCGACAGGAGGATTGTAACACCTGCAAAGATCAATATAATATTCTATGAAAAACAAAAAGTTTCTATGTTCAAACCTACGGGTCATCGTGTACCGTCCAGTACTTCTCATGGGCATGATACCGTGTCGGTGTGCTGAGTCGGTTCGGGGTCTCAAGTGAAATCATAAACAAAACATAACGAAGTCATGCAAACTAGTTATATAGACATATTATTGCTGCCTTTTATATTGTTTTTTTAGAAGGGTTTATTATTATTGACGCTACACCACCCTCCAAGTATCCATAAGTTAACATAACACGAGACGGAGAACTTGTTTCCAAAGAAAAACATTCAAATTGACACGTAAACCCAAAAGTGTACACCATGGAATCGATTACGTATGAAATAATAAAGAAAACACACAGTCTAGAAATTAATAACACGAAATCACATTTAACATTATAAAAACAACTCGACTTACCTTCGGATCCACGAGATTAACAAAAACCTTGTTAAAAGAGTAAAATTGCATGCCATGCCACTCAATTCGGAAATAAATCTGCTAGTAGTCGTTGAAAAACATTTGTGTTTTAAAGTATAGCAGTAAAAATAATGAACATTGAGGTTACGAAGCTACAGCAAAGAACAACGAAATCGATTCCAGGATTTCTCGTCCAAAAAATCATGAACACTAGAAAAAATCACAACATCAAGCCTGAATTACTTGACATTGATGACTAATTTTCCAAAATCGCTCACAAAAAGCGAAGCATTTCATTAACGATTACAATCAATATGTGTGATAATTCATTGACAATATAATGAAAGCTAGTGATACCACTCAGCAGCTATTTAAGCTCGCAATTTTTATCAATGATTATATTAACGTACTTAATTTACTCCTTGTAATGTTTTAAAACAATTCTTAATTAAATGTTAATTTTAATAAAACGAACAACATAAACAGAAGAGTGACAGAAAAAGGTGACAACGAAACGAAATCAAAAGGACATAATGACCGTGAAGAGAAAACAAATGGAGCGAAGCGGGATGGAGCAAAACGGTTGGGGCTAGGTGTGGACAGTGTACCTAACAGGGGAATAGCGTCGGAGACCTGCGGCAGGGTCTCTGCCACCAGGTTGAGGAACACCGTCAGCGAGAGAAGAATAGTGACTCCTGCAATCAAACACAATGTTAACACCCCTACAGCCCTGCCCCGGGTCCCATACACAACTCTTCTAATCTCCTCGCCTACATGTCAGGGCTTTGTACAACGTCCATGAATGATTGTGATGATGACTACACCAAATTACTCACCGCTTGCCTCTACATCGGATCGTAGGGGGTACTAATACAAAACACATAAACAATCATAACACATTCTAGGCAATCTAATATTTATAGAGTGCACGCTGCTTCCGCAATGAAAGTATGAATTTTGTCTGACGCCGGTACGTCCGACAAGCAACGAATGAAACTCTTTGAAACATTCACTAGGCACGTAAAACGCGGCTATGGGCTTTTGTGGAGTTTAATAAAAGATGGACGTACATCAAAAATCATATTTAGCTCAGTGCAAAATTTTATCAGATACACCGCTTCGCAGAATTAACTTTAATTTAGCTAATGAAACAGAATTAATTAAATCCCTCACATTTTTACGTTCAGGTTAATCAAAACTTTAAATTACATTCTTTTTTGATGCAATTTTCAAACATTACCCATATTAACTGTTCTGTCATTTTCAGATCTCTCATTCCCTTTTTGGAAGCAACGTGCAAGATTTGTGTGGGTCCTACGGTGCGATACCTATGAGAGGCACTGCATCCGATGTGGAGGGCATCTTTTCAGCGACCAGGTTCAGAAACACGGTCAACGACAACAATATCGTCACACCTGTCGACACCAGCATATTTCTGTTACGCTGGCGTAATACCTGTAGCTAGGCACTTCTAGGTTTCTTAATAAAATGTACAGACTTTTAATAGCTAGGTGTGTAACAAATTCGTTTTTCTATACGACTATGTATTATTAATTATATTTTAATGTTGCTCACATTGTTAAATTATCAAGAAAACGCACGATAACTGCCTTTTGTATATCAAACAATTTAATTCCACATAAGATTGAAAAGAAATGTTCCGACAAAAGTTAATACGCAATATTCAAAGATCTCCAACCGGCATCTCGACTTCAAGGACCGCCCACGCAATTAAAACGGGAACTTATATTTAAATTATTTCCGGAACAAAAAGAAATGACGAAAGACTTTGTCGAGCGGTTGGAGACGCGACGACAGAACAAGGCATTATAGATGAGCAGATGATAATTCCTACATCGCAGATTGGTCGTTAAAGTAAAGTGTGTTCCAGAGAGCTGTATTTAAGCGTTGTGGCCTCATCAAAGATAATTAAATTGTAAAAGCGGTAATTGTGGCCAGCTACTTTGTAACAAATTGCGACAGCGGGAGAAATGACGTCCTCCCTTTAACAATAAATTTAATAACGTGGAGTAGTATTAGAAGAGATCCTCAGCTAAATTAGGATTTTGAGATTTTGGAGAATTGGGAACGTGCTCTCGGGATATTCTTAAAATTCTAGGGAATCGACAGGAAAGAAAATTGTATTACAAAAACTCTGCTAAATTAATCAACGATATCAAACAGACAATTAAGTCTTGAACGCTTAAGGCCATTCGGAACAAAATTTCATTTCGAAGATTCATAAATCTTATTACAATGGAAGCCATTTCAATATTAATTTGTTATATTTCTGGGAAATTGATGAATATTCCTTCTTCGCTTGTTAAATGAGGAATGAAAAAAAAAAACAATAATTCAATTGGAATTGCTGAACATCATTACTACCGCGGAGGTTGTTTGAAATATTAAGGGCTGGACTGATTGTTCAAATGTTTACGAGGTCGGGGCAGTACGAGCTGTGAGAATGACTGCCTGCATTTAGTTAGAGAAGCACGACAAAGAACATTAAGCTGTTCAAAGGGGCGCATTAAAGAAAACAATTCTTACATCTCGTTAGGAACAAAGTGTGCTTCACAAATAAATCGCAGTTTGTTGTTTATTCATATTGTTTTCTACATGAAAGTACTCGTACTTTAGTACTGTAGCAATAGTGCTCGCACCGTTGCATTTTGTTTTCATTAGAATATTTTGTTTCATAACTAGTACCTAGTTATTTTCTATTTCTCCACTTTTATCGTAAGTTTACGTAACTTTAACTTCAGAACTGTATTTCGGAGAAAGTAACCTCTCATTTTGCTCAAGATAACTCTGATTAAAATAAAGTCTGTAGAACTTTATTTTCTGCGATTTGCAGATTTATTTGGTTTATAATATTACGACTACGTGTCTGATATCCGTGTTTTAGAAAAATTGCAGTATTGCTATCCTTATATATCTCTTGCAGTCAGGCAAATATTATAAAATTGACTGTTTGACATAGGCAATCGACCAAAAACCTTACAGCAAAAAACCTTAGCGTATTGTTTATGCCATTCAAACGAGATACACAATATGCCAATAGAAGCAACTAACACTTGTAAAGTTG
The DNA here is from genome assembly GCA_033459515.1 of Theretra japonica. Lineage (NCBI taxonomy): Eukaryota > Metazoa > Arthropoda > Insecta > Lepidoptera > Sphingidae > Theretra > Theretra japonica. The sequence goes on from CM065931.1 coordinate 14,853,497, forward strand.
TTCAGATATGTTTTTTTTATGTCTCCTGCACTATACGTAGGTGCAATCACAAAATAGACATGAGATTCTTCATTTCTATCATTATTTTAATGATTCCTACGCTCAAGACTCTTTACTTGTATGTACCAGCAGTCATCTAGTACATTAATGTAGCCTAACCGAAGTTCTTATACATTTTGAATACGATAACCGTAACAAACTCCTTTCCCATAAAGTTCTAGACTCCTTTCTCATTTTTACCGACATGACTTTTATTTACACACAGTTCTTTAATATACTGATATTGTTCTGCTGTAACCCCATAACAAATGTTTGCAGGGTAAACGATAATCATGCCTAATGTCGTCTGAACTCAAAAGAGCAAATACCCCTTAGGACGCTAATCTCAGATAACGCTTCATTAAGTCCATCATCGAAAAACAAAATGATACTCAAATCAATAAAGGTTTCGATCAAAAACAAAGGTTTCTCGGCACCCCTATATTCTTCAAGTTCTTTTCTTCATATTGATCTATCTGAATCCTACACTTAAACTGGATCAGCGCGAATAATGTTATACCCTTTTCATTACATTTATTACGATAATACACTCTAAGCAGGCCACTTATTACACGTAAGTAATTTGTGGTATATTCCGAATGTTCATTAAACCCTTTCAAGAAAACAAATAAATATCCTCATCGACTAAAACATGTGAAAGTATCTTTACTCTTCTTACTTATGTTCACCTACCAGCCCTTTCAAAAACAAACATCTAATTAGCTAAAAATACAAAAATGTACTGACCGAGTGTAAGTTTCTCCCCGGAGTCAGGCGGCAGTGTGAATCCCAGCAGCGCCATGGAAGAGATGAGCACACACGGCACTATCAGGTTGAAGAAGTAGTACAACGTCCGTCTCCTTATCATTATGGTGAACGTCACGTCCACGTACGGCTCAGGACAGCACGCGTATGTTATCGTGTTCTTTTTGCCCGGCATTCCTGGGACAAAGATAATTTTATGAGGTATAAATACACACTGCTGTAGGAAAAAGAAGGCTTGACTTGGGTGCTGCTGTCTCATAGTAAACTGATGTGAGGCAACGGTTTTGCCGTGTGTTTCGATAGGTATCAGTCCATATAGGTCCCACGACACGGGCCTCCTCTACAATCGAGAGAACGATTGAGAGGGATTAGGCCACATAGTCCACCACCCTGGCCTAGTGCGGGTTAGCGAACTTTACAATCCATAGAAACTCTTTAAAATCGCTACGGTATGTTGTTACGATGTTTTCCTTCACCGTGTTACGATCGGTCAGTACGATTACTAGAGGCTTAATATTACTTTCAAATTTTCCTCCTTTTTCCTTCCAATATCCTTTAAAATTTAAGAGGCCTTAGAACGTGTAGATATAATTCAGATGATGTGGACATTCTTAGGTGGTGGTAATCACTTAGCATCTAGTGAGCCGTGTGCGCGTTTGTATATATCTATATTGTATATCTAATCTATATTGTATGGATATCAATACAATGACAAAAATCAAAGCCTACACCTAGCGCCGAAATTGTTTGTAAAAATGTATGTTTCATGAAATAAAACGTTATTTAAGGTATAAATAGAGGTCCATAAAGAGTATTTGAACATATTATGATATCTGTATTTAAATACCTCAGTATATAATATATATCTACTTACTGACAATCAGAAACATAGATAGTTGTGGGATATAATTCGAAATAGATTTCCCAATAATACAAATCTCTCGTTTGAAGCTTGAAATAACATAATATTAACGATAGTATTAAAAAGCAATTCATTTGTGTATCGGACATCGGTTTATGGGATATGCGGTTACCCAAATGACAATCATATTTGATGTTCTAATCTCTCTGTTACATTTTACAGTTGCATTGTTCACAAATAATTTAACATTTTAGTATTACAATTTGAATTTGGATTATTACAAAGGCATATTTTCTTATATTTCTATATGAATAATTTTAGTTGAAAGACATAGTAACTGAAATAACGACCGAATGACACTAAAAAGTTTAGCGTCCTGATAGAAAAAAATATTTGTATGGCCCAAAGATTCTTATCAAAGTCTGGGGGTTCGCATATTTGCAATTGTTGTTTGTAAACGCACACACGACACAGAAGTAATCCTAGTATGGACAACATTAAAAAAATTAAAAATATAAATTAAAAAACGCACTCACCTATTAAGTACCACTCCCCATTGGTGATGAAGTCAGACAGATCACCGCCGGCTTCATCTTTTAGCACCAGATCCAGCTGTCAGGGCGAAATACAATCAAACCTCATACGATACAAGCCCATACTAACAGTACTCCTACTGTGACATGCAGTCATGCCGTCCGTCACACAGACAGAAGGGAAATGTGAGAGACATTGGAGTGCAGGGTAACAGAAGACAGGATGCAACATGCTATGTAGAAAGAAGATAGAAAAATTACTGCCATACGGATAACGCTTTATTATATAAACACTTAGGTATATAGCAAAACCGCTGATACAACCAAATTTGTAATCACAATCGATCGACTGATCACAATCGATCGATTCAATTTTGACAGCTCGGTGTTGCTATATAAAACATTTAAAAAGCGGAAATTCGTAATTATAAATCCTTTGCTTGCAAATGTTTTAATTAAATCCTATATTTGCCTGTTCCGTTTGGTCGGGACGTTTCAATTCGCAGGCGCTTTATATTCAGTGTTTGCGCTTAGTATTACGATGATGGATCCTCATTTGAAAAGGTCCCAGTTTAAATAATGATTCCGACAATGTTACTCATTCCGCGACGGATGTCTCTTTGCCTAAACATTTCCTTGTCTATTACATCAATCTTAAACAATGCCTCGATTTTAATAGAATACACAAGAATATATTCACTAAAATTTCCATCAATTTCAAGCAAATTTATCTCAGAAATTTACGATTTTTTTTATATGCATATTTTTTATACATATAATAATATTTGCACGCAAAGGATTTTTGATTTACAACACATTTTCAAACACACGTTTTTCATTCAGAGTTTAACACAACATTGATAATACATTCACGTCACGTTTTATATCTTTACTACTTGTAAAATAAGTAAAATCAAATGCAATGAACTTGTGATATATCTGTCATAATAAGATATTTAAAAGTCCTATAATTATTTAGTCTAAGGTAAAAACGAATCTAATTAAATACATCCCAACATAGGTCCCACTGTTTCAGTTAGGCACTGTGTTAAAAAAAATATTTGCATTTGTTTGTGCAATCTATCACTTTTCATACCCCATAAAATTTTAAGCTCACTGCGTCAGATTAGCCTATAAATCTAAAAAAAATCAGCTGAGCCTCAATCCACTCATACGTTATTTGAAAAAATACACACATTTATCTTTACCAACTCAGGTGCTCATATATTAAATGACGCGAAATTTCAGACATTTCTAACACATTTTATCCCAATATTCCTAAAATCCTATCTATTACTAACACTCCCTACTTAGCCCTTTCTAAATATTTCCAAACTCCATTAAAATTAGTCTAGGTATCTAACTTCAACCTCCAGGTTACCTAGAGGCTAACAGGCCAAAATTATTTAACTCCATCTATGAAGTTAGATGAAGTGGGTAATAAATGAAGCGATCTTGGCGTAGATAACGAGGTCGCGGAACTGTGATGGAGTAGGGAATTATTTAACCAACACGAGTCGGAGGAGCGGTTTAAGGAATTTATGATGGGTCCCGCGGGGGCGCCGGCTGGAACGCGGGAGGGTAGCCACGCTTGTGGCGGGCGTGGGACGCGTCCCAACAGTGGGTTCAGTCTATAGGAGTTTGACTTAGAAGAGTATATTCAAAAAGGTGATTTAGACACAGATTTCAAATTATCTTTTGATAACACATTAAGGTATCAAAATATAATTTGAAAAAATGAACTAAATGAATTCAAAGCAAGGAATATACTGGATAGTAACTATAATCTAATCCAGATGAAATATAATCTTAGAATACATGTTTTGTAAACTATTGACACTACTTGGACTAAAAGAGATTTTGATAGGAATAATCGTATTTGAGAGTCAACAGGAAATAACGTCTACTACTAGTATACCTAGTACTTTAATACTAGTCTAAGCTAGACTAATCCGACTTAACCTGAACGTGTGGTAAACTTACGCAGGAGCAACCCAAGTCCCCACGCAATGAAATATCAAGATGTTATTGTATGAACCGCCTTTGAGGCAGTTCATTATCCCAATCTACTTAGAGTATATAACATTATGTATTAATTTACCTAACACGGAAATACATAGATGTATGATCATGCAGATAATATGCATCTTCAATCACGACATGCTGTCACTCAATCATTCATAAAAATACACTGTTTTTAAAATACAGTTAATCTAAAAGTTGAATGGATGAATTTGTATAACTTCTTTATATTGCATATAGAGAGTATTTAAAAATACGAAATATATAGCTTCGATGAGAATAATTGCTACATGAAAAATAAACTGAATTGATAAAAACATATACTTTAATGGTTTGATTAAAATAATGATTTTTCTTACCATTAATTTAGTAAAGAAAAACTTTGCTAAAAGGTGAAAAACGTGCTTTAACCAAAAACTGGTTCAAGAGGACAAACTCGATACAAATGTAATTTTGAAATCTTGTTACAAAATAAATTTCAAAAATATTTCTTTTCGATATTAAAAATTACATATGTATCAAGTTAGTATTTCTAAACTAATATTATGTAGATACTAAAAGGAATTAAAATGCATATTAATATTAAGACGCATCCGTATGGCAGTATAGAAGTAAAGTTCGTGTCTATATTTTTTTTCCTTTTTAGTGCTTCATGTGTTGCGCCATGCAAAATAGTACATACAAAACTTTTGGGATAATAAAAGATATCCTTCTGGTTTCCTCACATGGTTCCCTTGATTCCCCCTACTCCTAACGCCCTAACTTAAACGATTTACATCTATCCTTAAATTAATCGGTACATAGCTGCTGTTATATGAAAATGTATTAAAAATGTAAAAAGTTAACTGTCATGAACATTTGAAACATGCTTGCCAGGTCGCGCGGAACACTTTTTGCCAACTCTTTTTGCTTTCTAATCGACCTCAAAAAATGATCGATACAATCGACTAAATTACTATTTATTCATACTGGCAACATTGTTTTGAAATCGATTTTAAAAACTTAATGAAGGGGTGGCAAAACGAATCCCACTGTTTCACATACCAGCAGCTAATTGTAATATATTCTATCCGAACTATGCTATACCTGATTGCCATCGTAAGTCCAGCTACCGAACTTCATGTCACAGTGTTGGTCGTCGAAGGGAAACCACGTGATGTCTATCTTGCATGTGCTCTTGAAAATGCCCGGGGGCACGTACAGGCAACTGCCGTTGTTTCTGACCACCACGTTGGTTTGGTATGTCCCGTCAAAACCTTCGTCAGCACTATGGTACCAATAAAAAAGACGTCAACATCTTCGTCCGCAACATCGACTAAATCGTTCGAATAATCGACTATCGGTTATTCATTAATTCTATTTTTTAAATTTACGAAGTATTTAAACTCGACAGCTAAGTCAGTTTTGAGCTTAATTGAATCTTACTGACAGCAAAATGTGTTACAAATTTAAAATACGCTTAGTCCTCAACGGACAGTTGGCATTCCAAAAACTTTGCCCACGATTTAATACACGCTGCTCCAAAAACGATGCCATAGATTAATTAACAAGGAAAATTTACAGTAACAAATAAATGAACAACTGACCCTTCTCAAATCCATAGCTAACAAATGTTGCCTGGAACGACATTTTGATCAGAAATTTGATTAAGACTTCTCTTAAGCGATCGTAATGAATATTCAAACGAAAATCCTTTTTATTTATTTAGTAAACGTTTAAAAAGCATCAGTGTAAAAGGCAACAATCAAAGAAAAATAGCGTTTAGTAATTCTGTAGACGTTTATCAGTTTATGGAAGAGGTTACATGCCGACATTTATTATTTATGTTTAACTAGTTGAAAGCGGCTTTAAAGCGTTTATATGTTATATTTAGTGCTTCGGATTCATCTGGGACTGAGTTAATGCTATGCTGTTAGTGATGAAGAGGAAAGGCTCATCACTAACAGCGTGACGTCATCTACTCGTCTCATCAAACTTCGAACAATTCGCCCTTTCATCGTTTACGAAACATTGAAAGAATGAACAAATGTTACTAGTTGTGAAAAAGTTTGACAGACGAGACGACGACAGTGGTGTTTCAAATCAGCGACTAGCGTGCCATGTACGTTTATTTTTTTTTATTTTAGCTGTGGCAACACTGAGTAGGAGACAGATTCCACGCGAACGATTGTTACTTAGGGTGAAACTCAAAATTAACATAAAATGAAAAGTACCAATCGTCACATTCGGGCATGTCTCCTACTGTGTTGTCACGTTATCTGAAAATAGCTGTTATTTACATTATTTAATTAAACTAAAATTGGGAAATAAAATATTGCAAAGGAATTCAATGTGCTGATAAAAAATAAAAAACATTTAATTGGTATCATTTTAACGTTTTGTTTATGCATAATTTAATGAGAAACTTAAACGTTAAGTGGAAGCAATAACTCTTTACTGAGATTGAGGGTACAGTAATGTGGAAAATAAAAAAATATATTACATAAATACGAAAAAAGTTATAATATTAGATACGTGATTTAAACTATGGTCTAGAAAAAACTATATTATTATTTTATACATTTATAATTATTATAGATAATTTTCTAAGATTTCCTCGTTTAAATGAAGTTAAATACTTTTTAATTAATATCTTTATATATCATATACATTTCATACTTGAAATCAAAATGGTTTTTTATATAGGATAGCAATATAGTAAAATAGTGGCATATTTTTCAATCATCAGACAAACATATTTTTAAGTTCGATCAATACAAAGATTATTCTTAATTTTATATTATGAGTATTTAATTAAAATGTTGCCATGTTTAAATTCATTATACTTTTTAAATTGCGCTGACTATCCCTGAAGTGACTGATGTGGAATTACATTAAAATCTGAGGGAACAGTCGCACACATAAAAATAACCATTGTTCCGGTTATTCAGGACATTTTTATTTTGAAATAAAATATGATCCCCTGGTGGTACAATTAGCGATCCTTTGTCATGACGTGTAAAAACGTCAAGCTTTATTTCTATATGCGTTTAGAAGACGGTGTACATTTTTATTCAAAACAGAGGATACAAATTGTGTTGATTATGTTTTTATATTGTGTATTTTCGTTTAAGGTTTGTGATTTTTTTTATTTAAAAAATAACCCCATTTTTTTATGTTTTTTACTAAAAAAAATTTTACTTTAATATCTTTCTAATGCTGTTATAATTTAAATGAGTTTATTTAGTTTCTCACTGTCACTTATTTGTTGTTGATTATGTTGAGCATTTGATTAAAAAAATAGATTCTAATTGACTATAAAAATAGATTTAAAAGGGAACTCAAGGGCGAGTCTTGTGTGACACAGAAGAAACTGAATTCCAAAAAATAAATTTCACAACAATGTAAGATATTCTCACCAGCCCGACGACACGAGAAATACAGAGATTTACGCCAACATTTCATCCATAACAAACTAACAAGACGGAATATCACGTTCACATAAATTTACTGTGTGGACGTGATTTCCCGTCAGCCTAGGAACTTACAAATACGCAGTTTAAATCCCTTTTAAGTTGAAGTTACATAAAGCGCCATAGGGGAAATACACACGCCGATGAAAACGTACAGAATTATTTTGTTTTACACTCGCCACTAGTTTGGGAGTTAGGAATGAGTCCGCTAAACGCAAAGCACCCGCGAGGGACCGTGTTTTACACGATTCAACACTATTTTAATACAATTTCACAGTATATATTATGTGCAAATGTATCTAGTATTTGAGAAGCGACTGTAGCTAAATTAACACGGAGTTAGTTTGTATTTTATACAATTTATTTATGTGCTGAGTGGTGACGTGTTTTAACGTCATGTTCTAAAGTAAAGTCCCTTGTATTTAACAATTTTAACACTTGTACTGTTAAACACGCATATGACTTGACCCGCAACATTCGTCACCTGAGCCCGTCAAAGACTGACACACACGTTTTTACAACACAATAAAAGTGAAGTCAGTGGAGTGATAAAAATGAGATAAAATCTCCCAGGATCCGATGCCGCGGGCCGTGTGCGGGCCGACAAAGTGTCCCGGGTACTTTATGTAGTATTCATGGATGTGTCGCTGTAACCACCCCGTTAGCTGGCGGCCCGCCAGCAAATCCGTATTAAATATGGCCGTTACTCACACCGAACCGATTTTTTCAAGTGTTGATTGAGCGATTAATAAGTCATATATTTTTTTTACTATAAAGTTCTGACGTTTAAAAATCTACGTTGATATGATACGTTTATTTTTTTATGTTATTTGTCTTATAATATTTTAACGCAATATTTTAAAATTGTAATATTAATTAGCAGTACATACTGTTATCAAAGCGGTAAGCAAATATTGATTGAATTAACTTTATTTCCTATTGTTAATTGATACTACTAAAATTGATACGGCCGATTTTAATGGAAACCTTAACATTTGGAGAGGCCACGTATGCCTTCCTGGGACATAAAATTATCTTCATTCTTTATAGTTTCTCGTAAATATTATTATTTTGAGAGATAATTATGTAAAACAGTACAACAGAAAATAATTAACTTTAGGTTTAACGACAGTCGCTTTCAGTCCTCAGTAGGGGATACTCCGAGTTATCTCTGAATTTCCGGTGCATTACCGGGACGTCTCAGGACGCTGTAATACAAAGTAGCAGTGGACTTGCTTTATGAGCACCTACATAATGTTATTACACTATGGAATAAGTTAAAAAATATGTGATACAAAGTTAGGACAAGTATAGTTAACGAAGGCGTGTGGCCTTGCTGACGTCACATATGATTAAAACCAGTAGTTTCATTGCTTTTAAATAAAATAAATTAAATTTATATTTTTAAATTAATTTGCATCACTCAAAGAAAGAAGATTAAGAATGTACAGTTAACATTAATTAAATGTAAGCGAATAAAGGAAACTCAAGCTAAGCAAATGTATTCATATTGATTTGCGTACATTAATGCGTTTGTACCATACAATCCAATAAATAAACCGAATTAAACTTTTAATGAGGTTACGTTAATAGGGCTCTTGAATCAGCCCGTACGCAGAAAGTAATTAAAGTTTTATTTAATACCATGCAAAATTACATTGCTGGTCGACGCAACAGTGTACTCATTTTGTACGTAACGTAGTAAATAATTATTTTCAAATAAAAGCTCTAAGCCCTAAAGGTTTTTAGAAAATTTATTATAATTTTTTTAGACTACTAAAACGTAAATCCTTTGCCATTAAAATGCACTTTAAAAAAATAAAACATCGAATGGCCATATATCTATTTGATTTTAAAATTGGAACATGAAATTCATTTTTAAAAATATTTTTTATCTGTTACATAGCGGTGTCAATAGCATTCTTGTTGAACCCAGCGAACGACTAAACGGCCGGCAGTCAGTAAACAAGATGCCTCTAGTAGACGAACTCCAAAGTGATTTAAAAGCCTTCATAATCGAACGTTGGCCGGCGGTTTGGCAAGTCGCCAAACATTGAGCCCAACACCCAATGTCAACAGAACCCAACAGGATTTCCCATTAATTTTATATGAAGCAATTAATTTTACAATTTGGGTCTTTTTGAATCGAAAAATGCATTGGGGAAATACTAAATACGTATCTGTCACTTGGTATTTCAAATGATTGATAAATTACATAAAAGTCTCGGTGCTTGGAACTATCGTTTGTCACGAGATTGGTTTCAAGAGATATTTTGTACATTCCCGTCTGACCTTTCAAAGTCTATATCCGTCATGTGTTAATATGATTTTTTCTTTTATTATTTTTCGCGGCTTTAACACTAAACAAAATTTGCATTCAATTCAAAAATCCTAATCGTGGCGAAAGTACGTGCAGTGAAATTAGATAAAAATCATATTCAGATCAACCTACTACAAGTCATAACTTCCACCACACTCAAGACTAACCAACAAAAGCCAGTCAAAACATTTGGCAAACACGAAGCATTGTACAAACATCCTTTGATTTGCAGAAACTAGCACAAACATGTTTGAGGGCGATACTCGCGTTATTCCCCTCTCCTATTATTTGGCATTACGGCCTCAAGTGCGCAATAACCGGCTCGCGAACAAATAAAATAATCTTCGCTGTGTTTTTGTTCGTATATTTGATGTAAGGCAAATATTTTACGAATAAACTACGATATTCAACCGGATGAAGGAAGTTTGCAAATATATTATGATATTTTGTTGTACAGGAATGACAAAGGAAAGTGTACCTGATGGGGACACTGCCATATAAATAATTTAAAACCAGCTATCTTGCGGATTATGGCCATCTTGTATAACCCCGGGAAATATAGGCTGTAACAGAATGGCGACACACTTGCAACTATGATATTTTTTCTACCATTTCTGCGCTGTATTAAGCTTATGACTTAGATACTTAATGAAAACTGAACTGAAAATAACTGGAAACTAATATTAACAAATTCCACAAATATTATTTTGTTATTGACTTTACTTATTAATTGCCGTCCTTGAAAAAGTTCGCGTCCTACACTAAAGTCTTTCTTCTTGAATGCAATAATGATAACTATTTAAATAACTTTATGATATAAGCTCCAGATTTAAGTTATCATTCAAAAGGAATCAGTTCTTGCAAATTCCCCACGTTACTCCAAAAAACCTCATACGAATGAATAAACTTCTCAAACTGGTGTTAATAAACCCCGAAAACTACTTTTTTTTAATTTTATTTTATTTTATCATTGGTCCGGCAAACAAGCAAACAGGTCACCTGATGGTAAGTAATCACTGCCGCCCATGAACATCCACAACGCTGGATCATGGATGTGTTGCCGGCCCAATTGGAAGGGGAGCGGGAAGGAAAAAAGATGGGAAGAGAAAAGGGGTATCAAGCATCCGGCAGTCTCACTCACACACTACACTAATAGATTGCAAAGTTAGTGACCAAAACAAGGCTTTTAAACTGGCTTCTCCCAGCGAGGACATTTAAACCTATTTACGTGTACTCTGCGGGAATTTTAGAGCTCTCGTGGTTCCGATAAGTACATTACATGAAACTTTTTTAATGTATTCAGCGTATTTCGTTTATTATTGTTTTGAACTACTGTTTGTTTTTGTTCTGATTCATTTTGTAGCGTCAGATGCTTTATGAGACTTCTGGTTTTTATTTTTAATCTGTATATGTATCAGCACATATATGTTCCACTGCAGACACTGGCCTCCTCTACAATCGAGAGTACTGGGTTTAAATCTCTCTCTCTCTCTCTCTTCAGCCACAGGAAGTCCACTGCTGAACATAGCTGATATAACATATCCTGCATGGAAATGCTTAAATGCTGGGTTTAAATGCTCGGTCTCAATTCATAACATTCTGTTTAACCAGGCTGACAGAAGTGGGTCAGTAATTCTTTGTGATTGTGCAGTCCACAATAAGTATATTTTTCTGATCTAGGCCTTGTGAGACTAAAAACATCTCTCATAGTTTCTGATTGCCACGACAAAAGTCTTGCATCTTAACGTGAAGTATGACTATGTGTGTGCCTGGGTGTACTTTTGCGCTAAATAGTTTTTACCAATTACATATCACAAATCAATAACAACAGCTAAATTATGCGTCTTATACCTACCATATCTAAATCACTTAAAAATTCGTCTCATATGATTTAGAATAATCGAGAACCAGCCTGTATATAATGCGCACATCCAATCAATCCTTTGGCCTACACCCGAGCTATTGCAACCGGACGCCGTAACCAATTGATCCGGGCACTAAGATACAAAGGCCCTTTCACACACGCCCGTCAAGGATGCACTAGACCAGTTCTAGGTATTAATTCGAAAGGCGATAGTAAACGATGCGTGAATGGATGCTATAGCCAGATCTTGGTGCATTAATTTGAAGGAATAATTGGAATCTTATAGCCTATCTTTGAAGTATGTACAAATTAGAATTTAAAATAACCTGAAGAGGCAGAAATATAAGTGTAATTTCATGCGAAATGTAGTTTAGTATCGTTTCAATGAAAAAAAAATCATTTTAATTTCTATTTCATATTTTGTTCCTCAAGATTTTATTGTTTTCATGCGTATATTTATTTACAACTGAACTGATTTATTATAGAAATAAAATTTTTCCGTCTAAATCCAGAATAGTGTTTATTTGCTTTGAATATGCTTAGAATCTGTACGATATGCAAAATATTTCGATTTACCTAGAAACATAATTTCCTTTTCGCAACCAAGAACTAGCGAACGAACGATGCTAACGAGAATCTAATTCGAGGTTAATAAATGTAAACAACTAATACGAGGGCAATGACCTCGGGTAAATTCGTTGTTGCCCTACTCAATAATATCAAAGGACAAAGACTTGAAAATCCTACTTCGTATATATTCAATACTGCAGAGAGATGAAACTAAAGAACGAATATTAAAATGTTATAAAACAGTTGGTATCATTTAAGATTGCTCAAAAACTTCATCATTTTAAAATCGTCCTCGATCTTCTATCAAACAAACAAGGACATAAAGTTTTAAGTTTACTATTGTTATAAACAAAACGGCATGCTTTTATAAGGTATACATATTAAAAGCACACCCCTTCAATAAATTCTTAATTACTTGCAATATAAACTATCAACCACAATATCTCTATTACTTGTAAAATAAACTATTAATGACAAGCAATAATTTCCCATTCACTACACTGAAGGGTGTAGAATAGTGGCGTTTTACAGAGGCGTGAGGTCGAGAGGGCTTCCGCGCACTCAATTCTCTCATAAGCCTTAGTGTTTTGAACATACAACGTCTATACATGTATACATACAATAAATTTGTAACCGATCGATATCTGTACATAGAAGATAAATGAGAAAAACTAATATGAGGAGTCTGTATTTACGTAATAGAACTCAAAACAATTATTTTTACAATTTTTGTTTGTTTGTCTGTGCGGTTGTGCGCAATAAACTCAGGAACGGCTCAACGGAAAGAAACGGCTTCAATGAAATTTGGTATGGAGGTAACTGACACCCTGGATTAACATGCTAGTCATAAATAAATACTTTAACAGTCGCACACATAGTCCTGACCCCACACTAAGATACAAGTTTTATGTCGTAAGTATCTGAAAGTGCGAGAGACTTCAGTCTCACAAAGACCCAGACTCGTACACCCATGGATCACACAAATCGTCTCATTAAACCCGCGACCTCTCGTTTCACACCCGGCGTATATCCAACTGCGCCACGGAGGCTGTCTAAATATCATATTCTGGCAGCCAGCCAAACCCCGGGCATCCACAGTTCATCAAACCCAGGGCTAGAATTATTCAAATTATTTTATTTATTGCGCCACAATAATGGGCCTAATAATGTTGTTTATTTTCATAATTCTTGGCCATCTTGTTTCCTACTTGTTGATTCGTTGGCGGCGGACCAAGAGGTCTGGTACTGTAGTGTGCATTTTACTGCGAGGTTGCAAGTTCCGGTAGTTTAAGGGTATTTTAGAGTCATCTACGGCGTAAAAAACACTTTGAAAATTATATTTAGTATATCCTTAAGAAACAAAAACTTAAAAAGTAAATGCTTTTTTTTCGATTTTAACAAATTGTTATAAAGGCGGCTCTTGCCCAGAAGTGATATGAATTTCATTTGAGATACATAAATTAACGAATTGCCAATTAATTTCAAGCTAAGCACTGTAAATATTGATACTATTATTAAAAAAATAACAGTAATTTTGTATGTGTAAAGCGGCATAATCAAATTCGAGCAAAATAACGTAGAGAAATTAGGTACTCCCCTTCAATATTATCAATATTAGTTAATATGATTCAAATATATGCTACCTGAAGGTCGCATCTCATAATTCCACGAACAACAGATCCCCAGCTTATAAGCAAACTGAGCATAACATTAATTAAAATGAATTAATGTCCGCACTAAAACGTTATTATTAACACACGTTTATTATCGCGCTAGTCAAACACTCGTGTGTTTATGACATCATATAATTTACTATAATACTAATGAATAATATTAACTTAATACTGAATATGATAGAGTAATTTATTTTCTAATTAATACTAGATCATTGTCCTACATTTTAATTCTTACAACGGCACAATAATGTGCCTTATTGAATTAATGCAGTCTAAGTTTCGTCTCTTTGATTTAAAAATAAAATAACAAAAGTACCACTACATACCAAAGCTCTAAATATTCTTATTTACTTGTATTGATATACTCGAATCGTATTGGTAACGTACAACTTTTTTGTTGTTGGAATGATAATTATACACGCCAGGAACCGAACACCGGACACAACGGAGAAGAACCCTTTATAGAGGTCCACTTGCGTCGTTCGAGTTTATTATATGACGTATATTCGGACACAATATGGTCGGTATAATAGTTTTAATCGGTGAGAGATAACATAATATAACTTCAGTAGTATTTCATCTGAACAGAGAGATATTTTTAGTCCGCATTTTTTTTTTTTCTAAAAAAAATATAATATATTCAAACACCCAGATTAAGGATCCTTAATGCTCTTTATAGCATCGTGTAGGGATGTTCGTAAAATTGTACACTTAAAAACTGCCGCCACCTGAGTGCCACTTGATCCGAATATTAAAATACTTATCGCCCCTAGAAGGGACCATGCATTTAGGTAATCAAATTAATTTCTCCTCATCTTGAACCTATCTAAAACACTTGAAATGTCTATGGCTCAAAATTATACGGATTATAAATGACGCAATTTTTATCGACTCCTTAATCAATCACTTATTAGTTGTACGTTAGATGGCTATTCCAATTAAACGTTATTGTATATATATAACAAATTAAATATTATTTTGTAAACACTATTTCTTATCTTTCCAAATTCAAGATTTTTTTCTTTGTACAAATTACATTCCTTAAGCCCAGACAATGAAATTTGAAAAAAAATCTTTCATGCCAACTTCGATTATCAAAACGTTTTTCTAGAATCACCTCTTTCGTTCCTATTTGCCGCGATTTATTAAGCAGATTTTCCGGCCCACAAACCACAATTAATAAAAGCAGTCTCCGAATATTTGCGTAAAATACTGTAGGTGAGCGGTAAAGCGCGGCGAGATGAAGTAATTACATAAAACAGATGCCAATTTGCAACGGCAGCCAATTTCTGCCGTTGAAATTTGCAGATCGTGAATGTTTTCCTGCGTACAATGTTTGTCCGGAATTACTTTATATTAAATATCCAATAGTCGAGGTTAATTAGTGTACATAAATAAACCTATGTGATTCAGCGTTCGGGGACTCCAATATGACGTACATTGGTATGACGATCGACGCGCTTAATTTCAAAATGACGAGTGAGACTGACACGCATGATTTAAAAAGTGGTGAAAATGAATGTTGACGGTTCGGAGGGAAATGAAATATCGATAACAGAGTGACAAATTGTGTCAAGGCTGATGTAAATAATATGAGAACAAAAGAACATGATAACTCCGAACTAAATAAAACGGGAACTATAGCAATGAATTGATGTAAGTAGTGATAATTTTAACATTACTTTGATTCTTAATGAACTACTACGAATAAAAACCAAAACCAAATTTCCCCAAGATGACAGAATAAAAAATAAAGTAATACCTGCTTTAATACCTACATTTAAAGAATTTTTGATTTTTCACCAATCATAACTTCGTTAAACAAAGAAAAAATTAATGATGATACTGTCACCCGAATTACAGATGATTACGTTGACAAATTCAACTGCCAAAAAAATAATGTAACATGTTTAAAATTCGGCATTTCCGGGAACAAAGTTATGAAATTAAACAACAACGGTGATTCCATTATTCTAACATTTAAACACGAATCCAAACGGCGAAGCCACAAAAAACATCATTAAAAGTATCTCCTTTAATCTAAACTTCTGAAATGTCATCAAAGCAAAAAGCCGGGGAGAAACCTTCCCACAGACAAGCAACTGGCTTGTATTAAGTTTCACAGCTAATTGAATTAAGTCGCTGAACACAAAATAAAATAAAAAAACAAATAATCCTTTGTTTCCCGCCTGCTCTTCAATTATCCCAATCAACACAATTAACCTTTGTACAAATAAGAAGTCATTTTGTAAATTACCCCCTGGAAAAAAAAATACTACGTTTCGGTAATATCGTATTTTTACACAGAAAAATTCCTAATCTAAACATCACCATACTTCATTAAAAGACTCTACCTCCCAACTCTTTCAATTAAGGAATATTACATTTTGTTAGTCAAAATCTTGAATATAGATCATATCGATTTTCCCCTTATATTTTACATAATTCCATTTCTTATCACGTCCTTCGAATATTATCCTTTATATTCCACGATGATTTCTCACCTCATTCTATTACGATCTTGAATTTCGTAATTTCCGACTTATATAATACAATGAAGTATAATTGAAACAGAATTCTACTTTAATTGTAAGACGGAATTGAAAATTTTTATCACCTTTTAAACTTAAAAGATTTTTTATTATAAACTTATCAAGAATTTTGCAAATATGTATGTTCATTTATTAACTACTCGTATATATTTAGTCGTACTTTTATTTCTACTTATTTCATTGCCACAAATCGGCTTCACGTTCTTTGTACTAAATAAAGTATCCACCCATGAAACTGAAAATACTTCCAAATTGCCTTCAAATTATTTATATTGAAATACCCCACTAAATTCCTTGCGAACCAACCTGCCCCTTCCATCCCCCCCTACTACATTCTCACCTATTGTACATGAGGACGTCCGGCTTCCAGAGCTTGTTGGGTGTTATCCTCAGGTCCTTAACACCGCCGTACTCACTTTCGTTCCACCTCAAGTTGTAGTCATTCCATTCCTGTACACACAACACCAATTAGTACCCACACGTAAAAAACCGTCGAGCAAAAAAATTCTTTCACACGGCATTAAGTGTATTAAAAGTACAAACAAAATGCTACAATATTCAGGGGCTGAGAGCGCTCCCGACTATCCCCGTCTCAAACGGGCTTACACAAACGGACTAATATTTTTGCTCGACAGTGTAAATTGTGAACAATGAGGGCGTGCTCATGTCGTTTTTACGGTCGATTTCAACAATGAAGTAAATTTCCTTTGTCATAATTTTATATTCTGTCCAACCCTTCACAGCGGCAATGGCGGCATTAAGCGTTAATTTGGAGCCCTCTACTTCCTTTATTTAAGGATTTCTGTCATTTTTGACCCTTCATTAGTTAGATGACCCTCAAAAGGGACAGTGTCTTAAGTCCTCAAAGGGGTATTCTGTGATAAGCGGAGGTTCGTCAGCCTTTACTTAAGTCTTTGTTATATTAACATGTTTTGTGTTGTATATTGGAAGGCAACATTTAGTTCATCTGAGCCATTTTTAGATACACATAAAAGGAAATGTTGGCTTTTAGTTACACAGCGCAAAGCAGAGTAATTTGTCTTTACTTATTTTTTATTTTTAATTTGTACTTTCAAACCAAAATAACTGCGAGGCATTTTTTTCGGGAGAACGCGTATTGAAAGATAAAATCAATGGAGTGTTCTCTAAGTGAGGTCGCGGACTAAATTGAGCCACATTACGGTGTTGGCACAATTTGGCCGTATGTTTACACGAGGATTATGGGAAACCAAATGTTTGTAAATAATAAGCAATGTTTGGCAAACGTTGTCCCCTCATTATCCGGTATTAGCATCGTAAACTCCACCACTTACCATTAAATTGTTTATGGGAAGTGTGCGTTGGTAATGCTACTAAACCAGTCAATACTAACACGCCTTTGAAGAGATTACACTGGATCCAGGCTAGGATAAGCCTGTTTATTTCTGACGTAAACCATATTAATCTTAGTGTCCCCCTGTTTTTAATGCTGTATATCATGTACATTTCTATAACTTTAGGAGTTTTAGTTCCAAAACTATTGATGACGTACTCTCGTGGGTTTTTATATCGTGCTAGGAATCGTTCCGTTCCTTTTTAGGAATGTGTCGTGACTAGCATAAGATTATAAAATTAAGACAAATATTATAGCTGAAATCGACCTTAGAGTAACGTGTTAGTAAGCCTTATAATTAATATTTTATAGACACAATACTAAAATTGTAAAAGCGAAATATAAATAATTTTGATAAATAACATTATGTTATTGGTTAGTTCAAACATTAGGCATTATCATTAAACATAATGTACTTAAGCTTAATAGAAAATTTTGCGTTAATCTGCCATAAACGTTAAATAATAAATTAATTGTTTTAAATTGTATTAACGCCCTTTGGAATTCTAGTTTGACCAAATCATTTTCCCACCTTGTTTCAAAATATTTAAGATAAACTTATTATGACAAAACGCGTAGTGAACCCGCGTAAAAAAACTCTTGGGCTTGAAAACTTTGAGTCTAAACTGGGGACTGCGTGGTCTGATAAAGTCTTATCATAACTACTAAGCCGCAATACTAATATATCGTAAGTGTATTTGATTTTCTCCACACTGATTCTCAAAGTATAGTAGTTGCGACATTATGAAAACTAATTTATATAGAATAATAGTACACTAATTCCATATTTTTACTATAATAATCGATTTAATTAATTTGAGAATATGGTTGTTTTATTTTATTTTATTATGAAACCTGACAATTACTTTTATACTATTTTAATTGATTACTAGACACGATAATAATTTAATATCGTCTTGTTTTCAACGCAATATTTTCAAATCAATACCATTCATTAGATTTTACGCCTCATTTTCGTAAAAATGCAAACAGTTGAAAACCCCGTTAAAACAATTCACACAGGTTCCAGCAACATTCGCTTTTACAAGTTTCAATATTGTTGGCAATACCGCGCCGCGCCGTCTCGTACCGTCCACAATGTAGCGCATGTTATCTCCTGCTTAGATACAAACTGCAGGGCTGTCGAAGGGACCATGACATTATGAAAAACTACTTACGCCATTTGAGGGTTAAGACACTATTACAAGTAGCCTGTTGATTGATATAGAACAAAATTATTACTGGCTGCATAGATTTTTTTTTTATATAATCGTGAGATTAAGGTAATTACAGCTTGAGATTGTCAAATAGCTATAATTAAATTATCGGATAAAATAAAAATACTTTTTACTATCGCAATTAATTCAAATGCTAACGTAAGTTTAATTTATACAGCATTTTGAACGTAATCATTTATGAATCAAATTTTTCGCAGCATATGTATGTGTTATAAAATTTAACATTGCAATACTTTATATAAAAAGGATACAATAAAAACATATTTCGCTCAAATTAATTGAACATTCCGTTTCCAATATTTACTTTTAATCTGAGCCTTTGTTATCTCGATCGAATCATATCAAATCGATTGTGATTGTTAAAGACGCTTTACTGGGAATGTTTTTACGCCCTGGCAACCCTACGTGGCCTGTACAAACTTTGTACCCTCTCTAGCAATATTACGAAAGTTACTCGCGCAACTTAACTGTAATATCTCTCAGATATGAACATTGAAGGGCCCTCGGAACTGTCAACTTGATAGGCGTCATGGCGGCTTTGTGGACGAGGGGTGCGGGGCGCGGCGCGGGGATGTCTCTCTTACATCTTACTTTATGTCCCCTCTTGTACTACAATTACAAGTTTGGTAATAGTAAGCCTTGTACGGCTCCTTGTATACACTGCTTTAATACAAATGTTTACGAGTTGCAAATGTTGTCGTAATTAAAGTATTGAGCGCTAAACTAAATATATAAAGTTGTTTAATACACTGATAACAAAATTACAATAAGTAATTTATTAAAACAAGTTAATTCACAGAATAAAAAATATGTATTTTAAACAAGTGTAATTTTCATCAATTTTACACTTATTTAAAATAAATATTTTTGCAAATTCATATACCGTAGTTCCAAGAAAGAACATAAAGTTTCGACACCTAATAAACATTATATTAAATGGAAAATATAAAAAAACAATTTGGACAATTAAACAAAATCATTGTCGAAATTGTTAGTAGTACACAAATATAAATTACTTATAATTAATAAGAAAACACATAGACACATATATGTAAGCAGAGATATAAATGACCAATAGAGAGAAAAAAGAACAGTTTATTTAAATTTAGAACCACCGATAGCTGACTGAATCTTAGTTTTTTAAATAGCGAAGTAAATTCATACTCTTTGTTGTCTATGCCTTTTTTCCTCTCCAAGGCTCTACGACATATATTTCTACCGACAGATAACATCCAAAGCAGAACCATGCAAAAATAAAAGTCATGCTATAAATGGTACCACTTGCCACCTATTCCTAAACAGCTATTTCTAATTTGTCTGTTGTAACAGCAAATTTATGACCTCAAGTTTCATACTTGGCATAATGAATATGACCGAAATTGTACGGGGTCTACTTTTTTGGATGTATTAAGCTGCCGTATTGGTAAATGCTAAAATAATTACTTTTTTAATTTGTCTAGTAAACTTACCTTTGATGCTGGAACTTTAAAATAAAACATAGTTTACAATCCAACGTTGTAGTTAATTATCCGGCATCAAAAGTAAATGTATTAGACGTAATTTTATTATTCTTTTTTATTCATTAAAAATAAAAAAAACAAAACAATACAAAAGACTGGGAGTAACACAAAATTAATTCTATTCGAACAAAAAAAAACATAACGGGTTGTCTATGGCTTTACATCGCATTTTAATATTGGTGCACAATTTATGTTTACAAAATATATATAAAATCGAATTAAATTCTGACGTGAAGTATTTTTAAATAATATTTTAATAAATATACATATTTTTTATTAATCCTATTTTTCTGCAGGCAAACTAATAGAGTGGTAGGCACAACCTTCCAATTTTGAATGGACTTGTTCAATAGAAGTCAGTAGTCACAGCATAACCATGCAAAGAATTAAAGGACACTACATATCAGGATTTCAGCGAAAATAAAAATAAACGTAACAGCGGACTCCCGGAATGTGCAAATTTAGTTTACAGTGTATAACAATATAACAATTGTGCATATTATAACAATACTGTCATTCACATATTTCAATATGTCACTTCCAATTGACCATTTAGCACCCATATTTTAATACGTACATATATTTTTTTAACACCTTCATTTACCAAATGGCGTGTAATATTTTAGATTCGCAGCAGTCGTTAACGTCAACCATTAGTACATATTGTTAAATGCATTGCGGCGTACACGGCAGTTACTATTGATGAATACAATACGTGATTCTGATTGCAATATGTAAATGTATACTCACCCTTGAATTCTTCGGTATGTACATGAGTCCAATTGTTAGTTATACTAGGCTCTGTATACTAAAACGATCATAGCTGCGTGGCAGTCCGAATGATGGGATGCATGATAGGGACTACTGGCTATCACTACTGCGAGTCGAAGGTTCAACGTTCAACAACGGGAGTGTTCAACGAACAAGCATCCATACAGACTCAACAGACAAGGAAAACTGCCGCATATTCCACAATGCTATGCAATTTCATAACAGACAAGAGTTGAGAAGAAAATAAAAACAGAGACAACTCAAAGAAGGTAGAATACAAACGAAAATATAGATAATAAACAGTATAGAACATAAAACATAAAAACAGATTTAAGAAATTTTAGTGTTAAATTTTAAATTCGGGCGTTTAATCACACTTACCAATGACAGCCATATATTGGTTATAAGTAGCTGATTCTTCTCGTCCTAATTGGGAAGACGATGTCAACAAAACAAAAAGGGCGCAGTCAGTAGATGATCTAAACCACACCTTTCGGGCACACATATGGGAGCGGAGGGCGGCTGCGGGCGGCGGGGGGAGCGCGGGACGTCGCGACTCGCGAGTAAAGCGAGGCCTGTTCCCCGCGCTCCCCCGCCGCCCGCGCGGGCACACAGTCTAACGTTCGTATACGGTATAACAACAGTCGGACAACACAGCATCGCCGCGGGACGCCGCGCCCGCCTGCTGCATCTTCTCTGTGCTCTCAACTCAACGTGATTATTTATTTTGGAAAGTGCAATGTGCTCAGTGTAGGAATGAAGAGGCGAGCGCGCGCCGGCGACCGTCTCGGCACCTAAAACTTACCAAGTTAAGCCACACGTTCGTGGTCAGGATTTGATTTTTCTCATCCTTATTTTGTATAATGAACGCGGCGACGCAAGAAAGGAACGGAAAAAACATGATTGCCATACAATTCTATATTTTTGTTTTCAACCGTCATTTTGGACGTGATTCCTCCTAATTTTATAAGTGACGGCCCTGTCTCACAGTACTCTGCGATGGTAATCCAGCCCATATACGTCCCACTGCAGGGCAAGGGCCTCCTCTACAATGATCACCAACAACAATAATTACGTTATCTTATTCAAAGTTAAATTTTTACATGCCAAAGTAAATTTCTTTTAGTGTACTTTGTCATTGACTAGGGCCGTCACAAACTTTTCTAATAATTAATTACTATGACCACCTCTCACCACATTTAATATCCTGCTGTGCAAATAAGTAATATGGTCCAGCCCCCGATAATTCTATCATAATCCTCTTTATATTCTTTAAATATATTCCGGCGAATAACAGAGTATTTGAACGTAAAAGGCTTTGCCACTTGTATATTGGGAGTGAAATAAGCTAATAACTCAATAAGAATTGAGTGCCGTGTATTAAAATCAAGAAAGACGATAGACCAAACCGAACATTTAAAAATACCACATAGAAAGTGCGGAAAAGCCAAACAGTGGCGATAACTAAGTCCCTGGTAAATTAAATGAACGAAACGCAGCAAAATGCAATTAACATCAATTCTTTATGGAACAGTGATTTTTACAATTTTGTTTATTCTTTGTTAATATGTTGTAATGTAGCGTTTACCAGTTACAACATCTTCAGAGAAAGGCAGCAATCATTTAAGTTTAAATTAGATTAACTTGAATCTATGTCTCAACGGGTTGTATCATTTCCGCACAACACAGTCCAATTAAGCTATCCACCGAATTCCAAACCGCAGCAAATTAATTACGGTAGCGTTTTCTAATCTCAAAACTTTTCAAATAACGCCGCCCGAAAGAATAATTAAAACAATATGCTAATATCGAAACCGGGTATTTTACGAGGCACATGACAGCTGACGCCAACCATAAAACCGTTAAATACAAATTTAAATTTAGAATTACCGACGCGAAATTCCGCCTTTTTATAATCCCTATACACGGGCTTAATCAAATCTTCCTCTGACTCCATAAAGTATTTTAATTTGAAACTTTTAATGTCTTCTCGTCCCTTTGTAATTATCTCCAATAAATTTCGGTTGAAACTTCTTGCGGGACATATTTTAGGCCGTTTATGCGTGGGCTGTTAAATTCGATCTGAGTTTTGATAACGCTTGATTGGTGATTAGGCTTTTGTGTCAGATTAACGTTGCCAATGGTTGGTTATATTGAATGGAGTACCCTGTTTGCGGGTTTTAAAACTAATTAAGAGCCTAGTATGTTATTATTGCCTTATTAATGTAGCCTAGTCAATAATTGGCCCAAGAAGCTTTCCATTTTCAAATTTTACCATGAAATGCAAATTCACATCGTTTAGTAATTTTATTTGTCACACAAATTCATTTTTTCACAAAGCTAATACAGGTCTTGCTAAAATAAGCAAAAGAGCACCTTAAATGACATATTCGCTATTAATTTTCACGTTAAAAACTTAAAGGAGCGTGTCATGGTCTGCCAACCATTCCGCCGTTTTAAACAACTCTAAACACAAAGCACCTGAACCAAGAAAAAAGGCACGCGTGGAATGCCAGCCGTGACCAGTCGACAAAGCAGCGGAATATTTGAGGGTCGACCCCCTGACCCCCCTGTGACCCCCCCTTAGCCCCCGTGCACTGACTAACAGGATTTTTCGACTGGACGTTTCAATTTCCGCACGCGCTGTTGATTTCTATAAAACCTGATTTTTAGCCGCCATTTTGTACAAAAAGCTGTGATGGCAGGCCGCGTGCAGCTTTCCTAAATCGCGGTTTGGGTTGGCATTTTAAAATATGTTGAGTTTATCCTTAATTCTTCCTTCAGGTTTTCCTAGAGATACTTTTTTTTATTGCTGTGCCTACTTAGAAATTTTCGCTTAATGCGATGACATGATTAGTAAAATATGTATGTATCATGCATTGCTTAAATTATTTCACTATAAAAATTCCTTTGTAAAACTAGCATAAATCTTACTATGTTTCAATTATGTTATTATATTACTCTTCAAGAACTCAAAAATACATGACTGGCTGTTAAGATTTATATTTAAGCTTAAATTCTAATACTTCCAAAGCAAATAATAATAATAATTGAATAACAAGTGGCAAAGCTTCATATTTTTTATCAAAAAAATGATTTTAATGCTGGCAACATGCCCTACACGCAAAAATATTTTCAATAGCTATCACTGGCCGGTCGTGAAATCCAATATGCGACCACAGAACGTAATTTTATTGCCAAGTTGTGGCCCGAAACGTGAATATTCACTCAGCCGTTCGCTTTCAACTATTTCTTAAATAAAAACGAATTTCACAAATAAATACTAATATTAGTAAATCCCAGTATGTCAAGATTTTTTCTATTATACATGTACGATAAATATTTGTTATCTATTTATAGCCCAATAAGTACATATGTAGTACGATTCGAACATCGAATGCTCAAACTGCGTATCACTAGCATGGTATCATAGTACTCTGATTCTCTCTCTCTCCCTCTCTTTTTTCAGCCACAGGACGTCCACTGCTAAACACAGGCCTCCCCCAAGGATCTTCACATCGATCTGTTGGAAGCGGCCTGCATCCCGCGACTGCAGTCTGATTACAACCTTGTATGAATTATGTTTTCGAGCTTATTTAACAAACACGTTGAATGTTCTCTTAATAACCTACACGACATAAAAATTCTGAAGGAAATCTGACTTTCTACCACAATATTAAAATTATTCATATCATTGTCAAATATCGATTACTTTACACCACCTCAAAAGACGAGCACCCAGAGCGTTAATTTTAAAAAGCTAATCGCGACAAGACACATGACCTTTACGACCGTCGCCTAGTTTCTTTATATAGCTATACCCAATTTGTACTGGGCATTCTAAAATTGCACAAGGTTGTCACCTTCACACGAGATTCGTTAGTTTAAAATAAAAGGAATATTTTCGTGACCTGCATACATCATGAAGGCTGCCCACAAACACAGACTCTCTCAATATAGAAAACATTGACCGCAACATTCAAGTCAGTTTACACAATAAACATGGATTTTGTGGTGTTTTGACTTATAATATTGTAACTGCGTGCGTAATACACTTCCAAAGACTATATATTTAAATCAATTATGTACTAAGTCAACAATTGACTAATTCTGCTAGACTTATAACCAACCCCAACGACATGAAACAAATTATAAAGTTCCTCAACCCGTGCACTACCGCCTTGCAGATCTCATAAAACAATTACTGTCTCCCAGCCAGTAAAGTTTCCGTAATAGCGGTCATTAAATAATTTTTAATTTGTCTTCATTCAACTATGTAGGTAAAGTCCTGCACTCGACCATTTTGAAATTTTACAGAGAAATTTTACATTTTATTTCCTGGGCGTTTAAACATTTTTACCAAATTAAAAACCGATACAAACTACATTTCATAATTCAATGAATTAATTACGAATGTATCAGTTCTAAACCTATGTGTTCAATAAACTTGGCAATTCTAATGACATGTCCTATCCTGAACAATGTGCGAAGTCTTTTAATTTTATTGAAAGTTGTAATTACAAAAGTGTTGTCAACCCTAAATACAGGAGTTTAATTACAATACTGATATTATTTGTCTATGAAACAGTCGTTAAAATAATTGCGAAAACGAAAAACGTGGCAGTCGTCGGAATATTATTGTACCATCATTGTATTCCAAACTTTTGGGTTTATTCTAAATTACACAACAACGAAACAAATATTTGTTTATTCTCTGTTATTCGCCCGAACATTTTGCTGATGGACTCTATCGGGCGGACCTTTTCGTGCTAAAAGTTTATTTTACGTATTTTAACCGGATTTCAAACTGAGGTATCATTACATAATTCGTAGACTTTGGAGACAATATATTTTAGATTCGAAATTTGAATTTAATGGGATCGTTTTATTTTTGACAGTTGCTTGTCAAATTGACATTTGATTACTAAACCATAGACAATTTAGATAAATTATGACATATTTAATTGGATGTGTATTATTTACAAATACATATTGTTATGAATTAATCTGAAAATATATTGTCTCATTATTGTAAAACGCACACATATTTGTGATAGGATGTGCAGCACAAATTGCTTAGGATTTGGTCGGAATATAAGTAGGAGTTATTTCATCTTCCGATATTGTAGCTATTACTATTCAAGAACAAGTACCAATAATTATTGAGCATGAACTTAAATTACATATTTTTTTATTAAATCATGATTGGCAAATCTACAGGTCGAATAGTGTACTACCAAAAATATTTTCCATTAAATGGTGGGGGTAGAAATTCCATCAACTTTTAAAGGGACCAGGATATATTCGAATACAGGTAATTTTAGACTTAATGACATATACATACGAGTCAACTCAATGGAATACTTGAAGGAAGCAAATTCCAATAGGCACACCAAAATAAGGAATTATTGGGGTGTATTACAATATACTCAAGCTGTTAAAAATTGGCATCTTTTCATTTCCAGATATAATCATCTTTCCAAAACTCTTTACTAAGAGCCACCTCCCAACTCATGTATATTTCTAACTCGTCGGAAGATGAAACAACCCCACCCCAGGGTGAGGGAACCAGCGCAGTGCTTACCACGTCGATGATCTGCTGCAGCGTGAGGCCGAAGCGGACCTCGAGCGGCTCGCTCTCGTTCGCTACGGGCCGCTCGAGCGTATTGTACGACGCCAGCAGTGCGTTGAGCAGACGCTTCTCGTGGGGGCCTTGTTGCGACACTGATGAGGGTTTAAGAAAATTAAGGTTGCTGTAAGTGCTGATTTAGTTGATATTGACAATATACAGAGTGTGTCAAAACTGCTACCGAAAATAAAGCCCGGTGGTAGTTTTAGTGACTTTAGACACTATGCACCTAAATTTTTTGCAAAGAAAAGCGTTGGGTTTTGTGTATTTTTTTTCCTAGCATCGTATTTGGGTGGTAAATAGATACATTTTGAATAAAAAAAAGTAAATAGATCTATATCATTTTGGTAGCAGTCTTGATGTACCCAGTAGAAAATAGTGTTACATCTCGAGATGTTTTAAAATTAAACGCGTGTGAGAGCTGACGTGTTGTGAAGCACTGAAAGGAAAACGATATGAAACGGCCGTATTGCAACAGTCATCGTTTTTTTATTAACAGAATAGGTTTATTTATATCTTGGAATGAGTAAATTCCTAAATTATTTTCTCCAGTAATATTTTTTAATAAAACAAACAATTTAGCTAGAACAAAATGCTGAAAACACAAATTCCCGAACATCTACTAAACAAAGATAGTAACATAATAAAAGAGCTATTAATCGGCTGTTATAACAATTCATTTATCTCCCGAAAATTGTAAAGGTAGCACCATATATCGAATGGAAGGCTCGCCGTACTTTTTCGCAACAAATTGTACAAATCCACGAGTTGTGCTTCAACTGAAACTACATCTGGCACAAGAGTAACGGCCGGATAAACCGGTTATCCACGCACCTGAGCCCTACATAAATCGTTCATAGCCTTTAACTCGAACACATAAGGTGCATTTTCGCGGTGATATATAGCCCAAACGAGAGTCCGGCTCGAAGGACCAGCAATAAACACTCATTTCTGAGGCTTACAAAGCTCTCGTGCCCTTGATGTATGAAGGTTGAAGTGGGATAGATATATTTGGGATTATTGTGAATGAAAAGGACAGATGTATGTTTTTGGAGTCCGCTGACAAAGTCAGGTAATTTATATCCTAGAGAATCCTGGTCTCACGAGAGTATCAGGTGTGCCTAATAGTTTTCTGGCCGGTGTATTTTTTATTAGTTCTGAGACGTGTCTTTACCTTGCTATTTATATTCTTTTATTAGAATCTATGGTGACCTTTAACGTATTTACGTCTTATGATATCCTTTTGTGTATTAATATTATTACTTTAATAGTCTGTTGTTTAATATAAATGTATAGCTCTTCGTGTCATTTCTACTGCCACGAAGGTATTGTAGGGTGAAATATACAATTGAAATTCCAATCGTCGCACGGCAATGGGAAAGCAAGGAGCGAACTTGACAAATGTATGCTAATAGACAGCTTGCGATTCTAAGACAAGGCAATCCCTATCAAAGTTAGTTTCGCTGCGGTAATATGATTTGCATCGATTTATAGTCTTTGCTGCGACTTAGTAGCACTATGCAAGTAGCATTCGTAATTTTGCTTACGTTATGAACATCAATCTATAGATTATATTGATTATATTGTATACTGGTCCATAAAGTATCATAATGGTTTCTTGGATTTACACATTGAAATAAAACGTATTTTTACGGATTTTATCGCGAATTTAATTTAATTTTTACACTTTTTTTATTTATTTTTTGTTTCCCGACGTTTCGATCACTTTACAATTTAATTGTAACAGTCACTAAGCGGATGACTAATACCCCAGTCCGCTCGTGACCACGAAAACTGTAAAGTGATCGAAACGTCGGGAAATAAAAAAAAAATATAAAAGAAATGTAAAAATTAAATTAAATTCGCGATAAAATCCGTAAGAATTCGCTTTATTTCAACGTAAAGTACCAGCCAAAAATTACCCATTTCCGAGCAAAGAACTCCATATAGCCGAGAATATGATTTAGAGGGACTTGGCCGTAGTGTACCACGGTGGCCTAGTAAAAGGAACACATGATAGGAAAGCTACACATGTGCTATGTTCCGGAACCAGCCAGCGCACATCCGAACCCGGGCAGGCCGGCATAATTGTGCATCTATGTAAATGGTGTTGCTTTCACTATAAGGAGCAGTAGTACGTTTTCTTGAACAAAAAACTTAAGATATTCTTGAAATCTCCGTGATGGAGTTGGTTAAGACACCGTTTATTAAACAAGAAACCGCGGTTTCAATCCTTGTACTGCGATAAATATTTCCTCGATTCTAGCTCTTGTAAGACCGTTATTTACGGTTTTTTTCTGCTTGTATCTTAACGCGCGGTCAGGTCTGTGTGTATGTGACAATTTCGTATATTTATATTAATTGATTTACAGTTACATGTATAAATGTCACCTAATCAAAAACGACAACTACCCACAAATGTAAATATTGCAACCACTAAAACACATTTAAAATCTGTGTTTACTCCAAAAAGCCTATCGGAAAGCCGGAATTTTCCTCTAAGTCCGCGAACCCTCAAAGTAGTGAGTTGAAACAGCGTTAATCTGAGCCGGATTACTGGGGTTAGTGATCGACCCGCCCCCCGCGATACTTTGCGAAATTCATTAACGCAACTAAATACGAGCGTGGGGCACATACAAAGCTTTATGTGCTTGAGTGTTTAAGGTTTACAATTTATCAAATGTGTTTATGGGAACAGAGCCTTAGAACGTTTGGTACAACAAACCAGGATTAGGTAGGGTTTAGTCATTGATCGGTTATACCATGTTAAGCGATGAGCTTGATTTCCTTCATGCTTAAAAGGAAAATCTACGGGCGATAGATGACAATCTCTCGCTGGACGAGAAACATATGATGGGATGTTCCAAAACAGATACTACTAGGTAGTACGCACAAGTTGAAAACGAAACGCAACATACTTGCATGGATTATTATAATTCAACTAAACTAATAGGTACCGTTTGACGTTTCATATTTTGGTGACTGACCGCCCGTGACCACGAAAATTGTAAAGTAATCGAAACGTCGTATCGGGAAGCAAAAAAATGCAAAAATTAAACCAAATCAGGGATTTCCGTAAAATCTAGTTTTATGTCCCTGTTATAGGTTTTTCATCACATATGTACCTACCGTTGTACTGAAACGTTACATTAAATCACCTATCAGTGGTGAACATAAAAATCAAACTACTCCAACAAACATATTGGCTTAAAGCATAATACAAAGGCCGGTATCAGTAGATAGCGCAACAGCCGCGGCGCGACGGAGTCCCGATTTTGGCACTTGCTGATTATTCAATGGGCACTTTGCGGAATTGGACTAGCGTGCACCGCTCAAACTGCGCTTTACCTACAAACTCGCTTATTGTTGACGCTGATACGTGGAATGGAAGTTTCAACTTGAGAATGTGTAGTTTATTTAACTAATATTTACAATGGTGGTACAAGACCTGTCAAAGTAGGCAAAATATGAATTCCTCGAAAACTACGATCATGTATGCAGAGATTAATGACAGTTAACGAAGCGATTGAGGTAAGTATTAACCGTACACTTGACGGTCTACAGCCTCTGCCAACCCCAATGGGACATAAGCAAGAATATATACAGTATCTATATATTGACGCGATATTAATCAACTACGCTGACTCTGGGATCGACAGAGGTAATTCCAGGTTGAATGAACAAAGGAACTGATATGGTTGCTAAAGCTGACTGAAGTCCTTGTAATGTATCGTACATAGATGATTACATTTTCCTGGTGACACTATGATGCTGGTCGGAACGCAATCGGATAAATACCAATACAGGATCAGGAAATGACGGGTTTTGGATGTTTAACTATTGCAGAGTTTCGGATAGATCAATGAATCTCAAAGATGTAAACTTTACAAGGTCCATCCAACGGTACGTGCTGACTCTATCACATACATAAAACATTGACAGCCATCGCATCCATCAGGCGAGCTAGTGGCACTGAAGGGACAAAGCCAACGTGCAGTTAATAGTTACCTATCTGGTGGTTTCTACTCCAAACCCATGAGTTAAATAACGGCTGAACTTATACAATATCATACCGATATAACAAGAATTGTAACCACTGAACAAATTTTTACAGTAAAAAACTTTGAATGACAAACTAGTCAAAGACTAAACGACGAACATTGACTCGCCAAGGCGCGTCAAAAATTAAGCCATTCAAAAACACATTAAAACAATATAAACATTAATTCAAACATGAATCTCACCTAAACCCCCTTTATTATGCCATCACGCGGACATTAAACGCAAAATTATGAAACTTGCATCTTTATTAGAAATTTAAATATCACCGAGCAACAATGGCGGTGGCGCGCGCACTTCCAGCGCTTTTATTGCTTACATTAGAAGCGCAATAACGTTGCATCGCGGCAGCTAATCTAGTCGGAGCGCTGCAGCGCTGCATGCAGCGGCCGCGCGGCGATATTAACGCGCCGAGTGGACGAATACGGATTAATTTCAGCGCTATTGTCGCTTTATCAGTATTGTTGCAATAAATGTTATTGCTTCTCGTATTTGAATAGAGAATTTCGGTGTTGACAGCGGCGGTGGCGCTGGTAGGTTAATGTTCTGCGCGGGAATAAGATCGAATTCATAGACAAAATAGAGTTTTCTGTCAAATCGTTTTATTTGATATTCTTATAGGGATGAAAAAACACTAAGAACCATAAATGTATGTCGATAGAAATGGAAAAATTAACATTAGGTTTATTAACGATCACGTGTACAAATAGAGTATTTGCCAATGGCGCTTTCAAAGTATATTACAAATTTTCCAACACAAGAATTCCCCGAAAAAATACCAATATAAAACCAACGTAACAATACCGAATTTTAATAATAACAAAACGCAATGCCCAACACGCGACCCGATACCCGACGCTCCAATCTGTGTGCTCAACAATCCGATCCCAAACAACAAACAGGCCAAGCGAAGGGTTAATTAAAACGTCCGCGCCATTTTCTCAACTGGTAACACAGTTAGCTACAGGGCCGCACTGGCCGACAGAGTTTGTCCCCACTCAAAGGTAATTGGCTAAACGCAGCACTTAACGTGCTAACTAACTGAAAGTCATTGTGAATTTCCTCTATACAGTAATTATCGTTACAGTCGACACCGAGGGTATTTCTGTTATTATAATTTTTAATTTTTCTGACGACAAAGTATACAAGGCAAGGGAATAGGCCTTTATATTAACAATGGGACACTGGTAACTGATAGTAAAAAGGAGTAAATACCACTTTTAAAAAACTAGCCAGTCAATATTATCACTCTATAAAAATATAAACACTACGAGACTCGAAAATATACCAATGCTACTACACCGAACAAAAAACATAATGTCCTAAAAATATAAAGCAATAAACGCAATATGGAGACTAAGATTATACTATTAAGATAATATATTTTCCCTACATCGTAAAGATAACATTTATGCCAGTGTAATGGACAGAGATTTAATATCCACATATATAAATAATACTCGCTACAATATGCTAGAGAAACGTCTATTTATACACGTAGGGTTCAATCCGGGGACCCACACGTCCGACTTAGAAATTACACGTGTATATTTATTTATTGCACAGGTCCGGCATACGGGCAAACAATTCACGTTATAAGTGATCACTGCCGCCCATGAACATCCACGACGCTGGATCATGGATGTATTGCCGACCCAATAGGGAGGCGAGCGGGAAGGAAAAAGGATGGGAAGAGGAAAGGAGTATGAGACATCCGGCAATCTCACTCAAACGCGACAGAGAAGCTTCACGTTGATTTCCTGTGAGACAGTAGAACCACCGCGGATGAGCCTGCCCATTCATGCTGAGCCATGACTGACAGCAGCGTGGCTCTACCACTTCCTTCAATACCATTTATCGTTATCAAAATCACTATTCGAAATTAGAATCAATTGACTATTTCACGCAGCTACGTTACCAAGTAGCCTATCATCCACCTAATAACACATCAAGTGTTTACCAAGGGGGTCGTCCTCCCAAGTTGTGAAAGTTATCAATCGAGGCACCTGCGAGTGAGTTGGCAAGACAAATAGTTTTTGGATTTGTTGTTTCAAAGTTGCGAGGATCGATCTTGTTTGAGCCGATCTAGTTATCGCCACGTGTAAATACGAGTGTTGGTTTATTAATTAGTTGGGTTCATGTCGAGCCTTTATTCCGTGTTGGTTTAGGCATGGATCACATCTATCAGCGTTGATTCAAGTTTATTTATTTATGCTTTTATATAATAGTATATAAAGACGGATATAATGCTGGCTTTCTCAGTGCAGAAAGAGAATCAAGTGAGCGCATTTATTTTAAATTGTGAAGGACGAGGTTAACTTAAAAATATTTTTTCGGTTGATGTTTTTGAATACACTAATATACATAGTGAGTCAAAAATTCCAACTGGATACTATTGCATGCATCCACCTGCTTAAAGTGAGCAATGTGGAATACCATGCAGAACATTTTATTATTAAGTACCGCATATACTGCGCACGTCACCTCAAGACATCAGCTGTAAAGTCTCTTAATATCCAATAATGTAACATAATTAAATGAAAATAAAATGAAAATACTTTATTAAATCTTCAAAATGTTATTCATTATTTAGTTTCAGATACTTTTTTCCTCTACCACCCGATTCACAAGGCTGTTTTCACTAGAAGAACGGGCAAGAAACTTTAGCGTTGCTCTTTACAAAACAGGTTTTCAATACAGTGATTATACCGCAGTCGCAGCTTAGTTTAATTCAGAACAGTTCATAAATAGATACCATTGGATCTACTAGCAGCCTGCTTAGATACTTAAAGGAAACTTACCCCTTTCTATGCACTAAGAAAACCGCATCAAAGGAATAGTCTTTAAGGATAAAAGGTTATTGGACATTCCACAAACTTAGCCTGTGAACGCGACAGCTTTGCTGTTTCACGTCGATTCTGTGAGACATCTATACCACTCCAATCAAGCCGGCTTCACACGTCGACAGTGGCGCCACTTAGATACAAGAGGATTTTAACCGCACCCTGTTAGTCGCGCGTTGGACGTTCCCATGTTTGTCTAACACTGGGTAGATTTTGCTTCGGATATGTCGACGAATACTAAATACTACATGTGGAAGTTTTAATATCGATTCCTATTGCTTAGTGAAACTCTTGACGAGTTGAATTTTCAACAAATTTTATGAAACATCACGTCTCTAATCTCAACAGTTAGGGCTATGGAAATGTCGCTAATAGATGCTTTCATATATAAACTCATGCTTTTGTCACCAAAACGGTAAAGACTTATGCCACAGATTGCTGACCATATTTTTGTTCCATAATATATCTGCCGAGCCTATCGCCATATCAAGCATAAATTCCAATATGACTCCAACCAATTTAATATAGAATTTTAATAAATAAACTTGACAAACCTACCCTCAGAACTTCGAACCAATAGTCTTTTAACACCATTCCATAACAAAACGGTGAAGGAAAAACATCCGAGGTGAGGTGACCTGCATACCATAGCGATTTGCAAGAATTTCTATGGTGTGTAAAGTCCGCCAACCCATATTAGGCCAACATGGTGGACTATATGGCCTAACCCCTCTCACTCATACTCTCGATTATAGATGAGGCCCGTGCCCTTGCAGTAGAACGTATATGGGCTGATTAAAGCTACAGCTACCATTCCAAGACACCCCATTATCCCAAAGCCATTTACGAGTTAAACAGAACTAAATATGTTACAATTAATTGTGTAGCGCTCGCGGCGTCGAGATTGCGCTTGTCTCAGATAATAAATCTGTCAGGCGTACTGTAACAGATACATAATCGCGTGTTTACGATGCATTACACGAGACTTTGCCACGGCGGGAGAGGAAGCGCCATTCACAATGTATTTTGTAAGACCCGAACAGTCGGCAATGTGGGAATAACTGTTATAAAAATAATAGTTTTATAAAATCAAAGAAAGAATAATCAAAATCGGGCCACCTAGTTTAGAGATATGAGGTAATAAACATAAAAAAACATACAGCCGAATTGAGAACCTCCTCCTTTTTTTCAAGTCGGTTAAAAACAGAGTCGCATTAGTAGTTTTTGATAGAATAGAAAAATATATCTCTTGATACGCTGAATTAGGTATTGACATTTGTATAGATACCTCGATAATTCATATACTCGTAGCCTGCATCCACTTGTAAGGTATTGTAAGCGATGAATATTGTTTTCAAAATGTCACAAACCTCGAAAGGTTCTCACAAAATATTTTTATCTGTGTTATTGCAGCGATCGACTATGAACCCAAACTCAAGACTGCAGGATACACCACTCGACTAGTGCTGCTTAGGCAATACGAATGAATTAATTATGTTAAACCCTTAACAAGCACATGAAAAAGCCAACAAATTACCTCTCATTTATACAGAAAATTACAACCAAAATCATAACACAACTCGAACACCCAATCAATATCAAAACTCATACAAAACATTATTGAATTAAACCACATTAAAACGTATAAAATGCTCGATACTCGACAGCCACTATTAGCGGGACACGCGTACTGGGACGGGGGGCAGGGCCCGAGGCAGGGAAAGGAGTGGGGGCCCACCCCCCGGGGGGCATGAATGGGTGGCTGCCACGTGCGCCGTATGGTTTCATGTATGGACGCACCGTTGCCTCGCATTAGATGCTTTATTTTTAATGGATGTATTTTTAATTACCTATCAGCAATGCTTGGCAAAGGCTCTGTTTTAACATGATATCTGTATTAGACTTTGCAACTATTATAATTTATATCACGTTGTGTACAGCTATTAAGTGAGAACCGTTTGAAATAATATTTCCAGAATTTTTGAATATTTTTAAAGCTTTAATAAGTTTATACGTTCCACATATTTTACTTGATATGGTAATTTCCTATGACTGATGTGATATTTGAAAATAAACTACACATTATTTCTTGAACCTGTGTTGGCCCTAAAGAAAATTGCCATCGTGAATAGAGTTTTCAATAGGGCCTTTGGACATCCCTCAACGCAACAATCACTTTAATTCGTCGATCGCTTCAATACCACCAATCAACCCACTGAACTAAAACAAAGACCAAACAAGATTCCATGAAATCTGGACTGGAATTATTTAGTACTCCTCCGATGCGCAAACAAATCCAATCAGCAATCATCTATTCAGTAGACGCACTCCAATCCTGAATTAATTGAATCCTGGATGCGCTGACACTTGCGCTAAGTGAGTTAAGGGGACCGACCCTAAGCCAACACCTGCTCATCTCATTAATTGGCCTTGACTTGCCAATTGGAAGAATACCCGCCAAATATAAAGGTGACATTTGGAATTCTTGGTTAAACGAAAGATTGGTAGAATTGTGACTAGACCAGAGATTTAATGACGAAGATAAAAAAAAAACAAAATTGTTTTAACATATAATTCTTCATAATATTTTACTTTAAAATAAAAGATTAAATTGTGCCATTTTAATAAGCGATATGTTACTTTTAAATTGATTTTGATTTCGACTAACAGTTTTCTTTCTATTTTATATTATAACCTGTCAACATGCCAGTACCTTAATAAAACAGCCAGTAATGTAAAGCAAATTGAAAAACGAACGCTAAGACACAAATAAACACGTCTCAATAGAACCTTCTCACGGAAATACGAATTTCTTTTTCATAAAAAGCAATGTATTGCAGCTGCCAGTAGCATAAAGCAGTTCGAAAATGGAAAGCTAAGGCAAAGGTAAGCGTCTCAATGCTAAGCTGTCGCTACAATACGTTTTTCCTTTAAAAGAAAGTGTATTGCACCTGCCAGTGACAAGCTTGAATCGAATACGGCAAGTAAACATGTCACTATGCGAATGATTCCAGGAATTAACACGTAATGTTGATATTTTTTAGACTTAAACTGGCAAGAAGATGTTTGTTCTGGAAAATATTTACTTTATTATTACGTTCGATCGACAAACTACTTTGACAATAAAAACGAAAATTATTTTAATAATGCTAATTCTGAGTCTGATGTTTTGCCTATCTACTAGCATTTGAAATTCATTACGCCTTATATTCTACTCGACGTGATAGGCAGAATGCTTTTACTTGTTGTCACCTTTATAAATTAACCAAAAATGTCAGGCAAATTTAACTGCCTAATTTGGGATTGGAAGTCAGAACTTAACCATACACATGCTGCTACTAGACCAATAAGGGGACAAACCATTCACAATAACATCGAAAATGCGACCACATAGGCACTAAAACCTTTCTAATTTAATTCGATGTTTTTATCCAAGGAATAAGTTCCTCGTAAAGTTAAAACAAACTACTCCAACAGCCATGTTTTCACACGTAGCAGTCATTCCCGAGCCCATCCCATCCCTCGGCATAGCGTAGCTGATTATAGTATTGGCAATGAACATGATCCTCTGATCTTGGGCTCACTACGGCCGATTCAGCGGAAAAACCTGAAACCGTCCTACCTATTTCACGCGTTTGCAGGATGAGCGAAGGTTATCGATGTCGTGATTTTATGCTTTGAGAAGGTGATAGTGACTGACGATTAAAGGAGGTATTGAAAGATTCTTATTGAAAAAAATGCAAGAAAATAATGAAATAATTTTCTGAAAATAATAACAAGTAAGCGTAGAGCTATATTAGCGTATATAGAGCCATTATTATTGATGTAACAACACGAACGTTGTGAGTTTAAATCGCTTCAGTAATATTTCGAATTGGACGTTGACATAGCTGTGTTTAAAAATCATTTACTTTCTCATGTCTCATTTTTAATAAAAAAAAAGTCATGGCAACCTAGACATTTTTAAGACTGTTCAAAATAATAAAAAAATATTTATCGTCTTTTCGTAAAACAAAAACGTTCATATACTCTGTTTCTCAAAGCCACACCGCCGTTATGAAATAATATATTTTCCTTTCTCTAAACATTTTCATTTAAAAGCCAAGAGTCTTGCAATAGGGGCACTTATTTAAACGAAACTGTCGGCCGAAGCAACAAGCCTGTTCGGGCTGCGGGGTGCGGGGGCGGCGCGCGGCGGGCGCGGGGGTGAGGGAGCGTTGCCATGGCAACCGGGCGAGCGACCCACCTCAATTTTTGCCCCAGTTACGGCCCGACAGAGCGATTCAGATACAAAGCTTTGTACTCACTGTGCGAAGGCCATGGCTGTCAAATGGTCGTGATGACCACTTTAAGCGCGTTTTGGACGCAAATACAAAGTGACAATGCGTGTTTGGATACAATATGGGAGTGGATGCACAGATCAGGCGCCGTTGTGACAAGCGCGCCGAATGAATTCCGATAGCGGAGACAAAGGAACTCCATTTGTCGATACCGAATACAGTTTCAATTTTACTCGCAGATGAAAGATTATTTCTATCGTGCTTTCAAAACTGCACTGTATTTAAACTTAATTTATACAGTCACTAAATAGTGTATTCATTTAAATACTTTAATTAATCGATTCATTTTATCAATTGAATTCCCGTAATGTGAAATCTAAACTTCTTCTAACCTACAATTTATGTATCTATCTGTGGTACATAAAGTATTGCATTTGAAGTTAAATATAACACCAGTAAAAAATATCTTAAGTCACAGAGTCATTTTATACAAGGTATATCAAGACAATCGTCGCTTTTTTTTGCAAAATTTTTAGTTGCATCGTATCTATAGTCACTAAAACTACCACCTGGCTTCGTTTTCGGTAGCAGTCTTGATATACTCTGTATATTACATGAACTTAGCTCTCAGTTTATTTATATTCTTCGCTCATCAACTACAATACATACATCAAACACACACACACACACACACACATACACACATATCTTCACACCTCATCTGTAAAGTGGCACAACAAAAGAGCGTAAAAAGCATACGTGCTTAATGCCGCGAGCTATTATCGCTTAACGACACAAGTTGAGCGCGTTAGAGCACTAGTCGAGAAACTTTCAGCATCTTCACCCGCGGGGCGGAATCGATTCACTTGTAAACAGCCTACTTATACTTAGAATGTAGGTAATTTAATACTGGAAAATACTGATAGCCAAATAAATCGTCAAATCTTTAATTCTGGTTTATTCACAGTTGTGTGCAATGTGGTATGGTCTTATTTTGTTTTCTTTTTTTTATTGCAATGAATGGCGCGGCAAGCATGCCATTCGCCTGATGGTATGCGATACGACTG
This sequence comes from Theretra japonica, assembly GCA_033459515.1. Classification (NCBI taxonomy): domain Eukaryota; kingdom Metazoa; phylum Arthropoda; class Insecta; order Lepidoptera; family Sphingidae; genus Theretra; species Theretra japonica. The sequence continues at coordinate 14,892,931 of CM065931.1, forward strand.
CTCATGGACAGTAGCAAAACCAAACAACACCATGAATTACAATGCAATGCTTGGCATTCCACTGCGCTCGCCATTCTAAGACATATGGTGTTAGGTCTCATTATGTCCAGTATTTACGCTGGCTACAATGTTCTTCAAACCGGAACACAACAATGTGTTTACACTGCTATTTGGCGGAAGAAATAGACATTGCGGTGGTACCCACCGAGGCGTACTCTCACATATCAAAGACCTACCACCAGTATTTAGGTTGGACTAAAAATACTTCATTTATCTGAAGAATACAACACACTTATACGTAAGTTGTTACACTCGTTGGTGTTTGAAAGGAGCAATATGCTGCATTTGATGATATTAAAGAGTTTGTTTGTATAAAGTTATATCTAGAATTACCAATCGAATATGTTGGAATATTTTTGGAATTGATAGCTTGATTCTCAATGAAGGTTTTAGTCAATTAACAACACGCTATAAATCTTAAGAACAGAACGCAAAATATGTCTAAATAGAAAATTTTGTGAACTTCCTGTGGTTGAAGAGAGATAGAAATGAAGTCAAAGGATAAAACAATCAACAACAAATATCAACAAAAGGACGGCACCGTGAAATAATCACAATATACACAAAATAAAACTCATAAACCACCAAAAACGACTGTTCCAAATACTTAAACCGCTCACAGCCAGGACAATATCCAGAATACAAAACCCACAAACAACAAAAACTCCGCACTCCGCATATTTAAAACAATAACGCACTTGCAAACTGAGCCAATTGAGTCACAATTGCGCTGTACCCGCGTATTGCGCCGAAACTGTCTCAACTCTTTGCAGGTAGTAACCGTTCGCGGCATTATGCCGAACGGCGCACTGCTCTCTGCAACTGTGGCGTCTTACTTTGCGACTAATCTGGGAGGAACGGCTTGATAGTAGCCACTTGATACCAAAATTAGTAGGATGCTATGTAAACGTGTAAAGATAAGTTATCCAAATTAAGACGATATTTTTTTCTTGAAAAGGGTATTATCAGACAGATGTCTCATGTATGGCCGTAAAATATTAAAGCCCAATTTTTATATAACATTGAATAAGTTAGGTTGCGTAGATCACATACAAATGTGGGTTAAGAACAGGAAAATGAAAGACGAGTTTTTTATGCCAAAGAAAGTGTGCAACCAATAGGATCTAGTAAAAGTAATAACTTCCATTTTCATAGATAGCAGAATTAACTTCTACTTGTTAGAGTTCATACACTGAAGAAACCACAAAATCTAAAGAACCTAGATTTCGAACTATGCTCAAATTGGCAACCTACATATTCAGTTGCATCTACACTACCCATCAATAAAGTTAGTAAACTATTAAAAATCGAAACAAATAACACCTATACACAACTATCCAATCTCCATCAACGGACTGTTGAAAAACGAAGGGAAAAAACAGCTATTTCGCAGCGCATTCAGGGATGCCGTGTCAATACGAGAGCTGCAAAACATTCGGCTTTTACACCGACGCCGGCGAAACTAATCATCGGGAAACGATGCCGACATCGACTCTGATCTTACAAGTAGACGGTCCATTTGCTCACAAATGGCTGTTTTGATTTTTGACGTTTGGTATTAATCGATTTTTAGGAGAGTATATAAGTTAAATGATAAATGCATAATTTTCAATTATTAATATATTAAATATTGCATGTCACAGTTTTAAGAAGGAATTTATTTTTTAATCAAACGATAGTTGTCAATCCTAACACCTATCAAATCGTAGAACTAACATCTACGCACAAAAGTCTACGTCGTAGCACACGTAGCGCAACGGCGTAGCAATTTAGTGTGTTGCTTTTTTGCAACGACCCATTTATCGGGCGGGCACAGGCACAGGCCTCTCGGAGTTATGAACACAACGAGAGCTAATTGACATAGTTACCGAGTCCGCGCTAGTTCAGGTGATCGTCGGCCCGTCATGCTTTGTCATACTTTGTAACGCGATTTTCATATAAAGTTGTCCGAAAGTAGGCTACGACCGGCTACGGCCACGCTCATACAATTTTGGTCGACAGTTGACACTAATTGACATAGTTGTCGTCCGCGTTAATGCATGATGCTCGAATATTATGCTATTTCGTAGCGCTCTCTAAAATAGGACTTGCTAGGTGTTGTATAATTTTCGGCAGTTGTCGCTAATGTACATAGTTTGTGATGACTGATGTCAGTGCGCTTTGTAATTACATTCTGTGTAGAACTGTCCTATATTGAATCTTGTATTCATTTCATCTATTAAACTACCAATACAATTTGGTATAAACTTAAATGTTCCATAATCTACAGTTAATAATACAAGTCACTAAAAAAAAGAACTTTAGTCAACATTATAGTATGATTCATTTACTTTACTCAACGAATTTTTAAAACAAGAATGTATAGTGTATTTCGTTGTTAAAGATAATTATCACCTTTTTCATGCTAACAGCCAAAATAATTTTCAAATGAATATAAAGATACGTAAACTAGACATCATAGCATCACACACTATCAGAGTAATCATATTTCATGTCACTAAAAAATATCAAATATATTGACAAAATCCCAAATCACTCCTATATCAAAATGCACAGCAAAATCTATCAAAAACACCCTATCCAGAGAACAATATAAATCCCAACTATCCACAATAAAGCGTCACGTCAGAAATTTCATAAAGCTGCATTACACTCGACCGCGAGCGATGTTGCCGAGCGTCACAAACACGCGCGCCAAAGCGACGTGTCGCCTGCGGTCGGCGGACCTGGCTACTACTAAATTCAGCTATTTAACTGGACTTGTCAGGCTATCAATACCTGGTGTTGATTAATAAATTATGGCATGAATTAGATTAAAAGTTAGAATATGCCAAATTTTCAAATGCACACTTCAATATCGCACAAAAACAACAGTATATGCTATGGTTCTCTAAGCAATAACCTTTATCATCGAAACAAAATTCACTACCACCTAAATGTTAATTAAGCCAAAAGCCAAAAGTTAACTAATAGATATTAAACATTGAAACAAAATGTTCCGGCACGTTTTGTCCCGGCGTCAGAGCGTGTCGGAGCGACGTGTTGTCAACACGCCACGCAACAAACCGACGTGACGTGCCTGCGGTTTGGGCTGGACACGCGGCCTCGACAAAATCTATTTGTTATACTGGATTTCCAATGTGGGATATATTTTCATACGTATACAATGAGGAGAGATTTTGGAAAGGAATACAGTTGATGACTTCATAAATATGCTAAACAACATAAATTCTCACGCCGTTTTCCCAGAAGGCGTAGGCAGAGGTGTAACCAGGACACCTACGTTTCGCATTACATTTCCCGTCTCATGACGTGATAGGGGGTGAGCCTATCGCCATATAGGGCAGAAATTACTGACCCCGGGCTGATAATAAATAGAAAAATCCATCATTTCGCCCGACCCGGGATTCAAACCTGAGACTTCAGCTTTGTAATTATTACTTAGTACAACGCCACCGAGACAGTCGATGCTAAACAATAGAGATAAAAATATAGAGACGGTGCTACTTATATCAGGATAAGAATGCTTCATTAGTATAGAGGCAGCATAACTAAGCTATGTGACGATAGTTTCGATTTCAGTTCGCGAAATTAACTTGATTTTTTGCTTTGAAAAATGTTGTATGTGTGAATTGGAACTGGAATTTACACCCGGTAAGTGGACTTTACACGCGGTAAGCCGATATGCTCGCCCAACACTTCAAAGAACGGAAGCACAGATACCTGTATATGTGATAATAATGGTCATGGTCTATCTACCTATACGTTTATCAAAATTATCTTGAAACACATTATGAACATTATTGACGATAACAGCTGATGTTAAAGGTAAACGACACACGCGGCGCAATTAACTTTTCATGAGGCAGAAAGAAATATCTCATTAATAAACGATAAAATATCATTTGCATATTGGTTTATGTGTTTATAGAACAAAGAGGGAGTTTCTGGAACATTTTTATTCCATTTCTACGTCAATTTAATAAAACTCTACAGCACACGATATAAAATATGGAATAATAATAATAATAATATTTATTTGCATCATATTACAGACATACACTTAAAATAAATCTTATGAAAATATTTACTTCGGAAAAGTGTGTGATTGAACTCTGATGCCCAAACAAAGATTTAACTTATGTTATGGCATGAATCAAAAAAATGACGCTCTATACAGAACCCCTTATATTCCAAAATAGATGAAAATGACAATGGGTTCTTGAAAGATTGCAATATAATGTTTTTGAGATACTGAGATGATACCTTTTGAGATGAAACCACATATGATGAAATTTACATAGATACATACATAAACTCACGCCTTTTTTTCCAGAAGGGGGAAGGCAGAGGTGCGACTAGGACACCCATTTTTCACCATGTATTTTCCGTCCCACGATGTGATAGGGCCTATCGCCATATCGAAGAATTTTTTTGATAAATTATTTACCTTTAACAGGTCGATTGATGATAATATTCAACAATGGGCTTTGCTGAAGATGGTTATATTTAGACACTTAAATACCTTCCGTGGCGCAGTTGGTTAGACACCGCCTGTGAAACGAGTGGCCGCGAGTTCTATCCCCGCACCGAGACAAATGTTTGTGAGGCTCACAAGTATTTGTCTCGGGTCTGGGTGTTTGTGAGACCGAAAAGTCTCTCATAGTGTCTGATACCCACGACACAAGACTTAATTGATCTGAATGTGGGGTCAGGACTATGTATGTGACTGTTGGATGTATTTATTTACCTTATCATATACAGTATGATATTGACACATGTTACTTCATTTAACCCACATGTTTCTCACCACCCAAGGTGACATTGTACAAAATTTGAAAAAAAAGGTGATGATTTTTTGTCAAGTCGTGATTTTAGTGTTTACGATTTTTGGCCACCCCGTATACGAGCAGATAGGACCATTGTTACCGCTTAGCTGAACTTCAGTTCCGTTCGGGAGTTTACCTCAACCGTAAAAAGAATAATTCCTATATGGGTTGATCAAAGGCCTTGGAACTAAAATCCCGATTTTTTACAAACCTACCAGGCAGTTTTTTCCAAACTTGGTACAATGTTACACGGGGTGACTAGGAACACGTGATTTAAATTATAATACCATATTTAATATCAACCTGTATAATCAATAATACGTACAGGATGACTATGACAATGATGAAATTGAATATCGACGGACCAAACAACATTTACAAGCGCACAAATTCCAATTAGATGCAGGAAAACAATAGAGCATGATGAGGACGCGGCGGAGCGTGACGCGCAAACACGCCGCGTGACAAAGCCCAGTGCGTGCCTGCGGTCTCACATGGGGAGGGGGAGAGGGGTACAGGGGGGGGAGCGGACAACTCACTCTACATTGTGCTAGATTATTGGAGCTACGTGCTTTATGTGTGTCCGATAGAATGTCCCGCCCTGATACCGGTCATTGGAAGTTCTGTTAACTAGAATCACTTTAATGAGGAGAGTGAAATGAAATGAGCAGAGTATTAAATCTTAGCAAGGGTCAAGGGTCCAGGAAGGTTTCTATTGTTAGTAGTGTAGAACAGTGTGTCCAGATGAAATATATTATATGGTACGGCATGCTAACGATGACGGAGAGTTATTGATCACGGAAAATGTTTTGACCTCAATAATGGTCACGGAAAGAGGCCTGGGTATAGCAATCAATGAATACAAACATGATGATAATGTCATTCAAAACGGGATGTTGGTACAGAAAATCACTCTTCACACCACCTACCACTTATTTCAAAACAGCGATAGCGTTGTGAAACGACATTGAAATAATTACTGGCAATTATTGAAAACAAGCGACAAACAAACGCTGGCGAGACGACCTGGATGCTTTCGAGCTCATGTGGCTTGAAATCTCTTTAGACCGCGAACTGTGGAGGGAAATCGGGAGACCTTTGGCCAGCAGTAGGATTAGATAGGTTAAATAAAAAAAAATTAAACAAATCAAAACAAACACCGCCAACTAGGTTAGCGAATATTAATAAATAAATCGATTTTTATCTAAAAATACTCGACCGTGCTCGCTTCACGCCCTCGTAGTCACCCTCCCTCCGCGCGACGCGCAAGATACGAGTGAATGTACATCTTGTATTGTACCCTGGCTATTAATGGACTCCACTGATCAACCGAAAACGACTGATGGCTAAAACACTTTTTGTCTAAGAAAACCTGGATAAAGCTATTATATACATACATAAACTCACGCCTTTTTCCTAGAAGGGGTAGGCAGAGGTGCCACCAGGACACTCACATTTCGCCTCGTATGTTCCGTCGCACAAAGTGATAGGGGGCGAGCTTATCGCCATATTAAATAAAGCTATTGATTAATATAAAGATGAGACCTAAAATAGGCAATGTCAAACCTAACATGAGAGCCGAAAGTTACAAAGTTAAAACTGATCTATATAGATCTCCCAACTAATAAATTAATAAATACAACCAAAAGTCACATACACAGTCTTGACACGCACTAACATCGAATCTTGTGTCGTGGGTATCAGGAAGTACAAGAGACTTTTCGGTCTCGCAAACACCCAACTCGAAACAGACACTTGTGTTTTACTCAAACATTTGTTTTGATGCCGAATTCGAACCTGGGGCCTCTCGTTTCACAGCTGGTCTCCAATCAACTGCGCCATGGAGACTATTAAAATTTGTATAGGACTGTAAGGCCTTGAATAACAGCAGTAAAGGATAAAGGCTTTCGAAGGATAAATCTTTGCCTGCTTCAAGTGAGGTGTAGGGTGTCGCATTTACCGATTTATAGGAGAAATTTTACGTCGCTGGGAACATTCCATATTTAAATACATGGAGCCCGTGAAATACCTCGCATGAAATACCCACGTTTCCCTAGTCAAGTTCTAAGATAAAAGAACATCTTTTATTGTATTGTCTGCTATGAATGGACTCATCTGATCAACTGAATTTTTTTTTTATGATATTCTGCTTTGTTACATTTTTTCTGAACTGGAAGACCTAGATTACGCCATTAGGTAGTGATGATTAATATAAGGATGGTGACTGAGGGAAAGCGTAAGATGGTGAAATACGCAATCTATAAGACCTAAGAGCTGGTTGCTGTGTTTATTGGGCCAGAAAGCCAATAATAATAATTAATATCCGAGAAAAGAATCTAAGATCCTTGTTTGAAACAGTTAAAAAAAAAAAGTGTATAAAAATTATTTAAATGAAATATTCGAAGTGTGAAAACAATATAATATTACAATAGATTTAATAAAACTTCACTTAAACCCAAAACCCATCTGCGCAAAAATCAAACCTCAGCCAAATCATTAACATTGATATTATTCAACGAATTCTGCGTAGAAAGAATCGCAAAATCTCCGCCAGCCGGCAGATAATAAATATTGAGAAAAAAAGGCAATAAACTACAGAAGTGAAACGTGTCGCTAACTGTACGATAAAATTGAGAAAATTAATATCCGAGAGCTTATAAATTTGACTGCGATTGGGAATGTTCCGTGCTGGCAAATTGAAGGAATCTGAACTTGTACCCCAGTTGAATACAGTTTAGACTCACTTTACGCAATTCTGCTGAGATTTCTAATAACTTTATGCTGATCTTATTTACAGTTGATAATGCCTGGTGCCAGTTGGTAACGAACGAGACGCGACTGCCAATATGTTCACGGTGGTAGCGGGATCAAATCCCAGGATTCACCTCTGACTTTTCGAAGTTATGTGTGTTTGGATAGTCAATCACCATGCAATATAACGGTGAAAGAAAACATCGTGAGGAAACCTGCATATCGTAGCGATTTTAAAGAATTTCTACGATGTGTAAAGTGCGCCAACCCTCACTAGGCCAGCGTGGTGGACTATGGCCTAACCGCTCTCAATCGTACTCTCGATTGTAGAGGAGGCTTGTGCCCCGCAGTGAGGCGTATATGAGCTGATACAGATTATAATACAGTAAAGCACAGCACCTTATAATTGATTCACCTAAATATACCTCAATTAAAATGTCTCAATTTGAATTACTGTTTAAGTTAATAACTTTTATAACTTGTGGCTTCATAAAATAAGATTTACTTCCTATCACATAGTTCCCAAAAAGCGTTGAGTTCAGACAGACAAACGATTTTTTTCATTGTATAAAATTATGTCGCAACCACAAAAAATTGTAGCGCAAACAAAAGCGTGTAAGACACTGCACTAATTACGTTTCCTGCATATTTACATAAAGGCTTTACTCGAAGTAATTTTCATTTGAAAACATTTTACTAAACATGAAATATCTCAATATAAGAGGCTTACTGTAGACGTTTACGAGAACCACAATTAAGCCCTTACATTGAGTGCATGATAAATGAGCGACACAGCGACATCTGGCGAGCGCTTCGCGATAATAAAAAGAAATTCACTAAAATACTTTGTATTTTTACTATCTTGTGAAGCAAAATTCGATTTCATAAAGAATTTACGACTGGCATCAACTCTCTTTATTTTTCGACAGATACAGCGACCTACATTGATAAATCAGAAAGGTACTTTCTTGCTATTAAAGTCGTTTGCGCTTCAAATGATTTGCGATCTTTGTGTTAATTTTTATACATCTGTATATACCTGATGTGTGAAATATGACAAAAAATGTAAGTTTCCCACCTAAACATAACCTACTCCGAATTTGTTTTTAAAAGTGTGCGTCAACATAAAACATTTCCCCCAAAGGAATGACTAATAAATAATCAAAATTTAAAACACATAAAAACACTTTTTTACCTCAAAAAAGCCATAAAAATCGAAACTTTTTCCATAAAAAAATAACTCAAAAGGCTGTAAAACTCAAACCGCGGCACATGGCAACACTGCCCGCGCGGTTTACGACCAATAACCAAGCAATATGGCGGCCGGAGCGCGCCAAAATATTCCCACTTTTAGTTGAATCGGGACGTATCGCGGTATTTCCTTCAACACGTCTCCAGACGTGGTAAATACATTTGTACGGATTTATTTTTGTTTTGCGCCTCGTATCTCTCAATTTATGGCTGTTGGCTATGTTTATCGGGTCATCCATTTTGGGCGACATCTTTTTACGCCGCCATTTTGATTTAGAAATGTTTATTGGTTGTAATATATTTTTTGTACCAATTCTAGGATTTGTTAGAGATATTTTCTCAGGAAATATTGATAAATCAATGCTCCTATGACTATAAGGCTCCGCCTATATTTCTCAAAAAGATATGTACCATTCGTGTTGATCGTCGAACTTATTTCCGTCCCAAGATGTGTCAGCGGAGACAGGTTTTTCCCCATGTCGGATACAAGTGTAGTGCCGGGTACTTAATGGGAAATTTCTGACTGAAAAAGTAATCAAAAAGTCACTAAATGGAATGTCAAATCTATAAATTTAAAAAAGTAACAAATTACGGGTCGTTCGCACCGTTCCCCCACTCAAATCTACATGCCTCCATCCTTGATACTGACAATACTTATTTATTTTAGTCTATTAATTTGGTCTACTTTATCAAAAGAGTGAAGGCGATGAATGGAAATTAATTCAATTAAAAAATAGCCATGAACACTTTTCAATAGGCAAGTTATCATAATCCAATCCATCAGCCAAAGGAAGTCCACTGCTGAACATAGGCCTCTGGTAATGATTTCCACAGTGACCTGTTGGAGGCAGCCTGCATCCAGCGACAAATTATCATAAGCATGTTTCATCTGGTTATCAGATGGGTGAAAGTCGATCTTCACCGGGTCTGAGACCATTTTTTACTAACTAGACAACACTGTTTACTAACCTAATTATCTCAAACACATTATTAAATAAATCCAGCCAAAAGTGACATAAATAAATCGATATAAAATGTCTGAGGAAAAATTGGATTGTATCCATTTCGGGCTGTAGCCGCGCCGCACCCATCTGCCGGGAAGCAATACTTTATTTATCATCGACACGACTTCGCCCTTCCATTCCACCGAGAAGATATTGTTAGAAATCGAACGATTGATGGCCTACGCACTGCGCGAATTATTTCTGTTTTGAGCGGAAGGTTTTCGAGGTGAGATATTTTAAATGTGCCAGATGGGCATATTGGGCAGTTCCGAAACTCTTTTGTTTTTCTTTTGTAGTTATGAAAATGTTTAATCAAAGTATTTTAGACCGTAGTAAAGAAAAAAATTGCGGATATTTATCCATACAAAATTTGAAATCTCGCTATCGATTATCTATAATATTATCTGCTATGCTGTGGTATGAAGTTTTTTGCACAATTATCTCTAAGGTTTACTATATCTCCAAAACGAACCTATGCCGCCACAATCTTGAATATCACTAAATAAAAAAAAAGAAAACTGATAGATACTTTTAAAAAATCCCAATGATAAATTAGTCAAATTTTGCAACCACAAATATTAATTAATTATTCAGTCATATTAAAAAACGCATTACAAACCATATTATATAAGTTTCCACGCGCCGCACCGCCCAACTCAGATCACTTGTTCCGATACCCTCAAGGGTCCTCAAGGGTCGGCCGATAAGGGCGGAAAACTTCGCCCCGTCCGCCACCTCGTCAGCTATTGTTGACGTTCTTCAGATATTACGGTACTTACAGCGTTTTGATTTTACGTCAACCTTCCGCACGGAAGCTGGCACACATAAGGAAGCGTTAAAATGATAAAATAGCAGTAAAAATAAAGATTTTAGGGTTCGCGTTGGAGTTTAGTTGGCAGAAAGTACTTTTAATAATATTACAGTACTGTAGTGACTTTTAAATACAATTAGATGGGAATAAATAGGTTTGTATGACTGCCTCGGTGGCGTAGTGGCACTACGGTATGATTGCAAAGCTGAGGTCTCGGGTTCGAATCCCGGGTCGGGCAAAAGTGATATTGGATTTTTCTACTCATTATCAGCCCGGATTCAGGAATTTGTGCCCGATATGGCGATAGGCTCGCCCCCTATCACATCGTGGGACGGAATATACAAGACGAAACGTCGGTGTTATGGTAGCACCTCTGCCTACTCCTTCTGGGAAAAAGGCGTGTGTTTATGTATGTAAATAGGTTTGTTCACGTGCTCTAAATGTCCCATACCTCCAACTGCATATGAAGTATAAATTCATATTAAAGAGTGGTAGAGTTGGACTATAGTGTAGCATCAGAACAGGGTTAATTGTCATGCCCCGTTCCATAAATACTCAATACTCAACATAAATGAGCTGACCGGGCTGTTAACATACTGCCCTGGAAAGCAGACAGGAAGTAACAGATTGACTGACGCGGCTGATTTTATAATAATGAGTAATTTTCTCAAACTGTATAATAAAGCATTTTCTTTTATCCCATTTCTCCTATTTACTTCTCAGCCTCAAATATCTGCGACGTATCTAAAATTCCCCAGATATTATGGCTGCTTCAATTTAACACCAATTACTTTTCACTAGTCAAAGGCTTGTTTATATTTCGAATCACTCACGATCAGTACAATATACTCGTATTTCCAACCAAATATCCTCTGACACAAGTAACATGTTCATAAGTGTACTCTTAAACAAAAACGTCATACTCTAACTCTCCCGCAGTCCCTCCCGAGAAGCCTCGTCACGGTTACTTGAGGTTCCGTATAATATGAGAACTGCTTCGACCCTTGTCTAGGTGAAGTGAAATCTCTTCTCAAATATAATTCAATTATAATCTTTGTTTAAGTAACCTTTCATGCTTCTTAAAGAGTCTAGTAATTAGTAAGTTTTGAGCAGAACCGGGAAAGACACTTTCTCGAATGCAAGTGATGTCATATAAATGTGAAAATTATAATTTCGCTGTCAACTTCCTTGTTTTTGCAGTTTATAATAATTATTATGCAACATGAATTTGTTTTTTTATTTTGACTGGAGGTTGGTCCAGTTCAAAATATTTTTTCACGAGTGCATGTAGTCCTAAGAAACGGTATAGCATATTTTCAAATTTTCAAATGTTTTCACACCCTTAGAGTCGAGTTCCGGAACTCATGATTATAACCAAAAATACCAATAACCAATAAACCGTTAAAGCAATTCCTTCCTTTGATCAATAAACTGTGAAATTCTATAACAAGCGTTCTATAAAGCTTAACTTTAATTGTTTTTAAACTCCTTTAAAGTCGATCTTTAGTGTTGTTAAGAAGTTTATCAAAGAAGCGTATAAATTGACTCATAAAAGAAATATGAATTCTGATTCGCTTTGTGATATTGGAGCCCTACTTTTTTAGAATAATTATGATAAAATAGATTGAGACGACTAATAAACATGAACATTGATAGGTATATAAAGGTGAACCAAGTTAATGAGTTTCTGAAAGTGTAATTAATGAAAAACAAACCATATTACTCCGAGCCAACACGTGTCAAATTATTTATCATTAAAAAATCCGGGGTGGTAGAGGCCTTATGCTATGAAAGATGAATTTTAAATCGGAGAATATGACGAGTATAGCTGTTTCTTTATCTGTATCAGCCCATACACGTCCCATTGCAGGACACGATCCTCCTCTACAATCGAGAGTACGATAGAGAGAGAGATCAGGCCATATAGTCCACCACGCTAGCCTAGTGCGGGTTGGCGGACTTTACATACCGCAGAAATTGTTTTTAAAATCTCTATGCTAATAACTTGACATGAATATTACTACACAAATTACCAGTGTGGTTATTTATTAAACAATTAGTAAACCATATCCAGCAATTTCACACACCTATCACCCAAAACCAAGATTTAAACCATTAAATACCAAAATGCATCATGAAGCATTACACACTACCCCTGCTCCAAACACGGCACAATCTCCGCCATTTATAATTAAGGCTTTACCACACTGAACTCGTACGTAGCTCGCGTCCTATCGTCACGCTATAGCATCGCGTTGTATTGCACAGAGATAATAAATAAATGCTCTCAACAGTACACAATACACATAGTCCTGACCCCATGTTAAAATCTTAGATACTTTTTGGTCTCACCAACACCCAGACCCGAAACAAATACCTGTAGATCACACAAATATTAGTTTTGGTGCGGGGGTCAAACCAGTACTGTACTGTATCAGCCCATACACGACCCACTGCGGGGCACGACCCTCCTCTACAATCGAAAGTACGATTGAGATATGTTAGGCCATATAGTCCACCTCGCTGGCCCAGTGCGGGTTGGCGGACTTTTACATGCCATAGATATTTATACAAATCGCTATGGTATGCAGGTTTCCTCACGATGTTTTCCTTCAACTTTATAGTGCGTGGTGATTGACTATCAATACACACATGACTTCGAAAAGTCCGAGGTGTGCACTGGGATTTGGACCCGCGACCACCGTGAACATGTAGGCAGCCGCGTCTGGTCCGTTACCAACAGGCCACCACGCACCGTGGTCAAACCAGAGGCCTCTCGTTTCAGAGCCGGTGTCTAAACAACTGCGCCACGGAGGCTGTCAGATGATAATATAATCATAATAATTGCATACAATTCTCGCCGCGAGAAACTCTCCCCGTGTAAATGGGGCTTGAGGGAGACTTTTCGGTGTCACAATACCCGACACAGATACCTGTGGATCAGACAAACGTGTGCATAGTATATAATAATATTAACATGCCCAATATAATAAAATTTCAAGACTGCCTCGGTGGCGTAGTCGTACTACGGCATGATTGCAAAGCTGAGGTCTCGGGTTCGAAACCCGGGTCGGGTAAAGTGATATTGGATTTTTCTATTCATTATTAGCCCGGAGTCAGGAATTTGTGCCCGATATGGCGATAGGCTCGCCCCCTATCACACCGTGGGACCGAATATACAAGGCTAAACGTGGGTGTTCTAGTAGCACCTCTGCCTACCCTTTCTGGGAAAAAGGCGTGTGGTTATGTATGTTATGTATATAATAAAATTTGAAGAGCGAAAAACGACTATTATTTTGACAACAGCGCTTTCGGCGACAAGATCGTGTACGACCTCTAGAACATAACATGTAGCATGATGCGATAGCTGCAATACCAAGACAGTAAGTAACGCTATAGTGCCCTGACGGGTCGCCAGATATGCGCTCTGTGTAGCGACACCTTTTCACAACGCCACGGTGGCGCCTTACATAAACACACACGCTTACTGCACAAATGAATAATGTATACTTCAGGAGTGCACATGTCCACGGATAAGATTTATTTATAGTGTCTCAGCGTGCTGTCGCTACAAGGAATGTTTGAGGAGTCAGAGCGGATTACCTGGTTGCTTTTATTGGACTAAAATTATAGGACATACGAGTACGTATGTGATTTTTTTGATGTGCTATTTGTTAGTGCATTTGTATTTTTTTTTTTGTTTTGTATCAGCCCATATACGTCGCACTGCTGGGCACGGGCCTACTCTACAATCGAGAGAATCGATTTAAAGTGGTTAGGCCATATAGTCCACCGCGCTGGCCTAGTGTGCGTTGGCGGACTTACATACCGTAGAAATTCTATAAATATCGCTACGGTATGCAGGTTTCCTCACGATGTTTTGATTCACCGTTATAGTGTGTGGTGATTGACGATCAATACACACATGACTCCAAAAAGTCAGAGGTGGTTAGTGCATTGGACCAAGTAAATCTGAAGAATAGTGCAGGAAAAATATACCTAGCTTCTAGAATACCAATAAAGCGTTTTTCCACGTTTAGGCCTTATATGATAGTTGGTGACAATATGAATCGTAAACACAATATGTAGCAATTGTCACTTTAGATCGCCTCTAAATCATAAAATACACCGAAAGGGTACCTTTAAACACGGTTTGAAAGAGTATAATTTATATCAATGTATAATTTTCGTATTTTGTTTTCTTTTAGAATATTGATTAAAATAATTTGATTTGTTGGATTTCTTTTACTTGACTTCTTAACTGATGACTTTGATGATCGTTATATGCTTCTTAATAAAGCCCAACTAATTTAACGTACAAAGGTAAACAAAACAGCAACAGTAAACTGAGTCCACTAGCAGTAGGGCAATATGTAAGCCCATCGGTATGATTTACAAAGGCGTTGAACAACTCGCGACGTTGAGAGGCATTGTGGCGGCGATCGATTTGAGAGCCCCTGTCATCTGCCCCGCCCGCCCGGGAGGCCTATTAAAATATATATGTATAAGGTTTTGTGTTTCGAAGGTGTTGGACAGTTGTGTTTAGAGGGAAAATTATGTTACTTCTACGTGTATGGTTAAATTTTAATGTAGGTCAAAATATTTACGGATAATAATTCATCAATTGAGAAGTAAAGCTCTTAACCGGTGGTTTTGAAATACATTCTTTGTTATATTGAGTTTGACAGCCTTCGTAGCGCAGTTTAGGTTAGACGCCGCTTGTGAAACGAGAGGTCGCGGGTTCGACCGCCGTAAGATTATCGTGTTCTGACAATGTTTACACGATGCAACTTTTTTATATCCTTACGATAATCGTATCTTCAAGGCGAGAAACTGCCCGTGTAAACGGAGCTTTAGTTAACAACATCTTGACACTAATTCAAGTCTCTAGCAAACCCACTAACCGAACGAATAGCTAAATCAAAACTGTTACTTTACGTCCCGTGGAAAAGTAATATCTATGGGTAATCCACAACACTATGTCGCATCAATAATGTTACAAACATACATTATATCAACCCAAATACATTTATCTAAAATATAATAAAATAACACAATTGACAACCAAAATCACACCACGATAAATAGTTATCTATCAACGTTATACCAAGATTCCTCACAACAAAGTCAACAAGACATCGTTTTATAGCTCCTAAGAAAACACTGAATATTCCCACAGAAGAAATTAGCCTAACATTTTAATATCAAAGAATCTGATCGTGACTGGGGCCTCTAGAGATGATATGCTATCGATTCGAAAAGTCACAATTTTCGGGATGCTCGCTTACATAAAACCCTGATTGAAAATGGCCGCGTTATATGTTGCTAGCTGAGCCGGAAAGTTTGAAAGGGTTTTTTTTTCAGAATACAATATTGTTTAGTTTATTTTAGATATTATTCTTCTTCTTTCGCGTCAATGGTTCAAATGATACACTGTTATTTAAACCTTTACAGTTTCCCGGCCCAGTAGGTCGCTACATAACATAACATATTACAAATTTAGATATTATTATGGATGGATAACGTATTTCTTTCTATTGGAAAAATTATTAGTATACAAATAATAGTGCGTAATAAATTATTTGTTTTTGCCACTAAAACTTCTTACAAAATCCTACATATTTGAGAAACTAATATTTTTGTATGTTCAACGCCATCCCAGACCCTGAAATATCATATTGCTTAAGACGCGACGCGAAAACGATGTCTTGAAGAATAGACAGTCATGCCTTTCAGTTGTATTATGGCCCAAAAAATAACTCGACGAATGCCCGAAATTAAAGTATGAAATATTTAAATAGTACAAAAAAGTTTGTAATCAACCAGTAGTGGTTTTCGGTTCAAATTAAGCACCGCCCGCGGCGTTGCTCTCGTTAAAATTGTCACGGCGTCGCATGAAATGTAATAAAAAATGTAAAGGATGAAAGGCGGAATTACGAAATTTTCGGCAGTGAAAAGTAATCGATTAAATTAATTTTGTATTTTAACATGTTGCGTGGAGAGCTACAAAAAACACCGTACGGTGATATTTGGCTTGAGTAGTTTTTCATGATGGTTTTGCAAATTTTCCCTCTGAAAAAAAGATATAGCTCCTCAATTTCAATATTATGTAAAGATTTCAAATGCTATGTCCTTGAGTAAAATATTAATGATCCGTATAATAAATACAGCCAAAAAGTGAACGAGATTACGATCGAGAAGGGTTAGGCCATATAGTCCACCACGCTGGCCTGGTGCGGGTTGGCGGACTTTACATACCATAGATTTATTAAACCGCTATGGTACGCAGCTTTCCTCACCTTTTCCTTCGCCGATATAGTGCGTGGTGATTGACCATCAATACACAAATAACTCCGAAAATTCAGATGTGCGCCCTGGGATTTGAACCCGCGACCACCGTGTACATGTTGGCAGTCGCGTCTAGTCACAAACAGGCGTTACAAACAGGCCACCACGCACTTAGCCTACCAAGCTATCAAATAAAAAAATATTTCTAAATTTAAATTCACAATACTGATGCTTTGTAAGGAAAATCACAATACTCAAACATTAAAAAAAAACTACAAAGCACTTCATAATAAACTCTGAACGGCGTAAGTTTCTAAAGGGAATTTAAACTAACGCAATGGAAAGTTGGCGAAGTTCGCTCCAACAGGGATGGTACGTAAGTTGGTTGTAAACTTGTTTCCATATTTACAGTGTCGAGTTCTCCAAAGGTTTTTTACGGACTGCACTCGACAGGAATGTTTGCTGATACTTTGTAATGCATGTTCGGGTATTAAAGTGACTTTGTACGACGCTAACAGTGACACTTGAAAGAATTCAGTTGAGCGGGCTCTGTTGGATGTTTCTTTTTAGTGTTGTAGCTGCCCGAAGTAGTTTCGCTTAAGTATTAACGTTTACGTTAACATAATATTTAGTCTCGTCTTTTTTAATGTGATCTTAATATTGTAGTTATTTGTGATTTTTATTTATTTATATATATACATACATACATAAACCCACGCCTTTTTACCATAAGGGGTAGGCGGAGGTGCTACCAGGACACCCACATTTCGCCTTGTATGTTCCGTCCCACTAGTGATAGGGGGTGAGCCTATCGCCATATCGGGCACAAATTCCTGACTCTGGGCTGATAATGAATAGAAAAATCCAATATCACTTTGCCCGACCCGGGATTCGAACCCGAGACCTCAGCTTTGTAATCATGTCGTAGGAGTCTTATCGCTGTCAGTTATTTCTTCCAGACAACTTTAAATTTACTATTTTAATTATCTTATATCATTTTAATTATATTTCTTTAATAATCTTTTCTACCTGCTGTCATTAATAATTATGCGAGAGTAACGTAATGTTACCATTATTAATGCATCTTGCTTAAATATAAATGTTGTTAAAATGAATAGAGTGCCAAACGTCAATACATGAAATATTATCAAATCACTAGCAAAAACATTCATTTCTATTAAATCTCATTCTTCATTTATCTCAAAGATCGACCTAAATCAAATAGATAATTATGACATGATTACCTTAACATACAATTTTCTTAACCGCACGAAATAAGTAAAAAAATAATCTGACTTTTCGGTTATAGAATTTACCTTCTTATCATTGTTTACCCTGTTTACCCACAAACCTAACATCAAAGAATGAAAACTATAATAAAACAAACGCACAGACGAAGTGTAGATATGATTACCCACTTCGTTATTTACGATCCGCCATATTTCAACAGTAAAGTGATATTAAGGGAATTTATGCGGATCACCTTTACGGTTATGAAGGGCCCCGGTTCTAATAAGGAAGAACACGCCGAATAACTTACCTTAGGGCCCTTTGATAGTTCCACGCTATATTATTTTCACGAGAATAATATATTATACATAGGGCGAACCTTGCGTAGCGGAATAAGGATCTTAGGTATATTATAAATTCGGAAATATGGCTGTTAGATAAGATAAAAAATTGAATAGGTAACACTGTTTTTTTTATTTGATGACAATATAAACTTTGTAGATGTGTTGTAAGATAATTTGACGAACGAAGCCGATCAGTGCGTGGTGGCCTATTGGTAAATGAACCAGACGCGCCTGCCAACATGTTGACGGTGGTCGCGGGTTCAAATCCTAAGGCACACCTCTGACTTTTCGAAGTCATGTGTGTATTGATAGTCTATCACCACGCACTATAACGGTGAGGGAAAACATCGTGAGGAAACCTAGCGATTTAAAAAAATATATATATTATAAAAGTCCGCCAGCCCGCACTAGGCCAGCGTGGTGGACTATATGGCCTATCCACTCTCAATCGTGCTCTTGATTGTAGAGGATGCTCGTGCCCTGCAGTGGGACATATATGAGCTGATACAGTACAGTACAGAAGAGGATCGTACACCGCAACTAAACTAAGTTAGTTAGGCTTAGCTCGCATAGTTATCCCCGTTTTTCATACATGTGCGTCCACTTCAACTATGCGAGCTATACTACGTAAAATACTATAAATAATAAACTAACTTAGTTTTGTTGGCGGTGGACGATCGGCTTGAGCCTGGCCATACTACTACACGCAAAAATCAAAAGACGCTATAACACACTAATGTTCTTAGATTAATGACCTATTTAAAACACAAGCCGGACTATAGACAACTGGGAGTGGTTTGAGTGTGTCCATAACATTGTCAAAGTGAGACCAATAAAAACAACTACCAACAAAGCACGTCCACAAAAACCGAAGCATCCAATTTCTTCGCAGTCCTTTCACCACAAAAGTCGACTCCAATAAACCATTAATAAAAACGACACAGATGTATTCCGATGTCGTTTGAACGAGAAAAAAGTAATTATGCCGTCAGTAAGGCACAGATGCGCGGAACTCAAACGTGAATAAGTCAAATTAAAAAGTTGTCGACAATACAATCGTATCGAATGACAAATGGGAGGTAAATGCTCGGGGACAGATTCAATTTGCGTGAATAGAGACACGGGGTGGACTTAGGGAACGTGACGGGGACGCGACCCACTGGTTGATAAATTGTGTGACATGGTTGGTATAGTCAAAATTGGCACTTAGCAGTGTGATGAAAACAATCAAGAATATTTTGAGAGAATATGTTGCTTTTTCAACTGTTTTTAGTTCACATAGCGACAATAATAATAACCACAGACTAATTAATCAACGAATGATAGAAATAATGAACAAAAAAAAATTTTTTTTTAGCTAATACAAAATTCTGATTTTACTACAATTTCTCAAGCAACTCCCTGAAAGTCAATAGGTCCAGTTAGCATAGCAAAAATACACGTAAAGTCCATTTGTCCCCCAACTAAAGCCTGTAATCCGTGTCTGCACATTACAAAACAATTTGAGTTTCTTCTCGACAGTCGTTTGCGCGACTTGTTGTTTCAATATCGGCCGTTTGGGATTTTTTTATGAGGACGTTTGTTACAATCTCAACGACTTTGAGCCAATATATCTTTTGACGTTTTGGGAGTGCTTTGTTTTCATGCATAGCTAACTAGATATAAGCGTATACAAAATAAATGTCGTTTTTTGATGGCAAAGAATCATTTTTCAGACCACAATTTATGTTGAAAATACTCTTGGATATTTTGTATCGAAATATATGTAAGCTGCGAATTCGTCTATGTTTAAAACCCAGTCACTAATCTAATTTAGGTTCAAACATAAACCTACAAAGCAATTGGAGCTCAAACACAGTAGATATGCGGCATATTTAATATACTAAAAGTATCCAATATTAGAATCTGAGTTATTAAATTAAACATAAAAACTGTTGGTACTATATCAAAATATAGTGATGCCATCCATTATATTAATTAAGGCATGTTCTTTTTTTGTATGTTTGATTGTCAAACGAGTTCTAAAATACATTCATTGAGTCGCTCTCTGTTCTCACGAAACGTTGTCTGATAATTATAAAGCATTTATTCTCTTCAACGAGACTTACTATGACAGCAAAAACTAACTTGTAATTTCCAGTAGACAGTTAAACCATTTCGCACAAACCAACCCATGCAGACACATCCGCAACTGACTGCACACAAAACCCACATTTAAATAGTAATACAAACGCAGAATACATATTGCAAGGATTATACCTGGAAGCTACACAGCTCATTCGCAGCGGTGCGGTGTGGGTGCACACTGGTAGGCCTCAATTTGCATGAAATATTCAATATTATACAAGACGAGGATACATTTGGTATTCTATTAACGTGGCCGACTTCAAAGCGTTTTCAGATTTCACTCCCTCCCTCCCTACCCCCTCATAACTACCGTATCACCCATATTTTAACACGCAATACGTCTCAACTATACACATACATATGTTCACGCGCGCCTGGAATACTAATGGTGAAGGATTGAAGGTTGAGGTTCGTGGTGAGACGGTTATACATACATAAACATCACGCCTTTTTCCCAGAAGGGATAGGCAGAGGTGCGACCAGGATACCCACGTTTCGCTTCATGTGTTTCGTGATTTATTCTATGATGTGATAGGAGGCGAGCTTATCGCCAATATCGGGCACAAATTTCTGACTCCGTAATGATAATGCATAGAAAAATTCAATATCACTATGTTCAGGATTCGAACCCGAGACCTCAGCTTTGTAATCATACCGTAATACTACTACGCCACCGAGGCTGTCGACGATTATAAACACCTTAAAGTTAATATAAATAACATAGATTTAAGTGAACTGAAAATAAGGTACAGGTATGCAGTAGCTTAGTTATTTGCGAATAAACATAATTATGCTGCAACAAACTTGTTGATTTTGTTTTCAAGTTAGAGAGCGAACGTCTAGAGTGTTTTTCAATTCATAAAACATTTTTGCTTGACTTGTGTTAGCCACAAGAGTGAATTTACAATGACTGAAATAACATAAACTGCCGAGAATTATAGCTTTCGTAGACTTTTCTCTTTTGAGAACTCAATTCACAGATTATTACAAAATTATCTTAACAAAGCATTATAACTTTGAACCGCCAACGCTTATAATTTACATACATACATAAACTCACGCCTTTTTCCCACAAGGGGTAAGCAGAGGATCTCCTGGTAGTAACCAGGTCACCCGCGTTTCGCCTTTTTTGTTCCGTCCCACGCTGTGTTAGTGAGTGAGCCTATCGCCATATCGGGCTCAAATTCCTAACTCCGGACTGAAAATGAATAGAAAAATCCAATATCACGTTGTCCGACTCGGACTCTAACCCGAGACCTCAGCATTGTGACCGTACCGAAGTACAACCACGCCACCGAGGCAGTCTTAGTCGCTTATAATTTGAGCACAAATTATGAGAACGCTTGCTGTTAAAACACACTGTGCGTTCCCTAACTATGGTGGCAATAAGTAAGAAACCGCGGTTGCAAAGCTGTCAAGTGTTAAGCCCGCCACACACGTTCTAGTGCGTTTAAGAAAACGCGAGTTTGCACCAGTCTCGAATCGAAAACTCGAACGAAGTTTGCGCAGTTATTTGCACACACATGTTCCAGCATAATGTTTTGTTTTCTCTTTATTTAAAAAGAAAGATTTTTAAATATAAATATTTACGCCACCCTCATTGGGCTGACCACGTACATTTATCATCTCCTCTTAATGCCTAATATACTATAATTAAATAAGGACTTAGCTTCA
This sequence comes from Theretra japonica, assembly GCA_033459515.1. Lineage (NCBI taxonomy): Eukaryota > Metazoa > Arthropoda > Insecta > Lepidoptera > Sphingidae > Theretra > Theretra japonica. Next base: position 14,915,300 of record CM065931.1, read on the forward strand.
TCCGATAACGGATGAGACAAAGTTGAATAAACAAAACCTATGGACCATAAATTTATATCAAGGTTTTTTATAAAAAAATCACTTTTCCACTTCGTTCTGAACACATTCCTTTAATAAATGTACCACATCCTCAACTATTCCACATTTGTCACAATTTGGCGAATTTCTTTTTCTCATTAAATAACCGAAATTATAGTATACTGTTGCAAACTCAAACTTGCACAGTCATATCGTTACGTGTGTGGCGGCCGTAACAAAGGATGAGACAGATTAATTAAGAGAGCGTACAAATTATATGCTGTGAGTGGATTGTTCACCGTACGCACTAAACGGGCCAAATTGCTTTCTTTTTGTGTTATTGCGGGCCATATTAATTAATTAACGTTAAGGTGTAGACGGAGGAAATAAAATAGATAGGATTTGTAGGTATTTTTCTTATTGAACCGGTAATGTATGCCTGGGTTTTTATATAGCTGGAAGACCCTGAAATGGATAAAAAAACAGTGACTTGCCCTCAAGGAATAGAGGGCAAATGGTCTTATAATCGACTATGCCAAATATTGAGCGAAATTTTGTAAGTTGAGTAGAAAAACTAACCTTTTTCTAACCACGATAAAGTCAAGTATCTCGCTTGATAAAAAAATCTCCTACGTGCGTTGACAACACTTGAACATTGTAAGAGCTGAGCCTTTGGTAACGTAAGAAAAGTAAGGGTCATAAAACCGTCGTTAGTAATATACATACATACATAACCACACGCCTTTTTCCCAGAAGGGGTAGGCAGAGGTGCTACTAGAACACCCACGTTTCGCCTTGTATATTCCGTCCCACGATGTGACAGGGGGCGAGCCTATCGCCATATCGGGCACAAATTCCTGACTCCGGGCTAATAATGCATAGAAAAATCCAATATCACTTTGCCCGACCCGGGATTCGAACCCGAGACCTCAGCTTTGCAATCATACCGTAGTACCACTACGCCACCGAGGCAGTCGGCACCGTTAGTAATATAGTCGCCTTAATAAAAACACAAACTTTCAAATAGTTTAAAAATAACATTTCGAATGGATTTATCTGAAAAATATATTATTTGTATTATCTTTTATATCTATAATAATAAAAAAAAACTACAGCTATTTATGTCCTTTTAAATGAATATTAAAAAAAAATATTTGGAAAACCACTTAGTCGCAGGCAACGCGAAATATCTAGCGTCGAGTGAGTAACAAACATGTACGGGCCGCTCCTAATACCCCGTTATTAATTTGCCGGAGAGGCATGTTTCGGCCTCTTGTGAAGCGAATAGGCCACCCCAGGCCCATATTAAAATAGCCGCTGCTACTACATAATCATTAATAGTTATTAAATACCAAGGTACATAGGAGTCTTACTAAATCTATATTTTGAAACAAACTTAATGTAATGATGAAATATAAAAGCATGACACATAAAGCAAACTCGAAAAAATCTATCCAAGAAACATTATTTATCCATTGAACATAAATTAATATTTTTTGTACAACTATTGCAATATTTTTTATGTTAACATTGAAATGCTGACTGCAGTATCAATCACTCTGTATACACAGCAGTCATATTTTCCAGAAAAATCACTAAATACCTTCAATGTTTCAACAAATAAAAGGTAAAACAGGAATATCTTCAGCCTCGAAAAAGATTATGTCAGATTTAACGAGCCGACACCGTCTTCAGAAATTCGGCCACGCTGGCCCAGTTTCCCAGTGTATCTGGGTTTCTATTTGGAATCAGTTCGGATTTAAGGAATTCAATTTATTTATTTAACAATGTTCGATATTATTTAAAGGCTCCGGTGTGGGACGCTGCTCAGTAAGAGCCAGTATTTATACACCGAGTTGAGTATTATTCTATGATAATTGGATTCATGCTATCGTATTACTGTTTATACTGGTAATCGATATATTTGTATTAAATGTTACATGCAAGTTTTGCACGAATTTCATATTTTAATACTAGCATGACAAAGTGACTATCTACATACATACATAAACTCACGCCTTTTTCATAAAAGTGATAGGCAGCGGTGCAACCAGGCCAACCACGTCTCGCCTTGTATTTTCCGTCCCATGATGAGATAGAGGGCGAGGCCATCACCATACCGGGCACAAATTCCTGACTCGGGGTGATAATAAATATAAAAATTCAATATCATTTTGTCTGACCCGGGATTCGAACCCGGTACCTCAGCGTCGTAATCGCGTTGTTATATACGCGATGGCAAATACGTACTGTGCAGTTCAAATAAAGTATCGGTTGACATAATCATGCGGGCGCGCTCGAATTACTGTTAAATACATACAGAACCAAGTACAGGAAAAACTAGCGTGAAAATCTTTTTTTGGAGGTTATTACCCCCTCGGATACATATCTACTTATATCCGACCTGTGTATCTGACTACTGGTCTTAGTCTACCATTTCTAATACATAAATACATAACCACACGCCTTTTTCCCAGAACGGTTAGGTAGAGGTGCTACTAGAACACCCACGTTTCGCCTTGTATATTCCATCCCACGATGTGATAGGGGGCGAGCCTATCGCCATATCGGGCACAAATTCCTGGCTCCGGGCTAATAATGAATAGAAAAATCTAATATCACTTTGCCCGACCCGGGATTCGAACCCGAGAACTCAGCTTTGCAATCATACCGTAGTACCACTACGCCACCGAGGCACCATTTCTAATAGGAGTAAATAAACTTATCTAAAAATTCTTGTTTACATACAAAATTACTGCCTCTCCAAAACTAGCCATTGACACACTACACACCAAGCAAAGCCTATTTATTTAGTACAAGGCGAGAAGTGGATAAATAAATAAATTGCTAGTGGGCTAATATGGCCGTTGTACATTTACGGAACGCCGCTGAAATATTCACACGAAGCTAGTAGCTCTTTTCTTTTACCTTTGGATTTCTTTTTACTTTATTACAAGTGGGTTTAGGGTTGCCTGATTTGGGAAACATAATATTTCAACTCAATATTAATGTTTTTGTATGGAAATCATTACTAAATATATTTTATAATGAGTTTGTTCAACTCTATTTTAGTGTATTTCTATTATTACTAAATATAAATTATGAGTTTGTTTGTTGCGCTTTCACGCCTTAACTAAGCACTGTGTACAGAAAAAGACAAGAAAACGTTGGAAATGCGTGTCGTCTAGAAAAAAGTGCTTCTTCCGGGGGACAAAAAACTAATCAATACTGCTACCGAAAACGAATCCAGATGGTAGTTTTAGTTATTACAAATATAATGCAACTAAAAATTTCGCAAAAAAGCGAGAGCTTTTTTGTTGTATTTTTTTTTACTTTTCGTCGTTTTGGGTGGTAAATATGTACCTAGTTTTGACTAAAATTATAATTTAAACCCTTACGTACCATTGTGTCTTAAAAAATAAAAATGTCTACATAATTATTTTAGGAAAACAATGTATTTACTACCGAAATACGACGATTAGTAAACAATTGCAACAAAAAAACTGTCGCTTTTTTTGCGTAAGTTTTAGTTGCAATATGTCGAAGTCACTAATGCTACCACCTAGCTTCGTTTTCGGTCGCAGTCGAGATATACAGTGTATGAATACTTCAATGTTAAATGACAAAACCTACATTAGCACAAGCGAAGACGAAATCAGAACCTAGTATTTGTTTAAATAATGAGATCACGTCTTATATCCCCGGAGGGATAGGCTCGAAGTCCGCCAACCTTATTTACGATCCAAAATGTGATCGGGGAGCCTATAGCCTACCGGTCCCAAATTCCATCCCTGGCCAAGTCATATGAGAATTTTCAATACAAAACATACACACATACACTACAAGAAAATGAATTGTACGACCTGAGAATTAAATTAATATAATATTTTGGTATTAAAATTACGTTCGCCGAATAAAACCTTTATAAACCGGACATCAAATCTTCCTCATGAACAAATTATCCAATGAAATCTTTGAATAATAAACCCAGTTAATATCCACCTGGGACATGACAGCCGGCAACCCTGCCATCAGTACGGTAATATCATTACCGCGGCCGTTCGCAATACATTCCGGCTGAGCAGCGTCCGCTAATATTATATCTCTTTTATCCTACAAACTATTTATTACCATATTCATAATGGAATACGGTACAAAACCTCTTTTGTTATTATTATTCGCTGAGAGAACTGGCCGTTAATAAGAAATGTATTTTGAAAATCGAATCATTTATGAAATAATTGTTGAAAAGCATGAACGGAGTGTAGAGTTTAGCGGGAAAATCGTAGAAATGACATATAGCTGTCGTTTCATTTTCATTATTTTGCTGCATTTTAGAATTTTTTGCATAATGTAGACATTTTATTCAATGTAGTTCTGTAAAGGTGCACACGTGAAGTGGAGGTTAAGTAAGAGTGTTTTATGTGATTAATTCGATTTTTTTGCTGAGCTCTATCAAAAGTTTTGGTAAAGTTGCCTTCGCCTTACTAAATCATGACTATGGACCAACTGACGGACAATGACAGACGATGAATATTGAATATGAATATTTGACCATTTTCGCCCAAATTAGGCAAAATAAAAAAAAAATGCTTGAGGACTGGCTATATGCACAAACCGTGCGAAGCCATAACAGAAAAAAAGAATGAAGTGTATCTAGCCGTCAAAAATAGGCGCGAAATGGGAGATAGACATGCAGAAGTGTGCAGACAACAATAATCAATATGGCTACACAATGGCCGTGCACTCACTTTGTTTCTCTCTAGGAAATTATTGTCGAACTTGTCGGACGTTTTTTTAGTCTACAAGAATTATACAGTGACACTTTAGTAAATTTGAAAAGCAGGACAAAATATAGTTAACAAAAATTGTAAAATATTTTTTAATTCTGTATTACCATCTCAAAGAAGAGTTTCCAGAAAACAGTCTTCGCAAAAGAACTCTTTTGAACAGTGTCAGTTTTAAGTTTTAGCATTACTAAATAAATAATAAATGAGCGGCAAGGCAGTACGGAACAAGATTCCTTTGCCCGCACCTCTCAAATGAATAACAAGCAACTATCCTGGCTGGAAAAATAATTGCGAGCAGAATAAAACATTTTTCGTATTAAAATAAATGTCTTAGAACGAATGATGACAAAAATTGCAAAAGACTGTTCTCTTATTTTTTAGAATTTGTAACGAAGATTTTAAGACTAGGGATTTTGTTGTATTTTGTTTGTCAACCTCCGAGCCGCAGTTGGGGAGGATTTGATTGAGAAGCGAGATATCGTAAGTTTATCTCAAAAAAGCGTTAACGTATGTATGTGTTTCGAGAACGTAATTTTTCTCCTGCCATCTATAACAGTGTATAATATCACAATATACATATATCGTATTGTCATAACGAAGTATGGGACAGACTCTTTATAAAACACTTGGCATTTCCAACAAATAAACGAGCTAAATGCTCTTCGCACTTTATATTCAAATGTTGCATTCAACATAAACAACCACTAAACGCGGCCACTTAGTACTGAAACGTACCCAAAGTTTATGCAGGTTATTTTCGGCGAAACAAATAGACTGTTACACTAAGACTATGTATTTTCAGAAGCAATGTACACACAGGAACAAGCCACGTATAAGAGGTTGGAAACTAAAAAGGCTTGACCAGCAATGGATATTTCTTTTTTAAACGCTTTTATTGGCTTCACCTGTATGTATGTATGGATGTATGTAACGGAATCTTTGAAGTCGATTTTCGTGCACTTCTGAACGTCGAAATCTATTTAACTCCATTTTCTAATCACACTTTAACAATTAATTTTCCCTTTTTTAGTCGGGTTTTTTACTAAAGCGTGTTTTTAGTTTTTAAACTATTATTTATATTTTATTCATTCTAAGGCAACAGGATGAGAAAATCATAAGAGGGTAAAAACTATACAATAATTCCTTAGATAAATTATATGGATAAAGGTAGTTATATGGTTAAATGGAAAGATGGATGTTATTGCTATTTCTAATGACAAAAAGTTAACCAATATACCAAAAAGAAAAACATCAGTTTTCTTTTTGCAATTTTTCAAATTTCATCGTGTTTGAGTGGTAAATCCCTAGTTTTTGCTAAAATTATATTTTAAACCCTTACACACGTACCGTTGTGTCTTTAAAAATAAAAATATGTACATTATTATTTCAGGAAAACGATGTATTTACCACCGAATACGCCGATAAGTAATAAATTACAAAAAATAACTAATACTACCACCTGGCTTCGTTTTCGGTCGTACTCTTTATATACCCTGTATAAGCGCCATAATAATTCTGGAGACATGAAAAAGCAATTAACTCGTATACTTTACGTACAAACAGTAATGGCGGATGAACGCTTCTTTATACGCCAATTAACAAAACACCCGCATAATTAAATTCCCGACATCGGGATAAGATTAAGAACGGGAAGAATTCGGGACATGCGCATTGGGTTTTGAAGAGTCAGTGTGTTTAAAGTTGTCCAAAATGCGTGGTGGCCCGTTGGTAACAGAGCATACGCAGCTGCCAATATGTTCACGAGTTCAAATCCCAACGCGCACCTTTGAGTTGTCGAAGTGATTTATCTAGATATTGATAGTCCATCACCACGCATTATAACGTTGAAAGAAAACATAATGAGGAAAACATAGTGATATGTAAGAATTTATGATATTTAAAGTCCGCCAACCCGCACTAGGCCAGCGTGGTGGAATATAGTGCCTCACCTCTCTCAATCGTACTCTCGATTGTAGAGGAGGCCCGTGCCCTGCAGTGGGACGTATAAATGCTGATACAGATACAACTATTTATTATGTGTCCGTTGGTTTCGGGTGCGACTAACGTTCGTTCGGGTTCGTTCTCGTAAGAAAAATGCGTCAGCAACAAACATTATTTTGGGTGAGTTTTTTGGACCGAAAATTATCTACTTTCTATGACACCCATGGACAATACTTGTATTTTTTAAAATTTAAATGAATGGCGAGACGAGAATATCTTGGCTATAATGTCCTTCAAACCGAAACACGACAGTGCATTTACACTGCTATTTGGTGGGAGACAGACATTATGGTGGTACCTACCCAGGCGGCCTCTCACATGCGACAGACCTACTGTCGAGTACGTGTATTCAAAAATGTGAATTCAAGAACAATATATCTTTTATTTATTTATTTATTAAAGGATTTCCCACAAGGAATAAACATAACATTAATATAATATATCACAAATTAAACAATCAGGGTGTTTCCTCAGTTATACGAAATCACAACAAGCTTAATAAATGCCCAACACAAATTAAAATTTAATTTTAAAAAAAATTTTACCCATCAGTCTGTATATTTGTCTCGATATTTTACTTAAAACACGAATCAAATTCAAATACAACATGCCTGAGAACAAGCATGACTCGCAATACCAACATAAATATCCTATTAGTTTGTAGGTACATAAGGACATCGTTCAGGTATATGTATACATGAGCTTCCAGTTACATAAAAAGACCTCTAGTTCTAACTATACAACACTTATGTCATGAGAATGCGGACAGTCCGAGTTTTATAAAGAACAACTTTCAAAACGTCATTACAGAACATTTTTCACAATGTACAAGTACACTTACGAGTATTTCACACAGGCGGTGCTCACGTGACTAAAGGGTACTACACACCCACTGTAATAGTGTTTGGGACCGCATTGTTGTCGGAACAAACGAAATGGAATTTTCTGTGAAATAACACCGCGTCCGACACGGATCAGATCACATTCTACAAGCAATGGAATTTCATTTACAAAGCGCCTGCAACTGAATATTTAATTGCAAAATACTTGGGTGTTAATAATCTGAATATCCAGCTATTTAGCTCATTGGTTAATAGCCACGCTCGCTACGCCCATTGTGTAGCTGTTAGCAGTGTCGTAGCGCACGCTGCGTAGCACATCACATAACGTAGCTGAAAGCTCGTAGCCGCGTGTAGCAAATTTAATAATGCTCCGAACGCCCTGCTTTTACAAAATTAAGGTATCGAAATGGTTAATATATTTTGAAACATTTGAAGCTTTCTTCATTATGCAAATTAATTATTTTTCAGTGCTCCCTTCCAGAATCGTCTAGGACTGAAAACCGCAGCAAGTGTCAAGATTAATTTTAAACACTACAAGTCGACGCAATAACGTGAACAATAAAAATAAAATGTTATAGTGAGTGATAAAGGTCGCGACAGTCTGTGCTGTTGTCCGCCAAACAGTCACACTAATTGCGTAAACCGGAGCTGTTAAAATTCGCCGGCACTCTTAATACTTATTATTGCAACAAAATGTTGCGTGGAGGCTCGTTTTGGAGGGAATCTCGGCGTAAAGTGGATCCGCGTTAATTGAAACCCGCACTCTGTCCCGGGGGCCGCGTGGTGCGAGGCCATCGCGAAACTTGAGACTTGCCGAAAAGAGAATTCCTAAGTTTGACGCTAAAGACGTTAATTGGACGTCGGGGAATGTTTATTGTCTGTACGAGTTCGCGGACTTCATTATATTTCTTATTAAAAGTAAAAATCAAGATTTTTAATTCAAAGTGTAAAGTCCTGGGAGCTTTTATTAAGCAAGCGGAGCGGTGGTGCCCGCAAATTACGATGCATGTACGAAAGGAGTCTATCACAAATTTACGAAAAATAAATGTTATTTATTTCATCCAAATTTTATTGGCCCTGACGAAATTTGGAACTACAATTCAAATTTTAAAAAAAATCTATTTAACGCACTTTTTGAGATATGTTTTCATAATATAAACAACAAGCATTTATACCCGTAATCTAATAATAACATGTCCAATATAATAAAATGTGAATAGAGAAGAACTGTTTCCAATATTTTGACAACTGCATGATTACAACTCATGCTGACGCCATAAGATCTCAGACAACCTATATCCTAACATAAAGACCTCTAATTGATCTCATTAATATCTCATTGATCACTGTGGACGCAGCTTTCTTCCACATTTTTCCCTCACCAATCACAAAAAATCATAAGTACCGCCTGCCCTTAACATCCTATTCCATAAAAATATATCAAAAGAACGTCACGTTTATTTATAAGTGTTAGAACTACATTCTAGCTAGTAGTCGTCTATAAAGGAAATGGACCGGCTTAATGGGAGCTCACTTAAGCGAAATTGCTGGAAGCATTATAGTCCATTCCTTCCCTCGCGCAATCCGTTTTCTATCCTCGAAAGCATCAGGTGTACTTTCGATGTCTTTAATGCTTTAAAGTTTGAGAAGTATGGAGCTTGTATCCGCTCATTAAATTCCTCCCATTCTGCTTAAACTTCACATTATGTGATATTATCCAGGTTAAATAAATAGTATATAGTCAAGGATTTTTTTTACTTTAGACTTTGCGCGGGCCTATTAAGACTTTATTGTATCAACCCATATACGTCCCACTGTAGGCACGAGCCTCCTCTGCAATCGAGAGTACGATTGAAAGAGGTTTGGCCATATAGTCCACCACGCGGACCTGGCTCTGTGGCGTACCTTGGAAGAGGCGTATATCCAGCAGTGGACTGCAACGGGCTGAAGATGATTAGACAAATGGAAGTCTCAGAATTTTCCAACCACCACATCCTCAGTTTAAAGACTAATTTCTAACTAACATATTAGTTTTAAACCTTACCTTCAGTCTGTTAAATGGGGAAAGCTAGCGTCGAAGCAGGTACATAGTTCACGGTAGCTTTGAGATAAATTAACTGAAGCCGAAGATACAGTTAGTGGCCACTCAGTGTACACGATACTTTATCACATGTGTTTAAGAGGAAATGGAGCGGAATTCAGCTGGTAAATACGTTCTGAAACTTACAAGGAAGTGATATCGTTAAGATAATATATTTTTAAGTAATTGCTGAAGAACGAGGATTAAAAATTGTTTTGTACGAGAGTTTATAAATAAAACTTTAAATAATATGACATGTATTATTTTGTTTATCTGAGATTGAGATTACAAATTTCACAACTAAATCCACAGAATCTATTGGACTAATCTAATCCTGAGCCACAGAATGAATGATAAGAAAGAAAGGGTGGAATTTTGTGACCAGGATTGAGTGAAATTTAAAATTATGGTGGTATGGTATTTTAATGAATGGTATTTTAAACATCAGTATATATTTACTTTTCACGTATATACAGGATATATCAAGACTACTACCGAAAACGAAGCCAGGTGGTAGTTTTAGTGATTACAGACATGATGCAACTAAAAATTTTGAAAATATCCGCGACGATTTCTGTTTGTAATGTTTTTAAATATCATTAAGATTGGATCGTAAATCCATAGTTTTTGCTAAAATTATAATTGAAACCCTTGCGTACTATAGCGTTTTTTAAAATAAAAGGGTGTACATTATTTTTTTAGGAAAATGTATGTATTTACCATCCAAATACGATGATAGGACAAAAAAAGAACAAAAAAATATCGTCGCTTTTTTTGCAAAAATTTTAGTTGAATTGTGTCATGTCACCAAACTACCACCTGGCTTCGATTTCGGTAGCAGTCTTGATATATCCTGTATTTTATTATTTTAAGCCATAATTATTTTCCATAAACACGGGTCAAACAAAACAATATGACCGCTGTGTTTCGTTAATTCTGCCAAGTCATGGCGGCTGGCAGCCAAACAAATCCCTAGTGAAATGTGCGTGTAACCGTGACGAAACGAACGCGCCGATTTGCCTTCATGGCTACATTTTAATTTTTGCTTTTAAAGGTAAACTTTGAACGAATTTAAAGCTTTTTGCATGAGTGTATTAACGAATACATTTTGTCTTAATTTCCCTTATATTGTGTTATCCACGCGAATCTATAATGCCTTGGTAAATCGATGGATGCAGAATGACTGAATTTTCAAGCGAGCCAATCGCAAAACTTTTCATAATAGACAGGCCTGTTACTTCTTTATTAAATCTGGTGATAAGAAAATATTCAATTTTTCTAAGGATACAAGATACCATGACGATTTTTTAAACTAGCCAATCTCATTTATTTCAATATTTCTGAACGATATTGACAATAGCAATTAGAAAGCCTTTGTACTAAACAGTAGTTTGAAATACCAATTTTATTTATATCTCAATAACACCCATTAAAGCGTATACCAAACGTATCCATTTCTCAAAACTCATGTAAAAACAGCCACATCCGAATCCGATAAATAAAATTTAAACCTCAATTTTTTTATTCCGCGGGTAGATATTCATTCCGCACGTGAGCTGTAACTAGCGCAATTGAAAATAACACTTGGCGACACGTGCCCGAGTTGCTAAACCCTGCCTATGAACCCACGTTTTGGCACCCGACGTGGTTTCTACAAACGTAGAAGATCACTTCATCTAAGCTAAAGCAAAAAATTATGTTGAATCATATTTAAATTCTAATCTATTTTTCTTTGTTATCCGATATTTTTCTATTGGTCAAGTGTAATTTATTTAATTGTCTTGCCAAAATTTCCACGATGTGAGCAGTGTATCGACTGGTAAGATGCGATTATTTGTCAGCAGTCGATAAAATTATGCCGACCTGATTCAGAGCAAGCTGATAAGTGATACTGAAATCTGAATGAACTGACACTTGTTTACCTTACTGTAGTTAGATTTACGCATTGTGTTCCATTCTCGAATAGATGTGTAAATGTGTATATATATATATATCTATATCAATCATCAATTATGCATACAATATCAATATCGGATAGAACATCTGGCAAATAAACTGAATTTGCACATAACTAATAATCTCGTGGTTTATTTAATTTTTGCTATTTGAACTAAAAAGCTAAAAGGTTCTCTCCAAACCCATCTGCTGGGAGACAAACAAATCACATCCCACGACAACAACAACTAACACATAAAAAAATTGAGTATAATAAATGTTGAAAATCCTAGTTATTGTTTGTGGGCTGGCACCGTCTTTTGTTTGTAGCTGTGAAACGCTTGTCAGTGTTATGTATTGTGTTTTCATTATCGTCTTAGTTGGGTGTTAATTGTCGCTGTTTGACGCTGCTGGTGCATTGTGGATGGAAAAATATTTTGTATCTATTGTTGCAGCTTGATGAAGTTATTTAGAGAATTCAATCTAATATATCAAACTAATTAGGGATGAGATATACTTGCATAATTAAGTACCAGGGCTTCTAAGTATGAGTACGTAAAAATACTAGGGTTCAAAACCAGGTTCTAAAATACTTGAAAGTATTTTGTAAGTATGAGTCGGCAACCCTTCGCGTCCCAGCCGCGGCGCGGCGTCTATAAAATACTTACATAGGAATCCAATCCGTATTCCGTAACTAATAAGGAGCAAAAAAGCATAAATAAAAAATACTTTGAATTTCAAAGTATTTTCTATTCACAAATACGATTGAGTTTCTTATTTATATGAAGTCAAGGATAGTTTTTCTATGGAAGTATTTTTATATATAGTGTTCCGAGTTCGTCGCGTACCGACTTATAGCGGCGTCTAAATTCGAAAATACTTTCATAGGAATTCAACCCGTATTTTATGACATATTAGGAACAAAATAGTATGAATAAAAAAATACTTTGAAGTTCAAAAATACTTTGAAGTTCAAAGTATTTTTACGTAGTGTTCCAAGTTTTTCGCGCATCGACGTGCAGCGCCGTCTAAATTTGAAAATACTTGCATAGGAATTCAACCCGTATGTGATGGCTATAAAGAGCAAAATAGTATGAATAAAAAAATACTTTGAAGTTCAAATGTATTTGTTATTGACAGATACGATTATGGTTCTTATTTATATTAGTTTATGGATCGTTTTCCTATGCAAGTATTTTCATGTGTAGTCTCCAGAGCTATCTGCGCATCGACGTATGGAAATACTTTCATACTTACAGTATTTTCTGCTCGTACCAGGGCGCCGTACTTCGAAGTGAATACCTGGTTTTAAAACCTGGTATCGTAAATACGTCTCATCTTTAAAACTAATGATAAACGGGAATTTTCGGGACACGTGTGTATTATAATTATTTACAGCCCAATTTAACCTCAATGTTAAGAATGAGAACGATTAGAAACCTTCGAGTTTGAAATAATTCCGGAATTACAATTTCATGGTACAAAACCGGGTGCATTTGTAACCACTTTCTTGTGTCATTATAAATAAATAAATACACCCAACAGTCACACAGTTAGTGCTGATTCCACACTAAGTTCAAGACTTGTGTCGTGGGGATCAGAAACTACCAAAAATATTTTCGGTCTCACAAAAATTTGTTTCGGTCTGGGCCCGAAACACATGCTTGTAAATCACACATACATCATATAATCACACATACACATAATCACTTGATTCGATGCGAGCATCGAACTCGCGTCCTCTTGTTTCACGGACTGCATTTAACCAACTGCGCCACGTAGGCTGTCCGAAATACGTGTAGTATATCAACCCGCACTAGACTAGCGAGGACCAAATTCGAATCCCTCTCAATTGTCAGAAAGATCCCTTTCTAGCAGCACAAATATATATTAAAATAAACACAATATCTCAACTAGACTAGCGTAACAATTTCGACAATATTATAAACAAATAGAGCGGTGACTGAGCCGATTCGTGCCGCCAAATTAAACTGTGAACAAAGCGACCGTTTGTTTTGCTTTTGTCTCAACAAATTAATGAATAAATTCCACCCGTTTAGGTACAGATGGTTAGCAAAGACAGCCGATTAAAGTTTGGTTTGTTTAACCGCGCAACCGCTGAGACGGTCTCGATTATCCCGCGCGCTTCTTGATAAGCAATTAGTTATTCAACACTAGCGAAGATAGAAGAATGCAAAGAAAATAATGCAGGATTTTAAGGATGCTATAGCCACAATTTTGCCACCGCTTCCATAGGGATTAACCCCCTGTGAAACCAGAGGACTTAAACCAAAGAAATTACTTGTATGGTCAACCATTATTTTTTGCATTCCTGGATGTTGTAACACCGAAAAGTGTCCTGTAATTCCTGACAATACAACACACTTAAAGTAAAGAATAATTGTTGGATGAATTTATTTATTAAAGCTTTATTGTACCCATGTGATACGACAGAGAACAATAGATAAAAAAAGTGTACAAGAGCCTTATGGCTCGAATTTATTTATTTTTGTTCAATTCTCTTTTGAAGTATTAGTTAGAAAGTAATTGCTATATCCGTTTTTCTCTTCAATTTGAGCACGCATCCATTTGTCCCGTGTAACACGTCAGCAAGCGATTAACAATGGCACGCCGCGCATTCCCACGCTTATTGATGATTCGTTTGCCGTCATCGTTTCATTTTCATTCCTACCCTCAACACATTGTACTGGAATTTGTTGGAAATAGAAAGCTTTGAAACATATTATTTAATTCCTGGTATTAATTATCCATTGTACGGGTGATACGGAATCAATCTAATATAATATTTTAAACAATACATTGAAATAAAATTCCACCCACAAAGTGGTCAGACGACCTATTGTTTATATCATAAAAACATATCATATAATAAAATGTATAGAGAGAAAAACTGCTCATAATATTTCGACTACAGAATGACAATAACGCAATTGGACGCCAAGAGATCGTGGACAATCTGTGATTGTTTAAAATGAAAAAAAAAATTAAGAGATATTTTCAACCTATACAGAAAAACTAAAGTACTGAAATCGAGTACTTTGCAAGTGACAGGATTTAAATAAAGCTTTGCGGGACGGCGGGAACATTCCGAAACCTCTTTTATTCACATTACGTGTTCTTGTTCCGCGCGGAAGAATAGCTCCGCTTGTACGCCGACATTCTTCGCTAAGTCGAAGACAATACTCTTCTGAATTTTAAAGTACGTTTCTATTTGAATACATTTATAATAAGATGGGATATTGGAATACTAGTATTGGTGGACTGTGATTTTAAGGCAAATATTTGACATTCTTCATGGTTTTCGGGATGAGGCTGCGGATTTGATTCCCGCATACAGAAAATGATATATTCAACGGATATGTATATTGGTATTGTCATATCGATAATTCTCTTGTTTTTCAGTGATACCTAGGACTTAAAACACGTATGTCACTATGGACAGGTACATTATGTTGTACATAGATACTCCAAAACGCCTAGATCCCCCGGGATAAGTTCTTCTCATTCGCCGAACTCATAGCCAGCCACGTGTGCAATGCAGGATTCCGTCTTGAACAGTTTACACGTAATTTTTCAAACCAAAAAATATCGAAAGTATATTGTCCAACCTACGACTCCAACCCGGGACCTTACAGTTCATTGACCATACATACTCTTACATCCGGTAGATAAATGAGAAGGCTACATTTATGATTCGTTATTATAACTAATAATATGTACATGTATTAATTTAGTTACCAACACTCAATCTAAACCTAGACACGTCATTAAAAGCGTAACATTTCCTGGAGCACCGAAGTTATCTCACGGAGAATCGGACTCGAACTGATCAAACTCTCGCGTCATTCAGATACGTTCTAATAAAGATTAATGTTGTTCGGATTCCAACAAAGGAATATGAGAATATCGGCTGCGTAGTCGGTTAAACAATGCTTTTGAGAACCAAGAATACAGGAACTATCGTACATGTGTACGGTTTCCAAATTGATTTCGAAGGTACTGCACGAAGATATTTGACATCCTCCTGGCAGACTTGCGTAGTTGGTTAGACGCCAGCTGTGAAACGAGAGGCCGCGGGTTCCATCCCCGCACCTAGACAAATATTTGTGTGAACCACAAGTAATTGTTTCGGGTCTGGGTGTTTGTGAGACCGAAAAGTCTCTCGTAGATCCTGATACCCACGACAAGACTCGATCTTAGTGTGGGGTCAGGACTATGTATGTGTCTGTTGGGTGTATTTATTCATTTATTTATTATACTTATTAATTAATTAAAGGGAAACAAGGCAATTTAATGCAAAGTTTGAAAAAAAGTGATTGTAAAATCCGAAATATTCATTGATGGCATCAGGACAGATAAAATCAGACAGTAATATAAGAATTATACGAGACACATAGAATTTAAAACGCCAACTGAAACCTTTTCGAGCTGGTTATACACATATATTCCAGGTACCCTGACTTAATATTACTGCTAATGGACAAAGCCTAAATGACCTAAGTCCCTCTTAAGCGTAGAGGTATGTGTGTAGCAGTCAGACTTATTCCTAGAGGCCAACATTATTATCATATACCACACTATGTTTCCCGCGACTTCGCCTGCGTGAAAAAGTTTTACCAGAATAATAGTCTACTATATTTCCCCGGGGTAAATAGTACCCTATAGCCTTCCTCGATATATGGACTATCCAACACAAAAAAAAAACATTTAAAATCAGCAGTTCCTAATAATAGCGCGTTTTTTTTTAAACAATGAATGACGAGACGATCATGCGATTTACCTGATGGTAAGCGATATGACCGCTCATAGACAGTAGCAAAACCAAACAACACCATGAATTACAAAAGCAATGCTTGGCATTACACTGCGCTTGCATCCTGAGACATAAGATGTTAAGTCTCAATATGGCCAGTAGTTACTCTGACAATGACGCGTTCAAACAAACGAACTCTTAAGCTTTATATAATAAAACCTATATTCTATTATATGAAGCTGAAGAGTTCGTTTGTATCTGTTCGTTTGTGTATTCGTTGTTAATTGTTTTGTCTATTCGTTTGTGTTTCGTATGTACCTATACACATAAATAGATAACTTGGTAAAAAACATACACGTGTATACCGTATAGACAGCCATATTTTTATCGAATAGCGAGATAATCATCTATCGCCACTCGAAGCTGCCAGGATGGGTGTACATCAGGTGCAGTTTTAATCACTTTGCCGCGCTAGTAGAACATAGTAATGTCATTAATGCGCGCACGTCCGCAGTGGATCAACATAACGACTATATTTTTAGTAAACCCTCGATTTTGCTCATCTAATTTATGTACCGTTGGCAATATATGGTGAATTTATCAAGTGAGCGCGGATGAACAGATCTAAAACTATACTGAAATATACTCAAGAGTCTCGGTTAGTGATTCTTTTTTTTTTTTTTTTTACTGCATAGCTCCTGCAAACGAACAAATAGGTCACCTGATGGTAAGTGATCACTGCCGCCCGTGAGCATCCACAAAACTGGATCATGGGTGTGTTGACGGCCTAATTGGGAGTGGAACGGGAAGCAAAAAGGAAGGGAAGAGAAAAGGCGTACTGGGCATTAGGCATTTGGGATCTTTTTAAATTAAGAGGCGTTCCCTCATAAGAAATATTGATTTTTCAAAAATCCTACATTGTAGGTCGTCCAGGGTCTTCAGTCACTGATAGCGCTATTGTTAATGTAATGAGAATAGTTCTTCTCTCTTCGTATTTTGTTACATTGGACATGTTAGTATAATTAGATAACGAGTATAAATGGTTGTTGCTTTTTTTGTATTGTATCAGCCCATATACGACCCACTGCAGGGCACGGGCCTCCTCTACAATCGAGAGTACGATTGAGAGTGGTTAGGCCATATAGTCCACCTCGCTGGCCTAGTGCGGGTTGGCGGACTTTTACATAACATAGAAATTTATACAAATCGCTATGGTATGCAGGTTTCCTCACGATGTTTTCCTTCACCGTTATAGTGCGTGGTGATTGACAGCTATCAATACACACATTACTCCGAAAAGTCAGAGGTGTGCCCTGGGATTTGAACCCGCGACCACCGTGAACATGTAGGCAGCCGCGCCTAGTCCGTCACCAACAGGCCACCACACACTTATATTATGAAAATATATCTCAAGCAATGCGTTAAGTAGATATTATTTAATTTTATTTTTAGTTTCAAATTTTACCACACGCCAACAGATGATGTATCATCAAAACCGAGCCCGAACAGCTGCAGATATTTTTCGGTATTCCTCATATTTGGATTTGGCCACGCACACTTGAAAATATGGACATTAAAATAAATAATAAATAAAAAAATACACCCAACATTCATATACATACATAGTCATAACCTCACATTAAGATCTAGTCTTGTGTCGTGGGTATCAAAAACTACAAGGGACTTATCGGTCTCACAAACTCTCAGACCCAAAACTAATACCTGTGGTTCACACAAATACTTGTCTCGGTGCGGGGATCGAACCCGCGGCCTCTTGTTTCACAGCCAGCGTCTAAACCAACTACGCCATGTCTGTCAATAGATCCCAAAGGACTAAACTCCAAGAAAACCGTGTCATTAACCTAAGCACTTAGCAGACACCGAAACTTGTAGCTTATTAATAAATCATGGAAATTCTGTTACATTGAAGCCATCAATAACGTTATCACAAAGGCGCAAGTTGGCCTTTCACAAACTTACAAGTGGGGTTCATTGTACGAGGCACGCCGCGACGCCAAATGCCGAAATACTGACAATTGTACCTCAAATTTAAACTGAACTTACTAACGGAATATCAAAATGTAAGGAGTTTACATTGAAATTAATTTTGGAAAATTATCGTTATTGTTTCCATTGAAATTATATTTAGTAGTGTTCGACAGGATCATTGCTAATACATTACGAATCATAACTATGCACAGAAAATTATTTTAAATACGAAATAATAAGCAGGTCGGCATAATTGTATCGAATGGCATGGGACCGCCGACTAATGCCATTCGATACTCTATCTGGACGGCATTTACGCTTACCATCAGGTGCAGTGCAGTCATTATGCCGTGCCAGTGTACAAAAAAAAAATTACGGCCAACAAATATTGTTCCCGATCCTAGTGCATGTGTGCATAAAAACAGTTTGTAAACGCACTCACTGAAGTGCGTGGTGGCCTATTGGTAACGGACCAGACTCGGCTGCCTACATGTTCACGGTGGTCGCGGGTTCAAATCCCAGGGCACACCTCAGACTTTTCCGAGTTATGTGTGTATTGATAGTCAATCACCATGCACTATAACGGCGAAGGAAAACATCGTGAGGAAACCTGCATACCATAGCGATTTTAAAGAATTTCTACGGTATGTAAGGCCAGCGTGGCGGACTATATGGCCTAACCACTCTCAATCGTACTCTCGATTGTAGAGGAGGCCCGTGCCTTGCAGTGGGTCGTATATGAGCTGATACAATACAATACAAAAACGCACTCAGGATACAAAAAACCTCTTTAAAACTATTTAAGAAATATTTAAAAACGGTTGTGATCACTCCATAGTGTCATGGACATTGCACTCACTTTGTCTTGTCATTATGAAAAACGTCTTAAATGATATATTGAAATTCAAATATTAATAAAATATATCACTCTCAATCGTACTCTCTATTGTACTGGAGGCCCGAGTCCTGCAGTGGGACGTTTATGGGCTGATACAGTACAGTTCAGTATTGATAAAATGTGGCACATAATACAACTTCGACAGAAAAGGTTCTAATTACATCATATTGAAAAATGTTTCCTCAGTACAGCAAAGAGAGACTTTCGCTGCCACTTTCTATCCGGAGTCTAGTCTGGCAGAAATAATAAATATTATCTAAGAAATGTTTTTTCTGCGTAAAGTAATCACTGTAATAAATCACTAAGGAACAAAGGTTAGTCATTTTATCATTCTGAGAATTCTCACCAGAATCTGTAGATTGATTTGGTAATCCATTGTTATTTATTTGGACATATTTTTGGATATTTCAGTCTTTTTCCATCTGTCTTGTGCCAGCCATAAGGAGAACAACGTCTTTTATTATTATTCATTTATTTAAGAAAAAAAAATGTCTCCAAAATATATGTAGTTCGTGACCACGAAAGCTGGAAAGTGATCGAAACGTCGGGAAGTTAAAAATGTAAAAATTAAATTAAATTCACGATAAAATCCATAAGAATACGTTTTATTTCAATGTAGATACTTATATAAACTAAGAATAATTCACATAAGCAAATAAGTTTATGTGTATATCCCCGAAACGGTACGCAATGATATGACTAATACCATTGAGCTTATTTCCGCCTCAAGATGTGATGAAGGGCGACCCTATCACCATGCCGGACGCAATTTCTAGTCCCGGGTGACTCAACGAGGTTTTCGGAAGGGGCAAAATGATTTATACGCTGTGTCTAATATCAAGTCATTCTAAAAAATGGGAAAACTTTCATCCACTGAATTATTTTAATTTATACTGAATATGACTTAGGGTTCTTATAATCTTTAAAGCCTACATACATAAACACACGCCTTATTTCCCAGAAGGGGTAGGCAGACGTCTAACCAGCACACTTGCTATCCACCTGATGTATTCCGTCCGATGATGCGATAGTGGGCGAGCCTATCACCATATCGGCATTAATTTCTGACTCCGAGCTGATAATGAATAGAAAAATCCAAATTCCCTTTCCGACCCGGAGTTCAAACTCGAGCCCTGAGCTTTGTAGTCGTACCGTAGTACAACTACGCCAACGAGACAGTCTTTCATCTTTAAAATAGTTTTAAACAAATACATTCACAAATCAGTACAGTGTATATCAACTAAACCCAATGAAGGAGAACAAAACCAAATTACAAAATAGCTACCAACAGTAAACGCTGAAAATGATACGCTTTCAAATACAATTATTTGTCGGATAGCAACGTGAATGAAAACGCTACTTGGCTTTGTATATGAATATTGAATACCCAAATCGACATTGTAAAGCGCCCGGGGCAGTTTGAGGTCTTAATTACGTCGGTCATTATTATAATTCCGATAACTCTGCAGCTCTTGTATCACAAAATCGATTTCGTGCGAAATATGAAACGAGAATGCCTATTTGCGACGTTTATTAGTTGAAAAGCCAGTGAACCACGGTACATAACACCCACAGAAACCAACCTATCTAACAATATAATGTATGTAACTCGATTCTCACCGGCTTTCTTGTCGTGCCTTTAAAATTTTTCGTTTAAGTATATTTCTTCAAGGACTTAGGTTTAATTTTCGAAAATTGATCTGAGACCCTGCATATGCTTTATTGAGGAGTTAAATGGAAAACACTTCTAACTCCTATTCATCTGGCTATTTCATTAGTTTCGTTGCGAGTGAAAGATAATTTAGATATCAGACACTCGCTGAGCTTCCGTGCTCGAGGTCAAAAAATGCGCGCCACTGCCATCGATCCTGTTGGCTAGAGATGCACTATCGGGTGTGAATGTGGGATAGGCTGTATCCAACACGAGTCTTGCGTGTAGATGTGGAAACTGCACGACACTAAGACTCGAGAAAAGATAAGACTAATATATGCTGTTCACACATAGTTTCATGTCGGCAATGAATAACGACCATGTTGGGGAAATCCGACGACGTGCAAACTAACCTAATTTGACTGTTCTGATATTCTATTCTAAATGAATTATTGTTTATTTGATCAATTTTGGGAAATAATATCTTAAAGAAGATGAGAAGACTAACCAATGCCTTTAAACTAAAACATAACAAAATTATTTATCTTCAATAAACTACTTTGATTCATAAAATAGAAATATTATTTAATTTCCCATAGACAACAGAGTAATTAATAAGGTTTAAAATGCAGGTGATATTAAAGTAGCTAGTGCCTCGCCGACTGGGTATGACAAGCAAGAAATAAGTAAGAAACAAGTTTTTGATGAGCTGTTACAACTTGAAACTAGGACGAGATACAGCCTCGTGCCAGGTAAACTTGCTAAGCATTACTCTTTTACTGTTTCATAATGAATTCTCCTGAGAATAACACTATTTTTTACAAGGTTTGTGAGTGTTTTCAAGTATGTTAGTAGTTGAGTGCATTGGTGTCACGATTTTTAACTTAAATTGTATGTTTAAGAAATAACTGGTCCATAAATGTTTCATAAATAGAGTTTTAATTGAATGCAATAACGGAAAATATAAAATAACGCTTGCAGTAATATAATACTGCTGGTTTTGCAAACATAAAATACAAAATATAAAATATGAAAACTTTACTTTTGAAACACATTTTCCTGAATAAAATTCGTCTAAAGACTTTGAATATCATGACAAACTTTAAAAGGACTTTTACATTTTTATATTAGTGAAATACATTTTCATGTACCTAAAATGCTACAAAACCCTCCGCTACGCATCAAAATAATAACGGCGTAGTATGTAATAACCGCGTAGCAGGCTCGTAGCGCTCGCATTAACTGTGCGTAGCGTATTCGTAGCACGCGCGTAGCGTATTAAATTAAACATTTTGCGGATTTTATCCGGTGTATTTTACGTTTATCCCGACATTTTTGGAATTTCCGCGCGCGGTCAATACTATCACATACACAAAGTGTTCGTTTTATTGAATATTTTAGTAAAAAAAAGGCATTTTATACTCTAAAATAGTCTATCATTTTGTAGTATACTATTTCAAAAATGCTTTCATAAACGAAAAACCACTAAATATTTATACTCTAAAAACCTAGCTAAAATAAAAATGAAGTACAAAATTCTTTACAAATACCGATTTGTTTCTATATCATACATTTAACCAACAAAACGCCAATGTGAAACGAAATCCCCGTACAGGAAAAAGCGCCACGTCACGATTTTTAGTCGAGGCCTACACGGTCGAACACAAAAGAGAACATAAATCTGTGTCAATACCAATTAATTCGGGCTCCTCGGTGCAGGCCGGCAAAAACAGCGAGCGAACACCGGTAATGCTATTTGGTTATGCAGTTAATTTGTGGTTTTGTGCCTCGGCCGCGCTTATTTTAGTTTATTATTGTGTTATCTTGGTTATCTAGTGATTAAATTGCTTTAGTATTCTGTATGCCAAATTGAGTTCGTGGGGCTGAATATTTGATAAACTGTTTGAGTGTTACTAATGTGAGCTGAATTGTTGAAATTGTTTATGAGCGGTGTGTTGTTTTGTTCTGACAGACTACTGCTCCTGGTAGTAAGACCAGTACAATTTAAGAACGTCCTTTTGTTGAAGATCTCTCCTCGACACAATTATGCCGGCCCATATCGCAACCGAATATATGTATACCAAGGCTGAAACACGATACATTTGCATGAATCACTATGACGAGAATCCCACCATCACGTACAATGGCCGAAACCCCTGCGTATGCGAATATTCTACCATTTATTTATTTATATACACTTTATTGGACGCAAAAATGAAATATATACAATCAGAAATTCATGAAAAATAAAAAGTACAATTGGCGGTCTTATCGCTCAAAGGCAATGACTTACAGACAACCACGGGATGTATATAAGAAAAGGATAAACAGACCGTTATTTGTCTAAATAACGTATTCTTTTGTAACTAAACTAAAATTGGTGATTTGTGTGTAGTAAGTCAACCGACCGTAATGTTTTGTGCATTTTATTGTATATATGTGGAAACGTAATTGGCACGTAACTAGCATAACACCTAATATTTGTTATTAATTTAATTTAACTGTTAGTTTCCCTAAGAGAATAAAATAAAATGTTATAAAACCCATAGTAACACAGGTCACTAACCTCCCAACCAGGACACTCGCAACGAAGTTCATCGACACATCTATAAATCAAAAGCGTAGATATGTTTGTTACGATCAAGTTGAAGATACCGTGCAATTTGAGATAAGACTCGGCATTAACGGTT
This sequence comes from Theretra japonica, assembly GCA_033459515.1. NCBI lineage: Eukaryota > Metazoa > Arthropoda > Insecta > Lepidoptera > Sphingidae > Theretra > Theretra japonica. The sequence continues at coordinate 14,938,968 of CM065931.1, forward strand.
ATTCCGCTGTTGGGCACCGCGCCAGTTAGCTACCACGCCGTGTCACCGGTAATGGATACGGCTAAATGTTGCTACTTACTTGGAATAAGATGGCAATAAAAATATCGTTTTTTTTTGTACTGGCTGTAGTCTGTTGGTAAGTACAGTTGACACAATCTTGTTGGTCTGCTTGAAGCCTTGCATACACAGGCTGTACCCAAAAGGTGATACACTTGCGGTCACCATTTTCACATTTATTCGTCATATTGTGGGTTATTATAACAAGTTCCCTACCAACGTATACGGCGGTTCCTTTTCAAGCGCTTACGTAGTATAATTCACGGGTATCACAAATTATAATGCGCCTGTCATACATTAGTAAAGCAGGTAAAAATATACGATATACACAGTACTCGAAAATAAGCTAATAACTAATTTCCATCAAAAAATATTTCAAGTCACGTCCAAGCAATTTATACGTTGACGCACAATTTTTATTACAGAACGACATTTAAGAGCAACCGATACGTCACCTCGCCAAGACTCGCGCCAACTCCTGACAAATCGTTGTAAAAAAATCGTCAGTCACAAAAACGTCTCGCAAATGAAAGCAATCGCTCGTAAAAAGATTTATAGCTGGGTACGTCGCAGCTAGTACAATAATCTGTCATTTTCATGCCATTACGGGCGCACGCCCAGGCGGTCGGCCTTACCCAGAACTGGCGCTGTATTGAGTACCATTTGTTACACGGAAAATAGTCGATGTAATTTTATTTCATGGTTTGTGGAAATGACTCGAAAATTAACTTATGCATTGAGGTACTCCACTTTAATGTTTTCATGATTGCAGTTGAATGCGGGCCGCAAATCGAATTTTGGCCGAGTTCGCAGAATCGTGATTTGTTTTGAATTTTAATAGTTCGGTTGAACTTTTGTGGTTTCGAAATTATATCCGGCAAACAAGCAGGAAATTTGAAAATTCAAATTGGCAGTTTCAATTATAAACCTCAACCAACTACGCTACCACTTTGCTATAATGAATAATCATTCGATTTCGAGCAAAAAGTAGGCGAATATGCATTTTATCACTACGTAACGTAATTTATTATGGAGGCCGTAGAAATATTTCGCTTACGTTTTTGTGATGAGCTGCCTGCTCGATATCTTTAAAAAAAATATTTAGCTCCAGGTAAACGATGCGCTTCGAAACAAACACTAAACAAATTTATCCATCTAAAAAACTACAGTTCATAATCCAAGAAATACAGCATCAAGAGACAAAAGAGACAATCGAAATACCCAAATAAACCGTCCCAAATTAATTTCAACACCAGTGTAAAGCCGATTTATTTATTATAGATTTACTTAAACCATCCCAACTGCGCCTTTGAATTATCTCAAATTTCCAAATCCCAACTTAAGGAAGTTTTGCTGGAAGATAAGATTACGTGCTCCTGATGAAACCCGCTCGGTGTAACATCTTTAACTTATTTCATTAATTCTAAAGATATCTGGTTTTAATATTAAATTATATAGAAAGTCACCGACTAACTAACTAACGAGTCATCTGGTAGGAAATGATTAATCATGAGCACATGACTAATGAAAAATTGTGCACAATTTGACAGAATTTAAGAATCAACGAAGAGAAACAAATCATTGTATCAACGGAAATTTTACAGATCAAGTAATTCCTAAGGACAACATAACTATTTCTTTGATTTAACGGTACCACCAAACTATATTTATATTTTAACCGACAACAGCTCTAATGACTTAGAAAAAGCAAGAATTAATAATAACACTTTTACTAACTTTACCGTGCAGGTAAAACATTGTTTTTGGATTCACTTCAAAGAAACTGCATTTTGCGGAACGTAAGTTACTATCAAATCACTCACTAGTTCAGACACCGTATCTAAGAAAAACACAAAATAAATATGATAATTCCTTTGAACGAATTGTCTAGAGAAAAAAACGAAGGTAGTAAGTTATTTTCACGCTCGTCCGCCAATAGTCTCAAGTGCTTAGTAAACAGCACAGACATTAAGATAAAATCTTTATATGTGTTCTACGCGAGTTCAGGTCGCAGATACCGGGACAACTGAAGGTAACTCGTAAATGAAAGTTTACCTTCGCCGTCTGCAAATAATGAATTACTTTATTTGTTGTATAAATTCATTAGAATATGTTTGTGTGTGCCAAGTTCTTTGAAACTCTAATTGTCCCTTATAAAATACTGTGTTGAGTTTTTTAAGAAAAATAAGACGTTGATTTTTGTATCGTATTGATTAATTCTAATTATTTCATTTTCGTAAACTACGAGTGATCCTAGGTTCAATTTATATTTCTAGCAATCAATTTTGTTCCTGATTTTTCCTTAAAAATAGTCATTACAATTTTTTGAAGTGAGACATACTAAATTTGGTGTAAAAACTGATGGGAAATCCAATTAAACACACACCTAGAAACCTCAATAAAATGTAAAGTGATAGGAAAACATTTTTCTCGCGATGGAGTAATACAATAAGTTTACTTTCTGTAATAATATCGAGTGAAATTGAATTTCCGTGCGGCGCGACAGCAAGCTCTACCAGGATATTTAGTTTAAAATCCAGTGGAAATTGAATGTAGGATCATCACTTTTTATACCGCATATACAAATAACATACACGCGGTTCGAGGTAAATAAAATGGAAAGCATTTAAAAAAAATGCTGGGTGAAAAATAAAACACCAATTTTTATTCGCGCCTCTACTCTCGTGGTTTTAAATATTCCACGCTTTATCGTATGTATATTCGACAGAAACCGTGCATTTACCAGGGGTTAAAGTAGCCTGTATCGCTCAGTGGCCAAAAAAACTAGCTCTATACAAAAAATCACGCCGTGCCATTACTGCGTGAAAGTAGGGCAAAATAAGGAACATATACTTTCTTATTTATAATATTACTAACGATAATACAAGCAATTGAGGTTTTAGGAACAACAACACCCATTTAAACTATTGCAAAAGTTAATAATGAAAAGGACATTGCAAATATAACTAGTCCAGTAAATAACCCAATGTTTCAGTGCGTCAATGTTTAAATCAAAAAGATATTTTGTGCTCATCTCATCAGTGTCATGTTATAAAAAAAAATAAAGGATCTCCTAATATGAAGTGACTTGTGAACGTTTCATGATGGAGGGCAGGAGGAAGATTCGAGTAAAAGGGAAGAGTAGCAGATATTGAGCCTCAGGGAATCAAGCGAAAAACTGTAAATGCAAATTGACCATAACCCTAAAAGGTAGTAAAGTTGACCTATAAAATAAAATGGTGCCTGGCTGAGATAGATAGCGAAATAGTATGTCCTTAATCTCTAACAATTTGCTAAATAAAGAACGGTGAGGATTTCTAACGAGGCTGTTCATTCGTATTACTAAATTCGTGATAGCACATTTACTAATAAAACAATTTGTAAAATATATGACTTTTTAACCGGCTTCAAAAAAGGAGTAAGTTCTCAATTTGTTGGAATCTAAATTGTTTTTACCAATATTATCTTGGTTACTATCTGTGTCCCTTTTTTACCGAAAATGACGAAGGGGGTGGTCTGATAGTTAATATCACACTTGTATATAAACAGGAGTAGCACCACTCAAAAACCTATTATTAAGCAATACTTGGCACTACACTGTGCTTTTCATCCTAGAACATTGGAAGTTAAGTCTCCATGTCCCATTAATCACCACACCTTTTTCTACATTTATCACCGTCTATCATTCTTTTCTCAAAGAATGACAATTCACACCGGTATTTTTTTTATTGTAATGAATGGTGAGACGAGCACACCCTTGGCCTGATAGTAAGCGATACGACCGCTCATGGACAGTAGCAAATCCAAACACCATGAATTACAAAACAATGCTTGGCATTCCACTGCGCTCGCCATCCTAAGACATAAAATGTTAAGACTCATTATGTCCAGTAGTTACTCTAGCTACAATGTCCTCCAAACCGGAACACAACAGTGCATTTACACTGCTATTTGACGGGAGGACTAATGGACTAATGGACGGAAATTGTGGTGGTACCTGCCCAGGCAGCCTGTCACATATGAGAAACCTTCCACTAGTAACACCTATCTCCCTAAAGAATCATATAGAGACAATTGTACTCACATTCACGACGATTTTTGGGATATGATATCAACTGTCGACCTGAGCCCAAATCCCGGGCCAATATTGTGAATAAATGGACCAAGACACACGAAACTATCCACGAATCAAAGGACCGGCAAACCAGTTTATGTACATGCGTCTACGTGTGACGGCTGTTATGTATTGCGTGATAATAATAATTGATTTGTTCCATATTTCAAGAGAAAAGGTCGGATCTGGAGGTAAACTAGATATATTATGTTGAATAGGTTAGATAGGTATTATAATCATATAAATTTGACAGCCTCCGTGGCGCAGTTTGTTAGACACCGCCTGTGAAAAGAGAGGCCGCGGGTTCGATTCCCGCACCGAGACAAATGTTTGTAAGGCCCACAAGTATTTGTCTCGGGTCTGGGTGTTTGTGAGACCGAAAAGTCTCTCGTGGCTTCTGATACCCACGACACAAGACTTAATTGATCTTAATGTGCGATCAGGACTATGTATGCGACTGTCGGGTGTATTTAATTTACTTTAATATTTAATAATCATTACTCATGTGCAAATAATTCTGTAGATAGTTCTGAGTTCAGGTGAGCATTAATACTTTTGCTTATACCTGACCTCAGATTTGTTTGCAAGGGGTATGATCAACATCTTCCAAAAGGTCAATGTGGAGATCCATGGAGGAGGCCTATGTTCAGGCAGTGGACTTCCTGTGGCTGAAGAGATAGAAAGTTATGATCAACATGATTCACAACCATGTTGCTGAAAGATTTGATAATATCTCTACTAGCCGCCTGCTCAAAGTCAATGTTTTCGGGTAAGCATTTAGTCTACACTAAGCAGTTATCAGTTTAGATGTTCAAACTGAGAACTTGCTAATCAATTGCACTCCTCATCTTTTGGCACCTTAACGTCTAAATCAACCTTACATAAAATTACCCTCATCACGCGTCGCTTTTAATACGTGCCCGAATCAATATCTCTATACTATATACTACAAGTAAATATGAATACGATGATAAAAGATAATATTTAAACTATAACACCTCCCAATTTAGAGTTATTATTAGCGCAAACAGTTATTGCCGATAGTGGAAATTAAATCACGCTTTCGCTTATGATTGCAAAATACATTCATTTCCTATATTAACTACATTTTGAATTAATGCGTAAATTCGATATCCACAAATTTAATACCCAAAGGTACCCTTAATTGCCAATGATATCAAGTTATACACAATAACCAGTGATTGAAATCATTCACTGCCTTATTCATATACAGTTATAAAACCTATTTTAGCTATCAAATGTTTTGTCTTCTTCGCTCGAACTGAATTCAAAAGTCGTTCGAAAGGGACAAAACATTCGATTATTAAACAGACTACAACAACAAACAGGTCTTAGCAATACCTACTGAAGTTATCTCAAGTATCAAAAAATATGTACATTTGAACATTACTGCTTGGCTCGTAACGCCCCAAGACTCTGTAATTATTCATTCACATTATCGCATCAAACAAAAGATGATTGCTTCTTTTGTCTAAAAACACCGCCCAAAGATTGAAAATAACTGTACTATAGAAACAATAGATTTGCGTATTGAAAAGATAAAATTTAGGGATAATAAAAATATTATGAGTCTTTCACAAGACTTATAAATGCTCATTCATACGAGTATTACTAACTCTTCAAAACGTGTAAGAGGGTCTTTATCACATCTTTGTGATTTAAATTACTATTTAATATGTATATAGACATCAAATAGTTAATTTCCTAGACTACATACATATATACATACATGAACTCACATCTTTTTCCCAGATGGGGTAGGCAAAGGTGCAACCAAGACACCCACGTTTTGCCTTGTATGTTCCGTCCCACGATGTGATTGGGGGCGAGCCTATGGCCATATCGGATACAAATTGCCGACCCCGGGCCGATAATGAATAGAAAAATTTAATATCACTTTGCCCGGCCAGGAATTCGAACCCGAGACCTCAGCTTTGCAATCATACCGTAGTACAACTGCGCCACCGAGGCAATCACATCTATAAGACTCCATCCCCGGCTATATAAGACTTTTTAATACATAATCCTTTGATAAGAACAAAGAATTGAGTTTTAAATAATGAATTCAAGCATTATATCAAACAAAGGAATACAATATCAACTCGAGAAATTGAAAACATGTGTATTTTGTATCTTAGATGATTCCATTCATTTAATAATCATAAAATATTATCGAGTTCTCCCAAAAGAATACGCCTCAAAACAGGGCGAAGAAAAACATCGTGAAGACTCATTCATATTTAGAGATTCTTAGCCAGAATTTTATAGGTACTTGAAGTTAGTACCCAGATTAGATGGACTATATGGCCTAACCACTCCCAATTGTTCTCTCGATTATAGAGTATGCCCGTGCCCTGCAGTGGGAGGTATATGGGTTAATACAATACAATACCCAGACCAGGCTAGGAAAATTGAGTAAAACCTAAGTCCTCTCAATGGAAGAGAAGGTGGCGTAACTGTGGGCCGTATATGTTGTGATATACGTATAAACATGGGTGGTATGGTAATAATTACTAATATATACAAGTGATATTCGATTTTTCTATTCGATATCTGCTCCGAGTCAGGAATTTGCACCCGACATGGCCACAGGTTCGCTCCCTATCACGTCATGGGACGGAAAATACAAGGTGAAACGTGGGTGTCCTTCTTGCACCTCTGCCCACCCCTTCTGAGAAAAGGCGTGAGTTTATGTATGTATAATATAACCTTTGATTAGTATTAAATAGCAAATTACGTGACTGGTGAACAGGATTGACTCTGTTTATTAATATTTCACACCAAGTACGATAATTGTAATTAACACCAATAATTATTCTGCATATTACATTGCTTTTATTCTTAAAAGTATATTTTACTGACAAATAGAGAATACCTACGAGTTTGGGAAAATCTTTGAGAATTTTCTTTGTCTTATGGCTGGACAAATACAATAGATGTATGTCCCGTTGACAGGGAGAAAAGATATGTAGTATTCTGTGGGACTTTTATCTTTATTCTTGGTATAAAAGATAATAACATAGAATAGCCTTGATATACAACAAAATTAGAGTCTATAATAGATATTACATATGATGTAGAAATTAATAACCTTCGGAAATAGCTAATTGACGTGGATAATAGCTTTAAGGACATGAATACTGCAACATTTCCTACAGAAGTCTCTAAGTTTTTCAGTTTTTAATAGAACAAAGTTACGAAGGGTGAACAGGGGAATGTTATATATTCCCACCTTTAGGCCTACTTAGAACGAGTACAAAGTCGATCAATACATGTGATTTTATAGAACCAAAGAGCATCCCAGATAACTCAAATAAGCTTGTTCCATAACCAGACGAATGAAATTCATTCTTTCATGAACATTTAAGAGATGTCTTTGTAGTTTTACAACTCATAAGGTAATAAAAGTTTTACGCGATGAAATGTTAGACATTTCTCGTCCGTTCTCTTAAAAATAAGGTTTCAGTACGCAGTTTGATAGTTTATTCGCGAGAGTTTGGACGGAAAAATGGTGTCTGGGAAGGTAGTTGTAAAATACGTTTTAAACGTAATTTCATGAGATATGCTGTCAGAACGCAATGAAAATGAATATTCCTAAAAAAAGCAATGAAATACTCAATGAAAGTGCTTTTACACATACTTTTATATCCTTAGATATGTCCGACAAAATGTCCAGTCTCGAAATAGTCTCGTCATTATCTTAATGAAGCTCCTAAACAAACGCGCGCGAGCGTAGTTATTGTAACATGTGTGTACAGAGCACGGACCCTCGTGCCACACACTTCAACCACACTAGAGAAAAATATCTGCGAGATTTTACTACGAAAATCCCGGGCTTTACGAGTTGATCGTTCGGGGTTCGGAGGTTTCAGGTAACGTAATCTTAGCTAAATTGTGTGGGAGTTTTCGCAAATGTGTGTAGGGCTATCAAACCCTGATGTAGTCCGCTCGGGGTGTCCGTCGCGGCCGGGTCCAGCTGCAGCCAGGCACGGGTCACTCACAACACGTCAGCTCTCAGCACGCCAATCGATCCCGCACGGGGTAAACAAATGCGGTGCGCGGCGGCCGCCTGTTGCGCGCCTGTACCGCGCTCACTCACCGGGCAACAAGGCGAGCAGCGCGACCGCCGCCAGGATCGGCGCCATATCGGCACCGCGCGGGCATACCACACCCGCGCACCACGCGCTAGCACGCCGGCGCGCTCATACAGCTGCCGACACGCGTGCGGCCCCGGCGGCGCCAGGCGCGGGACTGGCCGCGCCCCGCCACCGGCCCCGGCCCCGCCGCGCCCGCACCCCGCCGCGACCCGCGCCGCCGCCGCTGTCCTCCGCTGCGCAGGTGCGCGAGCCGACCTGAGCCCTGCCCCTCGAAAAATACTATAATCCCATCACTATCTAATACTGTGGAATTCGGGAGACGTTTGGGTAAACGGCTGGAGGTCCCGCGGGTGCGTGCAGGCGGCGCGGCCGAGCGCAAGGTCGCTGCAGCGGCGGCGCTCGTGATCTTTATGCGCGGTCGAGACGCTCGCGGCCCTCGTCAAATATTAAGCGAGGTACGCGTAGCGCGCCCACGTCTCCCACGATTCATTAAACATTTCAATGGGACCTACATATATTACGCTAGTTCATCGATGCGCGTGCTTTCATTCACCGCGCCGATACCGACTGAACGCTCAACTACCCACTATCCTACAGGCTACAATACACTCACTCGTGTACGTGCTCCGCAGCGGCGATAAGTATTAAACTGGAACTTGCTCCCACACAATTACTTTGACGAGACAGAGCAGACAGTAACTCCATAACAATGCTCGCTCGTTCTTTACGCTCGCCTTCACTTCTGTGTGCATTATATTCATTTTACTTCACATACTTTGCTACAAAAGGAAGTGTCTGTTAGGATCGCTTTCGTCTGAATACCGTTTGCGTTGTCGGGATCTGAAAACCATTCAACGATACTTAATACCTACTCCACCTAATCTCGGTTTAGACGTCTTAAATTGTACCGAACTTAAATGCCTTTGAGGCCTGCCGAGTCATTAGGAAGTCAATATTCAACGAAGACGACCCATTGAGCTTTGATTTTGAGACTTTGTAAGTATTTGATGTCTGGTACAGACGCGGTTATTACGCCTCTACAAAATACTGAAACCCGTCATAAATTCACAAGAAACAAAAGCAATCATAAAAAAATACTTCCTCAATTCCTTTCTCACAAAACAAGAGACGACTAATTTCCTTGACGTCGGAAAAATAAAACGAGAGAGAGCAAAAGGAAACCATTTTTAATCAAACTCATTGAATACATTAAGAATGGTTTGCTTCCAACGAAGTTCTGTGCAAAGTCTTTTTAATTGTTTTCCACACCTACTACTAATGACAATATCGTCCAGCTTTTACAAGAAAAAATCTATATTATGCAGATAATATAACTTCTATATTATTATTTTGGGGTTTAATTGAGGCCAAAAGTGTTTCGTTATTTCTGATGACCCAACAAATAATATGTACCCATCCAAGTGTTGGAACCAAAGAAAGAGTCTGAAACATAGACTAAGAATAGATTAGATTCTTAGTCAATAGTCTGAAATCATTATTTATAAATAAACATAATTAAATTGGTTCATAAAATACGATAAAACAAGACGATTAGTTTATTTCTATTTTCCCTTGATTTTCGATTCACCCTATTTCTCAGAACGTTTTGTTTCGTTCGAAATTCAAAATAGAAAAATATCAGATAGATATTCGGATTTTTTTCATATTTCTCTAAATAATTGAAAAATTTCATGGTGAAATTTTTCGGAAAACTTTCATAACCCAATACTGCTCCCACCACGCTTGGGAGAAAAATGATATCGGCGGACTCTGAGTGGTACTACTCGTAGTTGTCAAAAATTATTTAACACAGAGTCAAATATAGACTGTAAGTCTACGAAAGAATGCGGAAAGTCCGAATGATTAATAACATAACATACATAAACACACGCCTTTTTCCCAGAAAGGGTAGGCAGAGGTGCTACCAGAACACCCACGTTTCGCCTTGTATATTCCGTCCCACGATGTGATAGGGGGCGAGCCTATCGCCATATCGGGCACAAATTCCTGACTCCGGGCTAATAATGAATAGAAAAATCCAATATCACTTTGCCCGACCCGGGATTCGAACCCGAGACCTCAGCTTTGCTATCATACCGTAGTACCACTACGCCACCGAGGCAGTCCGAATGATTAAATCCAATATAAATGATTGAATTACTGAATGATTGAACTAACTGTGCGTTTATACACAGGTTCGATACCTGAAGCTCAGATTGTTTATAATTATATATAAAACGCTGTCATACATTTGCGTCTTCAAAAACATAGATCATTTCTTGTTCGTAATGTTAGTAACTCTCCTATATTAATGTTACTAAGAAGCTTTTAAAATGTTACCGATTAGCGACATTACCGAGAAAAATATATAAATAAATAAATGGAAATTAACATATGAACACACTACATTATTTTTGGCTATCATAATTCAATATATTAATTCATAAATGAAAACTAAAACTTGCCCTTGCCTTAATATAATTTAATTCAATCCAAATTCCAATATTTACAGATTCTATTATTTTTACCTTTAAATTATTTTACATATTTCGTATGTATTCCAAGCTGTCAATTCATACTGGATATAGAGAAGAAAAAGGTGGCCCAGGCACCACCATTTTTATCTACCTTTTTTGAAGTACCCGTTCTGGCTCCCTCTATATTTATATGCCATATTCATAGACAATTTTAAAACCTATTTTAGGTATCAAATGTTTTGTCCCTTGCGAACAACTTTAGAATTCAATTTGAGAGAAGAAGGCAAAACATTCGACAGATAAAATAGGTTTTAAATCTGTATATGAATAAGGCCGTTGCTCTAAGACCTGAAGAAACAATTGCAAGATAAGTCATCAGGCGTAAAACCACGGAATGCGTATCCGCTTTTATTTTCCTTCAAACGACCACCTGTTTAGTATTCAGCTGAAACAAAACTCATTTTCGGCTTTTCAGTTGTAAACACGTCGCGACGAACCGCGGAAAAATGTTATTGATGGCTTTACGCTATGAAAACATTATTACAAAATATTGATTTATAACCTTTTAAAATGAAAAGCACAAGTTAATTATTTCAGTTTTTGTTTTAACCATCTAATAGTATTTGAGGTATGAGAGGTCCTATATTACTACTTAGATAACTTAAGTTTCTCTAAAATGTTCTGATGACTTTTACTGTAACGAACACACACTTACTAGATCAAGATGGTTAATAGTAATCCAAACTCCGCAAAAATATGAATTGTGAAATATGATTGTGAAAAATTACAAAGAATTGATTTACATCTTTTTGTCAAACAGAGGCGGAACACTAATTCGATAAATATTCACAAATTGCATCGCATTGACTCTATTATAGCCAGAGAGCCTTATTAATAAATTCGGATGAGCGAAGGATTAACTTTGGTCCAAGGCATTAGAATTGACTCGATTATTTTGAATAGCGATTTATTCACGACTTTATTAATAAACACGGAATTGCATACAGGGCTAGACAACCAGTAATAAAACCACTAGTAAAATTAATAGTCAAATTAACCGAGTCGATTCTAAAGCCTTGGACTAAAGTTAACCCTTCGCTCATCCGAGTTTATTAATAAGGCCCATTGAGTATAGCCGACTAGCACAGAGATAAAATCCTGACGTCAAATAACCGAAAAGTAGTCAGGGCAAAAAATACAATACATCAACAACCGCCCAACAATAGCAATTCTTGAAGACAAGACACAAAATAAGTGCAGCCATTAAAACGCAATCTACAGGAACGCTCCGCACGCAGTACAGAGAATGGTTTGAAAGCGGCCGGCACAAAGCCGCGTTTCGTTTGCGTGGACACGGTGAACGGAATGAACGAATGAGAAAGACCGAATGACAAAAAGATACGCGACTCAAAGTGCTTTAGAGACCGGAGAGTGAACTTATGAACGTGTGTTACTTTTTTTTAAATATATGCTGTAGCTGAAATTTTGATGCATTCGCGGTTTAATTGTCTTCAAAAATATATTTGCATGTAAAATGTTTTGCTAAAATGTTTTTGTAGTTTTGTACAATATGTACAATTTGGTGGCAGAGTGGCAACGTATTTAGCTTGGTTTATAGGAAAAACAAACTGTTCTATTGTGACATTAGGTTAAGTGATTGTATCACATTTTTTTAAATTATTGCAATTAATGTGAAGACGAACATGCCATTGGCACGACGGTAAGCGATACGACCGCCCATGGACAGGAGCAAAACCAAATATCACCATGAACTACAAAGCAAGGCTTGGTATTCCACTGCGCTCGCCATCCTGGGACGTAATATGTTAAATCTCATTAAGTCCAGTAGTTACTCTGGCTACAATGTCCTACAAATCGGAGCACAACAGTGCATTTACACTGCTGTTTAGCGGGAGAAATAGACTTTTCGGTGGTACCTTCTCAGGTGGCCTCTCACACATGAACCACCAGTAAGTCACATAATTGTTTCAGCTCACGGCGTAAGACTTACTTGCTTAAGAATCATAATAATAAAGAATCATAATTAATCATTCCATAGAGACGACGCCTTTTCCTGTACTATTTCAGTATCACTCTCCTACCAAGAAAATAACCATGCTAAGAAGTTATACACAATCTTATCTGCATAAGGAAATACAAACTGATAAATACAGTATCGCATATATTAATAAGGATTATACAAAAGAATTAACGCATAATCCTACAAGTTACTATGTGACGCCAAGCCTTATAAGTTATAATGCAATCTAATATAATCCAAACTAATTATATAATGAAAAAAATACCAATTTGTATGATCCTTCATACTATGTCATGTGTCGACAAGATTTCTTATAAGTAAAAACGAGCACAAGAGTTCACCAAAACTTGCAGTCATTAACGTGGTAGAGCCATCTTGTCGCCAGTTTTTGCGGACGTGGCGTGAAGTAGTAAGTACAACAAATTGCAGTGCTCCAGCGGACACTTCATGTGACGTTAGGAGGTAATGTTGGCTCATAAATAAGAATATATAAGGTACGTACATAATACATATAATATTTTTATTATCTACGTACTCTTTTATCAGGTCCAGGTATGAACTTGAGGTTGGTTTTTGGACTGTCATGGAAATAATTTGGCTCGTAACTTTGTACCCAGGTTCTTTTTTTAAACTAGGTACTTAATACTTTATCAATTTTTTTTTATACTGGCATAACCAAAATAACTTTAATTATGATGTATTCTAAAGGCATCCATAACTCGACATTCTTACGTGGCTCAGATGAGTTTTTCGCGAGACGAATATTTTATCGCCGGCTTTCCGACAACCTCCATCACTGAACAAAAATTAAAAGCATAACTGTTATTTCGCTTTAGTATTTTAAGACGCAGTAATACCATCCTGGACGACAGTCTGATTGGTGTTGTACCTAACTTTAAAGAGTTACAACACGCCTCTGGCACTTCCCAAGTGGCAAAAAATACCTCGTTACGTATGTGACCTCGAAAGGGTATAAATTACCCTTTCAAGCACGCCCATGAGTATCGCTTACAGTTTTTCGATGTAATAAGGAAACGTGGCTGTCGTGATGCCGCACGTACATCGCCGGACAAATCAAATTATGAAAATGTTGAAAGCGAAAAAATTCAATTAGCGTATGTTTCTGTACCATGTTTCGAACCCAAGACTATACACAACCTTTAACTGGCACTAAAACAATGACCAAACAAAGCATTCGTAAAATATAAAGGGTGATAACCCTACCCGTAAACTGTTTCGGAATTCGTTAGCAACTGTCCAGATAATTTACAACTTTGCATGACACCTGCGACTGAGGAAATATATGTTTTTGAAACTGCAAAAACGGCTTTGTACTGTAGAACAATATGAATTTGCCTGTAGAGTGGGCCGAGTTTAATCCCTGTACTCAGATAAATAAACAAACGAAAGGCGGCAGGTTCGATCTCCACACCGTATGTTTATGTGGTCAACAAGTATTTGCTTTGAGTGTTGAGCCCCAATTTACACGGAGAGAGTTTCACGCGGCGAAAAACGTATACGATTGACGCATGACATAACCGCCATAGATTTATCGTATTCTAACAAATGTTTACACGATGCAACTTTTTTACTAACGATAATAGCACCTTCGAGGCGAGAAACTCTCTCCGTGTAAATGGGGCTTTATGTAGACCAAAAAGATTTAGTTTTCATTCTCAAGACTTGTCCCTTGGTGAGGCATCGACTGGGTTGTACTGCACAAGCTTGGTATCAGAAACGGGTACTCAACGAGTTCAGATTTGCAACTGGCGTACATTGTTATAACATATAAAATAAGTAAATGATTTCATATTATTAAACATACACCACTGCATTATGCTTAACTGTGTTTGTTATACAACAGACTCAGTGGATACATACGTATCTACTCTATGAATATAACACACCGTCTATAATAACTATGCAATTTAAAGATAAAAAATATATATCCAATTCGTTGTACTGTGGTTGTAGCTAGTTGATTCTTTTTTTCCACCCCAACACTAAATACTCCGCTCTATTTCCTGGCGCGCCGCTCTCGTTTCAACCATTTGCCGACATCAGACATGCATTCACTGTAAGAAAGCCGAAACTGCACTAACCGGATGTCATGCGAGACACGAGCGGCAAAACGGATCTCGGTAAAAATGGTCGCTGCGCGCCACAATTTTAAAAATTGGCTTTTGCAACTAAAATAAAAGTCACAAAATCCTTTCACTGCAGTGTCCTGCTGAAATGGTTTAAAAATATATATATTCTAATCGGATGATAGAAATTTACTTAACTTTTTAAATGACAGAACTTAGAAAGACAGAAAAAGACTTAAACTAGACTTAGACGAGAGACGAGAGAAGACTTAGACTATTTTGTACCGAAATAATCAAGATTTTAAACCTAGGTCTAAGTAACGGGTTCAAACCTAACACTCTTTCAACTATTACTTCAGTGGTTTAGTTCTTTGACTAAAAGGCACATATATGATGAATACCTATATCTATTTCAATTTTATAACTGACAAAAACTTGCTTTATCTTCAACATGCTTTGCCAGACAATTTTCTGTTTTATTTCACATCATCATCTGACACCTCCCGCTCCTAAGCCGAGGCTAATTAAATATTAATGTATTTCTTTCGTAATGCTCACCTGAAACTCGATGACATACAAATGCATACGATGCATCATTTTGTTTTTAATGCATTACGTCGCGCAGGAACGGCACAATGATTAATAGACGCAGTAATGAAAGAAGCACAGAAAATCTGTACGCTAACGGAAATGTCGGTGGTAATGGAGATGGAGCGGGTGGAAATAGCGAACTCTCTGCATTCCTGTTAAAAATACAATATAAGTGTGTCGGGGAATGCTGTTTCATTATTTCGCTAGGTGTGTCGTGTACCTAATGTTTGTACATTTATTTTATCGCATTTTTTAAAGTTATTTGAAGAATTTAGATTAAATTAAGTTGAATGTCGTTTGTACATCACATCTATCTTGATGCAGTGACACCGAAAAATGTGGTCTGTTCGAAAATAATATATGTATTTTAAGTGAAGAAGTGAGTGGTGGCCTGTTGGTAAACAAACCAGACGCGGCTGCCAACATGTACACGCTGGTCGCGGGTTCAAATCCCAAGGCACACCTCTGACTTTTCGGGAATCGAAGTAGGTACACAATTATTCATTTTTTTTTTATTGCGTTAAATGGCGAGACGAACATGCCATGCATCAATCGCCTGATGGTAAGCGATACGACCACTGAATGACAATAGAAAAACAAAACAATACCATGAATTACAAAGCAATACTTGGCATTCCACTGTGCTCGCCATCGTGACACATAAGGTGTTAAGTCTCATTAGGGCCAATAGGTACTCTGGCTACAATGTCCTTCAAACCGGAATGCAACAGTGCATTTACACTGCCATTTGACGGGAGAAATAGACATTGCGGTGGTACCTACCCTGACGGCCTCTCACATATGAGAGACCTACCACTAGCAGATGGTAGTTCATAATCACATAAACCCATATCTGTTGATCTAACGATCTAAATTTTCTACAAACTAAATAAAAGAGCATTAGGTACCTATTTCGTAGAAATCAAATGCAAGTAAGACAACAAGCTAAGGGGCCGGTGAGAAGAATTTATAACAGAGCCATCTATGTGTCCAGTGTCCACCTATGTGTTCGCTCTAGTCACGTTACTTGGAGACACATAGGTAATATCATAGGTCTATATTGTAAGGTAATAAAATAATTTTAATATTTTAAAACGTTCTCCAAACGTTCTTAAAGTTTTTGTTACAGGCTTAAAGCTTAGACGGCAATATTCATAGACAGTCTTAAAACCTTTTTTAGATAACGCATGTTTTCTCCTCTGCTCAAACTGAATTCAAGTCGTTCGAAAGGGACAAAACATTCTATAACTAAAATAGGTTATACAACTGTGTATGAATAAAGCCGAGAGTGTTTATATTATAGAGAGAGCGCGCTGGTACTTCAAAAACATACCTAGCTAAAAATGACGGTTCCGGACCGCCTTTTCTGCCCTCCTATTGGCTGACATTTGACAGATTGTCCAACAACGGCTATTGAATTCAACTAAAACTTGTTTTAGACGGATAATAACCAAATATACTTTCGGTTACCACAAAATTAATAGCAATTTCTTGTTAGATAGTTAGTCCAATTTTCACCAATATAGCAGGGCAACCAACATTACGAGCAAAAAATATATACGTTTTTGAAGACGCAAATGTATGACAGCGCTCCCTCTATTATATAAATACTTTAAGGCTTAAAATATATTTCATAAACAATAGTATCAGAAAAACTGTTACCTTCATTTTTTGTCCAAATTTCTATCATCTTTAAATTAATACTCTTAGATTTTCATGATGCTGTGGAGTGGGGAAAATTCACTTTAATCCCTAGATAATATGCTCAACCCTATGCTAATTACAAAATGTGTTTATTTTTTATATTCGTTTCGTAAGGAACCGGCTAAGATCGAAAACTATGCTGCAAGTTGTTTCTCTATGCAAGAACTTTCTGCTATCATATGAATTGATATCCAACGTAACTACTTAATGATCTTTAAAATGCAAATGGACACGAAAATTATGGCAATCGATTTTTTCTTATTCATATTTCTGCCGGAAAACTTAAATGGACAAAAAATTTCAATATAATAATAAAGGCTTAGTTTTGAGTTTTAAAGAAAAATGTATAAAATGATCTAATTATTACGAAGCCTTGGCTCCGGCCTATTTTTACTTAATCACTAGACTTTAGTATAAATTATGAGGCTGTACGGGCGAGAACGCTTTGCCTTCCCATTAAAAGGGAGAATGAGGGAAAAAAATTGTCTGCCGGCAAAAACGAAAATGGGCAAAAAAGGGAATTTTGACTATTTGGATTTCTACCGAAAAACTTTTATGGACTAAACGATGACAATATTACTACTAAGACTCGGTTTTGACCTGATAGGAAAAAAAAATGTAAATCTATTATGAAGACTTGGCTTTGGCTTACTTTTAATTACGAAGAAGACTTTGTTTTGACATGGTTTTAACCATAAAGGAAAAAAATATGTAAATCTATTATGAAGACTTGGCTTTCGCCTATTTTTGATTTATTATCGGACTTTAATTTTAATATAAACGAAGAAGCTGTACGGGCTAGAACTTTTTGCCTTCCTTATAAAGGAGAATGAAGGAAAAAAAATGTCTGCTGGCAATCAGTTGACACTTGACCTTTGCCTTTCCGATAGGATAAATTGAAAAAACATCAGTTGACAGTTGACAGTTGACAGTTAATGTGATTTGCTGATTGTTGTAAAACACTTGTAAATCTACAATAATTTGTTCGCAATTGCACATCCGTATGTGTATCTCAAAATGAATCAAACAATAAACGTGGAACAACTGAACTCCGCTCTCAACTCGCTCAGAACTTTACGTTCTAGCGTCAGTCATGTGTTCGAGACCCTGTCGAACGGCCTGCGAGCCGACCATGGCGAAGATGGTAAGGATAAGTTTCTTCTAGAACTCCAAGAATTGTTGAACAACGTTAACATGAACCTTAGAGATCTAGAACAAACGGTAAATGGACTTCCGATACCCACAGCACCTTTTAACTTGGGTAACACCACATATCTCAGCCAAGAGACAACTCAAGATAGACAGGCGCTGTACACACAACTCGTCAACAGTTACAAATGGACGGACAAAATTCATGAATACAGCTCCTTTGCGCACACTTTACTCAGTCAAAACTCGTTAAAACGCTCCTATATAAACTCAGGAAGCACAAAAAGACGGGGAAAATTGCAAAGCAACCACAACGTCGCACCTTTACAAGTCGATAACGTAATAAACAACATCGATCGCTCATACAATGATATGAAAATAACTATATCAAGACCATTTGCAAGCAATGCCGTTGTTCAAATCAACTTGAGTCATGTTTTGAAAGCTGTGGTAGCCTTCAAGGGTTTGCTTATGGAATGGGTGATGGTGAAAGGATATGGAGAAACCCTGGACTTGTGGACTGAGTCTAGACATCATGTATTTAGAAAAGTAACAGAGAATGCCCATGCAGCAATGTTGCATTTCTACTCCCCAACATTACCAGAACTAGCTGTACGATCCTTTATGACATGGCTTCACAGCTACGTAAACCTGTTCAGTGAGCCATGCAAGAGATGCAGCTGCCATCTACACCACACCTCTCTGTTGCCGCCTGCGTGGCGTGACTTCCGTACCCTTGAACCGTTCCATGACGAGTGCAAACAATAGTCTATGTGGTATTGAATGGGAAGGCTGATCTTCAGTCCCCATTCAATATAAACAGTTTATATACACTGTGACCAGTTGTGTGTGTATTTGAACACAGAAATACTGTATTGGTGTTAGTGTATATCCCTAGCTGAAGTTAATTTTATGCTCTGTAATGAGCTAATCAGCTATATTTCTCATATTATATTGACAGTTATATTACTCTAGTTATCAGTTTACATATATGGCCTTATTAATAGATAATTTTAAAACCTATTTTAGTTATGTTCTGTCTTCTTCACTCGAACTGAGTTCAAAAGTCGTTCAAAAGGGACAAAACATTGGATAACTAAAATAGATTTCAAAACTGTCTATGGATAAGGCTGTTAGCTTTGCCCTAAAATTGTTTATAAGAACTGAGGTAAATTAGTAATAGGAATAACTGTGAATTGATGTGTGTGCAACATATGTTGTATTTTGATTTTTGGGGAATATATATTTTTTTTTTTTTGATTTGGATAAATAAACTATAGTAGCTTCTCTGGATGGATCATCTTGGACTGTCATGTCAGGTATAGAGAATTCAGATGGAATGTTTGGAATTTGTAAATTGTATATAATAGTAACTGATTTATATTTCAGCCGATCATGTAATATATAAGTTCTAAAATGTCATTTTTCCATGTTAGCAGGTCTTAGTACACTCGTATATATAGCACTTTTTACTGGTTCTTTAAACTAGTGTAAAATGTACTCTGATCATTTAATATTAAATTCTGTATTATAATACTGTATGCAACTTTATGTATACAATATTCACTGAAAGGTTTGAAGGATTGTAATATACAAGATGGTTGATTTACAACAAATAATTATGTAATGTAACACACTAAGACTTATGATGTGGCAATACATTCATGTAGGTCATACAAGTACATTAAAACATTGGTTTATCTTTAGTTTAAAGTGTATTCTATACTTGTAAATATGCTATCTTTGAACTGTTGTGTAAAATGACTTCATGTTGTTTATTGTTATACAATTACTATTCAATTTACCACAATATAAATGTAAGAATTAATATTAACTTTCATTATATTTAGCAGTTGATTATAAGAAATAAGAAACACTTTTTGTACCAAAACTGCATTGTTAGATCTTAGCTATTTGTTACTTTGAATATATTATATACTGCAGTAATAATAAATATACTAAAAAAAAGACAAAAATCAAAAACCAACTATTTATTCATAAATTAACATAACAGTCTTTAGCCGTAATTCTACATGAATGGTTTGCACAGAGCTACCGAGTGATCAACACTACATGCTACGTCCAGCACATGAGCTCCAATGGACACTTTCAATGGAAACTGCTGGTCTTTAGTGTGGCCAAGTCCTAGGCATCCATGCCTATTCCTGCCCCACATATACAAGTCTCCATTATTCGTAATAGCTGCTAGGTGAGAGATTCCGCACGCCACTCTGGTAACTACACATTCAGGGTTAAATTCATTGCGGCCGAACAATGCTGGTGGTATCTGTTTTGGTTTTGCTGTGTGTTGGACGTTTGGGCCTAGGCCTAGCAGACCGAAGCCCCATACGAACACGTCGCCTTGGTCTGAAAAATAAATAGACTTGCTGGAACAATGTAGGAGATTTTGACGCAACTCAATCAAAAAATAATAATTATGATCAATATAAAGATCTGTAGAAACTGCAACAAATAGAATTAAGAGTATACTTGGAAATATAATTATTGTAATCATAAACCACTATAATAAGGACAATATTTATTTAATTATTTATTGGATTAAGGTTCTCCAACAGTATTCACATCACAACTGTGACCATTCCTTGCTGCAATTACATTCTGATGCATATACCACTTATAGGAGTACACAACACATATTAAGCCTCCAAATTCATATGAATTTATCATCATCAATTATAATGGTTTGAAATAAAACCTTATGAGAAACTCACCATTAGTTATAAGGCAGAATGAGCCTCCAGAGGCGATATCCACTATTCTCCCTATACCTTTAGTGAATGTAAGCAGGGAGTAAGACATGTTCACTTGCTGCTGCTTCGAGACCATCGGGACCTGCCCGTATTCGGAGTTACCCCAGCCAAACAATTCACCTTTATCTGGTGAATAAATTCAAAAATTATATGATGATCTTCTCATTTCAAGACTTACAGAAGTGGTTTGGGTTAAATAAATACCTATACACTGTCCAGGCGTCACAATAACAAACAAATGGTGTGTCGTGGGTAACAGACACAACGAGAGACTCCTCAATACGAAACCCTGAACCGACTCAAATATTTATCACACAATTTTTCACAGCTATCACGGGGATCGAACCTGCGGTTTGTTAAACACAGCTGGCTCTTAACCAACTGCGCTACGGAGACTACCAAAATAATAAGCATAAACGTAAAAACAATTGACAGCCTCCGTAGCGCAGTTGGTTAGACGCCGGCTGTGAAACGTGAGGCTGCGGTTTCGATCCCCGCACCGAAACAAATATTTGTGTGATCCACAGGTAGTTGTTTCTGGTCTGGGTGTTTGTGAGACAAAAAAGTTTCTCGTAGTTCCTGATACCCACGACACAAGACTAGATCTTAGTGGGGGGTCAGGACTATGTAAGTGTCAATAAATACTCATAGTCTCACTAGTTAACTCACCATTCAAAGCCAGCACACAATCGCCAGTAGACGCGACCTTCACGATCTTTTCACTTGTGATATCACCTTTAACAGCAGCAGGAATAGCTTGGTTGCCATAATTACCAAGCCCAGTCTGACCGTCAGCGCCCCACCCGCACGCGAACACCTTACCCGACTCTGTTATGAATAAACTGGAAACATTTTAACTGGTTTTCACTGGTGAAATCTGCACACAAACGTACTGGGAATGGGTATTTGTTGGTAATGATAAAGAACAAAGAGCTGCATAGTTATTACAGTGTTAAAGTGGCGTCATATAGACATAACTTTTTCAAAAACTTTTGACTTTGGAATATAGAAAAATAATCTGATACTATGATAGTATAAAAAAATGTAATGTACATAAAGGCACACGTAGTATGGGATGTCATATAGTCTGTTGGAGCAATGTTTAGAAAATAGTAACAGGTGAGAATAACCGAAGTGTTTTTCTTACGTATGATCCTGGCCGCAGCATACATCAGTTATTTTCTCCTTGCCTAGATTTCTGATATTGTGTGACACCATGCTTCCCCTGTACTCCTCATTCTCAGTAATTTTCCTACCGCACTGACCGTAAGCATTATTACCCAGTGTGTATACACCTTCATTGTCTGTTAGTATCACAGTGTGCGCTCGCCCAGCCGCTACGCGAATTACCTAGGAAAAATCAATTTCCAAATTACAAAGACTAGGCACAGGATCATATTTTTGGTTTCTAGGGTCATATTTTTGTTAAAAATTATTTGCTTTTGACAGTTGGCAAATTTATTTATGAATCTTATGTAACTGTCAAGAATTAATGAATAATGTAAATTAAATTTCAGTCTACTGTGTAAATGATGATACAATATTCAAATTAAATCTTCTCCACATGTCTTCTGTTTTGCTTGGATCTTCTTTGCTTCTAGTAACGAAATAATTAGCCCCATCCAACCAGTAGTTGAGAGAATACTGTGTTTAAACAAACCCTTTAATTTTAAACAATATCGTTACCTTAGTTTCTAAGCTCTTATAAGGAATGTAGATTGGTGCTTGACTGAGCAGCAACTCTAATGGATGTCCTCTCCTCGGTGCATGGTAACCAATCTGTGAGTCTGTGTTAATGCCTGTCCCAAATACTTTATGCTGTTCATCAGTTTTGATAGATGCTACGGTGAAACCATACCCACATGCTATGCTTGTCACCTGAAAAATCAATTTAGGATGCAATGTAGAACACCCCTCTTTTTGTGTCTAGGCTTAATAAATGTATTAATATACAATCTAAGCACTTCCTGATAATACAAACCTGCTAATAGGTTTCATTTCTTATAAATTGGGAGAGCTAATGTATTAATTAGTTCAAGTAATTTAGCATACAAATTGGTTTGTATTAGTTAATATAGTACTTAACAATCTCCTTCAGTTTCATCATATTTTTTTTTCTTTTTATCATATAATTATTTATTTAAAACCATTAAAATAAGCAAGAAAATCATATCCTGGTAATCTCACACAAATCTTTGATGTGGATAGGAAGAAAAATAAATATTTAAAAAGCACTTACATCAAACCTCTCAGCAAATGTAGACCTCATAGGATGCCAGACCAAAGTGAAATCTTTTTTGTAAGCTTTCTTTCCTTTGATACCCCGAGGAAGATGAATTCCTAAAGCACCAGTCTCCGCAAATCCCCACACATATACCCGCCTATCAGAGCTTTTACTCACTGGATACTGAAAAACTAAAAATTAGTAAAAGGTTTTATTTACTTAAAATCGGAATCGTATAACAATATGAATATTAAGTAATTTAAATCAATCCATATATGTCACTGGATTTTTAATAGTAGTGGTATATTTATTTAAATACAAAATATTAGTTTCAATAAATATTTACTTGGTAATTGTTCTTCTTCATCGGGATCCGGTATTTTCTTTTTTGTGGTCGCATAGGCGCGAGTAGCAACCACACTGGCTGTACGACGTTGAATTATTAACTTTAAGGCGTTCATTTCTATGAAATTCAATTCATTGCCCTTATTTAAAACTTTTTTCAATGTATTTAAATTTTTATAGGTTATGCAGAATCAAAACAATACGTCAAATGTCACTTTCATTGACCAATGAAAAATGAAAACGTTTCGTTCCACTCAATCCTCAAAAATATTGTTTCCTTTTGATAAGATTTCAAGGGTTCATGATCTCCAAATAATTCCCCAAATCTAGTATTTAGATATACATATTAGCGGAAACATGTCCATTCTTGATTATACTGCCCTTTGCAATAATTTTCCGATATAATTAAAAGAGCAGCCGGTGGGAGATGAATAAATGTTACATATTAAAGTATATCACGCTTATAACGTTGCATTGAAATTCTACACCTATGGAGCAATTAATTCAATTATCATTATATATGTCGCCGTAAAATTGTAAATACCGTTAGATTACAATCTATCTCGCGAGATTGTGAACTATCGAAAGATTGTGAACCGTAACATACTGTTTACAAATTAACGCATTATTTTGTCTCGGTGCGGGGATCGAACCCGAGGCCTCTCGTTTCACAGCCGTAGAGTTAGGTTAGGTTATAATACCTATATAATGGATTGTAATCTTCCGAAAAATAATGCGTTAAATTGTAAGCAGTATGTTACGGTTCACAATTTTTCGACAGTTCAAAATCTCGCGAGATAGATTATGATCTAACGGTATTTACAATTTTACGGTGACATATATAAAGGGTTTGTAGGGAGGAAATAAAAGACAACTGAGATCAAAATTCTGTTTAACATGTATTGGCGCGAAGACCACACAAGTTAAATCGCACAATATACATCCATAAATATAAAATAAACACCTAAAGTACTGGCATATTGATACAACATTTATTAATCATAGTGACTCAAAACCTACGAAGTAATTACTTAATTTTAGACAGCAAATTAGCCCGAATCTGCGTGTTTTGGAATAGAGCTTTGATGAGGTTCCTTAGTTCTTCCGTTTTGAAATGGACAGCGAGTGGTCCCTTGCCGTCTTTCCAGTGGTTCTCGATGTCCTTGAGGGATCCTCCCACAATGAAGATCAGCTCTTGGAGTTTGATCCAGGATTTCACGTGAACTTCGACATCTTTGGGGTTCTATAACAAATAGATAAAAATACTAATTATTTTTTCAGAACAAAAAGAACACGACAAAAAGTAATTTTAATTCAAAATCATTCTACAAAACACGGTTTCGGTTCAGAGTTACTTTCGTCCCCACTTAAAAAATAGCTGTATACATCATCAAGTTACCTGGAAGAGTTGCGGTGCCTGCTGCACCACGAGGCTGTATATGTCCGTGATCTGCGTGGTCATCTCCATGGAGATGTCCTCTACCGTGCACACGCGATGGATCAGCTCCTCCGCAAACATGTTCACGAGCGTGCCCATTAAACTGGAAACAGAAATAGAAAAAAAGAGTCAACTCTTTAACCTATCAAAGTAAATGAAAATAATTATAGGGAGTGTTAATATATTTATTATAAGAAAACTTAGAAAAATTCAGTGAAAATGCAATATTGAAATTGACATACATAATTAATTGTTACATTGATCAGCAACTATTGAAAACTCACTATTGAGGATGGAAACAATTTATGTTTGCGTGACATTTTTTTTATAGCACAAATGGCAAGACATGCATTCTATTCTCCTGATGTTAAGCGATACGACCGCTCATGGACAGTAGAAAAACCAAACAACACCATGAATTGTACAAAGCAATGCTTGGTATTTCACTACGCTCGCCATCCTGAGACATCTAGAAAATCTGCTACAAGTAAAACTGAATGAAATAAAATCTCACCGTGTGAAGACATTGGCGGGAAAGACTCCGATCCATACGTTCTTCAAGAGTTGCAGCTGCCTGAGGCACTGGCGCACCGCCGCTTCGGCATTGTCGCCCAGCACGTCCCGCACCACTATACTGTTCAAGTCTAAACAATGAGAAATTATAGTAAATGCAGGGCACATACAAGGCCCTTGGGTCATGTTTGGAGCATTTTAATATATTTACGTATCCAATCTAATCCATCAGCCAAAGGAAGTCCACTGCTGAACATAGGCCTCTCCCATTGCTTTCCAGTCACCTGTTGGAGGCAGCCTGCATCCAGCGTCGTCTCGCGACCTTTACCAGGTCGTCTGACCACCTAGTGGGTGGCCGTCCCATGCTGCGCTTTCCGCTTCGTGGCCTCCATTCGAGAACTATTTACGTATGCACGCATAAAAAATCAAAAGGTGTTTATGTCTTAACCTCGGAATTACTTTCATTGACTCGTCGTTACTATTTTTGCTAAGTAGGCAAGACGATAAAAATATTAAACTCCTTATAATTTATCGTCCGATAATATAAATATAGTACCTACCTGAAGAACGTATATTGTCCAGTATCTGCTTCCTCTGCTGTTGCATGTGTATGGTGAGGTGTTTGTAGCCGAGATCCCGTAGTTTCTGCACCAGGTCAACGAAGCTGATGGGGTAGTCCATCTCGCGGCCCTCCATGAGGATCAGCCACTTGTCGCCCAGGGTCTGAAGGTTGTGCGCCAGGTACATGCAGTTGTTGTGGAAGAGGGCTAGGATAAAACAAAGATGTTAGAGAACATGTCTAATGTACAATCAATACCCGATTAAACCGGGGGAGCTACTACGTAACATAATATTCGTTATATCGTGCAATTCTTCGTACTGAATTCTACTACTAGTGACTTCGTTTCTATTGCCAATTATGCCAATGCGTTTACATGAATTCAAACTAAACAATTTTTCAATAATTTAAAATGTTAGTTTTGTGTAGGTATGGAACCTACACAAAACTAACATTTAAAAAATAAAAAAAGAAATTATACAAATAAAAACATAAAAAATAAATTAACATGGCTAAAATTTCAATAAAAATCGCAGTTGTAAATTGTTAGAAATACATAAAAAGAAACAAATACAAAACTTATCAATCAAAACTTAACATCAAATACTTTATGAAGGTTATCGTAAAATGTCGATACCTTGGATTTGGCTTGTGAATGAATTTAAAAGGCTAATTTCTCGGCTTGTAAGAGTTCTATTTTAATTTATTGTCGATGAATATTCTATATGCGACACTTGTCAACACTGTTGAATCATTAAACAAACAATATGAGTGAAAACGAAGGCACTGAAAGTAGGTTTTAACACGTGGAATCACACGGTATATCGAATATCGTTGTTTGTAGTAGGCCCCCGGTATATCATTGTACCGAGTGAAGCTTGGTTTTCTACAAGTTCGCAAATGCGTAAGATAGACAATAAGTAGTAAAAGTTTATGGCGTCTCAATGCACATATTAAAAAGTTAATTATAAAATCACAAATTGGATAACAACAAATCAAATCAATCCACTAATTATTTAAACTCCAACTCATTAATGCAATATAACAGTTATAAGAATCGATAGCATGTGTGCTATTGGTGATACGCGAACAAATGTTTCTGACACGACTCTTTAGCAACACATTACAAATTCTCACCTATAGGCTATATTGGAATAGTTCTTACATGAATAGCTTACCTACATACTGTGGTATAGTCTGCAAATACTCTTCGTGATGGTACGGCACCACGGCGTCGTACAACTCGAACACGAACCGCGCTGTGTTATACATTTTCTTGCACACCACGTCCGAGCACTGCACAGCCTGCTCCATCATCATGCACACCAGGTCCAACAGCTCCTGAGCAGTTTTCGATATCATGCATCTCGGAAAATAGAACAAACTTTTCGGAATCGTTTTCTCAAGAAGTTTCAAAGCCTCTTTAGCGTCACCGTCATCTTGTTTCTTAGGCGGTTCTTCCTCAGGTATACTCTCCACACCAATCGACATCGTTGCACTTAAATCTTTGAGCATTATGTTACGGGCCGTCTCTAGAAAGTACTGGCTAGATTTACCCGCAAAGAGAACATCGATGTTCTTCACGTACTGGAGTATCGAGTGGCCTTCTTCTGGGAAAAACTTTATAACGGTGAGGAAGTGTTGAAAATCTTCTATCTCAGATGTTATCCTTCCATAGTGCTGCAAATCGTGTATATTATTTGGTATAGTTTCAATAAGACAATCTTTCACAAGTATGTCACTAAATTCTGTAAAGATTTCTTTACCAATCAACTTCATAAGAGATTTGTTGACGGTAAATTCCATATTTAATTTATTACTTAGGTAGTGAAATAGTAGCCTTAAGTTGGCAATCACCTCATCATACTGTGGTTTGAAATTAGGCTTGTGATTTATAGTAACGGTCATCAGTTCGTCAGTCTCCGCAAAAACTGTACAATCTTTATTGATAATCGGCACAAGAACTTCTTTAAGTAAAGTCTGCGAAAATTCAGTTACTTTCTGACCCAGCTGTTTAACGGTATCTAACGCAGTAAGGGCATCAAAAACTGGTCTGCAATCTTCAAATAGGAGAGTAATTTTAACTATAGTTTTCTTGACGCCAGGATTTACATTCCAGGTAACTAATCTCCCCCATTCTGTAAACAGATCTTGAAGCAGCCTATCCAGAATGAGTTGAGCGGTGTTTTTGGTATTAATGTAGATGTCCAGACATCTAAAACCTTCAGTGGGTATGTCCAAGTATTGAAGCAAGTCATCAACAGCTTCAACGGCTCGACTGTAGCTTTGAGCTTGCCTGCCGTCGTCAAACAGTTTTACCAAGTTTCCACAGTGCAAAATGTCGCGAGTTATATGTGTCGCAAAATCAAGACGTTCTAATTCTTTGGATATCATATCATGATTTTCTATAGATTTGACAATTTCTGCCATAGTCTGGTCTTCAATCTCTTTCTTGCATTTCTCCATGTCTTCTATTAATAAATTACTTAACTGAGTGATCTCTGTACTATCCTTCAACACGGCGTCAATGTCGTATTCGCTGCCATTTAAAAATGTTTTTAGATCAGCCTTTAGAAATTCTATTTCTTTTACGATTAATGGAATCTTATCAGCTGGTTTCCAGTCGGGGTCATTGGTGTCAAATATGCCCTTAATAATATTATCTACATCGTGGTCCGCCATCTTAATGTTTTCGTTTTGATTTGTCCTTTCTGATAGATGGTTCAGGGTGTTTGTCGCGTTTTGGCGACTTGTACGATCGGTGGTAGCTGTTCCGCGAGTGATACGAGTTCGAGTTTACAGCATGGCGTATCGTGTTCACTAGGAAACGTTTGTTAGTTTTTTGCTGTGGAACTTTGATCCAACCAGATGGGCCTACTATTTCTGCTCGTGCGGCTCCTTGTACCGCTTCTCGCATTAACTCTTCTACAGCTAATCTGCAAATAAAATACTAACATAAGATGATTTAAAGCTCTAATGCAAATACTTCCCACAATTCAGTTATGGTGATTACAATAAATGCAGATTTATTACGTAAATATTTCGGCTTAAAGTGGGATATAGAAGAAAACCAATTTTTAGTAAACTAATTATACTATTCTTTGCTTTCAGGGACAGCCTGCATGGCACTATTAGTTAGACGTTGCCTGATAAACGAGAGGCTGCTGGTTCGATCCCTGCACCAAGACAAACATTTGTGAGAACAAAAAGTCTCTCATAGTTTCTGATAACCAAGACACAAGACTCAACCTTAGTGTGGGATCAGGACAATGTATGTGACTGTTGGGTGTATATTAACAATCAGAGCAAATCAAGCTGACCTGTACAGCAACTTGACTATACCTTAAAATGTTGACTAAGGTGCAGACAAGTTGTAATATTTATGAAAACAATATATTAGGCAGGAGATGCCTGGCGCCTGGCAGCTGCACATGTGTTGTGTCTGAATACAATGTGTGTGTACCACAGCTAACATGTTAAAATATATTACAATCTAAAAAGTGGTTATTTATATAATTACTAGACTGATTACTATGGTAATATTGAGTTCAGCTGCAACTGTTGTTTATTAGAAATGAAATCCCTACACACAATGTGAATTAGCAGAATAAGAGAGTTAATACATTTTCTTATTGATTTTCACAAAAGGTTTATGACTCCAAAATATAATTCTAACTTGTTAGCGTGGATTATAGTGATGAAAAAAGCATGCACAACATGTTGCCACTAGAGAGATATTGTGAGTTATTGCAACTATACAGGGGTGTAGTACACATAAATAAGTGTGAACTTACACTAATCTTTGAAGTTCTAATAGCTGTAACATCTAATAAAGTATTTTAATATTGTTCAGACTGAGACATTTTATTTTAATGATATTCTCTAATATTGTGTGCAAAGATATCATACAAAATAAAAAAAAAACCTATCCTAATTATATACCTATCTTCTTTTTTTTTTAAGGTGATAAAATATATAAAATGTATGAAAAAAAAACACATTCGCCCATGAATAGTCTCATTTACACAGAGCATGAAGTAAGATTAAAATATTTAGCATTTATTTTTAATTACAATGCTTTAATGCATGTTATAGAAGAACATAAGACAGTTATAATATAAGATAAACATATACATAAACAGGGACCTCCTTCATGTATAAAAATATTCCACTATATCTGCTTATATCTCAGTTATCAATTAAGATGAATATAGTATATTAATACAAGTAAAGTTATTCTTATTAAGTTATTTTTGTTGTTTTTATAGGTTGTACTTTGGAAGCACAGCTTAATCTTAAACAACATATTCTCTATACTTATAAACATTCAGATATCAGACAGTTAAATGCACATTTTAGCTTCACAATTGACAGATTGGCATTTTTTTTTATTAATAGGGAATAACAACTATAATGTAAACAACCATAGCACATTACACTCGTTACAATATAAACTACAAATTAAAACCGGAGATTGGCAATTTTATGCACACTAATTTCACAATAAGAAAATCGGCGGGGATTGAGCTAAAGGCCAAAGGTAGCATTCAAATAACTAAAAATACAATACATCTGCAATCCTCACTTTAGGACAAATGTAACAATTTACACCAAAACAGTACGTCTAAAAGCCATTCAAAGTCTATACATATTGATATTGGAGTACATACCTTTCCAATGCTTCGTCGTCTAATGGCAGTGGTTCTGTTTTATTGGTAACATCTTCCTTATCTGACATAGTTTATACCTAGCTATTGGTATCGAATATCGCCACACTAAGCTACGAAATACAAATACACAATCCTTAAAAGCGCCAGGAGTAGTCGCAGAAATCCATATTTCCCCCAAACTCTTTGCCTTTACCAGAAAACAAAACACGTATTATTGACAGCTCCGAGATCAAGCTCTATACTTGTATATACATTTTGCGTTCAAATTTTCAGATAAGTAACATTATATTATTTACTATATATCTACATTATTTTAATGCTTTTCTTATTTGTATATTATGTAAACATTTCCTAAATGTATTTCTGCTAGTGAATACTGAATACCTTTGTATTTTATTTTTTATCATAAACAGTACACTGTACAATTCTGTTCCATACGTTTTATTTATATGCAATTCCTTTTCAATATTATTTTAAAGTAGAGATAGGAGAATGATACTGATATCTCATAGATATTTATTTATTGCAGTACCTCTGCGTTATATTATTTCTTTCTTTCGTAATTAATATTAATTATATTAATTAATTCTTTGTTACTATTTAAATAAAGAATAATGGCTTAACTTTTTGTCCAATATGAACGCAGCTTGAAAGTGAAATCGTGTCAAACTTGGCAATAATTTTGGACGCGTGGAGTGAAACGTCAGCCACGTACGACCGACTGTCATATGCCGTTCACAATTTTACTGCACTAGTATTTAAGAAATTCAGTTTAAGTGTAAAATAAGGTAAATTCATATCATCTTTCCTGAATTCTTTATTGTTTACTTGTTATATTTACTATTTTTAAAAGTAATATAGTGATTTTCATTCACAGTTTTTTACAAATACCTCACAAATTGGGTGCTGTGTAAATAACCGCATAAATAATATTTTTACAGACAGAATGGCCGCAAAAGCACTGTACCTGGTTTTGTTCATCGCTGCGGCGGTGTATGCCGACGACGAGCCCGCGGTCGCTAGATTATTAGTATCAAAACAAGTGTTGAACAAATACCTTGTAGAGAACATGGATATTTTAGTAAAATACACTCTGTTCAACGTTGGAACGGCGCCTGCTGTGGACGTGAAGTTGGTTGACAACGGCTTCCACCCGGAAGTGTTCACGGTGGTTGGCGGGCAGTTGAGCGCGGAGATCGACAGGATTGCCCCTCAGACAAATGTATCACACGTAGTTACGGTGCGGTCTAACAGATACGGATACTTCAACTTCACATCAGCTGAAGTCACATACAAACCCAGCGAAGATGCACCTGAGGTGAGCATAGATTTTGACAAATAAACATATGTTGTGATAGTAAAAGAAAGGGGAATGGCCTAGTCCAAATGTTAAGAAGTAACCATCATAATTATAATTCTTGAGTTTTTTGCAGACAATATGGTATAATTCTATAATCTTGTCATTACTTGTTGGGCCTCTACAAAGATAAAAATGTTGAAGGATTGGGTCAGTAAAAGCATTGGCTTCCAAATTGAATAATGCACATTAAGGTTGTTCATAAGGACTGTTTCATATTTGAAGGGAAAATACCTAAATTTAAAATGTTAAGTCTAAAATTCAAAATAATTAAGTAAAAAGTTTCTTCCATAATAAATGTGTTTGTTTCTGTGAGTTAAATGGTCTCTATGGTGGCTATTTAAGTAAATTTCATCCAGTGATGTATCTGGTTGGAACAGTGCTGATGTAAAGAGTAGGTACTTTTTATTTCTGTTGTTGTATACAAATTTTAATAACTTTATGTTAAGTATAGATATGAGATATGTTTGTTTCTATATAATTTTCCAATGATGAACAATTTTGTTTGCAAATTCTAAAGAAAAATATTAATGCACGTTGAATTAATATTGTTTACAAGAAATAAAAAAACCACATACTCAAAGCCTTATTCATAAACAGTTTTAAAACCTATTTTAGTTATTGAATGTTTTGTCCCCTTCGCACAAACTAAATTCAAAAGTTGTTCGTAAGGGACAAAACCTTTGATAACCAAAATAGGTTTTAAAACTATATGAATAAGGCCATTATTATTTATACTATCTAGAAACAAAATAATCCACAATTCATGATTCTATTTCCAAATTGAAGCAATACAATATGTTGATTGTAAAACTGCTACAATATTGTTATAAATTAGTATTACTGTTTGTATAATGATAAATGATAATACCAACTTATTATCACAAATAGATTGCCTGTAAACTTGTCTCTAAACCCAACAAACTAACCCTAGTTGAGAAAGAAAGCAAAATGGATATTTGCAATTTATTGTTCTATTAAAAAAAAATTGAATTATTTTTTTTTAAATTCCAGGTCCAATTCGCAATCAGCAGTTCTCCAGGAGAAGGTGCCATTGTTGCTTTCAAAGACTATGATCGCAAATTCTCCTCCCACATTCTTGATTGGGCAGCATTCGCAGTCATGACCCTGCCGTCCCTCGCAATCCCCTTCGGACTTTGGTACTCGTCAAAGAGTAAATACGAAAAACTCTCAAAGCCTAAGAAGGGTCATTAGTTTAGTTTTAGTTAGCTAGTTGTTGCCAATGTTTTGTTTATTCAAATGAAGAGTAGGCCTATTTGTAATAATGATTGAGCATAAAATGGGACTGAGTTTGAACATTTGAGCTTAGTTGGAAATAGAAAGTTTGATGCAATATAGTTGATTAGATTTAATACACAATACTAAGCTCAAAAAAATATTTATATAGCAGTGTGTGTGTGTGTAATTACCTTTTTTTATTAACGCAATAATTCAATAGTTTTTTATGAATACTCAATGTAAATCGAATTTATAGGATACATAGAACATTGGCAGCAAAAAATCATTTCTTCATTAATGTCGTTTCACCAACATCTCTAATTGTTAATATAATTTATATGAACAATAAAACAAAAGATTTTTATAAGTAGACATGTTTTTTATTTACCCTGAATAGTTATTTTCAAGCAGGACTGAAAAGTGTGAATTGAATTCAAATAATTTTGTACTTATGGACTTACTTGTCTGTTGATAACTTGAAAATGTAATTCATTTCTTTAGTAACTGTTTCATTAAAATATATCCAGGCGTTTGTGAAACAAAATAACTGATTCATTCTTAAATTCCTCATATTCAGAGAGCCTACTAACGCCATCTGTCGGTGTTTCAGGTAAACTATAAATCAAGAAATTAATTTTTATGACATTTTATTTTGTTTAAATACTACTTATTGATGTATATGTACGTACGTAAATGCACCAGAGGATACATTGGCCTACCTATTTTCCTGTAGTTAAATTATGTGCGTTAAATAAGCTCCCCTCGACATACCGTATATCTATTATCTACAATACGTTGGCGTGTGGTGAAATTTGGAACTACAAAGAAAGTAAAAATACCTGTTTAACGCATTATTTGACTTAATATGATCTCATAATATTAATATTGAGTATTTATGCTCGTAATATAATAGTGATACGTTAAGTAACTAATGTATTAAATGTGAAGCGGGATTAGAGATAATCTTTCCATATTACTTTGATCAACAGTGATTTCAGCATTTCAACAGCGAGAGAAGATCGTAGAGGATTTATACACTATTTTTTATATACCTTTCCCTTACAAACCAATTAAACAATGAATAGGTACGAAGTAAGAATACATGTAATGTAAACAAATTGCTGACACAAGCCTCCTCCAATACATAGGTATTTTACGTTTAATCGTTATTCAAAATAAGCTCTTGCCTATAATATTCGCGAAGGACTAGTAAAGACTACGCATTAACCGCCAAGTTTATGATAACCCAAACTTGATATTGGATGAACCTAACGCCATCTTGTGCACAAAATGCAATTCCAATCAACTAGCAGGAGAATTTAAACCGAAAATAAAGTTTGACGACCCGAGCTAGAATTCAAACCCACGAGTTCATGGCTTACAACCCATACATGCTGCAATTAAACCAAATTTTACAAAATATTCTAACCATATATCTGCGTTTCCTAAGAACTAAATGAATACATATGCATTAGGCTCAATATTTCTATTCAATTAGTAAATACACCCAACAGTCAAATACACACAAGATCAATTAAGTCTCGTGCCGTGGGTATCAGAAGCTACGAGAAATATTTTGGTCTCACAAATACCCAGACGCGAGTCGAATACTTCTGGGCCTCACAGACATTTATCTCGCTGCGGGGATCGAACCCACGGCCTCTCGTTTCACAGGCGGTATCTAACCAACTGAGGCCGTCATGATTCAATGATGTAATAGGTCAATTGAGTCATAAATGCAATCCTTTTAAATTACGCACTTTATTCAAAATGCACACCTCACCAAAGAATTGTTCCGGGAATCTGTTGTTGTTGTTGAAGAAAAACATATTAGGGAAACATGCATACCTGAGCGATCTCACAAGAATTTTAATTGTGCCTATACGGAATCTGTTGAAGTTATTACCATTTTAAAGGTGGTGGAAACAAACATAAGTAAACATAAATAGATCAACAAGAATTTTAAAGGTAGAACTATTCGAAGTCTTCCAAGCCTAGCCATTAAGTAGGTCTTAGTGCTTTAATTATTGATTATAGGATATCGATATTCGCCCTAAAAGCAGTGTAAAATTGTGAAAACCCCTTCAATAGTGATAAGTGCGTTTCGTATCGAGCTCAACTTGCGTATGTGCAATTTCGAGCATCGCAACAAAGATTTGTTTATTGAATCTGGATGTACTACAGGATAGAGGGAGTAAAACTACGGGTGTGTATTAAAAAACAATTTATTTAAGCTCATACATAATACTAGTACGGATATGTACTTCTAGGGTGCACGTAACAACCGGCATACAGCCTAATACATTATACAACAAAGTTAACTTCAGCAGCTAAGTAACAATTCATAAAAATATAATTGGGAAATTAAAATTAAACATAGCTACGTTATTTGCGTAAGCAGCCTAGTTGTGGTACGCAGGATGAACGGCATGAGGTAAGGAGTAACGGTTACCGACCAGCATTGTAATTGCTCCGTCAACCGTCGACGTGCGGTGTTCACAGAGCTTGTTATAAATTGATAGGGGCAGTGTGAAGTGTCAATGGCAACCACAATTTTTATTTATAAGTTGTAGCGAGCAATCCCTCTTTCTTCTCTAACGCCTTATTCATAGATTTAAAACCTTTTTAAGTTATCGAATGTTTTGTCCCTTTCGAACGACTTTAGAATTCAGTTTGAAAAAGATAAAACATTTGATAACTAAAATAGGTTTTAAATCTGTCTATGACTAAGGCCGTTAATGTTTTTTTTATCCCTCCGCCTAGTGAGCTGTCTGCGTTTGCAGTCAGCTTGTAAAAATAGACAATCCTTTAGTTATATCGTCGATCAAAGGTATTTATTACATACCTACAAGGCAAGGTAGGGGCACTTTGGTATAATCGTTAATTTGTTCTTCCATAACATCCAGTCATACCACATGTAAATATGTTTCGATTTCAAAAAAAAGATAACAATTTAATTCGACAATTATTTTATAAAATATGTACAAAACAATAACATTCGTCTGCAATAAAAATATATACAAAATATGCGATCAAAATTAACTATCCAATTACTTATATTACAATACATAAAATTATGAAAACATACTTGTTTTAGATATTTTTATTATGGTTTTGTGTGTTCACATTATATTGAAATTATGTTGATAATTGCCCTTTATTATTTCGCTGGTGATATTGATGGATATTATATAAGTAGATATAGTAAATCCGAATATCGGGAAATTTCGATAATTACTAGATTTTTCTAAATATTAAATAGTATATTTTACTCCAACAACATTCATCTAACCGCCATCCATGTCATGCGCTCGCCCTTTTCGGTTGACTCACATGCCTTTAAAGGAATTAGTGATATCAATTAGTGATTATTGGAATTTCCCGACTTTCGAAATTAGCCGAATAGACTATACATATTACAGTTTGTTCGATAACAGAGAGGCTGACAAATAGGTACAATCCATAAATTCTTTATATCCTTAATCGAACAGAAAATTATGTCATATGCAGTCGTCTGAACAAAGGAGTGTAAAACCAGTTTGATATGATTCACCCGGTATTGCCTCCGGGTATTGCGTCATAAACATCGTTTCAGAAATTCGATATATATGGTTAGAAAGAGAATGTGTTACTACATTTAGTATGATCATCAACCAGCGCCCACATCTTAAGGGTTTTCTCAGCGCATGGGTTAAACACCCATCAAGCAAATATAATTTAATAAAAAGCTGGACGATTTTGCCCCGTTTTTACTTAAAATTCAAGTGATAATCACACAAAGAACTTGGCTTGGCTAGACAAAAACACGTTTCTGTACGTCTAAGTGCGTAACGATTATTGAGTAGTCCTGTCCTACAGCGGTGACAAACAAAATGTATGCTGACAAAGATTCGCCTTAAAACGAACAGTCTATCTAGTCGAAGGACATTAGGTGAATATTTTGTAACGCCAACATAATAATCTCCATATCATATTTATTAAATAATATGGAATGGACGCAATGAAAGGCGATATAGAGGTCAAGCTAACCGCAAGCTTAGAAATGTCAAAGACCTATGAAGGGCATTCAATTTATTTATGCGAATCAGTGACGGGCCAAAGGCCGTGGCCATAAGGCAGTGGGTTTGCGAATTAAGGTGTAGAGGTAATATGAGGTGATAAATAATGGCTCTATCAATAAAACACTTTCTCTAGTATTGACAGCTTTTATCCCACAAAATACAAAATGCAAACAAATGCCTTGCAATATTACGCTACATAAAACGAGTACTTTGTTCCGTGCACAGAAGAGAGAAAACAATACTGAGTCGTGATTGTTCCACATAATATGTACCATATAAATAAGTCTATCTATATTCTGCACATATAATAAATGTGTAACCGATCGATGTCTGAAGGTGCATGGAGGATATTTGAGAAAACCTAATATGGGGGACTGAATGAACGTAATAAAACCCAAAACAATGATTTTTAAAATGTTTGTCTGTTTGTGCAGTTGTGCGCGATAAACTCTGAAATACTAAATATATTTCGGTTGAGTGTTCCTGCATTTAAATAATTTTCCGATGAAACGGCTTCAATTTTGCAATATTCTCATGGTATACATACGTAGTACTTTAATTCTACTGATGACTGTGACGTTTGCGTTATTAAATATTCAAATTATAATGTTTATCGAGTTTCTAAACGCTACATTGTGCAGTTCTGCCGCTGTTTGAATGATTCACATTATCAATGACGCGTCGCTAATCAGCGACCTGCCACATGACATGACTCTGGTCGGGTATAGAACTAATTTACATTTATTCAAACTGCTCTCAATTTATTCAGATCACGTGTCAGTTCCAACAAGTTTCGAGCAAATTATGATGGTAGAATAGAAGCACATTTGTGTACAGGCGATTATTCGCAACGTGGGACCATGAGTGGAAATTATGTGCAGATTTTATCTTTAAATTACGAGTGGCGAGAATGAGATGATTCGTTATGACGTCATTCGTGTTTGTCCCACTATGAAATGAACAAAAAACAAAGTCCAGGTTAAACAGTAGATACGTTTTGTACGACGCGGTACAAATTTGACAATTTTTATAGTTGCTGTAAGTCCTTATTTAATATGGGTGCCAATTTTATTGCCCGTCATTGACGCCATACTATTTTTCTAAATTAGACTTATCGTTCAGCTTCCGTTATTGATGATAAAACACATTAATCTTCATTGTAAACAAACGATCATGTTTATATTTTTGTAGAATTTATACGTTATCTAGTGTCCTATTACTTTTTTAAATCGTACGGCTTCTCACTCAAATGACAGTGTAATTATATATGCGTATTGTATATGGGTAGAAATTGTATTATGTCTCAAATACTAAGAATGGTTGTATATTTATCTTTTGGACCCAAAAAGTTCTATTGTCTTCGAGAGGAAGTTGAATTCCAAGTAGTTTCCTCATTCGTATACAATTGGGTTACAATATTTAACATCTCCAAATATTTACCATTACACACGCAATATCATCAAAGACATTTATTTGAAATACGAGAATGATGTATTGACACGTAAATTGGTATTGGAAGAGAAAAAAGTAAGATTATTCACAATATTTAAACACGTTTGAGAAAGCTAACAGACAGAATTATTCTACGTATGCATTTATTTTTGGTGCATTTATATTTTATATACAATACGACTGACACGAGCGATAATCTTTGTCCAATATATGTATGAGTTAATCATGATTATAATGTAAAAATATATTACAGCAAAAAAACATGATAAAAATATATTTTTTAAATTACGTGCGCGTTTATAGTTAACTATTCCTCATTTTAAAACAAAAGAAAACCTTAGAGAGGAAAGCTGCAAAGTTATAAATTCTCGACAAGAGATTCAAAATATTGCGTAAAGGCCTATACTTGCAATCATGCAGTAACGGTAGCATTAACGGCGCCCGGGGCGAAATTTCTGCGGAATACTTATAGTATTATCAAAATTCAAGAAAAACAATAAACCATAGATACACTATAGGTTAAAGTAAATCCCAATATTCGGCGCCCTTTCGGCACTGGCGCCCTAGGGCCGTCGCCCTACCCTAAAGCCGGCACTGCGGACAGGAAGCCTGTGCCTAGCAGCGGCAGGCATAAAATCGGGGTTAACTAACATAAAAATAGCAAACTCATAAAGGTAAACGTTCTCTACGTCAGGTTTAAATTTAAGACTGAACAGTGACTCACGTGTAGCGAACGGTCGCTGTCTGATTAGGTAACTCAAGGGAAAGGCGATTACTACATTATCCACAGCAGACAGCCAAACGCGATAGCATTGTTTATTTCTTTTGTTCTTTTTTAGTTTCATGTACCAAATAGTTAGTTACCAAATATTTACTGATATGTTTGCATAGGTGGTTGGTAAGTCCGTCTTATTTCTGATATATGCATGGGTGGCGCAGTTGGTAATACGCCGGTTATGAAACGAGATGCCGCGAGTTCGATCCCCGCACCGAGACAAATATTTGTGAGGCCCACAAGTATTTGGCTCGGGTCTGGGTGTTTGTTAGACCGAAAAGTCTTTAGTTTCTGATACCCACGACACAAGACTAATTGATCTCAATGTGGGGTCAGGACTATGTATGTGAGTGTTGGGTGTATTTAATATTATTTATTATAGGTAATTTAGGTACTTCCAACTACCTACTAATCTGATGACGATAAGCAGTACATCCATATTAACGATAAAAATCTGGTTGAATTAGAATGTCCTGGTACTTAATGATTGTACAAAATAGTAATGAAGTCATTACCAACGCACTTGTGATTATTATATTCGATTACACAGCTGTTTTTAAACTACGGAGGAAAAATGCAAATGTTTCTAGCTTCAGTATGGTCATGAATACCATTATTCACAAGAAAACGAAGAAAATTGTAAATAGGTACAAAAAATCAAATAAGGCAACCTGGCCTTCATAAAGTTACATAGATAATAAGCTCACGCCTTTTCCCAGACGGGGTAGGCCGACGGGCTACCTGCTACCAGGACACCCACATTTCGTCTTGCGTGTTCCGTCCCACGATGTGATAGGGGGCGAGCCTATCGCCATAAAGGGCACAAATACCTAACTGGCTGATAATTAATAGAAAAATCCAATACAACTTTGGTTTTGGTCGAGCCCGGGATTTGCACCCATGACCTCAGCGCTGTAATCACAGAATAAATACGCTACCGAGGAATCTTCATAAAGTCATTACAATATTTGCCTAACACGAGAAAGTTATATTTTACCTCACTGTCAATTCACGTGTGGAAAAGTACCAAATACACATGAACATCAAGAACATCGAGGCAAATAACAAATATTGAACGCAAAAACGTCTGAGTGAAAACGATATCTCGTTTAATTTGCTCAAGTGCTCCAAATGGCATTTCGAGTGTGGCCTAGCAAAAGTGACATTATTGCTTACATTCATGCATAAACTCACGCTTTTCTCCCAGAAGGGGTAGGCAGAGGTTCTCCTGGTAGTAATCAGGCACCTACGTTTCGTCTTGTCTGTTTCGTCCCAGGATGTGATAGAGGCGGGCCTATCATCATATCGGGCACAAATTCCTAACTCCGGGCTGATAATGAATAGAAAAATCCGATATCACTTTGCCCGACTCGGGATTCGAACCCGAAACCTCAGTTTTGTAATTTGTAATCATATCTTAGTATAACGACGCCACCGAGGCAGTCAAATAAAGGCAGTTATACCTTTCCTATGAATACCTTCCTTTTTTTAAAAAAGGTAAGAAAAGTATTTAAATAAAATATATTTTTGCTTTCATTGTCTTATTTTTTATGATTGCCTTTAATTTATTAATATTCCAATAAATCTTACTAAATTATGCACGATATCAACATTCAACATAATATCTCAAAATGGTAACTGCCTTATTATACGTTGGCATGACATAATGAGCCCTAGTTAGAACGAAACTTGTTATTTTTTAATTAATATGCATGCTTGATGCTTGTTGCAACGTTAAAAACTGTTATAAAATCAATTATAAAGTACCTATAAAGTGTTCTATGCGCAGCTCGAATGTTTCATACTTTTAAATTTTTTGTATGTATTTTACGTTTATTCATAATTACGGCAGGTATAGGCTCGGATTTTGGAATATCACCTATTTAAAATTCTAACTAGACACGTGGCAAATATATACATAATTGGTATATCCGTTAACTTCATTTTACTATACGATTCCTATGCGGTGATATTCAAGGATCGTTAACTCAACATTTTCCATGTATGTGGCGAATGTAAACATTTTCTTCTCAATAGCTGCCATGTTTAATGCTAATTTGTTTAGCAGGTCTCACGTCGAGAACTATGGTGCTTCGTGTTTCAAACACTATTATTAGTTTATTGAACTTGACGTAAAATTTAATTTTATTTATTTTACGATATTATGTATCTAGATGTCTATGCGCGTTAATGAACATGTTAAGGCTCTCTGATCGATAGTTCATTGCCTTCGGTGCAGACGTAAAAAGTACTCACTTTATTCTAGTATCTAGACAGATTGTATTTGTAAAGACAGTTTGTATTAGCGGAGTTTAAAAAAATCGTGCCGTGTTTATTTAATAACGAAATGATGCACTGCCAATAATTTTTGGTACTCAAATCCATAAAAACGAACAACATACACGAATTACAAACCAAGTAACATGATTGGAACAGTAAGTACGTGTATTTAAGGTGTTATTACTTATTATTTGCATTCCTTTAACGGCCTTATTCATAGACAGTTTTAAAACCTATTTTAGCTAGCGAATATTTTGTCCCTTTCGAACGACTTTTGGATTCAGTTTGAGTGAAGATAAAACATTCGATAACTAAAATAGCTTTTAAAACTGTCTATGAATAAGGCTGAAGGCCGCAATATGTGCAATCAGATTACCTATACCTGGTGATCAATTTCATAGCAGACATACATTCTAAACAATACAGGATTGTAAGCTACGTTTCTCTTTCAAATCTTACCAATTTTGTTAATAAATAAATATACAAAATTAAACCGTTAATTAATGTCACTTAACATGAAAAATCGAATAATAAGTACTATCTATTAGTCGAGCTACGTTTCATTTCTACTTCACTTGCGTTTCTGCGTAGGCCGTAGG
This sequence comes from Theretra japonica, assembly GCA_033459515.1. Classification (NCBI taxonomy): domain Eukaryota; kingdom Metazoa; phylum Arthropoda; class Insecta; order Lepidoptera; family Sphingidae; genus Theretra; species Theretra japonica. Next base: position 14,981,589 of record CM065931.1, read on the forward strand.
GCGACCCGACCTTTACAACTTTGAGCAGACGTCATTTAAAATATCGATTTGTCTATGCGTCTCCCGGTTCATTGCTGTCCATTTTAGAAATAATTTATTGATAGAAAGCTATTATTTCCAAAACCTACTTGACCACAGAGTACAATAAAAATACTTGACATTGGCAGAGTTGTCGCGTCTGTGATATACCCATTTAAAAAAAAAATTGAATTAGAAAGCTATTAGTAAATCTCACCAACCAAAATCGTTACGCAAACAAAGAACTAGAATTCAACAGAAATCGCGTGGTTTTGAATACTATGTAGCTATTACAACAATTAATAAAAGTGTTAAAAACAAACGTATAAATATAATTAAATCTACAAGAAATTAGTAGTTTAGATATTGTAAGTGCATGAGTCTATATCCTAATGAAATATCGAGCATGGAATGTATGACAAGATTATTGCTATTACCTACAAAGGCACACTAAAACAAGGTAAATCGTACTAAATGAAAATTTATTTCACATCAATATTATTTACCTAATAATAAATACAAATGAAAGATCTCATTTTATTATTTATATACAAAAATAAAACATAGTTATTTATTACTAATAAGTTAGGCGATAAAAAAATCGACAGCCATAAAATTAATCACAAAAAACTTTGGGTCGTGTCTGAAACCTTATGCCTTGGCCATTTACAGTGATTTAATATACAAAATAAATTAGAATGTGCAATTTAAAAGTGTTCCAAATTAGGTAATTAATTAATGTCGCCCATTTGCCTCATTTAATAAATTAAGGCCTAATTTAAATCAAGTATTAGGCAGTTAATTCACGTGTAATTAGAATTTCTCATAAATAACCCGTGTGAATATATCAAACTAACTAAGTATTTTATTTTATACATCCATCGATGCACAATTACATTTTATTTGCAATGTTTACGACATGATTTTCCTTACATATTCCAACATTGTTGATTACATCAAAACAAAATGTAAACATATTGAAACATCATATAACTATGTTCAATTAAATAACATTTCAAGCCTTTCATAATTTAGATGAAGCGACACGCATTTTTAAATGGAACCGGTAGTGATAAGACTTCATTATGCGTATACCGGTTTCAAAATATCACGTTTAGACTAAAATAAAAATAAGTATGCACAACTTAATTATTCAATCAAAAAACTTACATGTAATCTTTTTATAAATACGTATGATTTTTAACGTACCATTTATACAGAAGTATATTTCTAAAGCCTAGAGTTAATCGACCAATGAAATAAGTTACAGTTCATGGTTAATTTGAATGCTCTAGGATTTAACGTGGCATTGACAAATAATATTATAAATTTCACAAAACGTTGTAGTTTAAAAACACTTGCGTGTTAACAGAGATTACAGCAGTACATAAACGTAACGTACAGTTTACGTTAATATAGCTACTGTGATACGACGCGTGCGTGTGCGTTATTTTTCACGTACTTACTATGCGCATTTTTGTGTTCCTTCGTGGAATATTACTGAAGTTAAATTGGGTTGTGTGTTTAGTGTTTAAACATTCTCCGAACGAACGATGGAAATAATAAAACCTTAAGTATGGTTGGGTGGTTTTTGGACAGCGACCTTCACAAAATAAGAGCTTTCTAGTGAAGTTCACTCTATGTAAACTAAAATGAAAACGAAATGATTAAACTGATGTGCTAGTTAACAAAATACTTTTTGGGATAGCTAATTAGATTTCGTTAATTACACTTACTTAGCTTCGTATGAGGTTATTCGCTGGCAATACGCTAACTATGCCACTAAAATATTATGCCTCTAGATTTTAGAACCTATTCGAACGGAATCGAAAAATACTTATATATTTCTAGAAAAATACACACTACTCGCATACTTTTAGAGAGACGTACGATGAAATCGAATGCCAATGAATCGCTGTAATAAAGATTTATCCACAGCATAAGATCTCAGACAGCAACTTGATCAATAATAATATAAAAATATTGCATTTAGTTATTCACATTTTCAAACCTTAATCCTCGTTATATCGAAACATTATCCGTCACATTTTTCTTATCGCGCGATAACATCGTAACGCGAATTCGTAATTATACACGATAATGTGATTTACTATTTATATATTTATTGGTTCGGGGCTGTACGCTTGATGGGAGACGGGAGAAGACGCGCCATAGTCGGGGGTCGTGGGGGTCGAGGTGGGCGGCGAGTCCAGCGGCCTCGTCAGCGCAGGGGCGACGTACTCGGGGAACCTCACACTCGACTCTTCTTGCAGGGGGGCGGGCGGAGTGCAACTAGGGAACGGACTTAGCAGCAAAAACGTCCCGAATGCGACAATAGACGCCATGATAAGGATGATGGTTCTAGCCTCGAAGCCGGCGCGCAGGCCAGCCCACGCAGCCATGTTCACCAATAGCAGTAGCACGGAGATGCGAATGAGCCTCACCGCCGTGGAGTGAATGCGCCCACCACCGACGCCGCTCATGTCGCACGGCCCATAGGCGAAGTACAAATTGTGCTTATCTCCCACATGCTTGAACATTAAGTAGAGCAGCCCAAAAGGAGCGATTAGGGGACACGCGAGACTGTACACCATCGTGATAGAGAAAATAGCTATGCTCCATGCATAGTGGACTCCGAATGGGAACTCATACAATATGGCTCGTTTCACATAACTCTTCTCAGCTTTGGATTTGGACTGCAGCAAATACCACACGTAAAGAAACAGCTCAGGGAATCGGATTAGCTCCAGGGCGGTACCGATGAAGCCTGAAGTTATTACGTAGTTGACGAAGAAGGCGCCTTTATCGGGCAGGAACACGCAGTCCCATCTCATGGTATCATTCTGATGATGTAGGGTCCACATGAGGAAGGTCTCCGCACTGGCCAGCCCCAAAGACGGTAGAATCAAAGTCATGAGTAGAAGGAAAGATACAGTCTTGGTCATGATTGAGTAATTCTGTTGGGATTTGGTCCAGTGAGACAAGAATTTATCAGAAAACGCCACAATGGCAGGCATGACTGCAGCCATTGTCCACAATAGCAAAGTTGGCAGGAATTCAAATATAATGCTGCTTATTTTGCTAAGAGACTCTGGTTTTGCAACCATTGTGTTGAATAAATTCACTACAATTGCCGGGGTGGTTAAAAAGAATAACACAAGAAATAGAAAGAAGTTGACCATAATGGCTTTTACATACCAAATGCCCGGTTGAACACTAAGATTCTCCCAAATAATATCAGCTGGGTTTGTAGCATGGGACAGGACCCATCCACGATGCAGACTAAAGTGGTTGATCACATGCTCAGCTAGTTGATAAGATGGCAGTGTCAAGAAGGCAATACCTAGTGGATCATTAAGCACCATAGCACGGCATCTCTTGGCCTCATCCTTCAGTCTCTTCTCTTCATTCATATAAAATTCTAAAGCATCTTGATCAGGCCCACACCAACTCTGCCTCACTGTAATCCTCTTTCCAGTCTTCTTGAAGTAAGTGTCGCTGTAGATTAGAGCTTCATTGACCATGTCCTTCTTCTCCTGCACTTCATTCAATTTATTAATGTTATAAGCAAGGCGCAGATCAATTATTTGAATATGAGGGAAGTTGTGAGCAAAGTATGCCCTTATTGTTGACTCATTCCTGTCTGCCTTTGATATGTTTGTGATCATTATGGTGCCTGTTAGTGATGTAGGCACAGGCTTACGCCCAGTGCACCTCCTCATTATCAGTACTGATATTGGTAAAAACGAGATGCTTATCAGAGTATGAACCCATAGCCAATAAGATCTCCCGTTCAGGTTACTCAGTGTTGTTTTACTAAAAGTACTCACATCAACATCCAAATTGTTCCCTTGGAAGTTGACTGGCAGGATGATACCGATCGAGACTATAGTCACAATAAACATCAATGTTATTGCGTGTCTTTGGAATGAGAGGTAATGGACGGCGTCTGGGCCGCACTTGGCCAGCACTTGTTCGCGGGTAAGGCGGAACACTGCCGGCAGCCATGTGAAGAAGCCTTCGTCGATGTTGGAGGTCTCATCTTGGCTGCGTCGCCGCTCCACCAGCGCGTCGTTGTCTCCGCCGCGGTAGAATAAGTTCATCCACCTGCTCTTTGTTCGCTGCACGAGCGCCATACGCCCATAATTCCACGCAGTACGTCTTAGCACGGTGAATAATATAATCAAACACGTCCATGCTATCAAGTTCAGAATTAATGTTTGCGGTATTCCGTTGTACGCCCCGGTGATTATGACGTTCTGTGAGGGGTTCACCAGCATGCAGCCCTCATCATCCGTCCCGTTGGAGCTATTTGAGGCGCCCGCAGGCACCGTCGAGAACAATATTTCGTTTGTAAAGCGATTCATTTCGATGTCGCAACTCACGGTCAGTCGGGCGGTAAAAGAGAAAGTATTCACATAATGATTTTTCCTCAAAAATGTAAAGAACACTGCACAAAACTTATTTGTGTACACTAACACCAGTTTCCCGATACCATCTGGAAATTCTATTATTTAGATAAATTGGATAAAGAGATACCAAAAATGTATGACGTCTGTCCGATCTAGCGAGACAGTAATACTCTGTATTGCCAGCTTTAGACTTGACAATTACCTTGTTTTGCACAAAACAAACTTATCGTCAAAAGAATTCCAAGTAAAATTTTTAGTCATTATTGATTTAATGCCATGAAACATATGTCACACTTATGAAATATATTATTTATAGCGGTATTCAGATATTAAGTGTTTGGAAGAGTCGGCAGCCGGCAGGGACTAAGTGGGACTTCACCGAACCTACATCAGCTAAATTGCTGACATACATAAACCTGTGCCTTAGCAAGGGTCGAATTAAAAGTACCGTGAGGGGTGAGCTTGAACCAAGGAATATGCATGAAGATGTGAGAAACGAGAACACAATAAAGTGGATGAAGCAAAAGTAACATGTACGTCAGGATCAATCAGAGCGGAAATACTTAACCTCTGCACTTAAATAGTTAATTTTACATAATATATTATGTTGTATGTTCTTATATATTTTTCCGATTTGATCCGCCAACACATCTATTATATATATATATATATTATCAGCCCATATACGACCCACTGCAGGGCACGGGCCTCCTCTACAATCGAGAGTACGATTGAGAGTGGTTAGGCCATATAGTCTACCACGCTGGCCTAGTGCGGGTTGGCGGACTTACACACCGTAGAATTTTTTTAAAATCACTACGGTATGCAGGTTTCCTCACGATGTTTTCCTTCACCGTTAAAGTGCGTGGTGATTGACTATCAATACACACATAACTCCGAAAAGTCAGAGGTGTGCCCTGGGATTTGAACCCGCGACCACCGTGAACATGTAGGCAGCCGAGTCTGGTCCGATACCACGAGGCCACCACGCACTATTATAGCAATACATCTATTATAGCAAGACTTAATTTATCTTAATATGGGGTCAGGACTATATATGTGATTGTTGAGTGTATTTATATTTTATTTAGTATTTATGATATAAAGGGAGCGCTGGTACTTCAAAAACGAAGATAACAATTCTGGGGTCACCTTTTTCTACCGTACTATTGACTGATATTTGACGGTTTGTCCAACATGCATGAATTATTTAAAAAAATAGTTAGGGGCTATTGAATTCCACTCACACTCGTTTTAGACGAAAAATAACTAAATTTACTTTCGGTTACCAATGGAATTTATGGCAATTTGTTGTTAAATGATTAGTTCATTTTTTACTAATATGGCATTGGTACAAACATTATGCGTGAAAAAGTGCATGGTGGCCTGTTGGTAAGCGGACCAGACGTGGCTGCCAACATGTGCTGCCACACGGCGGTCGTGAGTTCAAATCCCAGGACACATCTCGGACTTTTCAGAGCCCCCGTGTATTGATAGTAAATCATCACGCACTTTAACAGTGAAGGAAAATATCGTGAGGAAACCTGCATACCATAGCGATTTGTAAAAAAATCTATGGTATGTAAAGTTCACCAACCCGTACTAGGCCAGCATGGTGGACTACATGGCCTAACCATTTTCAGTCGTACCCTTGATTCGATTCTAGAGGAGACTGACGCCCTGCAGTGGGACGTATCTGGGCTGATACAGTACAGTACTAACATTACAAAAAATAATATCTAAGTTTTTGAAGACGCAAATTTATTCCAGCACTCCCTCTATAATATAAATACTCTAAGACTGGGCTATAAATAAACACACGTAAACATTTTTTGTGTGGTGCTTATGTATAAAAGCAATTATAGAGTGATAGCTTAATTGGGAGATACTATGAAGACTCCTTAAAAGGAAGGAGAATAATTACGCCGCCTGCCGAACCACAGCTTAAAAATACAGATTATTTCAAAATGTCAATCATTCTAAATAATAAGGAAATAAAAAAATCGCTTTTAAATCTACTTCTCAGTTGTGTACAATTTTCTACAAGGAATTTTGCACAAGGTATCTTACAAATAATGTCTTTGGTAATTGGTTAAAGACTGTTCAGACATCAGGCAGAATAATATTATGTTAATATTTCGGACGGAGGCCAAATGCTTTTTCAATCAGACCAAGTTTTCTCTTTCTAACTTTAGTCCTTGTGTTCCATTAGCTGACAAATGCAAATGAGATTAAGAAGTTTGATTTGTACCATAAAACAGCCATGCTTTGCTTAAATGTATAATATGTTAAAATGTTACTTTTTTATAAATAAGATTGTCTTACTTGTTTATTTTGTAATAAAAATAGAGGCTTTATTTAATTAAAATATTCGTAATTATTAGATGATTTACTGTTTTATACAAATGAGCACTGTTGTTCATAAAACTTATATTTGCAATTGGCATTATGTTTTTAAGTCACGAACAGGAAAAAAAGTATATGGATAGAGTGAAACAAATATATTGAACTGTATAAGAAAATTGAGACAGATATATTTGATAATGAAATGTATGAATATGAAAGAAATTCTGAAATTCGTACAAGTTCGACCGTTCGATTAACTTGTTTTTAGTTAAATAATTATTTTTTAATGAATTCATACTCAATTTTTTTGCAATTATAATGGCGGAGTTCGATTGGAATAATTATTTAGAAACTACAAAGTGTATCGCTGTGCCCGAAGAATTGTTTTCTCATGTAAGTTATGAAGTATTTTTTTAGTGTTGTATAATAACATTTTATGAGTGTTTAATTGCAATTATTTTATTCACTTTTTTAATACACTTAATAAACTTCAAGTTATCACGAGTATTTCATGGCTATATTTAAATTATGATTAGTAAAAGAAAAAAACAAGTGGGTATGATCAAGTCACAAAAATATATCTATTTTTAACCAGCGATCGTTGTAATGTACATAAAACTCATTAGAGCGTTTATGTTTATTGTAATTTGTATGCGTTAGAGTAGTTAATCATTTCTTTTATTATTTTAAAATTGCGAATACGTATTAAACCAGATGTTTTTTTATCACATATGTTACACTAAGCATAAGATAGTTATTTTTGTAATTGCTAAATCAAAAACTACTATTTAATACTCTATTCTAACAAATTAAATTTAAAGAAAAAATATATTTGTTCCAAATAAAAATCCAATTAATAAAAATTACCATGTTGCACAACCTTAATATGAATATATTTTACTAATCAAGAAAGTATTTTATTATTTTTCATATTAATTTAACTAGCTTATTTTTTATCCTTAAAGAATAAATATATCATAATTTCATTAATAAAAATGATTATGAGGGTTTACTTTTTTAACAAAACATTGCTGAAGATAACATAAAAAATCACATCTATTTTATGTGATAGAATATGAAAATAGTTATTTGTTTGAGTGCATTAAGATATTTTGTAATTATTTCAAAACTATGCTCAGTTTTCAGTGTAAATATAATTAATAACTAAAGAATATTTACTAGCTCCATACATTTAAGTAATATATTCACTAGCTTTTGTTTTGAAGCTTCTAAAAGTGATATAAGATAACAGGGAAAAAGGGATACCCAATACCCCTTTCCTCTTACCATCCTTTTTCTTTCCTGTTCCCCTCTCAATTGGGCCGGCAATACATCCATGATCCATCGTTGTGGATGTTCAAGGGAGGCAGTGATCACTTCCCATCAGATGACCTGTTTGCTAGTTTGCTGGACCTATGCAATAAAAAGAAACATTTAGGACGTACGCCTTTTAAAAATTTAAATTTCTACATGTTTGGTTCTTGGTGGCCCGTCTTCAATATATTACGCATATATTTTGATTTATTGACTAGTCAAGTCAATAAGCAAATTAATCAGTGTGTACAAGTACCTACAATAAAATAGATACGAGGGACTGGTCAATAAGTTCATGACATTTTGAATGAAACACAAGCTTTTTGATAAAAAATAATTTTATTTTTCAATATAGTCACCTTTCAGCTCTATACATTTTGTCCAATGTTTCTCCAATTTTTTTATCCCTTCCAAAAATAAGATTTCGGGAGATCCTTAAAATAGGTATTTGTATGCGAGATGATTTTGTCATTGGAGTCAAATTTCTTTTTCTGTGTAGTCTTGGTTTGAGTGATGGTTTTTTCCTGCAAAAAATAATGCTTAATGAGCACACGAAATTTCCTCTTCTCCATTTTCTTCATCAAATCAATCAATAGTCTGCTTTAAATGGCTATAAAACACAAAGTTGTAAGCGCAAATTGTTCAAATTTTGTCAGGAATCAACTGATAGATGCCTGTTGACATGGGCATTGTTTTTTTACCCATAAAGATACCGAAAATTCCAACAATCATGGATTAATTGACCCGCCCTAGTATTATTTGTTACTTTGTAGTGGTTCTTTTAAAGTCGGTTTTTTTAAACATATATTTTTTATTATAAATTGCAATACCCCATCAAATGTGATATGATTGAAGCAATAATAAATAACTCATATTTTTAAATGCTATGAAACATTAACTTAGTAATGTGTGATGTGTTGACATTATAATTTAAAATAAATATTAGATTATTTGTAACTGACTTGTAAGTCTATATTACCTAATAATATGATAGTAAAAAAAACATTCCAGAGATATATTCACATACATTATAATTTGCCCAAAAATACTGTTAATTTTCATCCAACTTAAGTAATGTTTACTACATAAGCATTTAAAGTATGTTTGTACAATAAACTATTAATAAAATATTTTTTGGTGTAAGTAATAAAATTTTCTATCCTTATAACATGATGACTATTCTATTTTAAGGCATGCCATTCAACATAAAAGCTTAATACTTATCTTGAAATAAAATTTTATATAAATACTGCTTTTGAATAATTCAATTATCTCCATAATCAAATACTTATGAAATCTGGTGGCAAATTGAATACAATTTCTCAAATCAATTATGCATGTAATCAAGATTGTTCAAGATAATAAAGAGATACAGTGTTAAAACAGGTTCCTTTAGTTTTTATTAAATTATGTTTGTTATTATATATATTTCCTATTGCTATATAGTATATTCTGGAAAGTGTAACTTAGCTCACAATTGCAATTTTCGAGCAAACACATACTGCAGATGAATAGAAATTCAGGTAAATATGCACACCTGCAGATTGCATCTAGTATTTTTTTTATAAATAATATGGATAAAGTAGATGCTATTGTTGTAAAAAAATTAAGTAATTCATTTACATAATTTATACTAAAGCTTTTATAGTAATCATATAAAAGAACTTGGGTATAATATGCTGCAATATTGTTATACATAACAAACAAAACACACACTATTATGCAATAAGTATACTTATAGCATAATAATGATATGAAACATGATTCACCCAAAGTCTTAATCCATTTCATCCTTGTTAAAGCAAATTAAGGGTATTAGAAAATAGCATTGCTATTTTGGACCTTATTTTAAGTCTCCTGTAATCGCTCATTAAACAAAGCAATGAGCATTACAGAGAATATGTGATTGAAATACGTAATTTCGGCACCCCACCGTCAGTTGCGCAATACGTACAAACATAGTCAAATCTCAGGCAGTGGTTTAATTATTTATAGCTGGCAAGTGGCACGCGATAGTGTTGCGTCACGTAAGGACTGATTTGAGTTACTTACATCACTTGTAGCCTGTCAATTGTTCTCTATTGCTTGATACATGTTATGGGGCGTCGGTACGTGATGATTGGGCTTAACGGTCAATTGATTGATTTTTTACAATGATTTTCGTGTTGTCCTGAATGGGATATTCAAGTATAATATTAGGAATTGAGTAATATAAATATAAGTGCGTGGTGGCCTGTTGGTAACGGACCAGACTCGACTGCCTACATGTTCACGGTGGTCGCGGGTTCAAATCCCAGGGCACACCTCTGACTTTTCGGAGTTATGTGTGTATTGATAGTCAATCACCACGCACTTTAACGGTGAAGGAAAACATCGTGAGGAAAGCTGCATACCGTAGCGATTTTAAAGAAATTAACTAATTAATTAACGCCAACCCGCACTAGGCCAGCGTGGTGGACTATATGGCCTAACCACTCTCAATCGATTCACTAGATTGTAGAGTAGGCCCGTGCCCAGCAGTGGGACGTATATGGGCTGACAAAAAAATAAATAAAACGAATATGGTTGAATTTTAGAGAATGTTTATTGTGCTGAATGTAAAAAAATCAGCCAGCCGTCAACTTAAGTCGGTCGCGCCAATGTATCAGTCTTATGTTAGATGTTTTTGGAATTACGAAAAGCATTTCAGCCCCTTCACTTTTGAGGGTTATAATTTTCGATTAGAAATAAATTAATTTTCTATACATAAACATTCGTGTCGGCATGAACATCGAACCAGCGATCCTTCCTTTCACCGACAGCGGTTTAATTATTGCGCTACATGGGCCGTAATATATTGCACTGTTAATAGGATAATTCCTGTGTGAAAACTGAAATCTGGAGGTCTACAAACAGCTAATTCGTATTAATGTCGGATCGTGCAAGTGCAAAAATTAAAGTTTTCTGTGAGAAGCGGCGTGGGTGTAGGGCGCGGTTCGGCGAGCGTCTAATACGTCTGGAATGAAGAGCTAAAAGGACACTGCTCGCCTTATTATTTTTCTTTTTGCGCATAGGCACGGACAACAGATTGCGGGTGCTGTAGTAATCTTGACTAAGACGACCTGACCTACCAATCTTGTCCGAAACGTGCTTCGGTAGACGTAAAACTGCCAAAGTGAGACGCTACCGTGCGTTCCCGAGTCTAATCGTTTGTCGTTAATTCTAAAATTTTATGATTTATTCCAAACCACCAAGTCACTAGTCTATTTTGTTTCCCAAGGCAAATTAAACTTCGGGCATAGTGCATCAGCAAAAATTATCACTTATCAAGACTTTCACTTTTAACATACATAAATGTTGCGGTTTTACAGTCGTAAGCAATTTGTATGAGCTGTGCTTAGAAAAAATATGACTTTCATAAAACTTTATAGCATAAAACTGCAAGTTCAGTTTTCTATAGGTGGCAGAGCTGCGCTGTAACCAGTATTGATTGCAGCATTAATAGACTGCGTCCGACGCGGCGGGAAACAGACAAATAGCTACCTACAGGTTATACAGACTGCAGACAGCCCTCCGTAGTACAGTTATAATTATGAGATATCGAGTGGAAACGAAAGGTCGGGGGTTCGATCCCCACAGCGAAATAAATGTTTGTGATATCATTGAATATTTGTATCGAGTTTGGATGTTGTGAGATTGAAAAGTCTACGAGTATTTTTGTTTCTGATGAACGCATGTCTGGATTTACTTTAATTTCGGGTTGCGCCTATGAAATTTCACATAACTATGTATAAATATATTTTCATACATTAATTATCTCTGCGATGATTGAAACGATAATTTCCAGATATTAAACTTCTTAGCTGCGGCAATTGGTCGTCAACTCATGTAAAGGGAATTTTGCATAATTTGCACAATTTTGCATTACATCGACATGGGTCATAAATCATAATCCAAATGATTCATATGGGGAATTTTAACAACATGCTATTCCGTGACTTTCCTGTTGCAACATAGAGGCTATCTTTTAAAGGAGCATAATATTATATCTGTAGGGTCGCGGGATTGATACTCCCAAGTATTTTTATAGTACACAGATATAGGAGAAAGCCTGGTGTAGCCTGTAGGACATTGTTGTTAATAAAACACAGGTTTCATGAATACCGCTGACCTCGAACACCATACATATTCTACGGAAACGTAATAGGTACTGTACTGTACTGTAATAGGTAATTAGTAGAAACAAATAAATATAAGAATCTGGTCATTTGTTTGTTCATTGTTATTTTTATATAGCAATTTATAGTAATAAGGATACATACATTTGTGTTGCTGATTCTGAGAAAAGTTCTTATGCATAATGCAGTCCCTTGGTCGGTCTTGGGCGCATCGTAGCTAACTCTTTCGGTATTTCACTATCGCGTTGCTTGTCTCTTTCAAACCAATTCTTTAAACACCAATACCAAACTAATTCCGGAATATTTGCTTCCAGGTGGAGATCAGCCTCAACAATGGCATCAAACAGGGCATGCTCCTCGAAGTGTGCCACAAGAACAACCCCGACATCTACTGGATCGCGGAGATCACCATGGTCTGCGGACACCTCCTCCGAATCAAATTCATTGGGGCTGACAGCGACTTCTGGTGCGATATATCCAATACAAAAGTACACCCGCTTGGCTGGTGTGGGAAATACGATGAGCTGATAGAACCTCCTGATGAAATCAATGAGAAATATGGAGATACCATTATAGATATGATGCAAAAGGCTTTGTTGAACGGTCAATCGGTATCCCTGGAGGCTTTGAACAATAAGGGCTTGTCGCCTATAGATAGAATCAAAGTGGAGATGAAAGTGGAAGTGCAGAACACTCTCGACCCGTACAGATATTGGATAGCAACTGTGAGTATTATACATATACATGTACATTTTTATTTGTGTGACACTGCTGTGTCTATTTGGACTAAGAATTTGATAAAGAACCCAGTAGGTGACTGGATATAGGTTCTCTATGTCTTTTTTTTGGCGTTGGTCCACCAAATGATGTATTGGGGTTAAGGAAGTCAACGAAGATTCATCATCATCGTCATCAACCCATTGCAGTCCATAGTTGCTGGACATAGGCCTCTCCCAAGGTATCCCTTAGAGCCCGGTCTGCTGCTTTATGCATCCAGTCGTTGCCCGCCCTCTTGTACAAGTCATCCTGTCATCTGGCCATGGGACGTTTCACGCTACGTTTGCCAAGACGCGGTCTCCGCTCCAGAACACGCTTACTCCAGCGGTTATTTGTTGACGATGATTGAAGTGATCGATTTAATAACATAAATAGGTACCAATTATCTGCGATTTTATTCGCGTTGAACTTGTAAAAAGAACTTTCAAATCCCTTTCCCTGTCTCCGTCTAAGTATGTTTAGTTTTTAGAACACACCAATATTATAATTTAATTGTTTCCAAGCTTTCGTCATTATCGGCGTGAGGCATAACATATTATATGCAAAACAAACCCCTCTGAACTCAATATAAGGCAGATATCTTTACATTGCATACACTTTAAATTAATTTATATTTATAAGTGTAGATAGATATGCATATCATCCATTTATCTTCAGGAATGTCATTACACTCCACAGTTACGGTAACAAAAAAATACAGGCTTGTTATCATAGTTGTAAAAACGGTATTATTCAGAAGATTATTCGTAAGGTTTGAGAGAAAATAACAAAATAACATTTAGGCACAATTGTTTTTTGCTGAAGTAAGTGGATGATAATTCGCCGCCTCTTATTAAACTTTTTCACATTGTATCACGTTCTACTTTTCATAATAGCCATTGTACATAAGTATATAACGTCGCGAATTTATTAGACTATACTAAAAAATATTTTTTTATATACACTTAACAGGTTGGCTTATGAGCAAGGGGGTCCAAGCAAGCGGGTGGTGTGAGATTACTTTATAGACTTCCCCCTAGAAAAAATGTGTACATAAGACTTATTGGTGCATAGGCTAAATCACATCAGGGACTTAAAACCCCCACCAGTACGCTGATCCGGAAGGTCGGTGACGGCCACATACCCTTCGGAATATCGTCTGAGATTTGAATGGGGCCATAAGAATCTTTCCGCCCAAAATAATCCTAGGATATCAGTATGTTAGTACGTTCTACTTGGCGTTATTTCGATACGTGTCAAGGTCCACCTTCCAATTAATTTTCTTCATTCAAACTTCAGCGTTCTCGCTTATAACACTATTAACTCTCGTTTTCCTTTTTTTGGTCAATCTCGAGATCTCCAAAAAATAATATATGGTATGTGAGATGTTTGCATAAAAATATAATAATTGAGTTACGTTTCGCGTACATTTAGCACGGCGTTGGAAGGTCATTTCCTTGTATTAAAATTTTGCCACATTTTCCGTATTCGCGCAATCAAGGCCCCGAGGCCCGATGTGTATCGCGTCTTCAACTATGCGAGAAATTAATGAGAAATAAGTCGCTGTATGTATGGTTCTTAATTTTGATGAATTGTTGCTAAACAATCCGAAAAATTTAATATACGACTTTGTGTTCGTTAATAACATTAATGATTAAGAATTGATAAATAAACTAGCTTTTAGCTAAAATTGTAGAATTTTATAACATATCTATCGCTCACACACTATGGACTTTACATTGTTTTATATCCAAAGCATATTTTGTGGCTTACAAATGAAGCATTTTAAATGTTTATTGACATAAAATAGATATTTAACAAAGAATTGCGATAATTTAATTGAATTGCACTGCGCTTACCAATAGGTAGTAATTTTATGTGTAAGAATAAAATAAAAAAACTAGATACAAAATAAAATACCTATGTGTCTGGGGTTGCCGTCATTCTCACACATTAAAACTGCAGAGCGTAAAATATCAACCTAAATTATTCACAAGGCAGGTGTTATTATATTTAAGAAGTTAAAAAATATAATATGATGATTAAATACGTTTTTATTACTCAAATTACTCAGTTAATTGTGTTTCTTTAGTATATATAAAAATGTTGTGTTGATATTCAGGTGTGCGAAAATGTCGGTGGTAGGCTGTTGCTGCGCTACGATGGAGCTGATGATGATCAGCCGCAGTTCTGGATATTCTTCACCAACCCGCGCCTCAGCAGCTTCGGATATGTTACTAATAAGGTACAACCATATTGACGTTTATTTTAACGTACTTAACACCATAATAAGCTGTTTTGTTACATAATTCTATTGCATGTAAGTTCTTGAATATAAAATAATGGCCACTGTAGTATGTATTTTATACAGCCCACTATGTATATAGCCACTACCACATTTGGTTGGTGCAAATGTTTTACAATATCGCAAAATATCGGTGTTTATAAAGATTAAGCATTTTTGGTATATTTGTGGTCGTCAACATGTCTGTTACCGTACAACTGCGTGAAATCCTAAGTTAAACTACTTTTGCACTTTTCAGGGCTCGCCATGGCAATTCAAGTACCCGGGTAAAGTGAACAAATTCTCGTGTAAGAACAAACTGAGCACGCAGTTGCGACAGAGCGCCGAGGAGTCCATCAAGGAACCTACGCCTGCTGACTTATTTCTGGTAACTTGCGCTCATGTTAGATTAATCATTATTTTTTCACTTTAAATTTCTTAAAATTCTTTATTATTTATATAAAATTATAATTTTTACGACTTGACTTTACTCATATGATTAACTAAAAATATTATACTTAACAGCTATCACCTCGATTCCCACAGGATCTCTGAATCCTTTTCGGCATAAAAAGTAATTTAAATAATTCTATTGTCTATAAGGTGTGATAGACAAAAACATAATATATTAGATCAGACATTTCTTCCCTATGTAAAAGAAGAATAAACCAACAATCATCACATATTAGAGATTGTATCATAATATATCAATAATTTCAGTTAAACACAAGCCTCGAAGCGCACAGTTTCGTGACCGGTATGAAGTTGGAAGCCCTCAACCCTCAAGACATGAGGACCATCCGTCCCGCCACCGTCTACAAAGTATTCAATAACTTCCACTTCCTGGTCGTCATAGATGATCACGTGGAAGATTACGAGGACACCAAAACCGCCTGGCTCTGTGACTGCATGCACCCCTACATATACCCCATAGGATGGGCCCAAAAGCACAACTTAGTATTCAAAAACCCAAAAATATGGAAGGATGGTGCTTTCGACTGGGACGAATATCTAGCTATGACGTCAACGGTGCCCGCGCCTGACTACTGCTTCGGGACAAAACAGCCTTTACAAGGCATAGAAGTAAACATGAAGTTAGAGGCGGTCAATCCTCAAAACCACGAAGAGATACACGTGGCTTCCATTGATTCGATAGTGGAACACATGCTGTGCGTAGAACTGCTGCCTATCGGTGAGAAGTTCTGGTACTCTCAGGACAGCGACTTGCTGTTTCCAGCGGGCTGGTGCGACAGTAACAACTACGCTCTGCATATACCCGACGTGACTGCCACTAAGGAAGTAAAACGCGAGGAAATCCGCGTTGGTATCGAGGATATAAAGAGCACTGAGGAGTGGTGCGAGAGGATATTCTTCAACTACAAGTGCTACGCGGGCCCGTCCATCAGCAGGAACAAGTTGTCGCAGCTGCCGAAGCACGTGGGCCCCGGGCCCCTGTCGCTGGTGCTCAAGGAGGTGCTCAACAAGATCATATCCGCCTCCTACAAGCCCGCCAAGCTGCTCAAGGATTGGGAGTCGGAGGGGCCCGCAGAGGAGGGGATGAGGCTGGAAATGTTGCGGGCTAAGTGAGTTGTCATTTACTTTATAACAATGTAGCATAGCTTGATGCATCAGTAAATTGAACAATTTTTTTCAAATGATAAATTCATATTGGAATAATGGGTAATCGTGTATAGGAAATACATTGAAGGTTAAAAATGTTTAAGATTAATGAAAGTCAAATTGCTGTCTCCTAGTACTTCGCTTTTGCGTGTCACAGTGTACTACACTAGACTAACCGTCTTATTTACCGTGTTAAAAACTAGCTAAGCATTGCTCTATATATTCAATATGTTGCAATGTTGTGTGAATGTATCGATAAATAAGGAATGAATTATTTTCTGCTTTGTCAGGTTGAAGTCGAGCACGTACCACGCGTACGTGCCCATAGCGGGCAGCGCGGCGCGCGTGTCGTGGTTCTGCCGCGTGGTGTGCGGCAAGCTGCAGGCCTGCCCCAGCCTCTTCGGGCCCGACGACTACCCGCACCTCTGCCCCAACAACTGCCAGAACGTCGACAAGTCTACATTCCGTGAGTATTTTAACAGGTTCTATATAGACTAGAACTAATAGATAAATACATTTTTATTATACTGGTATGATACAGTGACACCCAATTGTCGATGTCACTATGATGAATTTTTCAGCCTCGTGTACTATTTTAACCATCCGGGTGGATACGAATATCATAGCGTCGGCTTTGGGTGTCTGGCAATCTCCCTTACTAAAGTATTATACACCAAATGAAAAACACCCAATAAAGTAATATTGTCATCTTCCCAGATAATGGTACAGAGCGTCGAGGAAGACCAAAGGGAAGCGTCAACGGCCGAAGGAAGAAGAAAAAAACTGCTCCAGAGAAGCGGGAGAAGGAGCAGCAGCCTTCTCAGGAGACAGAGAGCAACAAGGACGAGAAGGAGTCGGTGGAGAGCGAGCACAGTGCCGGCTCCACGCCGCCCTCCGAGGCCGGCACGCGCCCCAACTCCCCCGACAGCGTGCACGACTACAAGCGCTCCCAGCGGCGGAAGCGCGAACCACGCAGCAACTACCCCAAGATGGAGATGAAGACGCGAGGCGCCAAGCTTCCCAACTTCGCACTACAGATGAAGGAGGCACACTGGAATAAGAAAGATGTCGAGACGATATACAGCAACACGTGCGTCAAGAAACCCAGCTCCCACGATAGCGATACTGAAAACGAGTCCAGCTCCAATTCCAGAGATGCCAAGAATATTTCAGACGTGTCAGATACAGAGGAGCCGGAGCTGAAGAAACTAAAATTCACCTCGTACGATCCCCTGCCCTCTGACAACAAGATGTTCGAGAAAGACATGGCTATGTCGTGGGTGAAAGGTAAACTGAAGCTGTCTCCAAACCCGCTCGACTGGACCGTCGACGACGTCTATGCCTATCTTAGCAGCACTGATGACTGCAAACTCATAGCAGAGAAGATGAAGCAGGAAGAAATCGACGGGCAGGCTTTCATCATGTTAGATTTAACTGTTATAAGAGAGTTTCTGCACATGAAGAAAGAGTTTGCGCTGCAGTTGAGTAAACACATCGCCATGATAAGGTGGTACACGCTTAATTTTGAGGAGAATTGTGAATCGTGATATGTTCCTTGTTTTATTGTATGTCTAGTCCACAATAAAGTATTTTGTTGAATTTTGACTTTTAAATGCATATGAACTGATAATAAACATTGATAATGCATAAAACAAGGCTATTTACTTGAAACCATTTTTTTTTCTTTTTGATTTTGTTAGCTACCTATAGTTATTTCCTGAACTTTAATTTTAAACACTAATTAAATTCAATGATTTTAATAGCAAACATTGACAACAATCATCCAAAAGAATTTTTACGGAATCGCTTGCACAAATAATTACAAAGTCTTGCCATGAATGACTTCGAGTCACCGCATTCACTGGGAGAGAAGTCTTCATTCAAGTGTATATTTTTCTTTGCATAAGATACCTTCACTGGTATTTCTCTATCAGGTACATTAACTTCTTGCTGCATAATATAGTTCTCTAAAAATAACTTCTTCGCTGCTAATTTCTTTAGATTCTCCGCAGATGCGATTTGGTTTTTAAGTGTCTCTAGTTGTGGCGATTTTATGTTAATCTCTGATAGATGGTTTCGGTCGTTCATCTTGATTTGAACGCAAGGACCGTCGTTTAGTAAGAAAATATTTAATATGTCATCTGTAGTTTTTTCCGGTGTATCGTCACTCAAAACTAATTCTTGTGATGCCATATCCCCGCGTCCTGAGCACGTCTGTGTGATTACATCGCTCTCAGTCACTAGAGTGTCCGATTTATTACTGTCGTTCGATGCATCTGAAGACATTATGTGTTGTATCATATCTTTTATAAAGTCTTCCATATCAGCAAGCGAATCCTCTCTGTTCTTTGCCAATATTTCATGAAATCGTTTTTTATACATCTCGAAGTCCTTCATATTAGCATAAAAATTATCAAAAATCTCTTGCACTGTGGTTTTAAAGAATTTGATATTTGATTCGAGACTGCTGACTGAGCTCTCATCGGTTTGTAGCTGTTGGGAAACATTGCTGAACACTTGTATTTCCAATTTATCCAAGTCGGAGTCAGTTAGTGTCACTTTACCGCCACGAATAGAAGTGTTCTGAAAACTAGATTCCTTTACTGGAGCTTCGTCGTGTTCGTATCTCTTGTAATATTCATCGTCGGAGTTTTGGAAGTTTCTGTTTCTATACGAACAGGATGCGGTCATGAAGTCGGTTGAAGTGGGCACGTTCATGTCAGACTTGCATATGCTTTCTGAGTGAGTTGAGTTTTTTGGTGACTCCGACAAGTAAAAACTGCGATGTGGTTTTAAATTAAATTCGCGGACGTCATCTATAAAAAAATATTAATTCAGAAACTGAAAAGTTGACTCGTGTTTAAATAACACCATTTGGGAAGTAAATAGTTTGCTTATCTTACGTAGCTGTCACTAGTCTAAACTCTAATTAAAATTTAAAAATCAATCGTAAATATATATATGACTTCAATTAGAAAAACTAAAGCATAGTAGACTCAAATATATTATTATGGGGCAAACATTATTTCATCAAGACTATTGGTCACAAATAATAATAAAATAATAAATACTCCCAACAGTCATATACATAGTCCTGAACCCACACTACGAACGAGTCATGCCTGTATAATACACTATTTAGATATTATACACTATATAGTCTTCTGCCGCGGGTATCTGGAGTACTTATGCTAGTATTATATTTATTTTTGACAAACTCGTGATGCAGTTGGTTGAGAGCAGGTATCCGAACAAGAGCCTACGAGGTCGACCCCTAAGATAATTAATGTTTCTATGGCCTACAAATATATGTTTCGGCTCTAGGTGTTGTGACACAAAACCATCTTGAAGTTTCTATAAGTGGGCTTAAAGGTATCTCACTGTGCGGTTAGAACAACATGTGTGACTATTGGACAGTGGATACCTTTAGATTACCTACTAAAATTATTTGTTTTATAAATATATTGTACTCACCCATACTGAAAAAATAATATTGGTGAACATAAAAAAGAAAATTTGGCAAACCAACAACCAAAAATCTTAAAATCGACCAAAATCGTACAATTATTTGACAAACATTTGCGTTGAAATATTACTTCTAACGGTAAATTCAAATTTCGCGCTCTTTTAGTAATGAGCATAGTTCAGAAACAATAAAAAAAATGTGTACAAGACTTCATACATTCAATAAATATTAAAAAATGCGTCTAACATGTACGTATATTTAATACAATTATTTGTTTAGGAACCAAATTATAGCAACAACATTTTCCCGCCAAGAAACTGCGTATTTTTGTTACCTCACTGAACGACTCGCGCGGTACAAAAATCGTAATTTGTAAGTTATGACATTATCTAAATTTAAAAAATATAATAGCTTGTGTGTTCTGTGTTCTTAAATTACATTCATGATTCATAATTTATCTAATCGGTTATTTTCGTAAAATATAATATAATTTTATGGTTTAGCATTTCCAAACGTTCCCATAACGTTTCTATAAACGTCCATAGTCTATGAGTAACTATAAGACAGGAATAGTAATAGCATTATGCGTGAGTTGGAACGAATAAGAAAATTCAAATGCTAGATGAAAAAAATATAGATAAGCTCTATGGTACACCAGTCATTGAACCGTCAATTGTTGAACGAACGAACGACAGCGAATCTCAGAGGCCCCGCCTTTAAATATCCGTAATTTACAAATTCAGATAGTTTTCGAGATGTTATTATAATATACTAAACATCTAGGTAATTTATTTACTTTATACATATATATTCTTTAGTTGCGCGTTATCAGAAAAACTGCAGTAGCGTTATTGAATAGTAAATTATTGATTTGCCGTGCACTGCAACAAATAGTGGGAATGTGCGGTTTTGCAGTCACAATAGGCGGTGAAATTGTGTAATTAGAAGGGCTTAGGGTTTCGCGTCACATATTTATTTCACATAACAACTTTTTGTGTCATAAGTGTACGACAATTCAGTGAATTTGTCGTTACTATTTTTAGTGGGTGTTGTCATTGTGGCCAAAGCTTTATTCGGATTAGGTCATCAAGTGCGGTGAACATGTGTGCCGGGGAAATGTGTTTGGCTGTAATTTAAAGTGAATAATTTGTATTGTTGTTAGATACGCGAGTTGTACACGGTAGGAGTTGTGCTACCATGGGTACGGCAAAGTTTCTGTGTGTTATCGCGTTAGTGTCGCAGGCGGCGGCGTTATGTGAGTATTATTTACGTTAACTTGTGCATGTATCTCTGTATTTATCGATTGTTTGATTAGTTCAACTGTTTCTAATAAATCTGTATAATTAAATTACGCGAGGAGTCCTTTAGTTATGTGCAGCGGCGAGTCCCTTTCATCGGCCGGTGCAAGCTTTACACTCTGTTTCACACGACCTTTTCAAAGGTTCACTGTTTTATGTTTTTGTGAGAAATACATGTTAATTATAGTAAAAACTGGGCAAACATTCACCAATCAATACTTTTGTATGTCCCACCTCATATTAAATTATAAATAATGAGAGGCAATTGATTGAATGCATATTAGGGTCCTGAATAATGTTCGATATATATAAAGCAATATTACAGTTAAAACGAGGAAACCACCAAGATGAACTTAAACAAGCTTTGAAATCACTTATATAATTAATTAAATTATGATTAAGCAATCTCATCTAGTTAGAAAGTATATTAAGTCACATTGCTGCAAAACCTTGTTACCTTTAGTACAAGTAATTTAAAACATTTCATACTATAATAATTATATGGCTTTTTCCATTTATTATGTCTATTCTTATAAAGATCTGTTTATTGTAAAGCTAACTTACAAGCTTCAATATTCATTACAACTGAAAAAAAAAACAGAAAGGTTTTGGATAATTTGATCATCAAAAGTAATCTAGAGATATTGTAGAGTATAAGCAAGAACTGTATTGCTTAGATTTTATGATTTTAAAACTCATCACACAGTTCATTCAAAATTATTCAGCATTTGCATATACTGTTCAAATATCCTTACAATAAGAATTCAATAATATTCTAATATTTTTGCAAAATAGTAACAAACCAAAGCCTGTTTATCAGCACTATTCCATGTCTCTGCAGTATGAAATTTTAATGATATACATTGCTGAAAGAACTATTATGGAAATATTCTAATTTAAAGTTATTTAGAATATTTGCACAATGCCACTAGTACCGTCTGTTTAACATTGAAAAGTCAAATTTATAATGTGGTTTTTAACATCATTTGATTGCATTATGTCATACTAGCAGCCCAACCCGGCTTTGCCCAAGTGTAGACACTTTTGAGTCTAGTTCACATCAGCAATGAAATAATTCACATACTAACTGTTTAATATTTAAACTCAATGTGATTACCGTCCTTTATGCTGCTATTCTTGTCCCATCCCATTATATATCTTCATGTCCTATCTTAATCTGTTCCAAGACTCAAGTCATGCAATTCTGTCCCCCATTACACCCCATTTCATCAGTTCTATATTCTATCTAAAATCATCGCTTTAGGTTTGAAATAGTATTAAATACCTATATGCACATATTCAAATTCTTTGCTCATCCCACGGGAAAACTACATTTTAGGGATTGAAAGTAGCCCATGCATTCAGGGTATCAGCTACCTTCATACTTCAAAATTTCATAAAAATAGGTCCAGCTGTTTGAGCGGGAATACTCCTTGATCATCCCTATTTTTGGGATAAAAAGTAGTCTATATGTTAATCCAGGGTAGCAGCTACCTCCTTACCACATTTCATTAAAATTGGTCCAGCCTTTTGAGCGTTAAGAAGTAACAAACACACAAACTTTCAGCTTCATAATAGTAGTAGGATGATATAATATTATGCATATATCATAAATTATTCTTATAATCTCCAGGAAATATGGAATAGAGTGAAGTTGTAGCTTTCACAAAAAGAAGTAATTGATCATACAATTAAGTATCTTATTGGCATTACTATAGAATATTTAATCATAAGAAAAGTAAAATAAATCTATCAGGAAGCATTGAGTTTAATTACATTTTGAAGTATTAGCTCACTCAGTCTCAAATATAAAACTAAATTCAGGACACAAAAGCCTGTAACTAATTAATGTTACATAACTACTAATGTTTATTTTCTTTAAATTACTTAAGCAACTGTATATAATAAGTATATAAAATTGTTCCTGAAGATTTGTATCACAAACGTCTTAAGCATGCATGTATTCAGACATTAGCCTGATCATCTGTCTACAGACAGAAATCGGTGGAATAGTTTAGTGGTGACATTCAATAATTTATAGATATTTGGTTTGAAATTCTTCATAAAGCATTATAATCACTTAGTGGAATTATCTTTCCAATTCACTAAATTCCTCCACACACTAAGCAATTTTCATAGCAATGATACAAACACAATGATTTCAAATCTTTATATTTTTCTGCAATAGGAATCCTAAGTTTGAAGGACATCTCTTAAAGGCTAGATACAATAAAGGTGATGATTTTGATCATTAATGGAGGCCACCAATTATCTAGGACAGTTTCGAGACACATTAGTGCACAGTTCAGATTAATAATTGTGTATATTGCTACGGCCTTGGTGGCAGGCGTGATTGGATTTTTGATGTCATCTCATGTTTTAGTGGTGCCACTCAATTGACTTAGTCATTGATGACTAGTACTAGACTTTAGGTCAGCTGCTTGAATGGATAGCCAAGCCATTTGATGTGAGTTTCTCAATTTGAGAAATATTATTTGTTGTCCAGGGTTGGTATTTATACCTGGTATGGTGGCTTGGTCTGTATAAACAAATTTCATATGAAATCACATTTTAAAGCAGTAACATGTTTCAAGAAATGTGTATGCCATGGTTGCATCATTCCTCATTTCAGAACACAGGCATATTATGTTTTTCTGACTTTATGAATTAAACAAGCATAATTTTCAGGTTTTTTTCTTATTCCCATGTTACTTAACGAACGATTTGAAGTTATTTCGTAGGCACCACTTTAGCTGATTAGTAAAATAATTCACTGCCATGGACAAATGTAACATAATGATAGCTCAAAAAATATTTATCGGTAAAAAGACCGTCACAATTGACCAGGCTCAACTAAAGACCTTAGGCGTTTTTTTGTCGGTCTTTCTGCCGCTCTACAATACAAGAATAGTTCCGACATGGCTGTTAGCCGGTCTGTCGCAATCCGCGCACCGATGCTATTGTAGTATCGAACTTGGCTCAAAAAAAAGTATTAAAGGGAGCCAGTGCTGAATGAAGTCGACGGATTTACTTCGTAAATATTTCGGTTTTATGTTTACAGATAGATTTGTTTATGTAGCAAATGCTATTCTTGTTCATACACATTAAAAGGATTTGGGATTTCTCGATAATTTTAAAGTACTGGCATCCAAAAGAGTTTTTTGGATCCTTCCAATCGTTCCGGAATACAAACCAACATATAAACAATTATTTCTATTATTTTGTCAAAATTATTATTAACGAGAAGTATCTATATCTGCCCATATATGTAGGTCCCAGTGCAGGGCACGAGCCTCCTTAACAATCGAGAGTACGATTGAGAGGGGTTTGGCCGTATAGCCCACCACGCTATAAGGTCGTGTTGGCGGATTTTTTACATACAATAGAAATTGTTGCAAATTCGTATGGTATTCAAATTTCTTCACGACGTTTTCCGTCATCATTATAGTGCGTGGTGATTGACTGTCAATACACACATGACTCCGAAAATCTGAGTTTTGCTCTGGGATTTGAACCCGCGACCACCGTAAACATGTTAGCAACCGCGTC
Source organism: Theretra japonica (assembly GCA_033459515.1). Taxonomy (NCBI): domain Eukaryota; kingdom Metazoa; phylum Arthropoda; class Insecta; order Lepidoptera; family Sphingidae; genus Theretra; species Theretra japonica. The sequence goes on from CM065931.1 coordinate 15,006,809, forward strand.
TGATCCGTTACCAACAGGACACCACGCACTTTTGACGTATATTAGAATATATACATTTCTTTAGTAATTAAAAAAGTTTCAAATCCCAACAAAATCTCAAGAAATATGACTGATTATCGATAAGGAATAGTTCGTTAAACTTGAATGTTATCTTTACGTAACTTTGTAAAGATTGTAACTGTTTGCGATAACCGGTACGTATTTTACAAATAAAAATACGTTAACACATGTGGCAGTTAAGAATTCGCCACCGGATGTCTAAATTAAACAATTAGATGCTGTAGAATTTTGTCACACTAATTAATATTTAATGTGCGGATGAATTTGAAATTATTTATAGAACTTGTTTAGACAACTAATTTTGTAAGTATTACGTTAAGTTGACTTGTAAGAATTACGTTTTGTTAGTCTATACTCCGTTCAATCCCACTGCTGGGCTCAAGTGGGCATTTATCTCCTTTGCTACTTGCAGTTTTTGAGTACACATTTACATAATATTTATTTGTATGTCCCATATTATAAGGCACATCGCGCGTCACTTTCCATGCTAAAACGATTAGTCTTAGAGCAAGAAAAGAAGCAGTTGAACGTACCTACTTAATTTTATAACTTAGCCTCCGTGGCGCAGTTGGTTAGACGCCGACTGTGAAACGCAAGGCCGCGGGTTCGATTCCCGCAACGACACAAATGTTTGTGTGAACCACAAATATTTGTTTCGGGTCGAGGTGTTTGTGAGACCGAAAAGTCTCGTAGTTCCTGATACCCACGACACAAGACTCGATCTTAGTGTGGGGTCAGCACTATGTATGTGACTGTTGGGTGTATTTATTATGATTATTATCTCAACATGCATTTATTGTTTTGAAATCAACAATAATTAATTAACAGTAAGACTCAAGTCAGCCAATATCCATTAACGAGAGCATAAACACTTGCACTAACCCATAAAACGTCAATGAAACGCATAAGTCAGTAGGGGCACGGCTGATTTTACTGCCAATGACTCAGGAGTGAGTAATCGTGATGATGTTGACAGTGACGTCACCGCCGAAGATCGTGAAGCAGCCCACGCAGGAGGAGATCCTGTTCCAAGTGGCGCAGGCTGGTGAGACGGACAAGCCGTTCATCATTGAGTGCGAGGCCGAGGGAGAACCCGCGCCCAAGTATGTATGAGTATTTCTATAAGACAGGAGGCGACAGCAATGCATTTACACCGAGTTCTAAAGCTCCCTTGTATTTTGAACTAAACCACAAAATGTATCAGAAAAATTACGTAAGACTAGTTGCTGTTACAAAATCCAAGCCATTCATAGTTTTTGAGACGTTTACAGACTCACCATTGAGAAATAAATAACGACCGGGCTAATAAAGGTTTAATGATATTGGAGACTCCGAGGTATTTATTACTAGGTTGATAATTATTATTAATGAAAATATGAACCCCTTCAATGCCGTAGTATCACGTTAATGCAGTCTGTTATTCTCGAAATGTTGTGGCCAAATAAGGAGTGTGTTTAGTTATTTGATACAATATACTCGTACTAGTACAGGTTATCGACGGTAAGGTCTTCCTAATTTTAGTCCTAAATCAGGCAAAACAGATTTTACTATTTTCAAAAGTTTATTTTCCTAGAAATCATAGCAGAAGGCGCGACAGTTGATGTAAAGTGTCTGTTTTAGTTGATATCTCGGTAATTTTTCTTTGTCTATGGTCGAACTTAAATAAGGTTGCGGCGGATATTAGACTGTCACGGAAGGTATTAGTAATAGCAACGTTTAGGGTGTATATAACATTGAATAAACGTGTAATCGATTATAATCAAGTAATTAAAATTCGTGGCGTGCCCTAATGAACTTTTACTGACTAATTTGCATATAATGTTTAATATCGTAACGGTAGATAAAGTTATTATAATAGCCGAATCACGTGGCGTTCATAGCTCGCTTGTTAACGATTTCATTGCGTCTTGGTTAGGGAGGCACGGGTTTAATTCCCAATTTTACTTTCTTTACAATGTATGCTTTTGATATTTAGATATGTCAAAAGCGGTTTTTTCATACGGCATTGCTTAAATTACTACGTTTAACGTAGCAAGTTGCCATTCAACAGTATGAAAGTAAATGTATTATAATATTCTTTAACTAATGTACCACAATAATATACATGTAAATACCTATCTTAATATTTGTAGGTTTGTATATCTTACCCCGAATAGGAATATTTTATCATACAGCTTTGACAATAATTTACTGAGTATAAAAAATACTACATAGTGTATTAGCATAATAATTTATGTAATATTTTCCTCCTGCCTCGACTGCCTCGGTGGCGTAGTGGTACTACGGTATGATTGCAAAGCTGAGGTCTCGGGTTCGAATCCCGGGTCGGGCAAAGTGATATTGGATTTTTCTATTCATTATTAGCCCGGAGTCAGGAATTTGTGCCCGATATGGCGATAGGCTCGCCCCCTATCACATCGTGGGACGGAATATACAAGGCGAAACGTGGGTGTTCTAGTAGCACCTCTGCCTTACCCCTTCTGGGAAAAAGGCGTGTGGTTATGTATGTATGTATGTATATTTTCCTCCTATATTGTCTACTTATTTTTTATGCCCACTGCTGGCCACGGATCTCTGGTTACAGAATGATTGTCCCATTTCTAGGTAATATGCTATATGTATCCACAATTTATAGAAGTTCGCTACACTCATTATCCAATTCATCGGCCAAAGGAAGTCCACTCCCGAACATAGGTCTCTCCTAATGATTTCCACAGTGACCTGATGGAGGCAGCCTGCATCCAGCGATGTCCCGCGACCTTTACCAGGTCGTCTGACCACCATTATATTCCTCACACTCATTACATTCCTCTTTAATTCGTTTGTAACCTACAAACATTACGTAGTTTCGACTCGGCTCGGAATCATTTATGCGAAATATAAATTACTTATCTTTATTGCACTCGTTACTCATCGTGCATATTTATCTGACTTATTAGGGTTTTTATTAAACACAAATTATTATTAATATGGTCGTATAAAATATTTACTCATAATACTGTAAAGCATGACTTGTTCATTAATAGATAAGTGACGACAGTGTGCCTCCATCCTATGATTCCGATTTAGCGCAGTAGATCAATGTTCATGAAAGTTTTTAGAAATATCTAGTAGTAAAAGCCTTCAGACCGAAGTGTCCCTGGTAGTTTCTGATATCAATGATAGTACAAGAAACATCTCTAAATGTAGAGTCTATACTATATGTATTTATAGTGATTTTTTTATGTATTTTACCATTTAAAAACCTAGATACAAGTCTCCAGAGCAAAACCAGAAAACACAAAAGATACACATTGTTTCATGTCGTAGCTGCATCTCATTATTCAAATTCAGCGCGAGAACAAATAACTCGACCCAAAAATGTTTGCGAAGAGAAATTTATGCGCTCTATGTCTAGACGACACAATTTTTCCTCTGTGTAAACAGGTCACTCGACAATGCGAGCTAACGACCACATGCAGTGCGCCTTTAATCTAGCTCTGCCATGGTTGCTACGAATTATGTCGCGTAACTCACGCAATTTGCCCCCAAATGCCGTGACAAATTGCTTGTTTCTTATTAGATAGATATGTTTATTGTAAGTAGGTAATAATATAGGTCTGTAGGATTGGTTATGTGGTTTTATGTGAGTCTCTTGTAGGTGTTAATTGTGAAGATAAAAAATACCATAATTAATGGATGCTCCATTACCCAGAGCTGATTTGCAAATGGAAGAAAGACTTGGAAGAAAAACAGACAAAAAATATTTTAGGGTTAACTAGTTTTCTTTCGAAAAGTTAATGTTATGTTTGGATACTTCCCGCAATTGTCATCATCAGGCCGACATGGCGGCTGGTTCTGAATGCATAACGCATTTTTTTCTGGAACATGCATAAAAAATCTTTAACAATATACTTCCGTAGTTGATGGAGAGGTTTTATACATGGATCCACAATGTATAAGTAGTATAACTAAGCTAGTTTGCAGTTTTCCTCCCCGACCTAATAGGTGTGCGAGTGTTGCGGAATAAGGTTATGCCGCCGGATGTATAGAGCCGTGAAGCTTAATTTGGTTTGTGGTGATCGAGATCCTGTGATATCGAGGACGTGCATTCATTGTTTTCTATGCTTGTACGTTTTAAAGGTCGCTTGTGACGATACTTGAACACCCTGTTTATGGGTTTCATTAAATAAATGCACCCAACAGTCACATACATAGTCCTGACTCCACACTAAGATCTCGTCTAGTGTCGTGGGTATCAGAAACTACGACAGGCTTTTCTGTCTCACAAACACCTAGACCCGAAACAAAATAATTGTGGTTCCCATAAACATTTGTCTCTGTGCGGGGATCGAAGCCGCGGCCTCTCGTTTCACAGACGGCGTCTAACCAACTCCGCCACCAAAGCTGTTAATTGCACAGAAAATGACGGTCGAGATTCTTCTTAAATCAATATGTATTTATCAAGCACTAGGAAATTCGCACATTTATTATTATTACGTATAAGCGTCTTAGTTTCCTTAGATACTATAATCTATTGAAGAAAGCAATCATCATTATTAACCAAGGGATTTCTATTGATAAGCATAAACCTTCTGCCAACAACTCCAGACAAAATGGAGTTTACATTTTGATCGATTAATGAAACTTATTTTGAAGCGGTATTTAAATTTTGTTGGTTAATAGTTGGCTTTGCATTTGGGATGAAATTACTGTAGTTGCGTATATCAAAATACTCATTGTGTAAGTTTGTGGTGGCGGTCAGGAGATCACAGAATATATTACAGGAGTATTGAATTACGGATAATGGGATAAAATCCAGTTTTAGCATTTGAAATGCAAATATTAAATGCTTTTAAGTGCCGAGGTAAAATTGATTGTTATAATATTATTTAGTCACGTTTTCAAGAGCAGTAACGTTCAGTTTATATACTCATCATAAACAGTTCTCAGAATTATTAATGACTCTTAAACTCAATTAATATAATGAAGAGCTAAATTGTTATTTTCATTCACATTTTCCTCCGCAGCGCGTAGTTCATGAATAATGTATGGATGAGTCAGCCTGCGCCGTTGATGCGGTCATCTTGACTCTCTAGAGACCTCGAAGACTCTTCATGGTTGTGTCACAGTGCATAACACTGTATAATACGCTATTTATAAGTGTTATGTGTTACTTGAGAGTCTATGCGATGTCGACATTGTCACTGTAGTATATGAGATGTTTTTAGTATTAAAAATCATTAAATATAAAGGCATGTCGATATCGGTTAAGAATGAAGTTGGATAGGTAGTCATGCGTACTGTTTACAGACAATACTGCTTAATATGTATTTCGAAACAGGCAAAAAATGCCTACCAGTTGCATGCTATCAAAATCAAAAGTTATAATAAAATCAGGATCACACATGATGTGATGCGTCCCACTGCTGGGCAAAAACTTTTCCTGCAATTTAACGGGGTGTATGTGATACTCTGAGCTCAAATAAAGAACCCTAAAAAATTATTAACAATTACGGATAGTCGTAAAACTTAGTTTTTTATACAAATCTTACAACTAGGTTCATTTACATGAATTTCGGCCGAGCAAAATTTGTATTCATGATGTATAAAATTTTGGCTTATGAATGGAATCGGACGGTCAATATAAACTTTCTGGGAATTCCAGTAGATGTTAACTTATTCAATGCATACGCTTGGAAGACATTTAATAACATTAACTGCGTAAAATGCACAATATTATTATATGATAAATTAAATAATTTATTATTATTCATGAACATTATTATAACAGGATTTTCTTTTAAAATAATTATAGTATAGAGTAACTGATAACGTTATTGTTGTTTTAAATTAGTCACATTCAACAGGAAAGTCCTGGATAAATCAGTTTATGTAACATTATTAATATGTTAACATCCTATTAACCACATTTGCGGTTGATAGCAGTAATAATTAAAGAATGTTATTCATATTGTGTCGAGTTCAAATAAATATTTTACACAATAAGCAGGAAAATTTATGAGAATTTATAGAAAAATACAGCCAATTCCAACAACCGGTCTTTAATATTATTCAATGGAATATGATTATATTCTTTGAATTATTATTGGAGCATTTTGAGAGCTACAATATTTTCAAAGAAGTGATAAGTCTAACAACGTGTCGTAGGCCTGCATGGTGGACTAAAAGCTAGGACTTTTAGCCCACCATGCAGACCTACAGTCCTAATCTCGGGTAGGTTGATGACAGACAGGCGGCTGGGTGAAGAAATTTTTGGAGGCCACGCTGATGTCAATCATGACTCAGGATGAATGGGCAGACTCATCCAGGGCGGTACCACTGTCTCACAGGAAATCGATGTGAAGCGGCAGCTTCGCCATCGCGTTTTGATAGGCGAGTGAGACTGTCGGATGCTCAATACCATTTTCCTCTTCCCATCCTTTTTCTTTCCCGCTCCCCTCCCAATTGGGCCGGCAACACATCCATGATCCAGCGTTGCGGATATTCATGAGCCGCAGTGATCAATTACCGTCAGGTGACCTGTTTGCTCGTTTGCCGGACCTATGCAATAAAAAAAATACCATCCAATTTTGCAACTTTAGTATTAAAAAAAATCTTGCGCCAGACCCACATAACTGTGGAACAACGAAAAATAGAAGTAGTATAAGTAAAGGGCCTAGGAAGAGTTTGGTGGATGCAGACCGTTTAAGTCATCCAACTACAAATTAAAAAAAAAATTGTTGACGTTAGTGATCATGATCACGATGAAATTAACTTTAAACAATTAGATGAGAAATCGTATGGGCAGGTGCTCAACCTCCTTCGTCCCTATCGACTAGTATTGCCTAGTAGAGCACGCGTGATCTCATCGAACCGACGACCTCGACATTAAGAGACCGGCCCACTCCCAGCGCCGTTAGCGCCGTGCGGCTCACCAGTTATTTTAAATTATTATCAATCACGTAATTCCGTTATTATATACATCTGTATCAGCCTATATGCGCCCCACTGCAGGGCATGGGCCTCCTCTACAATCGAGAGTACGAATGAGAGGGGTTAGGCCATATAGTCCACCACGCTGGCCTAGTGCGGGTTGGCGGACTTTTACATACCATAGAAATTTATACAAATTGCTACGGTATGCAGGTTTGCTCACGATGTTTTCCTTCACCTTTATAGACGGACCGTTATACTCGTAGTTATTTGACGTGTTATTTCTGTCTAAAAATAAATGATCGAGAATTAACTTATTATTAAAATTTAATATCCCGAAGTTATTTTTAAAATGATTTAATCAATCCCTTTAAGTCTGTTCTAATTTTATATTATTTGTACTGTACTGTATCAGCCCTTATACGTCTCTCTTATATTATTTACTATTTTTTATTTATGGATGTCATTTTACAAGTGGTAGAATTATGCTGTAGTTATCTTGGAAGTATAGGAATAGCTGGGCTCGACTTGGGTAGTACCACTTTGTCACAGAAAACCTACTTCAAGCAACTGTTTTACTGTTGTATTTCGTTGGGTGAATGAGGTTTCCCGAAAACCATCACGCTGTTTCTTCTCTTATTTTTTTCCTGTCATTTTCTTGTCCGTTTTGGGAGACTTGTGACACATCACATACGAGTAGAATATAGATCAAAGGCTATAAACTTTGTCTTTGTAAAATTTGTGGCGAATATTGATATCCGTAGTTTGAGAATCTATAAAAATAACGGGGTGTAAGTGCTTTCGATATTTATGCTGCATTTACCACGAAACAATCGCTTTGGGTGCTATTTGTGTTTTATGATTCTCATACGTTTGTGTTGTAGGCATATTTAATAATATGATAGCGGTTAGAACTGCGCATAAACTATATACTTGACCTAGAAATATATAACCTATCAGTCTGAAATAGTCCTGGACTCATTATCAAATACCTACTGGTGACTAGTATGTTAGTGGTTATTGGAAACAATGCTTGTTTTAATTGCGTCACGGGGTCTATCATTAGTTATCCATCGTTAGTTAATTTATTGAAATGAATGACCTTAAACACTAGACGGGGTTTGGATTAGTAAGCAAAATAATTATGTTATTTAGTGACCTGTTAGAAGTGACCTACATCAAGCGAATTCCTGCAATCTATATTTTTTAATACGTATAAAAATAGTTTCGCTGCTTTAAATGTATATTTGAAGATATTGCGTGTGAGTATTAAACCAAATGGAGTATGTATCCTGAGAGCGTGAGGACTACGGTCCGGGGCAGCACGATATGTGGGGCGGCAGAGAAAGTACTCAAAAATCCTTTTTGTGTTGTTATTACATATGGCGGCTAACCCCGAGGCACTAGACCTTTAAGGCCAGAGATACGAATGCTATAACTACCGATTCTATTTTTTTAAATACGCCATTGAATAATACAGAGGTAATTTCGCAATCAGCGGTAATATTACATAATTATTACATAATATTACATAATACCACGTGTAAGCTCTGGAATGAACTCCCTGCATCGGTGTTTCCTGAGCGCTATGACCTGTCCTTCTTCAAACGAGGCTTAAAGAGAGTACTTTCCTTAAGGTAGGCAGCGACTTTGTTGTGCTGGACCCCTGGCACTGCGGAGGTCTATGGGCAGCGGTAGCCGCTTTCCATCAGGCGGGCCGCTAGCTCGTCTGCCTATAACGGCAATAAAAAAAAAATAAAAAAAATTAAAGGTAGTAACAATTATTAATACCATCCATAGAGTAACTCTCATTTTTACATCTAGGGAGTGAAAAAGGCTTGGCGAAGTGCGGGTGGTAATACTGGCATTTTACCCATCCTTTCGGGTACACACACTTTAGTTAGTGTCTGCGAATTAGTGTATGCACTAGTTTCGTACGCCGCCCGCACGGGAAGTTGTGATTCAAGCCGGTGCACTACATATAATTGTCTGTCCGCATGTCCGATTGTGTGCGTTCAATCAGAGCGTCCTGTACGTAATGACCCGCGGAGCTGAGATGTCGACGTCCACCGTGATGCATGATGCATCGTGGAAGTCGTTGAGGAGCAATGAAATTGTCCGGACGCCCGTTATTGCACTCAGGCATTGATATAAGGAGATGTCGGGACTGAATTTGGGTAGGCTTCATCTAGGATTAATTGGAGAGACTTATTAGAAATTGCGGTATGAATAGAACAATGATAATGATAGATGTAGGTAAAGCATTACGAGTGCAGCTATATTGCTCGCAATACGGGAAATACATACTGACACTTTGAAGAGAACTTATGGAGTCCTTGACGGTTTTTAAGAATGTATGGAACAAACTATACGAACGAGAGTGGAGTGAGTGCTTAGGTTTTTGTAGGTAATGGATTATGTATAAAATTGCAAGAGATATACAAAATCAATTAAATGACACATGGTTCTACAATTTCACAAAATTGACATCTAATTGACATGGTAATGAGACTGCCCAGTGACCACGAAAACTGTAAAGTGATCGAAACTTCAGAAAATAAAAAAATAAATAAAATTTGTGATAAAATCCGTAAGAATTCGTTTTATTTCAATGTGTAACATTCGCGAAAATCCAAGAAACCATTATGACATGGTAATGTGTTTTAAATCAGGTTAAGACTTTATCGATTTTCAATTGATAGGTTGGCTATACAGACAATATCGACAAGTTTCAACTGCGTCTCATTTATTAGATTAAGTTTTCGCCTAAACAAATAACGAGCAAGTTGTTAGCTCCATATTATTTATTTTTTTCGAAAGGCGAGTTTGCAGTAAGAGACAAGGATAGTGTATCGGTGGACCTTGTGATACGAGAAGTTGAGATTACAGATAACAAGGGGACACAGGACAGGATGCCGCCCACCTCAGTCGCTCTTAACAGATACGGGAATATAATGCGCAGACTCGAAGGTCGCGAACGTTGTCTACGTTTATTGATTTAGTTCATAATATCCATATGTGAAAATCTAAAACTATACCAAGAATCTGTTCTATTATTCACCTTATTTGAAATAGTTACAGACTGGTATCCGAAACTTAGCTACATTTATATTTTCGTGACAGTTTTCATCAATGAAAGGAGATACTTCTTTGTGCTCGACAAATATTTTTTTCGGATCTGGGGGAGATATGCTTATACTAATGATACACACGACATACAATATGTTGGTATGGCAATGAGTGTGTGTTGTTTGTTGTATGTTTTTACATTACAATGTGGGCTTCGTAGCTCAATTAGATTCACATATACCGTCCGTCCGTCGTTATACCGGCGGCCTGAATTGGTATGTTTTCTCACAGGATGCGAAGGAGTGATCACTATTGTTCTCCATAAAGTCTCTTAAACCTGTTTTTAGTCTAAGTCGTAGCAATAACACAAACATTAGCATTAATTTAGCCCTGTTAATAATTAAATATAGATAAGTAGTTTGAAAATTTTGACATTAAATTGGTTACAAGTTTAATAGTCTAATAAACTCAACCGCATGGGACGTACATACATGTGCTGCTTATATACTTAATACATCAACGTACATATTTGATCGAAGATCAACATTCAACTAAGTCGTGATATAGTATGAAATTCGATGGATCTCGTGCATTTATCTGTGGATTGGGTGATATTCCTCATTTACTCTAATTTAGTTAACTTCTTTTCTACGACGTTAATTGTATTGTATGAATTAGTTTATAAATAGTCCATTCCGTCTGCGGATCGTAAATAATAGGAAACATTTAACATTCGTGCTTTATCTTTAAAAACAACCTTGAGTTGGCTTGGATATTTTTGCTCGTGGTTCCTTTCGTTAGTTTTATTTTCAAGCGTAACTTGGAAACAATGTTAAATGATGTAACTTGTGAGATGTGAAGTATTTAAATCTTTTATTTAGTAGTGCATCATGTTAATCTAACTTAAAGAAAAAATATGGTCCTGATGGACATGACTAATATCAAACTTAATCTTGTAATACAAGTAGGGTTACACGTATCAAAAAACTCACTGCTTATGAATAATTTTTGGTATATCTACAATACGTAGAGTATTATTTAAGATTATACTTTTATGACTGATAGGTATGTGTTACCAACGTAACTTTGTTGTTTTACTTAAAATGTTTTCATTGTTAATATCAGTATCTCTTAGTCATAGGTCAAGGACACTTGCGCCTATATTATCTTAAACGTATCGATATTAATACAAAATGTTTGACCAACAGATACAGATGGATCAAAAACGGAAAACCATTCGAATACACGAGCTACGACAATAGAATCTCCCAGCAATCCGGCAGAGGAACCCTCGTGATCAGCAAGCCCCGAGACGAGGATCTCGGTCAGTACCAATGCTTCGCTTACAACGAGTGGGGCACTGCCGCTTCGAACTCTGTCTTCGTACGGCGAGCCGAACTCAACTCTTTCAAAGAGACAGATGGACAGCAAGTCGTCAAGGCAGAGGAAGGCAAGCCTTTCAAGCTCACTTGCGAACCTCCAGATGGTCACCCAAAGCCAAAGGTCTACTGGATGTTGCAAGGAGACCAGGGACAGTTAAAGACGATCAACAACTCCCGCATGACCTTAGACCCTGAGGGTAACCTCTGGTTCTCGAACGTGACGCGATTCGACGCCAGTGTCGACTACGCCTACATCTGCACAGCGAACTCTGTGTTTAGGAACGAGTACAAGTTTGGCAATAAGATCTACCTGGACGTCACCCAGACTGGCATATCGCCCACACTGAACAGACATGCTCCGGAAAGACAATACACTACTAGGAAGATTGAGAAAGCGCTGAAAGGGAAGAAGGTGGAACTGTACTGCATTTATGGTGGAACGTGAGTATTTTTGTTACCTTTTAAATTAATATAGTAGACAGTCTTTGTGTAGGTAAAATTAATGTAAACTTGCACTTGAAACCAATCAGTACATTTTGTAGAAATTGTTTTGATTCGGAAAACGTGTTGTATGGATTCGTAAGATTCCATTTGATAAGCAACCTGGGCGTGCGATAGTGGTTTCAAGCCAAAGAAAAAAAAAGATGGTTTGTAGTGTCCATTATATCCATTACTACTAATAATTTGCGGTGGTTCGATACTGTGTGAAAAAATATATATTTCCGCAAACTCATGCGGACGTCGGATAACAATATCCGCTGTTGATAGGTATGCAATGTAGGCATCATCGATCTGACATATTGATTATTTATAATAATAAATTTATGATTTATCAATACAAGAATATTCCATTCCCGTTATTCTTACCGTTTTTGGATTGATGATATATGATTATGGTAAGGTTAATTTCAAGACTGTAATTATTTTAGTGGCTCTCCAACTCTTTTACATTTGCACTGTATCTGATGGTAACCGCTGTCTGGTCAATTCAGAGCAACAACGGCGAAATCTTTCTAGACATTCCACATAATTATGCTGATCAGCTTAGCTATTTCAATACTCAAAAGACAATAGTTTTCGAAAGCTCAAAACATAGACGTTTACAACGATAAAATATCTCACTTAAAGACCTCGCAGCCCAACACAAATCTCAATGAAAAATCACATTGATGTGTTAAGGGTAATTGCGTGTTTGTTCTGGATAAGTCGTAAGTGTCCTGCTGGTATTAAGTTGCACGCAGTTTATTTCCGCCGATGAATGTGCATTCAACATGTCATATCACATTAGTCACTTAGCCTTTACTCATGTGGCGACTTGTTTCGACTTTTAAACTGATTCGGATTCGTGCTGAAGCCGTGATGTCATTGGTTATGTGTAGGGTTGAGTGTTTTATCATAGGGTCTTAGTTTTATTGTTATTGAGTGATTAATGCATATTACAAAAAAAAAAATGTAATACGCAAATTGTGATGGCATACCTCTCTTGTCTAGTAACAGCATGTTTGCATATGACTCAGCTGATGGTAAAAGTCCAAATATTGAAGATGCTTTGCCTATTCTTGAAAAAAAAGGATGAAAAGGGAGTGAGAAATGTGAACGTATTCGTATATGTGAATTTTAGGAAATTTTTATTTGCCTCGATTGTATTTTTACACGAAGTACCGTTAAACTATAAGTTTTCTGGCAGGCCTCTCCCTCAAATCGTGTGGAAGAAGGACGGTCACAACATCATCCCGTCAGCCAGCATCACGCAAGACAACTACGGCAAGACGCTGGTCATCAAGTACCCCACATACGACGACCGCGGCACCTACACCTGCGAAGTCAGCAACGGCGTCGGCACCGCCCAGTCCTACTCCATACAGCTTAACATTGAAGGTGAGGACTCCTCCTAAATAGAAAATATTACCGGCTAACTGTGTCCGCATGCAGATATTCTTTTACTCAAGCTCAGAAAACAATGCAACCAAAATGAATCACTTTATCTATTGAAAACTGTTACTTAGTATAAAAGATTTAAGCTTTCGTAAGTACAGCAAAAAGCGACATTAGTTTTATATTAAGTAAAGAAATCACTCGTTCTTTTTCAATCTTTTCACGTGTTCTATGCTCTGCCACCTTCATCTTGTGAACTTATAACACTCCTCTTTTTCGTCGGGGGTTAAAAAGGACTTATTTAAGGCTACAGCCGATGCTATAGGTATAGTAACCGACTTCTAATGAGAGAGATTTAGCCCTTATTTCACTGTGTTCAGTCAGTGTGAAGTTTTAAGCTTTTACAAGATCTTTTGAACCGTCGACAAAGTCGTAGTTAATGAACATGTTACAGCTTACAGCTATGGGGAAAGGCGGGCAAGAAAGTCCATTAGGAATACTTCGCCTTTTTTTTTGGAATATGTCTAAGATTGCCATTTAAAAACTACTTACTGTAGCACGTTTTAGAAATCTTCGGGGAAGACATATTTTCAAAGGAATTGCTGTGACTGATAATGATTATTAACCCATAGCATTGTATAGTTTTGTGGATTAAAGTCTAACCCTTCTTAATTGTATAGGAGACTAGTACCCTATCTTGAGACTTATTTATTCCGGGGTCCATAAACTCATTGTCAGTAGGAGGTATAAATAAAAATAAGGTCAAAGTATTTCAATATTTGAAAAGTATTTTATGTGAAAAGTAAAAAGTGCGGATCTTCTGCGTCTGACGGAACGCTCGGGAATATTAAATGCTTTGCAAATAGAATTATGATTTCTGTAAATTTTTTGCTTTAGGTAAATTCTCACCGAGAATCACAAGGAATTCGAATGAATGTCATCGTATTACGTAATACATAATATGAAATACAAATGTTACAAAGAAATATAGATCAAATTGTGTAAGGTTTTCATGATCTTTAATTCAGAGTTACCTTACATTTAATACCATTGTTTTTTCGTGGGCAATATAAAAGATATAGAAAGTAATCATATAGTATTTTCAAATGACATATGTATATGTTCACACAAAGAAATCGATCTCACGTCCCGTTGTTGTCGCACTTACTTTTTCTTTCCGGAATGAAATAGGATGCGACTTAATATTAAATATTTGAAGAAGAAAAAAATTACTCTCACCAATGTTACGGATCTAAAGGCTCAAAGCGAAAACGGAAAACGAATTTAGAAACCTCGCTGATCTCGTAAAGTTAGCAAACAGAATCCTCAATAATATTTACATACAGTTCACTAGACACGTGAAAATCTCACCAAACGTAATTTCTAGTATTTACTCACCAATCGCCATGCATAAACCGGTAGATCATTCGGGTGCTACGGCTTCGGGTAGAGCCTGTAATACCCACCATTCCCATACTATACCCACTATACATATATATGTATAGTAGCATATGCTACTACTAGTATTGCTCACGGCTTCGCCCGCGTGAAAAAGTTTTTCCAGAATAAAAAACCTGCTAGATATTTTCCCGGGATAAAAAATACCTTATACCCTACCTCGATAAATGGACTATCCAACACAAAAATATAGTTTCAATTCAAATCAGTAGTTCTTGAGATTAACGCGTTCAAACAAACTATTCAGCTTTATGCTGTGGATCGTAGATTTACCTATAGTATACTGTTTATCTAGATTAAAAATACAATGTACGTCTGTTTGTATTCCCAAATAAAGTAAAATAAAATGTATATATTGGTATAGATAGGTATAGTGGGTATACTACGGGTATGGTACATCGAGCCGCGTAGTAAAAACTCGAGCGCGTTTGCGAGCTGAAATTAAAATTTAAACGCCGCTGCAGTGTTATCTCATGCATGTTACATTGCACTGGGGCGCTCTTCCATCACCCGCGATGTTCTATCGATATCGCTTCTGCAATATTGTGTTTAGCTTCTCTCTCTCTCTCTCTCTCTCTTCAGCCGCAGGAAGTCCACTGCTGAACATAGGCTTCTCCCATGGATCGCCACATATACCTGTTGCGAATTCCTGCGACCTTAATATTATTTAGAAAAGGGTATTATTCATCGAAGTTTAAACGTATGTTTCGTGCGTCATATTTATTTTAAATAGTTTCGTTGAAATTAGTTCAAATATAGTAGTTCCGTATTAAAATTTTAGAAATAATACATCAACAATTTGATGTGTACTGATGATGATACTCATGTATAGAGATGGTACGAAAATCGTTTCAGCGTTTGCTGCCTCATAGCCTTCCCCTGCGTTTATATGAAGAGTTATTTTACATTTTATTCACACACAGTTGCTCGTCCTTCGGCTCGTAGCCCGCCTCATGTCAGAATTTTTAAGCGGCTTATTTATTACGCCGAGGGGTACGTAATTTCGATGTATCGATCGAGTCGTTATAGGATTTCCAAGGGGCTATGGAGTAGGCTTTTTATAGAACTTAACAAGGTCCTTATGTGTCATTTAGATGTTTCTGTATGGTGTTTAAGTTATACTTTTTTTTCTCCATTGAAATACGCCTTTAATTCTGGTGCATTATTCCATTTTCTACTACTATTTACTCAACATGGACTTAAGTGATACCATATTAATTAGGTTTTTGAGATGTAGTTTTGCTGGTTAAAGATAAGCTAAACTTTCCAAAAATCTTTTCGAGTTTGAATGCTCAGAATATTGGTAGGCGTGGTTTTGTCCATGAAGTCTTAACATACTTACAAAGCTGGTTAGGAATGTGTTAACAAAACACATTCGGAATATAACATTTTCAGTACAGTACAATTTCTCACCGCTTTACAGTACATTCACTCTCATCGGACATATCATCGAATAGTATAGCCATTGCAATACTCATTCACCCTTATGACAGACGACGCGGGTGTGCAAAAACTGGAACAAGCACTTTCGACTGCATCAAAAACGGTCTGTCTGACTCACGGGTTGCGGTGCGGGGACTAACTGTACCACTGTTATACCTGCCTCCATTGTTACCACCCTCCCAATCTAGTCTACCCGACTTCGAAACATTTTTACGTTGTTTGTTTTTGGAATTGTGGTTTGGTCTATCCGGGTACGAGATATTTTTGAGAGTTGTTTTAGGAATTTTTTTTAGTCTGCTTTGCAATTGTTGGTTTGTGGAAGATGGATGGGTTTTTGGTCGTTGCTTTCGAGTTTTTACTTGTAGTGTGATTTAGTTTAATTGTATGTACAATACACATAACTATTGTACACATAACTATTCTTGTGTTTTTAAAACTAGGAGATTGAATTGGTTGCTTTTCTATTTGGAGTCTGTATTTGATGTAGAATCGTTTTAGTTAATGGTACAACAAGAGAAGCTGGATATATTATTTTTATTGAAGAACTCAGCCAGAGGATGGCGTGCAAGAAGCAATCTAGCGTTTAGTCAAACTGCATCTTCAAAAAGTTATGTGCTTTATCGAACGAACACTACTGTAGCAAAGTATGTCTGAATCTGAGTTGTATTTTAGAAATGCAAGTATGAATTCTTGAATAATAACTGATGACGTATGTTTTGGGGAAACTGTCAAATTTATTCTATGCGTACTAGAGGGGCGAAAGGGCAAGATTAAGCAGAGCCAACAAGGGGTCGGTGACCGATCGTAAAAGTACTTTTTTGGGTGTACATAAATAATGTACTGAAAATTACACGGGGTAGGTTTGTGTCTAGAGCAAGGAGGGAGATAAGATGTAGTAACACAATTAAAAAATTCAATGCCACGAAACGACTGCGCGTATACGCGCTGGTCTAGAAACGTGCTTGACAGGAACGACCTGCTTCGACAATGTTTTCACT
This sequence comes from Theretra japonica, assembly GCA_033459515.1. Classification (NCBI taxonomy): domain Eukaryota; kingdom Metazoa; phylum Arthropoda; class Insecta; order Lepidoptera; family Sphingidae; genus Theretra; species Theretra japonica. The sequence goes on from CM065931.1 coordinate 15,024,009, forward strand.
CGCATGTAGGTCAGTGGCTATCTGAACAAGTTCACCTATTCATTCCAAATCTTTCTTTCAACTCTATCTATTCTAGAAACCTGCACGACGGGAAACGGACAGACAGAATCCACTTCACGACTAAAGTATTGACGTCAATAAATTCGACAAACAATATGACAGTCTCATATCAAATTCGGTTCCTTACATCCCGAATTATAAAGAGCGAAGTTTCGGGTCCGTTTGATGGTGCATATTGGTAGTGCGCTACATGCAGTCAGCAATAAAGGTAACATTGTGCCATAAAGGGCCGGTGCGTACGAGCGAGCAGTTTTGGCGCTTCCTACCGCCGAGCCCTAACAACGGTTGGACGCTCTCCAAACTGGACGCATCGGTAATTGGCTGTAGGAAATCAGTCATAACGCTGTGTATGGGTTAATGATATGCTAATTTGGAAACAATGCTAGCAGTGGCGGTACTTCCATACAAGCCCAAAAGCCCGGCTTGCCCTACTTAATACGTACATACTCGATACTGAACATAAACCATTACAATAAATACAATACATTCATTTATTAGAAAACATCTACAATTTTTGAATTTACCGCGTCCTGTCGCGGCGCGTCTAAATACAGCGCTTGAGACGGAGCGCCAAAGCGACGCGCGAAATTCATTCCATAGTCAATGATATTAAAACTCAAAAAACGGTGGCTCCACGCGCTCCCTTAAAAAGGCGGCACAACGCACATATATCTATCTTTTTCTCTCTCGTGTGCTTTTACGAGGCTTTTGGCAACGCGGCCCACGTATGGGTGAAATGGTGTACAAGACGCTACGAATGTATAGGTATGGCTATTTTTGTATAGCTCTCAGTACGAGACGAAATGCCCGGCTTCGTGGTGAACATTTCACGGTTGTCACGTTATTATTTGTTATTGTTGTTTAGTAAATATATTTATTGTTATTAAATTAATATTTTTAATTAAATGATTAAAAATGTGCCTGTAATGTCGGTACTTTTTAATAAATTATAATTGCAGTTTGTAATTTATAGTAATGTTTATATTTACGTTTCGTTTCGCAATTCTGAACGAATTCGTACTAACTTCATAAGTATTTTGACATTGTGTAATTATTGTAAATAGTTCTAATATAGGTTAATTATTAGTTGTTTTATGTTATTGAAGCTTTTTGATACTAAAATGAGTTGTATTGTTTCCTGTGATGATTTTTGTGTGATGATGAAAGTGTTCGTTGCCGGTATAAAGGTAATTTAATTCAATTATATTGAATTAGAAACTAGAGCGAAAACAACGCCGGGTTTGTGTATTTCTTATATTCGTGGTAAATCACGAGAGGTATTTTATCAGTTCAGTTAAATAAACTACGTAATTTGATTTCTACATGCTTCCCTTTGTATAGGATATTAAATAATGATGTTTCATATTAGGTATGTTTTTCAAACGACACTTGTGTATTAGAATAGTTTGATAAAATATAAACATTACAATAAATTAGGTGGCTCTTTCAAAAAATATTTTATTACTTGTAATTCTTAAAAATTTAACGTTAATGAATTAATAATAATAATAATTTATGCCGCATTTTCGGATAAGTGCGAAGTCAAACACGGCACCGTAGTAGCTATCGTTGTGCTAGCGGAATGTCGGGTATTAAAAATGAAGTGCTCAGCAGTTATTGCAATAAACAATTACGGTTGCATTTCCACAAGTAATCTATATTTGTATTAATCCTAATATTGTATAGATTATGTGTTAAGTCTGCTGACGTACATTCGTTTTCTTTGTTCTTAGTATATTTTCCTTCTAAATCAATATGCATTAATCATAAAACAAAATATTGGGCTTGCCCTACCCCAAAACCCTAGGCACGCCACTGAATGCTAGCTATCTCTTTAATAATTAAAATGATAGCATTTATAGTCGCCATTTTATCAGCGTACCAGCGGCCCGACCCAGCTTCGCCTGGGTGCAGATGTTGTTTGATTCCACTCCACACCAGATACATGTTATTTTTCGTACAAACTGGGACATGTATATGTATTATACATATAAAACTTCCTCTTGAATTGCTCTATCTATTAAATAACTGAATCAAAATTCATTGCGTAGTATCCAAGATCTAAGCATACATAGGGACAGACAGTCAGGGGGAAGCAACTTTCTTTTATACTATGTAATGATTTCTGGTGCACAAGTTTTTGATGGCGGTTAGTCTATGGTGTTCAATGGGAACACCTAAAAAGTGTTTGAAGCACCGAAAGCATAATACTCGTATACATATAACCACCTTAAAAATTTGGTTCCCAAAAGAATGTTTCGTCTAGGACTTGATATAGCTTGGATGCTTTATCAACAGGGGTACATGTTCCACGTTAATCTTTTATTGCGCGATAAATACCAACAATGTTAAACGAAGTGCGTATGAAGAAAAGAAATGCACATAAAATATAGCAGTAAACCAGTAATTAAGCTATTATATTTTTTACGGTTATATAAAGCTAAAAATGGAGCGACTTAAAAAATATATGAAAAAAATACGCTTCATTGTGAATTCCTTAGATATGAAATTCGGCATTTATGATAATCACTTGTATTAAAATGATTTCACGGTGTTTGTTAGAAAGCTGGTTTTTAGTTAATCCGATATTCGTGGGTTTTTTTGCTTAGTATTTTCTTTCATGAGAAGTTTAATGGCTATCGACGTGTTGTTTTCTATATTATTGCTTTCATACGATAAAAAATAGGACAGGGTTAAGAATAAAGGGAGGTAGCCTATAATATTCTATCTAAAAGCTCTGAATCCTGATGTGAAATAAAAACATTTGTATCGCATAATCCCTTAATTCATATTAAACAATTAAAGTACTTAAACGAAATATAAAATAAACGAAACTTAAATCTACATTGTATTCATTAACGAAGGTATAAACCAAACAGACCCTTCCCAAAACCCCGTATAATTTGATAAAACAATCAGTTAATTGTTTACAAAGAAAGAAAGGCGCAGAAGGGCGTGTCGCAATTTGCGCGGTCACGCGAATAATGCAGTGTTACACGTGGCAAGATAAAGGTTTTTTAGCGCTGTGACCCGCGCCGAAATACACGCGGCAAACGTGCCCTTACTGAAGGGTGGGGAAATTGAGAGGTTGCCGAGTAAGGAATTTGCAATGGTTTAGGTATATCTATTTGCAATAATCTGAGATATGTAGATGTCAAGGTACAAAAATGGTATTGTGTATAATTTAGATGATACTTGAAGGAGGTTGCAAAGTATTTTTAGGGATGGGTATGAATTTCTAATCGAACAATTTGCAGCATAACGCGAGTAAATGCGGTGTTACACGTGGCAACAGATAGGCTTTATGGCGCCGTGACCCGCGCCAAAATACACGCGGTCGAGAAACGTGCCCTTAACCCCGCACTGTAGGGTAAATTTAGAGGTTGCGGAAGGGAGAAATATACGAGAGTTTGGGTATGTCTATTTGGCAAAGTCAGATATTTGTTTAGCAATGTTCAAAAATTGTCTTGTACAGATGATATTATAAGGACGTTATGAAGCATGTATGGGAATGCGTATGATCTTCTAATCATACAATTTGCGGCATCACGCGAATAAATGCGGTGTTACACGTGGCAACAGATAGGTTTATAGCGCCGTGACCCGCGCCAGAACACGTGGTAAAACGTGCCCGCCCCCCGCCCTGTACATAGGGAAAATTGAGATGCTGCAGGGGGGAAGGACTTGTAAGAGTTGGATAATGTGTGTATTATCAACGTGTGACGTATTTGCCTAGCAAGGCTCAATAATAATTGTACATTGATGACATTTTAAAGGCGTCGTAAAATATGATGTTGAAATGGGAATAAAAAGGCTGTGGTGTCATTAGTACCACTCCTTATCACAGAGCTTATTTTCGTCCCAATGTGATAGGGTCTAATTAAGATACCCCAGTGTAAAAAATGTATAACTCATGTGATGCTTTTCAAATCGTAAAAAAGGATTAGAATTTATGACCTAACTGACAGACCGTTTGTGCCAACGCTAGGTCTTAAGTTCGTAACACACATTTCATTACATTAAATATGCAATAAACTACAGTTTATACAAAGAAAAACGATTAGATCGTGTCGCGTGATAGAAACACAAGCGGGTAGCAATTGTGAAAACTGCTAAACGATCTACATGGCCTCTGTGTGACCTGATCGATGCATTGACAATCATCTACGCGACCTCTAGGCGTTACTGTAGCCTATATTTCACGAACTATAAGGGCGTATCAGTCATGCTTGTTGCGAGATCAAAACTTGTGTGTAGACAACTATTAAATGTACACGTGGGCTATGAAATCTAAACTTTAATATTATGTATTTTGGGAGACTGTTTCACTCGCGACTAGGGTATTACTCCCTTTGTATAAAAATCGTATTATAGTGAGTAGGTAATACGGCCACTTAAAGCAACAACGAATTAATGTTCAAGCTTCGGTAATCGAAATATTTAATATTATTTTATTTAATATTATTTCAAGGCATTAATGTTTTCTTAGATTTTCGCGTATATTACACATTGAAGTAAAACGAATTCTTAAGGAATTTATTGCGAATTTCACCCAGTGACCACGAAAGCTGTAAAGTGATCGTCGGAGTCGAAAAATGCAAAAATTAAATCAATTTCACGATACAATCCCTAAAAATTCGTTTTATTTTAAGGTACTATCTAATACACAAAAATAACCTCCATTTATAAAGATTTTTCCACCGAATTTTTTGTCGGGAACAGTCTGTTTCATCGTTTTGGTTTATCCACAATTCAGTCGGCCCGTTGTATTAGATGAGTCATACTAATATTTATTCCGGCTGAATCGTCGTGAAATATTCAAGGGATCGGTACCAAGAACGCCTGAAACGCGTGACTCACATTCATGCGCACAATTGAACTCAACTTTATATTACAGACAATATTAACTAAATAAGTCTATATCTTGTACCAGCGTAAATAGGCTATGAATCATGAAATTCTAGGTTCGATACTTAAGACAAGCGAGGCGCTTGGTTTAAATTCATCCAAGAAACATGTTTTTTGAGAAAAAATTGTTTTCAAGCAGCAAATCAGCAAATAAGCAATCGTTTCATGAAGGTCTGTATAGTAATTGTTTCGATTGGCAAGAGATTAGCATCTCTCTCTAATCAATAGACTATTTCTATTGCCGCAGTACTAACCAGTAACGAATAAACAATCAGATGAATTGTAGCCGCTTTGTTATTATTTAAAAAAAATATTAAATCACTGTCGGTTTTGCAAGAAGTTTTAACACAGAAATGATGTTTTTATGTCCCACAGTCTGACTACTTTAAAACAAAAGCTATATGCAATTGTGTTCCACCTGCAACTAAATACAAGGAAAATAATGTACCCTTATTCCCACAGCGTCACCATTCTTCACCGTGGAGCCCGAAGTTCAGAACCTGGCTGAAGGCGAGAGCGCGGTGATCCGCTGCGAGGCTGGCGGCACCCCCGTGCCCAAGATCACGTGGATCCACAACGGCAAGCCCATCGAGCAGGCCGAGCCCAACCCGCGCCGCCAGGTCACCGCCAACTCCATCATCATCACCGACCTGGTGAAGAAGGACACTGGAAACTACGGCTGCAACGCTACCAGCTCTATCGGATACGTGTACAAGGATGTCTATATCAACGTTCAATGTGAGTACTTAGATATAGATGTTTACTATGATTTTAAATCATGCATAGATGATGATAAAAAATTCAAGGCATTTTGAATTCTTGGACATTCGGTGGAGGATTTATTGTACGAGACAGCTACCGACAAGCTTTGATTCCTATGCCGGCGTGGGTTTTATGGGGTTAGCAGATATTGGTACCGTGTCCCAGCTGAGAATAGTATATTTTACATGTCGCCCTGGAAAAGTAACAAATGGTCACCTCATCAGCTCTCGTCTTGTAATAGAAATGTGTTTTCAGGACTGGTCTACTTAAATTAATTTAATTCTATTGTTTAACGGATTGAGTTGTCGATCGTGACTTTTGCTTTTCTTCAGAATTTATCAAGATAGGTAAAATTTCTGAATCTTAAAAGCCTGACTGAACGAATAATTAAGTAGACTAGCATTATTGTGTTAAACCAGGGTTTTAAAACTATTACACATACATTCCAACTATTGGTATTATTTACTATAAATAAATGAGTAATTGCATCATTTATAAAATTAAACTCAATAAAATAACCATCGGGGAGATAATTCAATGAGTCATTCAATCCATCACTGTGACATTCATTATGTACAAATCAGAATACATAGGGGCATAACTCATCACGTTAATCAAAGCTATGAAGAGAATCATTTATGAAAATAAATATAGACGAGTACATTCGATAAGAATTAAAGTATGAGCAATAAAGCAGTAATTATAATAATTTTTAAAACTTATATTTATTGTACAAATCGTATTTGTATAATAACGTTAATTAAATACCACTTGAAGAATAAATTCGAAATAATATAATGCATGGTAAACATTTAAAAATATACATATTTTTTGTCAAACAATAAAAAATATATCTTATAGTAATAATAAGAAGATACAGTTTATTAAGCATCATGGCTATCAACTATTAACATATCTTAATTGGTTTATGATTGTGTATCCAATTAAAAATTAATGTTTCCTCTTATATCACTCTATATTACATACATACATAAACTCACGCCTTTTTCCCGGAAGGGCTAGGCAGAGGTTCCCTTGGTAACAACCAAGACCCCCACTCTTCGCCTTGTGTATTTTGTCCCACAATGCGACAGGTGGCGAGCCTATCGCCATATCGGGCACAAATTTCTGACTCCGAGCTGATAATTAATATAAAAATCCACTATAAATATATTTTTAGATAAAATAAATCCTTCAACCTTATTTTTAAAAGTGATGGGGTCAGTCGGCGCCATACTGCTCTACTGCACTGTTTATTGGGTCGACTGCCAACTATAAAGAAAATGGGTTATGGGCTAATGTTCTTTTATAGCTTCCTAATGTTCTTGGAAACGATTTCAATATTGGACCGAGTGTTACGCCATGAACGAGTTTCCATCAGCATTGCTTCAAGAAAAAAGCAATGGGATTTTGTATAGATTTTAGATTTTTTGTAGAAAAAAAATATATCACTTTTTTTAAAGGTGTAATATGTTGAATTGGGATTAAATACCTTTGGTTTACATAATGCATGTTGCGTAATTATTTTTCCAATCTTTTCATCATAGATTCTCAAAGTCCTTTGTAGTATAGACAGTAGCTGGTACCCCAACACGTATTGTATTTTGGGATCAGAACTGTGAGTTTAGTTGTACTATAATGGCTATGGTTTTGACTATGTTCAAATAATCGCGTCTGATAGCAAGGGTACACGTGCTCGAATAATAATTCTGCCAATTCATGATGCATTCAGATGATTTCGTGATGATTTTGATGATATGCTATGTACCTGCTCGGTACAATAAAATAATATTACAAAACAAACAAATATAATGAATTAAATTCGATTTAATTAATGACTGTAATATGTAAAACAATCATCAGATTTATAGTTACCTAAAATTTCACGGTAACGCTTGAACCTTGAACGTTCAAGGGCATAACCAATCACTATTTATGTCCTGGTACAATAAAAAGACAAGAAGCTTTAGTGCTAAGGCTCATCAGCAAACAAACAAATGTTCCTCATGCCTTATACAGCACAAACAGTTGTCCAATTGTAAGCCGGCGCCGTAGCTGTCGGTTATTCACAATTGGCCGCGCGAAACAAAGGCACGTAACAATGTGCATATTTATGGTAATCGTGTGTGCACAGTTTTAATTCGCCCCCGGGCACCGTCGCGACAATACTTTTATTAGGAAACTACAGTAAAGCCGACGAGTTATGGCCGGCCTGAAGTTCGCGCACATGGATTTCCTTTCGTTTCGTCGTTGCTATTATAATTTGGTATTTTATGAAAACATTTACAATATTTAGTTCTTTTAAACAAGTCTATTTTTATTCGTCAATTTTTTATTTCAGTTTTTTCTTCCTGGGTTTACGTGCGCAAACATTGTTCTGTGGCTATGTTCACGGCGGCCATGACTCGTCGGCCGTACTGTACGAAGCTTCACTTACATAGCGCATTAACGTCACTCATAGTTAATTATCACAAAAGCACTCGTTAATCAGCAGAATCAAAAGCGTCCTTAAAGGGTTGGCTTAGAGTCGAAATTTTGAAAGTTATTCAGTTAAAGATCAAGTAAATAAAGCCATATTTTGTGCATTTAATTCGAGACAATGAAGCGGTGACAAATTGGAGTTTCATGGGCGTGAATTATTCATCCCATGCATTCATTGCATTAAATTGTATTATTTTTCATAATGTGTGGTCAGAAGTGGAAAGAGAAACAATAATAAGCATAGCACAATTTATTTTGTATTTTGAAAGTTATTTTAATGAGGTAGATGACACTAATTTAAAATATTGTGAGTCTAGATTCCTCAGTAGATTTTATCAAAATGAGGAATTATCTTGTGTACATTAATTTTGAGCAAAGAAGTGACTACAAATATATGAAGAAGATACTTCAATAAGTTTCAGTCATTTGATGTTGCAACTTGCAGAAAATTTATCTGCCACCAAGTCGGCTATACTCCTAGGGTCATCGAAAAACAAAATAATATCTAGCTATCGATATGTAAACATCTTTTACTTGACATTCCTTGTTTAATTTATCCTATTCACACTACAAATGATGAACAATTTCGGTGTGTTAGTTGGGCCGTGGCAGCACTTGTCTGATTATGTAGTTAAGTACCGTTGCTAGTGGACCGCTGGACAAGCTAGAGGTAAACATCTTGCCCCGGGCATCATGTTTATACGATGCGTTAAATACTCGATCTAACTTGATAAATTATATTACAAGTGGGGAATATTTTGTTAGATAATTTATAATAGGTTGGTGTAAGGAACGGTAATTTTAAAGCATGTTTTAGTACGTCTTTTGATTATAAATAGTCACGTTTATTAGAAAATTATTGGGATAATTGCTTTAATATTAAATTATTATCTTTTACTGCTTTACTATTGTAAAAGTGTCGTCTTCCTGGGTGTAATAATTAGGGAATAACAAATCTGAAATTATAGACAAATGTGCATCAAATGCACTCACGTTTATTCTAAGCTATTGCTGTCCTAAATCCAGTCACCCTCAAATAACATTTATAAAATCAAATGCACTATGAGTTAGTGTATCTGAGAACAATACCTAGAATTTTATGATTCATAGAGCACCCTATACCTAGACATGCTATCATTAGTTCGATTAGTATTTCAATGTGTAACATTCGCGAAAATCAATAAAACCATTAATAATCACTGGTTTAAAATCAGAGGTCCTGAAAACTGCGCTTGTGGTAGTATAGTATTATTTTTTATTACATTCTATGTTGTAAATAACAAGCACATCGCCAGCAAGACTCATATCCGTAAGCGCGCTCCATTAGCAACAGAAACATTACCGGTGTAGATTGAAGCACGCGTTGTATATTGTGAGACACTATTCCCTAATGTATATTCTCAACAGCCTCCGCTGACAGGACGCGGCGCGGCGCGGAGATGAACGGAGCCACGTGGTTAGGGTTCCCAAATAAAAAAATATATAAATTCCGTAGTAAATTCTGGATATTTATGAAAATTCCTGACATTTGTCTGAATATAATGTCTTAATGCATCGTGCACGTGAATGAACAAAGCCAATTTTCGAATTAATTTCTGTGACACGCGCTAGGCAAAGGTTCCTTACTTAAATTGTTGAAATTCCGGACATTTTAGGATTCCCTTCGCATTCCAGATAAAGACCTATATTACATATCCGGAAAATCCTGGACAGTGGCAACCCTACGCGTGGTTCATACGGAAGTGTGTGCACAGATTTGTTTAAAACACCGGTGCCCGAGACACGAGTGTTAGTTCTATAAACAAACGCTCTTTACTCTTTACTTTTTTTATTTTGGTCTTTAAAATTGCGCGAAGCTTCCCATTGATTTTAGAAGTCGTATTGTGTGTAATTCTAGTCTGGTATTTGTAAGGTCTCTGATGCAGGGGAAACGATTAAATAGTCTTTATTAGTCATAACAGTCGCTTAGTTTAGCATTTTCTAATACACATGGTGCGAATATGATTCCTTTGTGATTATACAATTTAACTCCCGCGTGACATCAATATCCTTTAGGAATTTCTCAAGCTGGGTGTGTATCTAAACCTTGCCTATTATGTGTTTATCAAATTGACACATTAACGTAAATGAGTTCCCCGCTTTTGGGAATTGAATTTATAGTAACTGTTTCCAGCAAAACAATTCTACTGTAATAATCGTGAATGCATAAAAATTATCTTCCTAATGTGTTCCTTAAATGTTCCTTAGCAGTAATTTTGAAATACCGCAGAAGAAATTTGACTCCATAAATGTAAATGAAAATATCGCAGAACACGCTCCATGACAGAGCCATTCATACAGGTATCAATAAACATCGCAGAATATAATCAATTGCACAAAATACGTAAAGTGCAGTGACTCCGCACTGTATCCTTGCGATACCTAAGGTTCGTGTTCGGTGTTGCGCAATGCGTATGATTTCATCCGATTCACTTGTAGGTCGCGCGGCTGTCTGTCTAGTCTTATAAAATCGATACCGCGACACCCGGCCGACTGTTTGCACGAGGATAGTGTTGTATTTCTCTAGGATTTATACAAATATTGCTTAGTAAAAATGAGATTGCTTTGGAACGAGAATTTTTGAAACAGACACAGATCTGTGCCCAGCAGATGAGGTAGTTTTATAAAAAAGAATTTCATCAAAAGAGTTTTTGTATAAGCATTAAAAATATACTTTACGACTAACAAAGGATTCATCCTTTATGCATATGCTATCTTTATAACAATGGCTAATGTTAATCATACAATGTAATTGTTGGCATAAAATATTTGCGTCGTCATTCGTGCGGTATACATCAAATCTTCTTATACAAAGATTGTATCAACTAAGTAGTCTAAATTAGATTTTCCCTTACAGCAATGTATGTTCTAATTAATAAAATTTCTTGTTATTTTGTATCAAGTATTTCTTCTCTGCATCCTTATCCAATGTCTTTATCGGATCGGCGCCATGTTTTTCATTTAACAACCAGCAAAATATTTGTATTTATTTTATAAATTTTTGTCACGTCGTCTGCCCGATGTTTATCTTCTTACTAAATAATTTATGTTCAAATAACACTACTGACCCAACTACCATAAAAGTGTATGTGTTCCAGACAATAGGAAATGAGCTTAGAGTGCAGCGGAAGAGAATGGGGTTAAGGAGATTATCGTAATCCAATATTCGTCCCATTTCACTTGCAGGCATAGCAACTACCAACTAATTGGAACTCGTGTTTCCTTGGCACTAGTTTTTGGACCGCACTCAACTTGCCATTAAATTCTCATTTCTGTTGATTGAAAAAAAAATAGGAAATTTATAGTGCATTATTCGCCTTTACCATACAAATGTCCCACATTCGAGTTGGCGTTCCCATTAATCATAGTATTACGTCACAAAATTCGTGTGCAGCGTTTAAAACGCATTAAGCTGTACATTAATCAGACACTGCATTCCCGCAAGGACGGATCGAGGGCACTGGGCAGCAGTTTTTATGCCCTAGTGTAGTTGGCACACTCGTCGACCTAGAAATCTCGGCAGAGAGCCGTAAACGAGAGGTCTAGAGATCGCCTTAAGTGCCGCAACCTTGGTGAGATTAGCGCGGAAAGCTATCGATTTTGTACCATTTCACATAATTGACTTGTGTGGAATTTGATGTTTTCACTTTAGTTGTTTTATCGCTTTATTTACGATCGTCGTCGAATCTGTCTGTGCTCGATTGAAAATTTGAATATCTTCCAAGTTACGACAGTTCATTGCTTCGGGCTATTGAACGGATTTTGGTAAACTTGAATTCTTGGTTTACTAAGAGAATAAAGAGTATGGGCATATGTTATTGGAGTTCGATATTTCAAAGCTAATGAAATATTATTTTCATTTTATTTGCATTATAGAACTTATTGATCTATAATACTTACCTACTGCATATTTTCTGTCGTGTGGAGCTCTACATTTTAACGATAAAAATTCTGCCGCTTTGCCTTTTCCACACAATTATAATATATGTATGTATATGCAATTAAAATAACTACACATTCGGGACTACCGGAACATATTCCCATGCGACATGGAGTCGCGTGCTCACACCCTTGACCCAATACCGCGAGACCTCAATACGACGTCACCGACGTGCCCAATCATACCCGGAGTACTGGGAATCGGCCAAACGTTTGATCACTTGAACCTTCATGTAATGGGTTAAAATGCCTGCAGTAATGGTAGTGTTTGACCTCTTGATTGAGTAGTTGATCGAGTTGAGTTAATTTTGTCAAATAAGTTGTTGTAAAGTGACGCAGATGGTTTAAACGAGACATATAATATTGAAGGATCTAAGATCTTAAATTGTAGGATGGCAAATCGTTGGTTACTGTATTGAATGCAGAACTCATATTCATATTTATAATGTGAGAACTATAAATAGTTTTCTATGAGGTCCTGAGGCGGTATTTAACCTGATTTCTATATAGACAGGTCGTGGAGCTATAATTATGTGACCACAGGGCTCGACCTCCCCTTATAATCCACTACGCTCATCCAACCCGGCTTGGTTGACTGATAGGTTTTATTTGATTAATGACCGGAAAAGCTCTTTCAAAGCGTTTTCCATCCTTTATTAGTGATTGCTAATGATAAATGACAGGAACTCGGATCGCCACTTTTAAACGCTCTTCGAAACATGACCCCTCGTGGTCGCAATTTTAAAACTATTTCGGACTCTACATAACTTCACAATTATAAATAATAATGTATCTGTTCATATACATCTTACTGTTGACCATTTATCTCTGCCATAAGGAGGCCTGTTGGCCTTTGTCCACCATGCTGGCCTAGTGAAGTTTTGCTTGCTTAGCAATTGATTCTTGGAAACGATTATTTAAGCCATGCACCATTATTTAGTTTAATCAAAGACTCATCATAATTCATGAAGAAATCATGATCAACCCACTGCAGAAGATTATCTAACACCTACGTTTGTAATCGCTGTTTCGTGCTAATCTTGTTAGTATTTCCAAGATCGGTCACAATGCATAACACCAATCTGGTAAGATTTCAACGACGATTCAGTACACAAAACACCTATTTTCCAAGATTACATCGATTCACTCTTAGAATTTTCGTTATGAACACCAACAAATGGTAGTCAATTTAATTTTATCATCAAAAACAGCTCTTGTACATCACTTTGAACGGTTAAATTTTTGTTTAAAACTTTCTTATAATACAAAATTGTATTAAAATCATGCCTATCTATCAATCTCAAAGAATGCCTGATATCATTTCACTATCTCCGTCAGGCCATGTATTAAAGAGAGTGTAATGTTGAGACAGCTGGTCCCGGCCGTGGTTTCAGATGACAGATAGAGCATAACTCGCGATATCAGTGTGCATTATCTGTCAGCGACCAGCTTGTGAGATAGGGCTGCTCCTAATAAGTAGACCCATTTTGAGGCCAGAAAAGATTTTCTTAGCATCAGTATTAAGTGTTTTGTTGTTGGTTGATACGTCGCATGAACCGTTGTTTGTACGTCATGGTTAGAAGCAAAAAGGTTTTTATATTATAATTTTATATTTGAAAGAGAGAGGAGAGTTCAGAGACAGTAGTAACAAAACGCTTTATTTTCCGATCTTATTTTTTTAGGAACATTTTACTTATTTTTAAATATATATTTATAGCTATTATTAAATAAATACAACTATATTATATCGATTATGGCGAGGGAATTGAATATTAACAAAACTCATTATTTTACAAGCTTCACGGCTGTCTCTAGAGATTGCCATGAACGATAATACCTGCATATGTACATTTCCATGTTTACAGTAGTCTTTTATGCATTCAAGGTTTTATTTTTTAACTTACAATGTTGTTTCTATACCTAAAGGTTAGCATACCGGGTTAAGCCTATGTATGTATGATGTATATACGATTCCAAACATACCGACATAATTGTTTCAATCGGCGAGCATTGACCATCTTTATCCAATGGATAGTCCATGTAGATCGCATGACCACCTTACTACCTACCTTACCACCACGTGCATAGAATTCACTTTCTATTCTGTATGTGTATCAGACCATATACGACCCACTGCTGGGTACGAGCCTCTTTTACAATCGTACTCTAACTAGCATGGCGGTGGACTATATAGTCCACCATGCTGGTCTAGTGCGAGTTGGCGGAGTTTACATAACGTAAAAATACTTTAAAATCGCTACGGTATGCAGGTAACCTCATGATGTTATTTTTCACCGCTACAGTGATCTCTATTGCCAACATTTAAGAAATTGAATATTTTTTTTAAATATAAAGAATGCTAACAAGGAGGAACCCTATATAAGTAGAGCTCCCGTAGGAGGAGGCAGGCGCTCCTAATTGTGTCTATTATTACACACGTTCCGCCGCTTCCCGCTCGTTACAGATATTTAAGGACACACGAGTCTCTAGAGATGTGATTTTATTAGGTCTTCTAATGATGTGTCTCGGGTTTATTTTAGACTAGTATAGCAAAGGGACTACACAGCATTGATGTGACATGCGCTACGTATTCCTGATGGAATATCGACTCGGTACAGACGATTGTTTCTCGCCTTTCCACATAATTAATCCGGCCTCTTAAGTTTAATACTTGACTGGAATCAAAAGGAAGTCATCGGTTCAGAAGTATAGTATCAGGCTGTGTACAGAGAGGCAAACTATCGATTCTCGCAATGAGGCAAATGTTTGTATGATCAATAAATATTCGTTTCGGTTGTAGGTGCGAGAAGTCTCTTGTATTTTGTAATATTTACGATAAGACACACATTTCGTATATCTGGTAGTTAAGTGTATATTTACCTTTAAATCATATTATAAATTCGCAGCTGAACCTAGTTGGTGTAGTGAGGTTAGCGTAAAATTATATCCGGCGCCAATGACGAGTCGGAAAGAGGTCCGTTATTCGGTCTGTGTGACGTCACGCGGCCGGTTTTCCAACATTTTGCTCCCGTAAACATGTTTGCGTTGTAAATATGTTTCATTTTAGATATGGTATGTATTTTAAAAGCATGTGACCAAGACAAGATAGATAACAAAAGATTTTTATAAAGAGTCTTTTGTTGACGCCACTTGAAAGTGCTTTTGTTGCCGTTTACATGAGACATGGAAAGTTTATTTTGCATTAAACGATGTGACATCGAATAATGCTAATACAATGAATAAATTAACGTAACACAAGTGAACACATTTTGTTTCTCTTGTTTATGCTGAGTAGACTAGCGGCATGTTATCTACGCCTAGTTTAGAACTACAGTAAGCCTATTTTCTAGCATACAATGGGATTATCCAAGTAGGTACATATGTACATCGGATTAAACGAACTCGAACATATAACCGATAAAGTTTATGATTATTTTGTCGAAGGCGAGCGTCGCCGCTCACTACACATGTTTATAGGCGTGATGTCATGCTGCGACCTCAAAGCGACGCGTGTGTCGATCGAATTCAATGAAAAAAATATCGCCCAGAATATACTGATAGTGGTTCCGTACTAAACACAAAAAAATTGATTATCTAACTTCTAATGGACGTATATTTGAGAATGTCCAAGATTTGGCAAAGTAGAGGAGATAAGAAAGAAGAAAAGAAAGAAAATCTGTTTATTGTCACTAGCGAACAAAACGACAAATACAAATACAGATCTAAAAAAAATAAACATAAAAAGAAATTGAAATTTAAGAAGAAGCGTACTCTTGCATTAGTCGAGATGGAAATAACAGAAAGAAGGTTCCTACATATATACAGGGTTAGTCGACCTAGATCCTTTAAGAGGTTGTAGTTCCCATCATTTCTGACTGATTTGACTATAAGATACTATACCCTAAACTTAACTGTTTCCAAGATATTTCGCTTTGAAGTTTTTGTAAAAAAATGACGTTTTTTTGTCTATTGGCCCATTTTTTTTGGGGTTTTTTGCCTCAAATTGTTTTGTGTTAGTGATTTTTGTGTAGTGGATAAGTTACTTTATCATACTCGTACTAAAAGTACAGCTTACAGAACGGGCTGGGTCGTAGGAGGCTGTTGAAGTTGTAAATTAGAATAAATTCGTTAATTTTTTTTTTCCATTACCAAGTATTCCAAAAAATATCTATGACAGCTATTCTGCAGATGTGCTCAAAAATATCTGCGTTTCATTGGCTATCCAACAAGATATAACAAGCTAGGGTATTGTAAGAAATCTTGTTAGAAATACTGAACAAAGGCTCCCAGGTAGTAAATGACACAGTAATTCGGCAAGTTACTTGCTGCGAGAACTTGGACTCTCACAGTGGAAAGTGTGGTTTACAGTGAATACTGCCGGTCTCTATCCCTATCATTACACGCCCTTACAAGTTATCGAAGAAGGAGATCCTGTGAGAAGGTTTGGTTTCTGTAGATTTTTTAAATGCGGATCTCTAACGCGCGCATACCATCAATCCGCGGCCATGAAGAGGCAGTTGGAATATAATGGCAACATGAATGTCCCGCTAATACTTCCTGTGTTTTTGCAGTTAAGATCTTAACCGCTTACATTCAAATATTAATATTATTGTTATTGATTTACATAATATACGATAAGCTGGATTTCAATTTCTGACAAGGTTTTTGTGTGATTTTTTTATTGATATCTTAGTCAATCCGAATTCCCGATCCACATTTTTTTTTTTGTATTGTATCAGCCCATATACAACCCACTGCAGGGCACGGGCCTCCTCTACAATCGAGAGTACGATTAAGAGTGGTTAGGCCATATAGTCCACCACGCTGGCCTAATGCGGGTTGGCGGACTTTTTTACATACCATAGAAATTTATACAAATCGCTATGGTATGCAGGTTTCCTCACGATGTTTTCCTTCACCGTTATAGTTCCTTCATCATTATATACCGATCCACATAATCATAACTATTTATTTTTAAACGAATTAACTATCGCATTACAAACAAAGAAAATTCTGACGCCCAGACAAACAAATCACTCGTAATGAAAGAATGTGTTTTTTTGCCAGCCAGCTTTGATCAATGAAAAAGAGGATCGGTCACGTGATCACGCAATCCACAACAACTAGTTACTAGACAGTAGTAAAACTGTCGATTTTAACTATTCTTTATGTGCAAGGGTGGTAAACTGCAGCTGCGGATTAATTGCGTGTCGTGACTGTGCCACATCTACCTGAGATTCCATTCAACCCCCGATGGGTGAGGGGTGGTACTTTTGGGGTGAAACTCTATATCTGCGGTTTTTACCCCCGATAATAGGAGGGTGGAAAGTATTTTGTTCTTTATAAAATGTTAATCCTTATGTGAATTACAACGGTAAAGGTGTATTAGGAAAGGAAACAAAAAGGTGTATGTTACTCTTAGTATTTGTGATTATTTACACAGCAAAAAAGTAATATAATTATACTGTTATATAGCTGATCGCATTCACCATAAAATGCTAGAATGACCAGGGGAAGTATATGTATGTAATTCGAAATTGCGCTATAAGTAGCATTTACTCATTTCAGCATTCTGCAAGAGCAAACTGATTGAATTGTAGCCGTAAGAATCAATTCTTAGCCAAACAATATAAATGACGGAAAAGCACAAAGGTAAATAAGGGAAAGGAAATATAATACGGAGAGTAAGTGCAGAGCTGCCGTACTTTCGTTTCGCTGAGCAAAGTTCATCAACCCTGTTCTCATCCGATATGTCCACAATTCGACTAGAATTCAATAAAAGCTCTGTCAATAGGGCTGTCAAATTTCTCTCACATAAAAATTGAGTAGGTAAAATTTTCGGGTCTCGTTAAGTAAAAGCCAAAAACGTGAAGTGGGTGGAATTGAATTAATTTAAAAGGATATTTTCTGGAATACGATTTGATGACCCGGGATATGAAATGTTGAACTGTCAATATCATAAAGTTACTTTGCGGAACCTTTCGTTCTAAATGTTTTTATATCCGCTTAAAATAAAGTCATTTCGTACAATTATAACTTTTCGTGTTCGAGCCAAGTATGGAAATATGTTTTCCATAATAAAACTTTCCTCGATGTTTCTGGCAGCCCTAATACAAATACGGAGAGGAAATATTTGTCGGTACATTTGAATTTGTTTCCGCCCCTATTGTACTTATATTTGATTTATTATAGAAAAAAAATCCACAACTATAAATAGAAATTGCAGACGTAACCAATACTGATTATACAATACATTACGCTATTAATATTTTTTGAACAAATTGAGGGGATTCGACACTAAATCACTTGTACAAAATACATGGGGAGGAGACTACACTCTGAAGTTGTCTTCCAGGGTAATATATCTACATTTATAGCTGAAAGCAAGAGGGACACCTGAAGGAAAGTGATTGCCGCCCACGAACACTCGCCCCAGGGGCATTGTCGGCTCGTTTCCGCCCTTTGAGGAGACTGGGGATTACGCAGCCTCGAGCAATTGTGCTGACTGAACGGAAATGCAACTATTACTTGACGTCGATTTTGCTGTGTTACAAAGGAATATCACGGGGATTTGTTCTATCTGAAATAACCATAGACATGTGGTGTTTCACTACAATTTGACTGCTTTAAAGTAATATACTTTTCTTGGTTAAGCATAGTATGGATGTTTTATTTTAGCACTGACTGTTAACAAAGTAAATCAGGAAGCAACCCGACGAAGTATTTCTAAGATACGTCAAAACCTTAAACACTAAACAGGCCTCCATGGGATAGACTAAAGCCTAACGCCTATGAATTACTCTTAAAATAATTCCATGGTGGCAGTAAACCCTATTTGTATTATGGATGGTGCACCTTTTATTTAGATATCCAAAGAATTAATACATTTCCACAATCTTAAAACAGACAAAAACATTCTCGAATTGACTCGAGATTGAGTTCTGAATACTCAAGTCGAAAATCTACCCATCTTCGAAATGAAATTCCGAGCTTCGTCGTAGAAATGCCATTTCGGGGTGAGCGGGTAATGATTGCGACCGGTGTCGCCGCAAATACGTTCACAGGCGCATAGGTCACGCCGCACTAACCGAGGAATCTTGCTGTCGATTTCCAATGTAATTGAGCTACGGATGTTTAAGCAGTTTATTTGAAAAGTCGTATTTATTTAACAAGATTACTTAGTGGTAATGGGAAACTTGTAAATAGTGATCGTATTTATCCTGGAAGGAAATCGTATTATGAAATCATTATGGATAATTATTTAGGTCGGTAGACTCTCTTTAAATTGTATGAAACAATAATGTATAAGTAACAACCATCGATGGTTTCTTAGATTTACGCAAATGTTACAAATTGATATAAAACGAATTCTTACAAAAACAAGTGCTTACAACAAAGTTAAAAAATGTAAAAATTAAATCAAATTCGCGATAAAATCCATAAGAATTCGTTTTATTTCAACAAAGATTTTGATGTTGTAGTAATAAAGTAATGTGATCTAAGTGCACTTCATAAAGAGGTCATGACACAGTTCGAAGTAACAATTCAAACCAACGATCATAGAATTACAAACAACAGCTTCCACTGTAAGTACGAAAAAAGCGGCAAAATACATTCTCGAGAATAAACTGCGTTTCCGGGCACGGGTAGAATGGCGCACTGGAGCGTTTTTCATATTTCTTCGTTTGAAACAATGCGCATTAAGAAGTATAGAAGTGCCATTGAGCTAATTGCATCCACTCGTTTTGCGCACACGGAGACTCTCGACGCTGGCCCGGCGACCCGCTACAGCCCGGCTTAACGTTACATACGTTGACTTGTAAAGGAAAAATGGAAACATGTTTCTGTACCGACGTGAGCCTTTTGTTCCAGTTTTTTGTATTTGGGAAATTGTGTCGGTAGTTTAACTACATGATGAAAGGAGTCGATGGTAACTACGTCTAAAGTTATATAATTTCGAGCTTACAATTAGATACATAAGTGTCTTGTGTAGAGGATGTCCGAAACTACGAGGGACTTTTTGACATCATAACGCTCAGACACAACACAAGGAACTTGAAAATCACACTAATATTTGCGATGTACCTCTAAGGCTCTCAAAATAGTTTGATAATAGCTTTTTTATATAAAATATTTGATGTTTTATTGTGTCGCCATTCTTATCTGCTACCTCAAAGTACATAAAACAAAATAGTAGTACTTTAACTCAACCTTATCTGAAACTGCTACCCTCTATAATTAATTCAGTTCAGCTTTTACAGTCGCCCCACCCTTCTGCCATGCGAGGTACACTCAACACTCGGAAATGTGTGCACTAATATTGTAACAAGTATGATTCCTTACTTATTAATATGGCTATTGAAAAGGCGGTGAATGAGGGTTGGGGGTTGAAATGAGTTCACCCCAGGTATGTTTTATTCTGTGTTGGCTCGACGGAATAACCGTAGGTGCTGAATGTTTAATTTGGAATGGATTGTTTCCATTGTGAAAAGTATTTTATTTCCGTCGAAATAAATCCAAACGCTAGCTTAGTTTTATTTAACGCGGAAATTTATTTTGCTTTTATTTCGTATTTACAGAAAGTGTGATAGCATGGAAGCTACGCTGTGTGCGAATTATTGGGTTTTAGATGATTCAACTTTCATATTGAAAGTAAATTAATATTTGTGATTAATCAGGTCAAGGTGAGATTGTATTACAGAACCTATTAAGTTCAATATTAATTCATGAATATTTAATGTGGCTCCAATTATATCGATCCCTGGTTATTTTCGAGTGTAGAAGTTTAGTACCCAATTCTTGGAACCACTTTTAACCTTATACGCATTAAGCATTGTGCTAGCAGCACGTATTACGAGCAAGTTTAAGGACAGAAACATAATCTTCATCCTATTTAATTTATGTATTTAGGTTATTTATTTCGCCCGAATCAATTTTCAATTTCGCATGCGTCAACGCGCGTACGCGTTTGCATACAATATATTAACATTCAATAGCTAAAATGCGAATCTCTAAAAAATGCGAATATCAGATTGATGTCACTCAAAACCAAGTCTAAAATCCTCAACAAACCGAAATGTGTATGTAACCGACATGTGGGTGCAGTGTTTGTGTTGCGTGTAACGGGTTCAATTCACACCGCGTTAGCCGTCTCTCGTCGCGCTCGCATTTGTACGCAAGATTGATTATTACACGGCTTGCGATGAAATGTTACATATTTGTTTGATATATGCAAATTGTTTGTTGATGGATGTGAGGGAACGGTTGCAAAATAATCTTGGCTTGCTTCAGTCCTATATTTATTCGTTTTTATAATAGAGCTGACGTATAGATTGTTACCGCCGGTAACAAAAATTGTCAAATTAGCGCTGCATTCATATTTAATAGGTTTTTTAAACAATAAAGGATTACTATTTTAATGTGATGTCAAAGTTAACAGGCCCGTCCAAAACACCACTGACTGTGACTGAAAGAGATGAATGTTCTCTAGTCTGCAGACTACAATACACTGATGATGACACTTATCCGTATATCACCGGAGCAGACGGGCGATATTTAACTGCTAATGCTACTTAATATGCGGAAGTGACAGCTCAACGTGATGCATTAGACGCCAGACTCGACGTATAATAGCCATCACTCAACACTGCGACGGCGACAAGAGGCTTACTTTGTGCTTCACAGCTACAAAACGTCTTGACGTTATAAGAATGCTTTCATGTACCTGGGAATCAAGGGATACACGTGTAAAATGAACCACACATACAAAAAGCTGTAAAACAATACGCCGTCGGATCAATCATCGCAGTGTAATAACTGTTTGTTTGATCAGTACATTTGTGTCTGGTTTGGGTATTTTGAGATCAAAAGCCCTCGTAGATATTGATACCTGGAACACAAAGGTGTATTTAGGACTATATTATGACTTGTGTATATTTTAATCTTTAGTCGACGTAATGTCTATAAATAAGTGTGTCTACGTACACATTATACTACAATGGGTTATATTTTATGAATGGAAACAAATGTAAAGTTAGAAGCGCGTACTACCGGTCAGCTAGTAGCTATATTGGACGCTTCCTGACTGGCCGGTGCTCACGCACTAGCTCATACGCCCACGCCGCAACGCGCCGAAACTACGCCGGATATTTTAACTGAGGACAGTCATTACCGCCATGTCTACGCTATGTATATTGGTCATTTGTCGACTACTCGACATAAACAAAAATATAGTAGTGTCCCGTTGCTGAGGCTTTCGGGGACAAATGCCTGATTAAGCATACATTTAATCGTTTTAGTGGGTTTGAAATTACAAGGAATAGAATTTAGATGCGGAATAGATCATGTAATAGACAAAATGCAATTGTTCCCTATCGCAGAGAATATTGATGGGTTACTTAATATTCTTAATTCTTGTAAACTTGATTGACAACTCAACAAAACTTGAATGAATATACATTTTGATGAGAGACCAGTCATTGCTATTGGACAATATTGAAAAAATAACATGTAGATTATTCTTGAAATATGTTATAACGTCTTACAATTTTTTTTTTCAATATTGTTAATTTAAAATGTCGTTATTTTACCCACAGAACCAACATGCGTGGAACCTTTGTTTAAACTTTAAACAGACGACACGAGCAGTCATTAAACTTGACGTACTCTCTCCACAGCGATCCCGCCTGAAATCAAGGAGGGTCCGGAGAACATAACGAAGGTGGACGGTTCCGAGGCTGTGCTCAAGTGCAGAGTGTTTGGAGCGCCGAAACCTATCGTCAAGTGGATGCGGGACGACGTCGACATCACCGGGGGGAAGTGAGTGCTTGCTATACATTGAGTTTTTTTTATAACAGTCTGTAATCAGGCTGTGAATACTGAATAGGACTGGCAAACTGAAGCGGTTATTGTGAATGACGTGTTTGTTGACGACGGATTTTTAATAGGGCAATTTAAAAAGAAATGAGTTGTTTTAGTAGAGCGTAGGGATGTAAACACACATGTTGTATTCGGTTACGTATTTATAATATTAAAAAATTTAACAGTGGACATGTCGCCATTTTAGACGGTTCTTTACATTAAACAGTTCCCATTTCTCGCTCAGTTGATACTGTTTTACAAATTGGAGAGATGAAGAAGGGCAGTATAGTTTATCTCTGAATAAAATCTTCTTGTATAACAAGGTCTTTCATCCGATAATGTTATTTATCATCCTACCGTGACATCTCCGGTAAATCAATTTACTTATTTACTCACTATATTATCCCTTTGACATTTTTAAAGCGTTGACCTTTACGAAAATCCCGACAACAGCCCTTTATAGACGGGTACAATCAACCCTCAGTAATTGTGGAGGGATTACCGATAAAACTCGTAAGCCGGATTAAATTGATTAGACGTACCGGCCCCCTTTTAATGTCACGGATATAAACTGACTAGGTCCTGGTTTCATTAAAGTAATTGTATAAAAATAGGTTTTTGGTGTGCTTGTTAATTAAGAGTTATAACTCAAGCGGTGATTAATAGGGTTCCAGCTTTTATTTGCCTTAGATTGAGAAATCTACTTATTTCTACATTTATTGGAGAAGGTAGCAAATTTTATCCGCTACCAATTTCATAGCCCCCATGACAAGCTCATCTGTATTGTATTGTATTGTATCAGCCCATATACGACCCACTGCAGGGCACGGGCCTCCTCTACAATCGAGGGTACGATTGAGAGTGGTTAGGCCATATAGTCCACAAGCTCATTTGTGTACTACTTGAATCCTTACTCGTGCACACACGATACTGCGAAGGGATTGTTACATGTAAATAAAACTGCCCGGTCTAGTTTAACAGTCGTCACACATAAAAACTTGATGGAATATCGATCTCGACCACTTTTTGCCTCGTAAAGCTAGTGTTCACAAATAAACTGTAACATACATAATTATGTAATTAAAGTCGACTTTAATTTGAGTTATTATTTTAGCAATTTATTAACTTTAAAAATATTAGCCCACTGTATGATTAATAATAATAATAATAGCTTTTATTTAAAATAAGACAAAGTGCTTAAAATTTGCTTCGGTATCTCTAGATAACAATTATTCATAGGTCCATAACAGTAGTGACTATCGGTTGTCAAATATCATTTTAATCAGAAATAATGGCTGATAGCAAAAACCAATTTACTAATTTGAATTTGTTAGTATTTGTATATTTGTATTTGCTCAGGTAGTGGCTATTGCCGACCATACACACAGAGTAAAACAATAATGAACCACGCATGTTTTACTGATGGTAGGTCTTTTATATGTGAGAGACCGCCTGGGTAGGTTCCACCGCAATCTCTATTTCGCCCACCAAACAGCAGAGTAAATGCACTGTCGTGTTCCGGTTTGAAGGACATTGTAGTCAGAGTAACTACTGAGCATAATGAGACTTAACATCTTACGTCTCAGGACGGCCAGCTCAGTGAAATACCAAGCATTGTTTTATAATTTAGGTGTTGTTTGGTTTTGTTATTTTACATGGGCGGTCATATCGTTTACCATCAGACCAATGGCATGCTCCTCTCCCCATTCATAGCAATCATAAAAAAGTGTATTAGTCGACATACATTTCCTCAGACGAGCAGGAACGTAATAAGTTAACACTAGACATGAGATAATAATCTCTCATCAATACTCTATCGGGAGCAGTAATCTTGTCACAGCAGTATAAAACAGTAGCTTCGATGAATCGGCTTTTAATTATGTCGCACGAACTTTTTTCAATTTGTCTCCGCAACCTGTTGTCTCGATGCAGCGACCTCGTTTCGCCACTAGTTGACAACACTTTTTTAATTAAAGCTTTTGATGACGATATTCCGATTGTTATCTTTGTTTTCTATGGACCCGTAATTAAAATCCCTGTATTTTGCATTGCAAGTATTGTCTATACTTAATTTGTTTTCAGTGATCCTTCGCGACGTTTACAATGTATTGTAGTTGTTGATATCAATGGCACGTCTTATTGTAAAATCATGAGATAAATACTGCAGCAATTATACAAAAAAATATCGAAGATTCAAAGAGGCATAAAAGGCATAACGTTTTCTTTTTACATAACAAAGTTACTGCGCGGTGCTGATAACAAATCCAAGAGACGATTATCTATGCCGATTTGATGTTTAAAGCCGAATATATACTGGCCCACCTCGGAGTTCTTACATAGATAAGCAATGTACTATGCACATTATACGCGTTGGTAATTAATCGAACAAATACAAATTTACTATCAACGACAATCTTTAACTTCTTGTATCTCTTGTTATAATGAAGATGACAACACTTAGATATATTTTCAATCTAATTAATATGCAATGGTTTTTTAGTTTTGCGCGAATGTTACACATTGGAATAAAACGAATTCTTATCGATATTATCGCAAATTTAATTGAATTTTTACATTTTTTAATTTCCCGACGTTTCGATCACTTTACAGTTTTTGTCAATCCGCCCCGTAACTACGAAAACTGTAAATTGATCGAAACGTCGCGATTCGAACAAATTCGCGATAAAATCCGTAAGTATTTGTTTTATTCTATTTAATATGTATTAACTTTAATGATTTTGCTCACCAGATACAACATCACCCCGGAGGGCGACCTGGTGATCCGTGACGTGTCGTTCACCGACGTCGGCTCCTACCAGTGTTACGCCAAGAACAAGTTCGGAGAGAAGTCCGCATTCGGATCCTTGTCTGTTAAGAGTGAGTTGGCAATGTTAAAAATACTGGTTTACATTTATTTTTACATACATACATAAACACACGCCTTTTTCCCTGAAGGGGTAGGCAGAGGTGCTACCAGAACACCCACGTTTCGCCTTGTATATTCCGTCCCACGATGTGATAGGGGGCGAGCCTATCGGCATATCGGGCACAAATTTCTGACTCCGGGCTGATAATGAATAGAAAAATCTAATATCACTTTGCCCGACCCGGGAATCATTTATTTTTAGGATCCCTATAGATTTGTGTGATGATACAATATTTAGAATATTTTGTATAAATTCTTCAGTATACCGATAAAGTTATTTATGTCACAAAAGTAAGAAAAACCAGTTAAAAACCTTAATGTTACAAATTCGACTACGCAAGGTTAAATTTTACTTTGAATTATCCTGGTCATAAGTCGTTAATTTCATAACTAACAACATAGTGTAATTTTCTGTTAATTTTCTTCGCAGAGCGCACCGTCATCACCGACAAGCCTGAGAACTACGAGGTGGCAGCGGGCTCGTCGGCCACATTCAGGTGCAACGCCAACGCCGACGACTCGCTCAAGCTGGAGATCATGTGGCTCAACGACGGCCAGCAGATCGACTTCGAGAGTCAGCCGCGCTTCCGCATGACCAACGACTACTCGCTGCTCATCTCCGATACCACCGAGCTCGACTCCGGACAGTACACTTGCATCGCCAAGACTGCTATTGATGAGGCCAGGGCTCAAGCCACGCTTACTGTGCAAGGTAAGTTTTGCTGTTATTAGCTTACTTATTTGTTATCTTCTTTTGACTTTGTATTTTTGTATAGCAATATTTTTTCTTTGTAATCACTTTGGTTCCGTAATGCTGGCAGTAGAATGTCCAGTACATTTACAAAATTCATACGTCTGTCCAAACTCCATATGCGACGAACTGTTGTTTCAACGTCATTTAAAAAAAATAGCCATCTCCCATGAACATCGTCGTGGAATAAGACTTCAATTTTACCCACTAATTATATAAAAAAGGGGCATAATACATTTGTATAGCAATCCGATGTGTTGTCCGCAGACAAGCCGAACCCCCCGGCGCTGGACGGCGTGGAGTGCGGCGCGCGCACCGCCACGCTGCGCTGGCACGCCATGGGCGACAACCGCGCGCCCATCCTGCGCTTCGCCATCCACTACAACACCACCTTCACGCCCGACTCCTGGCAGCCCGCCGCGCACGCCGTGCCCGCCATCGACACCTCCTGGACCGTCGAGCTCAGCCCCTGGGCCAACTACACCTTCAGGTACATGAGCCCCTCAAACAAATTAAAAATCAAACAGTCCCATATTGCTTCGTGTGTCCCTGTCACTCACTCCTATAGTCACACTATTTTCTTTCTCGTTCCACTAAGTTTCTTGCAAATGCATTGCGCACAGATTTTTTTCATAATGTCAGTATTTTCTCCCAAATAGTGGTAATACAAATTCATAATTATCACGCTTAGCTATTGCGGTTTGGCAAATGACACATAATATAAAAAATCTCTATGCTATACAAATTTCTTCACAATTCACCATCATCGTTAAACTTATCAACACTCATTCTGTTTCAGAGTAACCGCGGTGAACAAGATAGGTCCGTCCAGTCCGTCGTCGCACTCGGACGTGTGCACCACGCAGCCCGACGTGCCCTTCAAGAACCCCGACAACGTGAAGGGCGAAGGCTCCGATCCCACCAACATGGTCATCTCTTGGTCGGTCAGTATCTACCGGTTTAGCTTCATATATTTATTATTATTTGTAAATTGTAGCTTTATTCTACATGAAGGGTCCGAATACATTTTTCTACGGTTAATAAATATGAAATAAATCATCCCCAGATTTGTATAACCATAAAATGACACAATTTTATGTGTACGGTAAGAACTATGTGTGTCATTTTTGGATTTACTTATTATACTTAAACAGTATGGCAATTGAATTGTCCCTACATTAGTGATCATGTTTCCTATGTTTCTTTGTGATATACACAGAAAATGCCTCAAATCGAGCACAACGGCCCCGGGTTCTACTACCTGGTGTCGTGGCGCCGCAACATCACGGGCGAGCAGTGGCTGGAGGAGCAGATCCGCGACTGGCAGCAGACCGAGCACGTCGTCGCCAACACGCCCACCTTCCAGCCTTACAAAATCAAGGTACACTACTGCATTACTTCTACTGATTATTAAAAATTTTGTATTTTTGAAGTTAACGTTGGAAATATTGAAACAATCACAGCTGATGGTTAAATACAATTTTAATTATAATAAATACACCCAATAACATGATTGTGTCCCATTTATGGGTACAGCGCTCTTCTACGATAGAAATGGATACAAGCCTCAGCTTATTGTCAAACTCGCTGCCATAAAATATCGACACAGTTTAATATCATATTTAGAACACCAAACAATCAACGCTTCGGTAAAAGTAAAAGTGAGTCCGTGACGCTTTTTAATTATTTTTTTTATGTTATCTCAGGTTACCGCCGTGAACTTCAAAGGCACTTCAAACGTAACGCCAGTGGAAGTGATCGGCTGGTCGGGCGAGGACACGCCGCTGCAGGCGCCCGCCAACTTCACGCTGGTGCAGGTCACCACCGGCACCACCGCGCTGCTCAGCTGGAACGCCGTCGACCCCGTCTCCGTGCGCGGACACTTCAAGGGCTACAAGATACAGACCTGGACCGACGGCGAGGAGGACCGCCTCAAGGAAATCCTGGTCAAAGCCGACAGCACGTCCGCCTTAGTTACCAAGTTCAAGCCTTTCAAGAAGAACAATGCTCGCATCTTAGTCTACAACGGACGCTTCAACGGCCCGCCCAGCGAGATCCTCAGCTTTGTGACACCTGAAGGCAAGCCTGGCACCGTCAGGACCTTCGGCGTCTACCCTATTGGATCTTCCGCCATGTTGCTCAAATGGGAGAAACCTATGGACGAGAACGGAGTGTTGACCGGCTACAAGATATATTACCAGAAGGTACTCGAGACTTCTTTGGGTCCTCTGCAGGAGCGTAAGAAGGAAATCGACCCCAAGTTCGACCGCGCAAAGCTTGCCGGCTTGGAGCCAAACACCAAGTACAGGATTCATATTAGAGCGAAGACCAAGGCAGGAGAAGGTGATGAATATTACGTAGAACAGACAACTAAGAGCGCTCTTACCGCGATGCCAGAGATTCCTGTGTTCGAAACCAAAACATTATCAGCTAAGGAAGGTACAGCACATATTCTTGTCCGATGGATTCCCACGTTAGATGGACACCCTGGCTCGCACTTCGTGGCGTGGTATAAGTTGAAGGGCCAGCCTGATTGGCTGAAGACCAATGACATCACGGACGATGATTACGTCATCCTGACGGGTCTGGAGCCCGGCCAAGTGTACGAGGTGAAGATCACGGCTCACGACGGCGAGTACTTCAGCACCAGCGAGGTTAAAGACGTCGACACTACTATTGGTGAGTTCAATATTTTTAATGTTAGTTAGTTTTTAGAGCATTTTTTATTGCGTAGGTCCGACAATCGAGCAAACAGGACAGGCAAACCTGATGGTAACTGATCACTGCCGCCCATGAACATCCACAACGCTTTGATCGTGGATGTGTTGCCGACCTATCAAATCGGGAGGAGAACGGGAAGGAAAAAGGATACGAAAGGGAAAAGGGTATTGGGCATTTGGCCATCTCACCGAACGAAACGCGACAGAAGAGAAAAAAAAAAAGATATAGTGGAACGCTCCGGACGAGCCTGCCCATTCATCCTGAGTCATAGTTAACAACAGCGTGGCTTTACCACTTCCAGAGTATTGAGTATGTTTTATGTATACTTATAACCGACGGCAAAAGTTTCAATTGACATAGTATAGACATAGTTTTTTCTCCTTTTTTTTTCGTATCTTGGATATAGTATATGTCGGAATGTATTTAGACTGAGACGCATGTTATGGTCTGTACGTGTCGCAGACGGTCCAATAGTGAAGCCGGACGAGAAGATGGCGGCGGCGGGGTGGTTCATCGGCGTGATGCTGGCGCTGGCGTTCCTGCTGCTGGTGCTGGTGCTGGTGTGCGTGGTGCGGCGCAACCGCGGCGGCAAGTACGACGTGCACGACCGCGAGCTGCAGCACGGCCGCCGCGACTACGCCGAGGGCGGCTTCCACGAGTACACGCACCCGTACGTACACGCCCTTGATCTGTACGGGAATGATCAGATAGTAAATGTTAGGTTGCGTGCTGGATTTTAGAAATTTTATTAGAGTATGAGACACATAATTCCTGTCCGTTTTGGCGTTTTATCATATCGAACTTAAACGTCACAAAGTGTACCAGATGTTATGAAAGAATTTTCTTAGAACATTCTAATTAGGTCATTTTTAGATATTTGTCTATGTACGGGTACTTGTTAACCACGTACATTAGATATGTGTTGATAGTGGAGGCAAGAATAACTTGATAATCTTGAATAATTATTTATTTAAAATATTTACAGTTTAATAGGTCGAACGTGAATGAGAAGTAACTTAAATAATGAAACGCACAAATTTATATTTTAGCGCAAACGCTGAGTTTGCAAATGTGCGACTTGCTCGTACAGTCTAAAAAGCTACAGTTGCAAAGAACGATGGGAATACACTGTAATCGCTTATGTAAATATATTGTCGTTTCCAATACGCTGTCTTCATTTATATCGATATCACCCATAAACAAAACAACTCATAACATCATGTGAAGTGCTTTCACTTTACTCTACCAATTGATTACCCAATTATTATTGCAATTCAGACCTACCAATACTACTATTAAATTTAATATTAATTAATATCGATTACAGCTTGGACAACAAGTCGCGTCACTCGATGAGCAGCGGCACTAAGCCGGGCCCGGAGAGCGACACCGACTCCATGGCCGAGTATGGAGAGGGAGAGACTGGTATGTACTCGCTCAGTTTCGCAACACGTAGTGAAGATATCGATAGTTGTGTGTGAACCAATCAACTCAACATATTAGACAAATATACATAAGTTTGGTCAAGAAAACCTCGATATTCGAATCCTCCTGTATTTCCAAGTATGTTTTTTTTTCTAAATGAAATCAATTTTATTATGAAGGGTATAATGCTTGGTCTTATGTCTTTCAATTGTAGAAGAAACCCGAGCCCAACAGTAAGATTAATTACAAGGCTAAAACTTTGTTCATGTAATTTGGCCTCAGCAAATTATTATAGATAAAATAAATGCTTTGTCAGTACATAACCTTGACAGTGAATGGTATATAGCTCGATAAGAATATATTTTCTTTACTAATTTCCAAGATATTAACTTATCATTCACACGCAACTATCGATTGAAAAATAAAAGTGGGAAAGCTTTATTTTTGCCGAATAACATTTCATGTCATGATCAAAAAAGCACGACGTTTTTTTACGCTAAATTAGTTTTATTTTCGCTAATTAAATTTGGAAGCTATTTTTTTGTTTTCGTCTGTTACGTGACGCATGTGTGTGTGCGCTCGGCTGTATGCATGTTCCTTGCAGCGGGCATGAACGAGGACGGCTCCTTCATCGGCCAGTACGGCCGCAAGCGCCGCCCCCCTGCCTCCGGACAACCCGACTCTGCCTCGCAGGCCTTCGCCACGCTCGTCTAAACCCCCCTCGCCCCTCACATTCCTCCTTAGATCTTCCCCATTATCCCTCAAGTACACCTCTGCATATAATTATTGCTATGAAAGTTAAGCATAGTGCCATTGCATCACATTTCAAGGACTTTTGATTATAATCAACCAATCACAGAAGGCTTGATGCCTTTTGATTGGTCATTCGGCAATGGAGACGCCCGAAAAAAAATTATTAAATTGTAACGTGGAGTTGTGAATCTATTTTTTTATAATTGACTCGAATGTTTGATATTATTGTAGTTAACCGCCATCTGTGAAAGTTCTAACAAAGTATAAAACTTCTTATATTTATGTTTTATAGTTCGACATTAATCGTCTATTTTTATCAGAATATGCAAAGGCAATTTACAAAAATTAAATACATTGTTAGAAGTTTACATTTGACATATATGGGCGCTCAGGGTCTTTATTGTACTATTTCAAAAATAGTGTATTAAAAAATAAAGGCTTTTGCACGTTTCTAGAGTTCTAGGTGCGTGGAGGCGTCAATCAGCACTTCTACTTATTAGTTTTAGGCTTTAAGTACACATTATTCTAAGTGTAGTTCGGAAGGCAGATGATTTATCAGATATTAATACATTTATATATACTATGCTTTGTTTTGTTGTCCGTTTGCGTGCGTTCGTTTGTAGATGTGTAGTATCCTTATCCGTCCCTTTTACTCCTGTTGACGTTTGCAAATGCACGAGCGACGATTGGTTTTTTTCATTTTATTTTTTGAGGTATGTTTTTGTTTGTGTTTTTTATTGCCATGTTCTTTAACTATGTTTTTTTTTTTAATTATTTTACCAATAATCTTTTTTTTTTTCGTTTATGTTTTTATAAATTAATGCATTTTGATTTGTCGACTTCCATTTGCAAAATTTTTTGCCCACTAATGTTTAAATTGCCAAATTTCCAGGATTATTCAACTATGAATTAGTATTGAAGGTATTAAAGCGGATGTACTATAACACGTGTGTGTGTGTGTGTACACAGGTCGGTTCACGGAGGACGGTTCGTTCATCGGGCAGTACGTGCCGGGCGCGCGCGTGCTGCCCCCCGCGCCCGCGCCGCACTCCCCGCCCTCGCCGCCCGCGCCGCCCGCCACCACCGCGCCGCAACCACCCACTTACGTCTAAACCACTCGACCATACTGGCTCATTACCTCCAATTAATCACCAGCTTACAGAATCCATAAAAAATCTGAGCACTGTCTAAGAATCGATCCTGAAAATATACCAGTAAGTTCAAGGTTTATTTTCAGATAAATATTTAGATGGAGGTTTTTAAAACATCACGAAAAAAGTGCTATTTTAGTAAACAACTGCACAGGTGATCAGCGCTATCAACTTGCGTAGTGGAAGTAATGTAGCCACAGTATAATGTATCGAGTGGGGCTGTGCAAGGTAAAATCGCAATATACTGCCACGTATTGTGTTTGGAATAGAGTCAAGAAAATATTTGTTACACTAAATTATTGACTAAAGCAGTTTACTCCCATTTCTCAGTATGTACATTTTATCTGTGAATTTTTTTCTCGACATTACCACAACGATAATTAAACATAAAGTATCGATAGGTTTCAAACACTTTTTGACTTTATTTCCAACGCAACAAATACCATCTTTATACCAGTGAACGCTGGCCAAATGGCAGTTCTATGTTTTTAGTTAATATTACGTTAGGGCCAATTTAGAATAAGCTGAATACGATGCCTACATTTTACCATTCTTGGCCCTAAGTAGTAGCAGCGGTAATTGTGTGACAAGTAGATTTTGTTTAATGGTTTTCGTAATGTTTACATTCTATACAATTAGGTAGGGTTTTTCATTATAGTTAACGCTGAATAATCTCTCATTAACATCAAGGACAAAGACTGAAACATATGAGTAGTTCGTATATGTCTTATACAACAAATTATACAATTATCGATAGAGAATGAGAATATTAATTTAGACTACCATTATAGAGTCGATGTTGAACTTTTAAAATGTCACCATTATCGATAATTTGTTCAGCGTTAACTATAATCTGCCCCACTCAATACATAAACGATAGAAGCCATCGATTCAGTGTAATCACGTTAGTTTTTTTCTAAATCTGTACGAATAATGCTGTTCTTTCTTTATGAGACTGATTTTAAGTAATGAATTAAACAATGTAATAGTCGAAATATTCTGACACAAGTGCACTCGGGTTTGAGAAACATTGGTTAAACGTTTCTAACTTAATCGAAGCGATTTCATAATTATAGGGCTGTCTCCTTAGTAACGCTTCATCGATATCGATTATTTGTGCAAATTATATCGAAATCGATTATAATTAACCACTGTTTCTCAGATATGAGGGCGGCAATCATTTGGCATGTTTAGTGTATCGTACGTAGGCGATGTATCGGCTCGATATCAATTATGTATAATTAAGGGTACGGTATTGGTGATGATATTGGAGATAAGAAAGATATTTTTGTCAAAGAAAATAAGGTAAATTAGCTCTGGGCTCCGGTGGTCAGACTCGCTTTTATGCACTTACAAACTTATCTAGTCTATTGCTTTCTCTCTCTTTATCATAAAGGACTCTGGCTTCCTATCACAATTTGGGAAGGTCATAGGTCACAATGTTTTTGCGTTTTATTAGACACAAAATGTCTCTAAAACTCCAAATCATAAACATCCTATTGAGTGAAATAAGTGTCGCCCACGGCTCGGATATGTTTGTAAGTCCCTCTTTCTATCACTATAATTATTTTTGTACCAAAATTTGGATCCCTATTCTTGTAAAAAACATTGACCACAAATTATTTTATTAAACACATATAACCGTTTTGTGGCGTCCTTTATATCTATATTTGATATTTTGACTCTAAAATTTATTCTCTATAAGTATTTCACACTGACCAAAGCTTATTCAATTATAACTGAACCGTTTGCATTGTCCCCGTGGATGTAATATATTAACTACCGAAAGAAAAATGTTGTCAATTGTAGATGAAAATCTTCGAGTTAGTATAGCTTGATATCCCACGGCGGATAATGAAGACGGCTCTATCATCCTAAAAAGAAAAAATATATTTAAAAAAATATAAAAAAAGTATTTTTCTACTTGATGCAGTTTGATCACCGGATATACGTTGGTGCTTTGCGAAGATAAAGAGAGACGAATGGTTTAAATTATACGATGCTGCGATCGGTCGATGAGTAGTTTAGGACGGAGTCTTGTTTGATTAGAAACCAGTAAACCCCTCTCCCGTTTCAATATTCACCCCGTTTGTTCATTTTACAATATTTATTTCTTTATCGATTTATTAGTCGATATTCTTTACATTAAACGCGGTTTATTTTATGCAGTCTTACGGGGAGTTGACTTCTCTCTATTTAAATGATATGATCCCATATAGACATTAATAAGAATCTCATTCGTTCAAATATTGATCATTGAAAGCAAATCATAGGATTCCACTGTCATTACTTCACCAATATCAAAGTGTTCGATATAGATATATTAAGGTTTTTATCGAGTTTAAACGGTAGAGTAGTGTACTTTTCATCTGTGATTCTCGATAAAGCCGGCTGGTTCTGATATCCCCGCTGCAATCTCAATGACAACCGATCTCGGAACCGTCTCTCTCGTAGCGATGTAAGACGTAGGCTTTTTGTATTAACATGTATGTATATGACATTACTGGAGTTCGTTCGCACTTGAATCATGTTGAAGTGTTATGATTTTGAACGATGCAGGGCCGACATTCGTGGATGCAAGCGGATATTGATAATACGCGACGAAATAATAAGTTATTCGAGAGTTAATACTGGATATATGTAACGCTACGAGAATCGACCCTGCAAGGAGCAATGGATAACCCAATTGTATCTCGTGTTAGATTGTAAGGCTAGGGATTCGTGTTAAATAATGTTAGGCAGCTACCGCGCTCGCTTCCAGCATGTTGTACGTCGTGTATATTCAGCCTCGTGTAGCGCGTACTTCTTCACGCTCGTACAGTGGCGGACGTAACCACGTGCGCAATCTGCACGCATTTTCGCCTTATCATTTATTTATGTATATTTATTTGTTTCGCCTGAAAGGTGTCAGGTCCTTAAAAATACATTCCACGCGGTGTAACCATGTTGATTTTTTAATATTATTAAAAAGTAAATATATATTTTATTTCGTTTACTCCGATCCCGTCGTACGTCAGTCAGATGTAATCTGAGCGGTGTTTATGAAACGGCTGGCCTTTGTAACGCCGACGGAATGTCTCGATTCTCGTGTGTTACGAGTATGTCACATCAATGTATGTTTTCACGAATTATTGCCAATTTTAAAACGTTCTCATTTAGAGCTTACACTGTAACTATCTGTACCTTTATATATTGCATTATATTTATATTTGATGGCACTGTTATAGTAACCCCTTTAAGTTGTTTGTTAAGGAGTCTTTATCATGTCTATTGTCTAGTAAGAATTTAATATTTATATATTAATATTAATTAATAGTAGGGAGCCTTGTTCTTATCGCGTCTGTTTTTGTCGCTTATTACGCCGACCTGTTAGGATTGAAGATGTCCTCGGTATTGTTGACGCGGACTGCGTCGTTGTTCCCGGCCCGCGCCGGCACCTCACTGCCTTCACATACTAAATTCTTAGAATTCATGTGTTCAATTTATTTCATCAGTACCTTTTTAAACTGATACTTGCCTTATTTAAATGTAATATTCACCATGAAAATGTGATTTTCATACACTGTGAAGTGTGTACACAGTTGGAAGCACAACATCAGCATTTGTAACGTGTCACAACGTAGCGTTTGATATTAAACAATTCATTCTTGTATGACGAATGAACATCACTTCTCTACTTTGGTGTTAGAAATCATATATATTATATAACCGTTGTATACATTTATTTGGCCGTATGTGTGTCGATATATGACAAAACACAGAATGGAAAGTCGACGCAAGTGTCACCGGTGCTAACACAAGCTCGTAATGCAACGCGAAGTATTTTTGCCCACCGCTGGTTAAAATCACATTGAAAACTTATCAAAGCCATGTCGATAGCGTGGTGTAGTACAGGTGAAGTTGCGTCGACTGCATAGTTGAAATATTGCAATAGCAATGAAAATGTGTAATCCGTAAGCTGGTAGGTACTAATTGTTGTACATTGTGTTATCTGTCATAGATGCGCTCTTTTTGTGTACTGATGTGTGAAGTGTGACGTCATTAACAGCATAAGAACATTTCAGTACATTAAAAGTGCGATTAATTAAATATACAATTGCAAAGCAAGCTTTTTGAATAAATATTGTGGTGTTTTGTTAAATTATAGACTAGTTTGCATTTATAATTAAAAATGTCATGACAATTGTATTTGATTTCTCGTGTGTTGCGAGCATCCTCTGTTCTGTCCTAGTGCGATGTTCTTTTTCAAGAATATTTTAATGATTTACGTTTTTAATTTCGCATTAAGTAACTGTAATTTATTGTAACTATGATGAATATTTTTTTATGTTGCATAGAAAATAAATTTTAAGAAATATTTTTTGTTTTATTTATCCCTCACATATGTTACCTTAATAAACTATAGATTGTCTACGATCTTTTGGCGTCCGAATGCGTTGTCGTCATGCTGTTGTCAAATATTAGGATCATTTTTTCTCTCTTCACGTTTTATTATATTGGACATGTTAATATTATTAGATTACGAGTATAAATGCTTATTATTCATATTATGAAAAATATCTCGAACAATGCGTTAAATATATACATTTTATAATTGTAATTCTAGTTCCAAATTTCGCCACACGCCAATAGAGTTTTGATGAAATATACAATTATTTGACAGTTTCATTGCGACTGATCCCCGCACCGAAATAAATGTTTGTGTGACCCACAAATATTTGTTATAAATCTGGGTGTTATGTGAACAAGAAATTCCTGGTAGTTTCCATAGCCAGAACACACATGTCTATGGCTTCAGAACTGTCTAAGTCATTCAAACTATATTTCTTAAACTCACAACTTTCGCCTCAATTAAGGTCGGAATAAGAATTAAGAAGCAATTAAACCTACCTATATTACACTTCCTACGTAACGATGATCGTAACTTGTATTAATTGAAGATCATACAAAGGTTAATTAGGGTTTGCCCATTCAGCTGGCAAGAGGATACGCCTTATAATGACGTGAATTGTTTCCTCGTTATCAATGAATACGTGAAGACTATATTTATTATAATAATTAGGTATATCTTCGACAGTCGTTTTCTATTGAAAAAAAAACTCACACTGCCACATTTTGTTAGATGAACTTTTTCGCGCCAAAACATCACTACATAATTTCATAAAACTTATTTCGTTAAAAAAGACATCATATCACTTGTACCCGTCGGTTCTTGATTAAGTTTGGGTTTCCGGCGCGCTTAGTGGCCACCATTAACTTATTTTTAATATTTCCGAAAACTATGGTATGCAGGCTTCTACACGATGTTTTCCTTCACCGTTATAGTGCGTGGTGATTTATTGTCAATATCCACATAAGTTCGAAAAGTCAAAGCTGTGCCCTGGGATTTGATCTCAACCACATATTTTAATAATAATAAAATTCTCATTGACATATGGGTATAAGGGTTTCAGAAGTTAAAAATAACTTGTTATTTTAACAACGAGGTTAAGTTAGTCATATAATTTACCACGAATTACTTATTTAACGGTGGAGTGTGGTGTTGGAACGGCTAAACAATGAAATTACTCAGAAATAATATAAATACAGTATACTAGTCATATACGTGGCTCTGAGCTCATGGGCTAAGCTAACAGTCACTCAGGCATTAAATAATTGTCTTAAGTCTAAATAGGAACTTCTAGCGAATTTTTGGTGACAGAACACAAAGATTCGAACCAAATATTGTTTAATTCCACGTAATTTAACCTTGGTGTAGGAATTGATCCCGCGGTCTTTGGGTTTAAAACCGGGTTACAATTCGGAATAGAAGCCATTAATTAATTTCCCATTTGATATGATGCAATACAACACATAAACAGTTTTAGAGCAGATGGATATAATTTATAGGCTAGTGATCAATATCATAAACGTAACCTGCATACCTACCTAGAGACAAATATCCGGATTTGGACCAAAAAAAATCCATGCCATTTAAATACTGGTGTGATCGAATATGAAAACCTTAAGGAAAATTACATAATTATAATCTATATCATCATACAATTTTCCTTAAAGTTTTCAAATCCATAAAATCGGTGTCAATTAAGATTAATTTGATATTTTGCATAATTCTTATCAAACCTTGGAGGTATGTCGATAATCTAAATATGAATGAACACAAAGAACACATTATCAATAAAAATAAATAGGCACTTACAGAAAACGACCCTATTGGAGTCGCGACCGAAGGCTAATGAACAATAAGTTTTAAAAGAGACTGAACAATGACCACATAAGCAGCAGGTAAAATTTAATGCCTGGCACAAGAGAAAAAACCGTAGACAGGACGCGTAGATTAACACTCTTGTTTGTATTGTAAAAAGAGTTAGTAATGTTGTCATTTATCCACTTATTGAAACTTACCGGATATACGTAAATTAATTACACGTGAAACTCTAGGTAGGTATATGATGTGAAATTGGGACAGTGACGGTAGTTAGAACAAGTTCTGTAGCTGGGCATTTAAGAAGTATCAATAAACAAGATACACTTAATATGGTTTAATGCAGTAATATCATGTTTCAAACTATAAACAAAACAAAAAGCCGTGCCGTATACATTTTTTACACTTGTTAACTTGTTGCGGACTTGTGGATTTTATGCGTCCCACGCGATGATACCCTATCATTTGGAAGCGCTAAAAGTTGACTGTAAATTAAATTCGTGTTATGCAAGAATGCACCGGCATCCTTCGATAATTGCTGGTTGTTAGAGTTGAAAATTCGCTCCCCGAACTTTTTCGAGCGAATGAATAAACCCCAGTGTTCGGCAAGGCACGGAATGTAGACAGTCTGCCCTCAGCCGCTGTTAAGATTGTACGCGCTTCAATAACACATTCTTACAGAGTGGACGCGAGTTCGCGAGTGATGTTGTGACTCTTTAAATTATGACACCGTGTACTGTGAACATTATTTGAATTAGATTATACGGAGTGAATTTATAGGGTGAGTAGAAAATGTTTTATCATTTACATGACACTTATCGCGAAATTTCATTTAGGATGACAACAAAAGATCGTTGATCCCACTTAAAACTTAATTGATAGATTGACTCGAGTGCATAGTCGGTCAGCAAAGACATTATTAAAAAAGCGTGCGATATATTTACAACAATTTGCTACCAAGTAATAAATTGTGTCCTAAATAGGAGCGCTTGATGAAACAAAGATTAAAGCGTAAAAAACGTAAACATTGCTATCTGTGAAATGTAAACAACGGGTGTTATTATTAGAAACTGTACCTATGGGATCATACGCAGGAGTGTGCACCGCCCCGTGCACCCAGCACGACATGTAAGGCACTCTGTTCACCTTACAACTTTTGAGAGGTATTTACTAAAACTTGGCTTAAAAACTATATACTTTGTAAACAGAGTAATTACAATCTAAGTAACAAATCAAAAGTAATTTATCCTCACATTTACGTACTAAACTAAATCAAAGATCTAGATATTAAAAGCAACAAACTGATTCGGTTATTTAAGGTTCATATAGGATAGTGGATACGAGTGATTACGAATAATCATAAAAAAACACACATAATCGATTTATTTGTTTAATAGAGTCCCTGAACTTGTGGACAAGTTCGACATGTGAAGTACACACGTACATTGATAAACCGGATTTAATTATTTAGGCATCTCGATGTAGGTAATTGGTGTTTCTAATTGCTCTCGTCCAGTTTTACTGATGTTTAATAGCCTGCTATTCTCACGGGACATTTCATCGATTCGACACGTAGACAAGGAAACATAAAATAGCTACATTTTAAAAAGCTTTCGACATGTTGTTTTTTTATGATTGGGATAGTATTTTATTTTTATGTTTCGATGTTAAGAGTTATGTATCTTAACACTTTTTTCTCTGATCAGCAAGTATAAACACCGCACTTGATGGTTCCCACAGTTGCTATGCAAAAAAATGTATCCACTCCAGAGAGACTGTTTTTATTCGCCACCGAAATTAATTACACCGGCTTTTTCGCTCTGCTTAAAAGATCCAGGATTAAAGGAAGCCTGAAGGAGCGTATACGAAGTCCCGTATAGGTAGGTACTGTTCCACTGTCCACACATACCCAGATGCTATGGTAGAGACACAGACTAGAGAACGTCCTTTAGGTTCGGGACGGGACGGTAGTGACACGAAGCTGCAGTTAAATCAACCGGAATTGGTTCTCTTAAGAAAATGATCGGACAGGACAAGATTAAATCATTTATTAACGCATTCGCTAGGATATAAATGTCTACAGGCGAATCGAATCTTAGATAAGAGCTAAGTTTAGGCTTCTTTCGCTGTTGTTGCAATATCAATTTATTGGTAATGATATAGACATTGATCGTTATTATAATTTTGCATGTCAGCGCAATTTTTACTTTATTATGACTGACATTTGGACTGGCAATGCAACAATTTAAATTTACTGCGATGTATTTATCATTGCCATCAGACTTCATCAGTTCAATATTAAATCATGGCTCTTGTAACCCATATATCCACTAGTAAAACATGAAAAATATGAACAAAATATAAGACAGTGAACAGCGGCCCTTAGTTGAAGCACGGGGACGACCGCTGTCCGTCTGCCGGACTTTATCTCTCGGCTTTTTTTGTTTTTTACTCGGTTACCTGTTCCCTGAACGGGTATCGGCTGGTTAGGTTAACAAGTGCGCCGGCCAGAGGTTCTGTACCTTCGCATTTTGCTGTTTATTTTAACACATGGCATTAAAATAAAAGATTATGGTATACTTCATAAATTTTAGAATAGATGGGTTAGAAAATAAACAACAGGAACGAAATATACTCAAAGTTCCTTAAATAAAAACATTCAAAATCAATGCATAAACATTAAACACTGCAAATGTAAACTAGTTTTAAATCATTTGATAATTAACAGGTACGTTATCTCTAATTTCGTAAACAAAGGTATAAAAATTATGTTAAACCATGACGTCACAAGCAATTTGAGCTTATAATAACACAACATCAAAAATAATTTATAAACAAGATAAAACTAAAAAGATTGTGAGATATTTTTAGGAATGATTCATCGAAACCCATGCATTTTTGTTAAATATTCGCCTTGAAACGATTGTGGAATTGATACGGGTAATATTTTATACCACAGGCTACCATTAAATCGGAACATAATCGCCACCATGTCTGATTTATAACCAGCATTAATAAACAGCTGAATATTTCTTGCAAAATTGAATAATTTTAGAGCGTGAGCCGTGAATGTCTAACCGTTCATTTGTTTTCTTTGTTCCTCAATTTGTAATTCGGCCAGTTAAAAACCTTATAAATTCCCCCCATTCTGTGTAGTAAAAACACTAAAAGAAGCATGGAAGTCAGTCGTACGTACAAGTATATTGAAATTGAATGTTTGTCTAAGTGACAATTTCTATCAATGATTTATTCGTTACATAGATTTCGGCATTCAGTATTTTTGGTTTCGATTTAATTAAAATTACCCTTGACTAGGCTTCTCTCAAGAAACATTGTAGTACGTGTTAAATAAAATTCAGCTTCAAGCTTTTAAGTCAATCAAACAATTCACAGCATGTAAATTTGAATTGCAGACGATCCTGATTAAAAATATAATCGTCGCGAGGGCTGGCAGAACGGTCATTCGCACATCCTGGCGATAACGCGTTGAGTCACGTCCTTTACAGGGGTAGACAG
Organism: Theretra japonica; assembly: GCA_033459515.1. Lineage (NCBI taxonomy): Eukaryota > Metazoa > Arthropoda > Insecta > Lepidoptera > Sphingidae > Theretra > Theretra japonica. The sequence continues at coordinate 15,066,506 of CM065931.1, forward strand.
TGAGAATTATCTAGAATACCTCAATATAGAACTGTTATCGGTGTATCGGATTGACCACGTTTCCCTGCAATCTATTTCAGAACCACTTGTGATAAGGGACACACCTGTATTAAAATTGATGACAATGTAGTAGTTGTAATTTATTAGTTAGGACTAGTTGCTGCAATATTTATATGTATATCGAGAAGCATTATTACGTTAGTCTGTATTAACTTAGGCGGTAAAAATAGCTTCACCCTAAGTGAACTACTGAACATGATCAGGCTTTAAGTGTCCATTCTGCATGCAATTTGACTACTCTATATCTTAGTTTCGTCATCGCAAAGCTACTAAAATAATATATTTCCCCACTTCTTAAATCTAATTGTTAGTTTTGAGGCTCATAGCATTCATCATCAATAGCTGAAATTCGAAAAACCCAGGACATTACACCTCATGAGTTACTCTTCCATATTTGACAGATGTTAGCAAAATAAACAACGCTAATGATGTAAAACTGCAATAATTTATTTAAGAAACCACAGGTTCGAAAATTTCCTAAATATTGTATTTTAAAATCAGGACCGTTCGACATGTTTACAATAATTGTTATCCTCTGACTAAAGCATTAGAATATAGATGTGCCAAAATTTTCCACTGGTAAACCGGCAGTAAACTTAATACGTTATTCAACAGATTTTATTATGTGCATACAATTTATATTGTATATCTTTGATACTTTGATTGACACATCCTGTGTGATATTTTTATGCTAATATAATATTCAGCAGTTTATTGTCGAGGAAAAAATCAGGTTCCAAAAAACGTGTTTGATGATACTTCACATGTATTTTTAGTGAAGAATAATATTTTAATAATAAAGATAAAAAGCATATTTACATTTTATAAACATGTAGATACTTAAGGAGTATTTTAATACTGAATTCCATTTATTTACGTTCTTTAGGTTAGGTAAGCAAAATCTTACAAAAACCGGACTGTGGCGAACCCCCATATTTCATTTGAATTTACTAAGTATTTTTTGTTGTCTTATCAATATTTGCCAATCTACATCTCTAACTTAATTAATTAAACTTAGTTTAAAATATAATGTAGTTCAACCGCATTGCATATCAACAAAATGTTTAATCCAATATTTGTGATCCTAGTAAATCCATTGTAATTATTATCATAAATGATATCGATTTTCGAGAAAAAAATGTAGGCATAAATAATTGTTATGTTTAAGTAATATAATAAAAAGATAAGGATTATCGGGTATTAATAGCATTGTCACACTAATTGGAGTTTATCTGCATATTATAATACGGAACAATAAAACATTCCTGTACTAATGTATCATAATTATTGTAAGCATAGAGATAAATTATCAATTTTATAGCTTAAAGCTCAGCTAAACTTTTCTACAGAAACATTATCGATTATTGGATCCACTTTTCAATTGAGTAAGTACCTATATGATAGAATAATGAGTGTGTTAATTAATTTTATCAAAGTTTGAGATACTGGACATTTCCCTACCCTTTATTTCCCCTCTCTTACCGTTTCCTCACTTTCGGTGTCTTTCTAAGATTTTACGGATTCCAGTGATAAATCTCCATTGAGTATGTATCGATAGGCTAAAGTTTCCTACTTATTTGCGGATTAATGTCTATTTTTTATAGAATAAATCAAAAGAAATATTGAAATCTAGCTACAATAATTCATTTTGTACAGTCGGGTGAAATTATCTACGGTGGACACTCATTAACACCGAATAGACGAAAATGTTGAGCACCTCTATGCATAGAGCCATTGAGTATTCTTTTTTGTTAACACCTTTTGTAAGTATAATTTGAGATCGGGAGCGAGTGAAAAAAAAACAACTAGTAGACATTACTTTTTGACAGGGGATATTTAATGAAGTTGTCGGTTTTTTCCGTCGCGCCCCGGGACCTTTCTCACGATAATACCATTGTGGAAGCACGTCCCAAACGGTCCCAATCAATTATGTTAACTGTGATAATTTTGGTTTTTCTCCATTTTTTTAACAACCCTAAACCCGGTTCTGTACTGGCAACAAACAAATTATACGCCAGTTACACGGCTATTATCGTCTTTGGACTGTAAAGGAAGGTCTAATGAAATCATGATATATGCTGTTGATAGCTTGCGAGCCATCGTTAATTGGAAATCTATGCTCGTAAAACTGGACGGGTTTATCTTAAACGTTTTTACCAGCTTTTTAAAGCTTTCTGAGATTTTTGTTTTGTTTATCTGGATTGAGTTGTGTGTTGTTTATTGGTCCGCGTGGCATTTGTTTTAGGGTGATTGGACATGAATAAATTGAAACGCCATTTCATTGCACACCGACCTAATTTAAATTATCTATAGTTCTATCCTAAAATATTCGCTTATGGTAAAATATGCGTCGATATCCGTCTAAATAGTGACGATTTTCTATAAGTACCTACATAATAAAACCCGCAGTACAGTAGTCTCTATGAAACACGAAGTTTGTCGCGTTTAATATAGGTATGTACCTTAACCTGTTTTTTAGCACAATCAGATCTGTATTTTTGATCAGGTGCAATATTAAAGTTCTAGTAAAAAAAGAAGTTAACCAGCTTGTTATATTGTCCAGAATGTGGCGATCGGCATCTCTGGGCGCGCGCGTGTGCGCCGGCGTGGCACTGGCGATGTCGCTGACGCTGGGCGCCGGTCGCCGCGACTACAAGGACGCCGACGGCAAGCAGCACGACATCTCGCTCTGGATCGACGAGCGGCAAGTGCGCATGTTTAGTGGTAAGATTTATTTCCTACCTTTTTTCTTTTGAAAGAAATTGCTTAGGTTTGCTTTCGGTGGGTCGAAAAAGGTAGAGGGTCTTATTCTTCTACCTGCAATTTATGTCATTACTTGACATTATGAGGTAGTTGCAACAATATAATGATCAGATTACGAAAAACCATCTGCCCTTACAACATCTTTGTTCACAACAACCTAACGATAAGTAGATACCAATTATGAGCCACCTCGGCCATTGTGATATAAATAATAGAACACTGTACTGATACTGAAGTGATAATTTCCGTAGTTTACGTATTTAATTTGATAGTAAGATTACCAGAGGTTTAACAGTCTCAAACTTACGACAACGTATCTGCAATTCTTTAGAGATTGTGGATGTTTTTAGGAAGCGGTGATTACCACCAAGTTAGGCTTACATCAAAATACATCATACAAATTAACTGTATAACATTGTTTCTAATTAAGATATTTGATCTGATGAACTTTGTTCGAAGTATTGTGATGCGGGCTTCTTTTGATCTGTGCACATTATCGCCGTTATTTTACGTTTATCTATTGCTTGGTCAGTGTCAAGGCTCCCGTTTCTACGTAACTACAACTTTGACCCATTTATCCATATATCTATTACCTTCTACGTTATATTTTAATTCAATATCAAAGTCCATAGTCTTTTTCTTGTTATTCTAGTTCCGTAGAATAGCAATGAATTTCGTGGTACGTCGGTATAGTGCCTTTTATATAGAGCCGCCTTACTTAATACGCCTATCCAATAATTTTAAAAATCATACCTATATCTTTTTTCTTTTCAGGTATATCCATGCAAGTATTCGCAATAGTGAACGGTCATGTATCTCCTTACGTCTTAGATCCGAACTTCTCAAACAAATTACCGATAATACCTTCCGAAGTGGGGTACGTGAATTTCACGTGGAGATCAAAGAAACGATATTACTACGATTTCGACACATTGACGTCGTCGGATCCGAAAGTATTGAATCCGCCATTTTTATCTATAAAACCACATGGACGGGTGCCCAAAACTGCTAAAGGTAATGTTCACAGCAGTTATTTTTAGAATTTCTTGCTTAATTACTTATTTAACACACTTAAAGTTATGTGCAGCAAAAATATAAACACAAGGTGCTTATAGCAAAAATCAACAAGTTGGCCACCAGACATAAATATTTGAACGAAACTATTTGCTCGGTAAAGTTCAAAATACGATGTGATTTTTAAATATATTTTAACATGCTAAATATCCATATTTGAGTGAGGTGTTTGTTTGCAGAATTCAGTATAAATTTGCCATGCGTCGGCAACAGCAGCGGCGTGGCGACTTTCGAAATAGGTCTTGTACTCAAAAACGGTCGGGGCTCACCGTTAAAAGGCACCCCATTAAGGTTACACTTAAAGAAGGAATGCGCACAGAGAGGTGTGTATTTAGAAAGGACAGGTATTGTATCGCCAACGCATTTTTAACCCTTGCATGCCTGTGTTTTTGAAGCTGTCTCATCACAGTTTTGGTAGGTCGTAAAAGACGCGCATAATTGAACAAATCGAAGTAGTGATCTGTACTTTATTAAACAACATACAAGATGAACAACATCAAAGACACAGGCTATACGCTTTAACGATACTATAAAATGTTTAACAATGCCCACATTCATCCATTGATATTCACGATGAAAGCTTTATTAATTCGAAACAACGCCACAGCGAGAAACACTGGCGTTACCGAGAGCACTAAACATTGCATTTCTATTTCGAGCTCATATTGTTATGCTTATGCTACTAATACTCGTTTATGGGTAGTTTCCAGCGAGCGAGTCCGCCCTGCTAGCGCCACGCGCCATTGTATTGAACCGCTAACGAACAATACAGTGATTGACATTCTATTGCCGTTTTGCTTATGGATTTATGACGGATTATTAAAGTTCTCATAAGTCGAACAATCGAACATTTAGATGTAACGAGATATTTAAATAAACACATGTTTTTAAAGCGTTATTGCTTGTGTGCTGCACGGATTGTTTTGAAATTGTTTGTTGGAGTAACCGTTGTATTGTTGGCCGTGTTTACATCCATTGCCCGAAAGGAATGATTGTAGTTACAAACTTACGATATACCTTTAATAGTAAAACAGGCCCAAGCATTTAAAATTAATTAGGAATTTCTCCATTTTTTTTTACAATAATCCATATTAGTACCGGAGTGTCAATAACTGGGCGGTTCCCCTTGCCCTGTAGTCTGTACTAATAAGTCTAAGTCGTGGTGTGCCTACACTGCACGCCGCCCGACCGGCCATATTAACATGAATGCGTTGTTTTCCGGGTGCCTTTCCCGCCGAGTATGCTGTTTGGCTGAACTCGCGGTGCCTCTGCTCACAGCATTTACGTTTTTAGGTTTGTATCACACGCTTGCTTTAACATTTGCTGCATTTCAAATAGTCTCACGACCCAAAAATGAATATAACCACTTTTAACTATCAGGAGTTGAACATCAAAGAATCGTGGCACTATTTGAAAATAGTAGCGATTTATTAAATACATATTGTTTTTCTTTTAACTTTTTTTTTTAATTAAATAAAAATTCCTAATACCACACCGGTACTGCAGTATCTCTTGGTTCTTATGAGCAATGGCATACTCCCAGACCAAGCCTGTGGTTTAACATTATCATAAATATAATAATTTGCTTTCTATACCTATCCACGCAGATCTTAAAATCATCGACAAGCATGTAAGCAAGGTCTATCAATATGCATATTGGCAATAAAATACATAAAAACTTTAAAAAATCATTAACATTTCTTCTCTATCACATACCTTTCTAATATCACTACAAAATACTCCAAAAAAAAAACTTTTTCTGCAATTTACCACGTGAACCATTTAATCTCCACCCAGGACCGGATCCAGAGTGCGATAAGAAGTGTGCGAACCAAGGCTGGTGTAATGAGGAGAAGATATGCCAGTGTCCCGAGGGCTACATGGGACAGCACTGTAGGACTGCGCTGTGCTACCCGCAGTGCATGAACGGGGGGAACTGTACGGCTCCAGGGATTTGTTCCTGTCCCCCGGGATACCAAGGACGGAATTGTGAAGGAGGTATGTTTGCGAAGGAGGTTTATGTTCTTTTGTTTTTGACTGTTGACGTAAAAAGGCGAGTATTGAAGTTTTAAGTGAATTTGTGTCTCTGTGTTTTCCAAACGAATAATCTCTTGACCATTCTCCATTCTGTATCCAGAAGTACCCTTTCTAGTCTGAAGTTTGTATTTTACAATCCCGAAATGAAGAAAGACAGTAATTTTGTCTGTAATAATTTTTACTTCTTTTTTTGCAAATAAATATTTAAATCGTTTCAAAAACCCATGCGATTAATTAAATTCTTTGAGTTTCATCGTTATTCAGAACAAAAACACGAAATATTTTACAAATTTATTGGAAAATTTAACTACAATTGAAAAATAATTATCTATCCCCTCCAGTTTCCATGCACTTGTGACTCATAAACTTAACCTAAATCTGTTTGGATATGGCGATGGCGGCCTTACACCCTGCCTTGATGACTTCAGTAAGGGCTTTGTAGAAGGGCGCCTGCTCTGCTCCGTGGTCGATGCCGGTGTCGTGGTGCTCCTGCTCCTCGTCGCGGAACTTGGTGATGGTCTCCAGGATCTCCTTGTCGATGTGCGGGTCCTCCATCAGCGTCCGCAGCTGGTCGTTGTAGTGGTCTACTATTACTGTCTCTACTGCTACCGTGCAAGCCATAGCTGCCTCTTTGCCTAGCAGCGCTGTGCCTGGAAATTTTAACGGATTGTGGTTATTTTAGGTTACATGTTAAGGCCAGAATAATACATTGGCAATTTTGTTTTCAACTTTCTTTATTACAACAGCGTCTCTATTATTCAGTTTCTTATCACATTAATTTGAAGAATTAGTTTATGAACATAAGTACCATTCTAGATGAACCATTGTTCACATTCCTGATTCCACTACAGCTACAACATTTCAATAATCTTTACCAGTTATTCAAATGAAAACTCCGACTACTTTATAACCATCAACACCCCAACTTTACTTTTGCTACAAGTTTTCCTCATCTACAATTTCTGAGTACTCACCAGCTCCTAGCATAAACCCAGCGACGTTCCATATAGGCGTCAGCGCAGTAGGTCGGACCCTGTACTCGTTGATGAGCTCCTCGAACTTGGCGCGGTGCTTCTTCTCCTGGTCCCACATGTGCTGGATGAGCGGGCCCTCGGGCGTGCGGCCCAGCACCGCCATCTGGCCCGCGTAGATACGGTCCGCTCCTAACTCCCCGGCATGGTCCACGCGGATTATCTTGTCTAGCTGGAATGAGAGAGATACGGTCTGTATGAGGTTTCTCTATGAGATAGAGGTTGTTCTTGATTGGGGTTGGATTGTTTTGGGTATGTGATAATATTGCAAAAAGTATTCCTGTAGGGGAGTTACCATATGAAGTTTTGCGTCCACTTAGGGAAGAAAATGAAAAGGCGTCGCAGGTCTTGTTATTTTTGTGCATAAGTTCGGATGAAAAGGGTGCACTTTAGCAGTCTTGCTTAGGACTTCTAGCAATGTCACCCGTGATGCCTGAACAATCCGGCCTTATAGCAGCCATAGCGTTGAAGCCAGTATGGCCGCAAGTTGTTTAAAGCGTAAAAATATCGATGTTGACGATGGCACTGCAGATCCTGGCTTACAGGAGTTGCAGAGGTAAGTCTGACGGGTGGGACAGTCTCTATTTGTATCGATGTGAATGATTATAATAAGTGGATATCGAAGCTGTAGGAATGTTTACTTAATTTTCGTCGGTTATCCGTTCATTGCACCCCACATCTTCTATTTGTTATGTACATAGTACATACAAACTTAAGCTAACCTTTGTATGTTGGATGTGCAAGCAGAGGTGACACTGGTGCCTACGTTTTGACCGCGGTTATTTCATAAAATACGCCTTATGTTGCTAAGAATTTAACATGATTGAAATAAAATTATTTTTTATGGCAATTTGACCAAATGCTCGAACCGAACCTACCTGTAAAGTAATTGAAATGTTGGGATGTTAAATAATGTAATAATTAAACCAAATCCACGATGTAATCCGTAAAAAATAGTTTTATTTCAATATGTAACGTTCGCGTAGATCTAAGAGACTAATTTCACATGACTTAAATCTACATCGTATTTGGTTTCATTTCCTGGCGAATATAATTGGCTACTCACGAAGGATAAAACGTTTACTATCTGTCATGTCAGAAACCTTATTAGTGCCTGAAATATTCTGGTTCTAAACCGGCCACCTGTTTAATTCGTCAACGAATCCATATTGGGTCGACAAGGTTCATTATAAACAGACAACACAACGTTGACTCAATTATAAAATATAATACTAAGATACGGTTTTTTTATACAAGTATACAAAAATATATGGTTAAGTGCGTGGTGGCCTGTTGCTAAACGGACTAGACGCGGCTGCCAACATGTTCACGTTGATCGCGGGTTCAAATCCCAGGGAATATGTCTTGAATTTTCGGAGTCATGTGCGTATTGTTAGCCAATCACCACGCACTATACGGGTGACGGAAATATCGTGAGGAAACCTGCATACCATAATGATTTGCAAGAATTTCTACGGTGTGTTAATCCGCCAAACCGCACTAGGCCAGCGCAGTGGACTATATGGCCTAACCTCTCTCAATCATACTTTCGATTGTAGAGGAGGGTCTTGACCTGCAGTGGGACGTATCTAGGCCTACATAGTACAGTACAGTACATACAAAAATACAGATTTTTGTATGTACTGTACTGTACTATGTAGGCCTAGATACGTCACACATAGACACAGGTCTATAAACTCATTTCTTCCGTTTGTCAACCGAATGAATCCTACCGACCTTACTAACTTCAATCAAAAAAGGCAAATACAATTTCGATTCCTCGAACACTGTGGATTATTTATGACGGCAATATTCTTACCATCAAGAGAATTGCTTCTCCGTTGACAACCTCTGCTCCATGGATAACACTAGGACAATGAAAATAGTGTACATACATGTGGATTCTTCTTCCAATACGGTCTGCTACTGCTGCTGCTGGCATTGCTGTGAGTCCATCTCACGGGCTGACGCAGCGATGTGCGCCACATCCTCCCGCTTTCTGCATGGGACAAAACATTTCTATTTATTTTCTCACTAATTTCTATATACACCCAGCAGGCACATACATACATAGTCCTGACCCCACACTAAGATCGAGTCTTGTGTCGTGGGTATCGGAAACTACGAAAGATTTTTCGGTCTCACAAATACTCAGACCAGAAACAAATACCTGTGAATCATACAAATATTTTTCTCGGTGCGGGGATCGAACCCGCGGCCTCTCGTTTCACAGCCGTTGTCTAACCAACTGCGCCACAGAGGCTGTCAACTTATCCACTTAGCTTGCGGTATAGCAACAATCATATACATATAAAGTTAAAAAGCTAGTCATAGTGATACATGCTAAAGTGTCAGTTCCACCAAATCGACTATGTACAAGCACAGAGTATGTAGTTTTCATTGCCTTGTTGCAGGCATATGTTCGCAGAAGTGCTTAAACGGCGGCAAATGTATACAAAAGGACACATGCGAATGCTCCAAAGGATACTACGGTCGACGATGCGAGTTTTGTAAGTACATCATTACATTGTGAGGCAATACATACAACCTTATCATATTTTGTAGATTCTTATAAGTAATGTATGGCCAAGTTGTTGTAGTTTTACCCAATTGCCATTTAAATACCGTGTACACCAATTCAATTTACGGACAAACATCTTTAATAATTAATAAAGTTATATAAGATCAATGACACTTGCCAAACATGAAAAAATTAGGACCACCAGCACTACCCAGATGTTATAATATTTAATTTAATATTTAATTTAATTATTTAATTTAATTATTTTATTTAATATTTAATATCTTTTAATTCAATAAAGGTGGATAAATCGACATTCCTTAAAATGGACGTAGGTACTTGAGGTGACTAATTGCATTGAAAACCCACACTTATAGCGTCTACATATATCGCAAATTACATTTTTTTTTAATATCCATCTCGTAACGTTTCTGGATAATATATTTTATATAAATAATTGTCGTTGTCAGCTAAATGCGTGATCCCGTGCCTTAATGGCGGCCGCTGCAAGGGCGTGAACAAGTGTCGCTGCCCGCCTGGTCTAGGAGGGAACCACTGTGAGGTGGGGCGGCGCGCCGGGGACTGCGCCCGCGGCTGCCGCCACGGCAAGTGTGTGGCGGGCGGCTGCGTCTGTGAGCCTGGCTGGCGGGGACGACTGTGCCATCGGTCTTCAGGTAAAAAACATTAATGGGCAGTTGATTAGTTGAATGCCTGGTAAAGCTGTCCACTTTGTGAGATATTGGATTTGAAAAGTTTCAATAGATATCTGGGATTGGGATGTGTTCGACATGTTGATGGAATGGCTTAGTATATTGGATTGGAAATTAAAGTCAGCAAACTATAGATTGCACTAGAGAGCAAATATGTGCATAGTTTCAAATACCCAATACATGCCTTACTTTTCTTCACTCTCTCAATTCAGGATGAAAATTAATTTTATGGTCAGCAACAGAGATATGAAAGTACCTTTCAAGGTGCTGGAATTAATTCAGCTGTCAACAGATATAAAGATAACTTGGCCAATTTGTGAGAGACAAGCACCAAGAAGGGGTAATGGTTTTAGTGAATATATTGTTGAAGATATAATAAAATCTACAACAATTGGATATTATGATAAAATGCATTAATCATACTAATTACAAAGTATGGTCTTAGATAAATTTCACTGCACTTCGTATACTCAGATTAGATTATATTGATTAATAAGCAATAAAAACATATCATGGCTACTATAATACACTTCACTATATGTATGAGTCATCCATAAAATCATGAATAGTGACCAATAACCAGTTAACTGTAGCAAACACACATTATGATTGTTGTGTATTGTCAAGTGTGTTATCTAGCTATACAAATTGGTCAAGCCACATTGGACACTGGACAGGTTGTATTCGTCTACCAATCAGTATGTTATTCTGTCTCAATAAAGTCTCCAGTTCACAGGAAGTGTATTATACAGGCATAACCAGTTTTTGCCCTGGGAGGTGGAGAAAAAGCAAAAAAACTCGATAAATAAAAGGAATTTCAAAATGTTTTCCTAATTTGATGTTTATCTAATTTATTTTAATAATAACAAACTAACCACTATAACTATACTTTATAACCACTCTCAATCGTACTCTCGATTGTAGAGGAGGCCCGTGCCCTGCAGTGGGTTGTATATGGGCTGATACAATACAATACAATACAAATAACAAACTGGTTACTATACATATTTTTTTGTTCCAGGATCATCTGAAGAATCTGGTGAATACAAGAGACCACGATAATAGATGACAGATGTGACAAAAGAAACTGCTTAAATAATGTGATTTCTTTATTAAGGAGATAAATTCTTTATAATTCAATGATTTAGTCATTTAGATTTAAGTTCTATGTCATTAAGCAACTAATTAGGTGTAAGTTCATGCAATATTATAAAACAATAATAAATATTTAATGTTATTTTATTTCTTTCTACAACTTTCCTTTCCTGACAGTTAAGTGAGAACAATCACTACATTGCTGAAATAGCAATGTGTGAGCTGGTGAACCCGGAACATTCTGGGTTCAATTTCCAAATTGGACCCTATTTTTGTGTCCAACTAAATAAAAAATCTCATATGACTTGGCTTAAAAATTGTGCCCAGGCATAATGGAAATGGGTAAACTGAATTTTAAACCAGCTCGACAATAAGTTTGCTAGTTGCCATTAATCACATCTAGGAACAATAATGCTTATTGCTTGACAAAACATTGCAGTGTCACCATTACTTATTCCTTCAGGGAATAGACATAAATAAACCTATGAAATATGTTAGCTCTGGGCAACATGAATTATGCAATCTGGATGTTTATCATATGCAAGCATGTAGAAATATTGTCCTGTATCATGAAAATCATGTTTAAATAAATAAAATCAAATATAGTGGATTTATCTGAATAAGAAGAGAACTTAAGTGTGTGATGTGAAAAGAATACACCACTAGGTGATGTGTGTCAGGCTGAACAGCTAATTTGAAATATTATTATTTCTTCCCTTACTATTTCTATGCTAAGGGTGTCAGTATTCATTAACTATTCTCGATATTAAGCAATACAAAAATACGTTTAAAGTGCCAATTGGGAATCTTGTAAAAAAAAATTAAACCATCAATTTTTAACTAAGAACCTTATGTAAATACCATGATTATGTTACACTTCAGCTGTAATTGTATGTAGGTACATGAATACCTAGAAAAAACTAGAATATCTCTTCCTTTCGTTGTAAATATTTTTCTACTACGTCATTTTTTATTAGATTCCCCTCCTGCCAAGTGCCAACCACTACAGCACCGTCGTATGGATCAATAAAAATATTGACATAAACAAAAAATTGTAAATTAAAATCCAAAAACTCACTTACCTGTTCAAGTTATCAACAAAGTATAACAAAACACGTTGCGTAACTTTAAAATTGCATGAATTATGTGAAAAACCAACCTCATATCACAGACACGGCCTATTCAGAAGTTTATTTACATTGATTTCAAATGTCAAACACGCTTCGTGAAAAACTTACTAGATGGCGCAACATTGTGACGTGAATTGATCAATTTCGAAAATAAACCAGGAGATTTTCCTGAACGTCCAGTGGATCAGGGGGGAAAATTTAATTATTACAAATATTTGTGTGCAAAACCGGTGAGTATTTACCTCTAAATATTTATAAATTCATCCACCAAGATACATTTGCCGTCCCCCCTCGGGTCGAGGGGCGATTTCCCTCTCCATGCGAAAACCACACCGCGCAGACTCGTACAAAATGGCGACCCAAAGATATGAAGTTTACACGGTCTACATACCGGGGGCACCGATCGATACCAATGGAGGATTGGGATTTTTCGGGGTCTCTCGTGCAGTCCGTAAAATTTGTGAAATAAGTGTCCGGTCGAGCACAAAATTCGCGAAAAGTGCAGTTTTCAACGGGTTACATCACAGCGGGCTTGCGGAACTTCAAATTGGATCGCAAAATGTGTTTCAAATCACGCAGGTGCGTACGCAGCCGTAGTCTTTCTATTCTGTCTGGGCCTGCTCGAACGCGCGACTCCCCTTCATGATGGCCATTCATTTGGGCTTATCCTTTACGCCGCCGCAAAGAGTTCGCGTCGTGCGTCTTCGAAATTGACCCGATGCGGCCCACCATGCACCGCGCAAACAAAACATACACCGTATGCGTCATTTACGCGCTCGTCATTATGGTGTACGGACTACGGCCGCAAAATGCATCAAATCGAGATATCCAATGGCCGGCCTATGCATTTTATGAAACCTACAACCATTCCGTGGTACACATAGGGGATGATTTGAATATTGTATGGCCATTTCGGGGTTGTATTTAAGTAGGTATTGGTACGAGTGTGTGGGTAGCACCAGTATTGATTTTTCTGAGCTAGCCCTCGCACAATAGAGCAGTAAGACATTTGTTCTTTTTGTACGTAATCCTTACTAGATGAATAAGTTAGCAACGGTGTCGATTAAGTAGGCAGTATTTCTCAGTCTATGTGATCTTGAAAGGACAGTAATTCTCCAAAGTTTAAAACAGTACAAGTGTAAATGAAACTAATTTTATTCACAGTAACAGGTAATCTGTAGAGGCATAGGGGGTAAATGAATAAAACCACTTCAGTATTTTAATTAAATACCATCTTAACAAAACATACATTCGAAATTCGAAATCATATTTCTTTGACCTTTATAAAAAAGATCATATTAATTTAGGTGAACATTTCCAATTGGTAATTATTCATTTTCAAATTTTCATTCCATTAATTATACATAGAGTCATAGTTTGCAAACAATTTACTTTGTAAAATTAATCCTATTATACTATGTATTAGGGATGGTTCATTCATCTTACATGACTTACATAAAAGTAGGTCAGCTTCTATATATTAAACCAACTTATATACATTTTAATAAATGCAAGCTGACACATTGATACGGTACTTCAAGGATTAGACAGGGGTAACATTTTTGTTTTACCATATGGATCAATATTCACCCCTTTTCAAAAGCCCCCAAATGAGGTCAATGGCCATACATTATCACGGTCCATAGAATATGATTTATATCTGATGGCAAATGAATTAGTCACATTTTAATTTCATAGTTTTGTTCATTATGTGAAATATATTTTTTGTATAAATATACTTGTGTTGTCAGCTTAAATAAGTGTAAGTTATTGTAGATATTTTTAGTTGACATTGAGGACCAACCATTTTGCATATTACAGTATTAATAAATCAATGTTATAGCCCATATTGTGAAATATATGTATTGACATTAGTCCCTATGCTGTTAATATATTTTTTTATTAAGTAATAAAATACCTCATTATTCAATTGTCAACAATACTGGCATAATTATTGTGAAGTTATGCTGCAGTGCCCCTGAGTATAGTTGTTAATTAAACAAAGAACAACAACATTAATATTGCTCATTCATTAATAAATACAATTGTTGATGAAATAGTGGTAATTATTATCAAATGTCAATGGAACATAAACTTGCATGGTATTATTAAGGTTGGTCTTAACTTGCTAAATTACTTATTTTTTTAATTAAATATTTTTTAATTTGCTTCTCCTTAATAAATTCAGATGATGTAATCATAAACTTAATTGAGTTCTACAATCAACAATACAATGAAAGGATAATGATACTTGAAGTGGATAGGTTTATAAATAATTAACATATAATATTTATATATCAAGTTATTTACACCATATTATATCCATTATGTATCTATAGTAAGAGTACACCATAACCTATCCAATAAGAAAATTGTAAGAGTGAATTTCGACTCGGTAATTTACTGCCAAGTACTTATCAAGGTTGTTGCAAGTCATTGTCATAGAGTTTACAAACATCAATAACAGTTGTAGCTTTATGTTTGAGCCATTAAACAACAGATCTTGTATAATAAATAACTCAATCTTAGTTGTGTATATTTATAACCCTGCATAAATATCTTATTTTATTTTGATATACATTTTTAAATAAAAATATAAGCAATGTTGTATGTCCTCATAATCCTCTGTTATTAGAAGTTAATTGCTGAACCTCAGTCACTAGAAGTCTACTGCTGAACATAGATAGGCAATTCCAAGGTTTCCACATTGACTTATTTAAATAGGCAAACATCATTAGCAGGCAAATTATTTTCAAATATACATTTAATTTAATTAACTAAAGTTAAATAATTTTTACAGGTATTTATTAATATCAATATTTGCCAGTATCATAAATTTTCTTTCCATGTCACAGGTGAACAGATCCACAAGCCAAATACATATAACGAAATGTATTGACATCCTGGAAACTAAAGACCTTATTAGCATAATACTAAGCAATATATACTATATCCCACATACTTATAACACTAATTGTAAAACCCTGAAATGTGCTGCATCTTGTTGCATCTCAACACATCAATATTTATGTTCAGTCATAGACATTAGCAGTTTTCTTATATTGTATCAATAGTATTTATATTCAGGTTGTAAGTGGTATCACAAGAGACAAGTGGTACTGGCCAGAGCCCGCACATAAATAAACCAATGGTCCAGAAGTTGACACTTTTGGTGGACGCAGACACCAATCAAGTCAAGATAATGAATGCTGCCGTTAGCACAGAGTCCATGGACATGGCCGAAGAGGTAAGAACACTTGTATGTACTCGTGTATGTACTCGTATATACCACATTCTTAGTAAATATCCATAATTTTTCCAATTTCAAATGTAATAGTAAGTTTAAGAATGTTTTTTAAAATAACATTTTTGAAATTATTCACTCATTCATTATATGTGGTAGCATAGTAACAAAGAGGTTTGTACGAAACTTGTAGTCAGAAATAATACTATCATAGAATCATAAATAGAAGCATTAAAATTAATTTTTTTAGACATTTACACATTAATTATTATAAATCAGGTTATAAAATGTGGTAAAGCTGCAGTGTGCCACAGCAGAATTTCGGTCCCTTTCAAAGGATATGTGAGCCATTTGATAGCCATCCCAGAGGTCCTGCAATCATTGTCTTTCCTCCTCCCCAGGTCTCGTATTCGCTAAATCTGGGGGGTTAGTCTATGATCCGAAACGAAACTCGAATGTTCTGACGCACGTAAAACTGTACGAATGTGCCTAGGTACTCCACAAAATGTTCGAATCCTCTATCGTATGTCCTAAGTATAAACTTATGTTACATATCATAAAGAATAGCGTTGATTTTTAGTAGTGGAAAATTAAATTACTACAGACGTCGAAGTCCGAAATTCGTTTTGTTTCTGATCGGAAAGTTACCCCCCTAGCATTGGGGCTAGCGTGCGGGGCCGGTGTAAATAAAATAAATAACTCCACCGTATTTTTCGCTTTGTGACAAGACTTGGAGCTTATTACGCTAATTAATTAGTACGAATGTATTCTGTGACATTTGCGTATCATATTTTCGAATTTTACCGGTACCAAAGAGAATTTTGAGTTCGAAGCGATTTGTCTTTTTATGTCCAAATAGATTTGAGTGCTTTCCCGCAAGGTCGCATATCGTCGACTGCATGCGTGACGCAAACGCACCCAGGTTTTCATTCGCTAATTGTTTTTGGCACAAATTGCTAAAATAATTAGTAACATTGCTTTAAATGATATATTACGAGCGAACAGTGTTTTGTAACCTCGTTTATCAACAAACACTTGGTCGTGATGTCTTTCTATATGAATTAAAGTTAGATGAAGATAACCATATAAATTGAGAGTTGAAAGTTAACCATTTACATATTTCAAACATTATAATCTATTCTCAACTCAATGCTAGATCGTCTACTTACACAGGCGGTAGAAAATAATCACTATATACTAGGAAACTCCGATTACCAAAGCGACATAATATTGGCATATAGTTACTGTTTTGTACCTACAGAAGTTATTAGTTATAGGTTTTTTTTTTGTCTTTATTTCTGCTAGATGATCTTACTATGTCGATTAGAAGTATATAGGTTATACATTTGGGTTCCGACACGGAGAGGTGACATCGCTACGATACGATACTATCATCCCATACAGGAAGCTATAACTTCCTGTATAATACTGGATGAAGACCAGCATGTCAGCACGTGCGTGTGTTGCAGGACATGTCCCAAGTGGACGGGTGCGGGCTGAGCGGCGCGTCGGACGACGAGGACGAGTGCGTGTCGTCGCCCGCCGGCTCCAGCTACGAAGACAGCGCCGACATCATCAAGAACGCTATGAGCGACGAGGTCACCAAGCAGCTCGCCGCCGCAGGTCTGTGGTCGACACCAAGCGACAAATGCTACTGCAACAAGCACGCAAACTAACATTGACAACAGCTCCTGCAACTGCAACATGCAACACGCACGCGAACATGAAACATATACTTTTAATTGGTGCGAGTCTTACGTTACAACAGAGTAGTGATGCGACACGAGTAGGATTTTGTGAGTTTTCGAGTCACTCAAGTAAACTACTTACGCTCCTTACAACTCGAGTAAGCATTCATCACTCGAGCTGAGTTTAGATTAACACTGATACAGCCGATCACGTAGTCAGTAGTCACGACGTAAACTAGTGACGACTGATGTAGTGAGTAGTGACATCTAACATAGGCCGTTGCGCTTCGCTAACTGAATATCTACTCGGCGCGCCGAGTTGACTCGGTCACTCGAGTGCAAACGAACTCGAGTCTTTGTTTTCATTGGAATACGATATTTAAAAATTCACTCGAGTATAAAACTGCTCAAGTCGTATCACTACAACAGTTATGTATTGAAAGGCAAAAAATGGATGGGATTTAAAAATTACAAACATTTCATGGTATTATGGGACGAAATCTTAGTGTTATATTTTAAGCTAAAAAAGACTTGTCGCTTACGATATGCAGAAGTAAAGTTACACGTGACAGTGGAACAAATACTCTCCTTTAAGCAACATTAAGTATTTATCCATGTGCAGGGCCCGTAGGTATGGCGGCGGCGGCAGCTATAGCCTCGTCCAAAAAACGCAAGAGACCACACTCGTTCGAGACAAACCCGTCTGTCAGGAAACGACACCAAAACAGACTGCTCAGGAAACTTAGGGTGAGTGCAAACTGTAGTGGTTCATTCATGTTTTTTTGGGTCTTTTCTCCCTTAACATGCCATTACACTTTAAAAACGTGTTTACTAATTTAGTTACATAAAAAGAAAACTTAAATTATGAAATCCTTATCCTCTCCTTTCCTAAACACAACCAAATTTACATCTTGTATTGGCCATATTTGTGCCAATATGCGAGAGATGAACGTCTATCACTGTTCGATGCTCTACCTTGACTGTATTGCATTTACCATTATGGGGGGTGGAGTCAGGCTGCGTTTCCACTTCATCAGAGTCGAGCGGAGATGTGTAGGCATCGCCCAATAGGTTTAATACACCTATGATGACATAGATGTCCAGTATGGTCTAAGACAGCCTCCATGACAGGATTTCAAACGGAAGATCCCAATTCGATCTTCGCATCGAGATAAATGTTTGTGTGACCCATAAATACTGGTTTCGGATCTGGGCGTTTGTAAGACTGAAAAGTCTCATCGTTTCTAATATTCACGACACAAATTTGATGTATGTGAATGCTGGGTGTATGTATGAGTAAGTTAGCCGAGTTATAATAAAGGTGTATGTGCAGCAAACGATCGAGGAGTTCGCGACGCGCGTGGGGCAGCAGGCGGTGGTGCTGGTGGCGACGCCGGGCAAGCCCAACACCTCGTACCGCGTGTTCGGCGCCAAGCCGCTAGAGGACGTGGTGCGCAACCTGCGCTGCATGATCATGGAGGAGCTCGAGAACGCGCTCGCGCAACAGGTAACACCGCACTACATACTGCCGCCCGCGACCCGCCACTGCGCTGACAAACTGTCAGACATGCTCGATCGTTTGGAACATTTAGCTTTCAATCAAAACAATGTAACTATTTGTGTAGGTGATTTTTTTATTTTAAGTTATAAACATGACACAATCGATAAATGAAAACTCCATGTAATAAGTAGTTTGGGGAAAATGATGGATAATAATGATGATGAGATGAGAGTAGTAGTGTGTGTCGGGTGGTGGTGCGCGGTGCGCGTGCGATGTATATAACGACGTCAGTTCGGGCTGGGCGCGTGCCCGCAGGCGCCGCCTCCGCCGCAGGACGACCCGTCGCTCTTCGAGCTGCCGCCGCTCATCATCGACGGCATCCCCACGCCCGTGGAGAAGATGACGCAGGCGCAGCTGCGCGCCTTCATCCCGCTCATGCTCAAGTACTCCATGGTGCGCGGCAAGCCGGGCTGGGGCCGCGAGTCCACGCGCCCGCCCTGGTGGCCCAAGGACCTGCCCTGGGCCAACGTGCGCATGGACGCGCGCACCGAGGACGAGAAACAAAAGGTACGGCACATTTTTTTAAATCTATGTTCGAGTTATCATGACCATGACGGTCACGATATTGTATTCCCTGACGATGATGTTGCTCGTCGTATGATCTCTCAATTTGTCTCAGTTAGATGACAATCGGGTGCATTCGATAAAACAATAGAGAACTTGTTATGTTCGCAATCAATTGTTTTATGGATTTTGAATTACAACAGGCAAATTGAATTAAAATATATCGACACTTGTTGACACAACAATAACAACTCCTTACGTCACAATTCCAGATGTCGTGGACACACGCGCTGCGGCAGATCGTAGTGAATTGCTACAAGTACCACGGCCGCGAGGACCTGCTGCCCGCCTTCACCGAGGAGGACGAGAAGGGACCGCCCACGCAACCCGTTAGTACTGTTCTTATACACATCATATAATATGCACAAATAGATTTTATGTAATAGATATTTAACAAGAAATTGGCCTATTCAATACTTTTAAAGTTATTTATTAAAACAACTCTCGATGTTGCTAAATATGACAAAGAAATTATCATTTAACTTTTCCATTTTATGATTGCTTCATAGATAACTCGTTCAAAATTTTTACATGAAAAATATAATATAAATTGCACAAATAAAAAGGTCGATACGGATGATTTCATTGTGTTATATTATTTAACTGATAAGCTCTATTAGAAATGTATGATTTATCGGAGTACTATAAAATGGTGTTGTTGATTCACGCTGACTTGGATTGCCGCTGGACTGGTATGGTACTGTAGATCTCTGCGTGCATGGCCAACGCCAGCAACTCGGGCAGCTCGTCCGGCGCGCGCTC
Organism: Theretra japonica; assembly: GCA_033459515.1. Classification (NCBI taxonomy): domain Eukaryota; kingdom Metazoa; phylum Arthropoda; class Insecta; order Lepidoptera; family Sphingidae; genus Theretra; species Theretra japonica. The sequence continues at coordinate 15,086,746 of CM065931.1, forward strand.
GCAGCCCTCCATGCCCACGCAGCAAGTCTGCATCGACCAGATGACGCTCGCTGATGTCGATGTACGACATTACATACACACACACACACACACACATACATCATACCCACACATTACAAACAAAACTTGCACACATACATACATCATATGCAACAAATACACACATAATCTTTTTTAAGTTGTTGGTTTGGTAAAATAGTTTGATAAGGTATTGTCCAGGTTATTATGGTATTACTAAATAAATGTAATGGATGAAGAAAAAACAAATACAACTCTACAAATGTATATTTTGCACATTCAAAGTTGCAATTGGTTGGTAATTTAATTTTTATTTTCAAAATATATCATGTGTGATGAATATTCTGACTCCTGACACACCCTTAAACATGATTTATAATTGTAATAAAACAAAAACTTATGCTTAACGTCCAGTAAAATTATTTAATTATTTTGTAATTAAAAATATGATCAAAAATATATTGGATATTATTATAGTTTATAAAATAGGCAATGAAAAATTAACTTGATTGTAACATAGCGTGTGTATGTAATGTATGTATCGCTGCGTTCCCCAGATGTCGCAGTACGCGCCGGCGGTGCTGCAGACCATCACGAACCCGGACGGGTCGGTGTCGCTCATCCAGGTGGACCCCAACAACCCCATCATCACGCTCCCCGACGGAACCACCGCGCAAGTGGTCAGTAAACAGTAGTTGGGAGTTTAAGAGTGATGAAAAATTGCACAGCATTGCTAGCTTCAAAAGACTAGAAATAAAGGAATGTACACTGACCACAAAAAATCCAAAATGCAATAATATTTGCTAGTTTTGGGTTACTGCCCATGTCAATATCAAAAATTGAACTTTATACCTCCATATTAAATATGAAAATATTTGCAAATATACATTATGTAGACAAAAATATGCATATAACAATAAATCAATAAACAAGTGTCTACAATTTCGTAGGCTAAGTTGTTCATGAGGTTTATAATTTTATACTTGAATAATATGCTTATAGAATATATTTTATTACTAAAACATTACAGATATGACTACAATAACAGTTTGACAATCCGTGTATGAACCTTATATATTGTCAGTTTTTTCACAGATTAACAAAAAACAGAATGTTTGGAAAAAGTTTGATAAAATATATGACTGTGTTCCGTGCGCAGATTCACAGCGGCGAGGGCGGTGCAAGCGCGCTGGCCGGGCTGGACGGCGAGGGCGCCGTGGCCGTGGACCTCAACGCCGTCGCCGAAGCCACGCTTAACCACGACGGACAGATCATCCTCACGGGCGAGGACGGCCACGGATACCCTGTCTCTGTGTCTGGAGTCATCACTGTCCCGGTCTCAGCCTCCGTGTACCAGTCCATGGTGGCCTCCATGCAGACGCAGGACGGCGTGTGCGTCGCGCCGCTCGTGCAGGTCAGCCTACTCAAGACCGAGCCTGATGATGTCACTACCTCCGCGTAGTACAGAAACTCACATTGCTACATACCTCATTTACGCTTTCCATGCAATAGTTTAGCAACCCGATAATTAGTCTACTACATGAGAAATGTGGTACTGCATTTTAAAGACAACAGCAGAATTATAGATATTTAGGGGTGACAGTCATTATAAAATAGTCAGCTAAGCTTTTTTTAACCTTTTCTACAAAAAAAATAAACTACGTTAATAACAGGGTCAAGGAAAAAATTCAATAAAAGTTCAAATTAAATTTGGCAAAAGATACAAAATAGTGATAGCAGTTCTACTTATTACAGGTACAAAATACGAAGTGCAATATTTATGAAAATATTTTTATAATACATAGAAACTATGATTATATTTTAACAAAGAATTATGGAAGTAACACTTCCATATTTTTTTAACAGTGAATTTATAAAGAATTGAGTAATAGGTACCACTTTACTAATTACTCATATTTACAAAGTAGAAGCAAGAAAACATTATTTAGGTAGTAATATACCAAGCAATCTCCCTAATGGGTGGGTAGAGTGATAACCATAAGGGCCCCTACAAACTGTCTCTGATCCAAATCCATGACAATATTATGTTGTAGTATTACTAATCCCACAGTGTTTTAAAACAAATTTAAAGCTGAAAATGCAAGTACTGTATAAAAAAACTACAACAATACAAAATTTTACAAATTACACTATAACGGTGAAGGAAAAACATCGTGAGGAAACCTGCATACCATAGCGATTTGTATAAATTTCTATGGTATGTAAAAGTCCGCCAACCCGCACTAGGCCAGCGTGGTGGACTATGTGGCCTAACCACTCTCAATCGTACTCTCGATTGTAGAGGAGGCCCGTGCCCTGCAGTGGGTCGTATATGGGCTGATACAATACAAAAAAAAAATACAAAATTTGTCTGCATTTTGTAAATTTTGGGTAAAAGTAGCATCCGTCTCTTTTTGGGGCTAGTTGAAAGACATTACTGAAACAAGCTGGATTGGGATCAGCTGTAAGGAGACTGGACTATGAGATAGAGATTACATAGACTTATGATGTAATGCCTTTACATTTTATTTTCACTGAGAATTCGCATTAACAAACTGACTTTACGTAACGTGAATTTATTTAGCATGTCATTTTTTTATTTAACATGATAGTAAATATTTAGATCAATGATATACATATTTTTTTATTATACCAAATTTTAGTAGTGTTAAATTGTTGAGTTTAAATTAAACCGGTATTGATTATGGGGTAATAGTGGATAAGTATTTTTTAACAAATCTGAGAAAATTATAAGTTTTGGTGATATATTTATTCACTTTTAAATCAAAACGTTGGAAAATTGTGCCTTTTTAAAAGCACAAAATATATGGTGATATTTACATATGGTATTAAATTTAATCCACTTCTTTGTCATCTCCTTAGGTGACATTGTCCAAAATTTGGAAAAAATCTGAGATTATTTTTTGTCAAAATCATGATTTTAGTTTCACGATTTTTTACCATCTCATATAGATACAAGTATTTTTGCCGCTTAGCTAAACTTCAGTTTTTATGGGTTTAATAAAAGGCTTGAAAACTTAAATCGCGATATTTAACAATAGTACTAGGCGGGTTTTTTCAAACTTGGTACAATGTTACCTAGGATAATTAGGGACATGTGGTTGAAATTAAATGCTATATGTCAACATCAACTTGTATAACATTTTTTAGGGGGTAATTGTAAGGTTAGAATGAGTATGGTTTAAAAAACTATATTTTGTAGAAGTTGTGAAAGTTTAATCAATCCTAAATGAAGGAGCACAGTATCTTTAGTTGCTTCACAATCCCAAAGCTTGCAATTGTTGCCAAAACATACTAGAAGTAGACACACAGCCATAATAAATATAAGTACAATATTAATGTGGGTTGCCATAGCCAACTAAACTACTGTCTTCAATAGATAGAATCAATATCTGAGAATTATAAAAATAAGAGTCTTTTCTTAAAGAGTATTGAAGGCTTGAATGAGTTAATGGCTTAAAGTTTTTAACTTATATTAATAGACATCTGCTTATTCTATCTTTCCATTTTGGGGATAAATGTGACATTTATGTCTCATAATTACCAAACAAAAAGAGATATCTCTATATTCATTTCATTGCTTAAAAGCTAAAAATGAACACAAAATATTTTTATTTCTCTTATTTTTAGAGAAAAGCGAGTTTTTCTTTCGTCTTATATGAAATGGGGGTAATACTAATTGTTTGGCTTTGGTGACCAATCCTCAGACTGTGCCATGAAGCATAGTGTAGTGATAAAGCTAGTGATAGCAATTGTGATATATTGTAAATGAATAGCGCTGCAACAAATAAAATAAGACACAGATAATTTGGCATAACTAACAACTTCAACATCATATTGTATACTTAAAGATATAACCGAAAAAATCTCTTGAAACCATCATTAATATAATATTATTATTTCTTAACTTATAGATGATAAATAAAATACTGGTAGTTGACTCATATGCCTTTAATAGTTATGCCAATGCATCCAAATTATATGCATGTTTTTTGTTGCGTTTGATATTCAAATTTTATGTTTTGCTTACTGTATAAGGCTGTTTCCTAAATTAGTTCAAGGTCTAGAAATTTTTTATTTGATTGTGGGTCCGTTTTAAGACTTCTAAATATAGTTAGATTCAAAATAGAATAATAGATTTTATTTAAATTAAAACATATACAGCCGAGATGTAATGAAATGTAAAAAATAGCTAGTAGAGGCTCGAGAATTACGAGTTTCGCTCGTGAATGAAGTTAAGTGAAGTTTAACTTTGCTATGAACAATGTTATGTATACCAAAGTTAAGCATTTAATGAGCTAAGTACTGCCAATGCATGTGTTTGTTATATTTATTTGATGTCTGCAAGGTTGGCAATATGAGTTAGCATAATTTAGAATCATATAAAATCGTGTTCAATTAAACCATATTCTAAACTAGTGACTAAACTCAGCAATACTTAATTAACTATAAATACATCTTATAAAAAGTTGAAGCACAATTTTATGTTAAAGAATTTGGGGTGCAGATAGATATTAAAACTCATGTTGTCAACCGAGTGGACAGCCAGTATTACGTTTAGATATAAATTGCACAATGCTTGTTTTATGTTCTCTTCACATCGACATTGTTGCCGTTTTATTATTTGTTTTATGACATGTTACTGTGTAAGTGCAATATTGTGTGTTTGTGTGTGAGTGACGCCAAATGTTAGAAACTGTTTTTGAGTATTAATTATAGTATTTTGTGACTTAAGTCTTTTCTACTGCAGGACGTCTGAAAATACTTAAAATGAGGAAAGTTACATAAATTAGGATAAACAAATAAATATAGTTAACAAATATCGCATTATATTTGTGCTAGTATAGATATTTTAGGTGGAAAAAGTTATAACTTGTTATAAAATGTAGTTAAATAAATAATGGTTTTATTGGATTATAATGTTAATTTTAAGTTGATTAAGGTGCATACTATTCCTGAATCGAAAATGTCTAGTCCTTTTGAATGTGGCGCATTCTGCAGTACAAAAGAAGTGAGCACACAGATGTACATATAGTTTATTTTTATTAATGTTATTTTTTTAATTGACGAAATGTGTTGTAGATGTTATGCTTGTATTTAGTTGTTTTTTGTTATTTAGCCAACACCAAATATATGACAGAATTAATCTTTTTTGTAACCAGCTCAAATGCACTATTTTCAGTCCTTTCCAAATGTGAACAAAAGCCATGCGTAATCACAATATTTGGCCTAGATCAAAACTGAGACAATGAATTTTTTTTGTAACGACAAAATATGGATCTGGACAATAGATACATAATAATAATTGACTGTTTAACATAGTTTTTAATGAAGTCGGTTAAATATTAAACAAAAATATTTCCACATAACTCCCATCTCTTTATAATACTTCTTAAGTATATAATATACATATCTATACTTATCTTGAGCTGCAAATTTATTTTTTGAAATCTAAAAATATTGGTGTTGCACACAGCCTAATACGCGTCCCGCCGACAATAAACATGTGGAACGTTCAGCCTTGTTTTATTTGTATTTTGTAAAGTTTGCACATTACAGCTTCAATCTCACACGCTACATACTGCATGAACAGGTTTGTACTACACTTGTTTTGTGCCCATTTGTTGTGCTAGCATTTTTGTTTTGAATTTGATTTAGTAGTGAGATTTTTGTATTATTTGGCGCGTAAATTATAACCTTCATTTTTCGAATTTGTCTTGTATAAATATTATGATTAGGATTTATGACATTCTATATATTCGGTAAATAAAAGCGATCAGAATCATGTGGTCTGTGAAAGATTAGTTCGATGATTATTATCGGTAGTTACAGCGAATAAGCTGCTTGCTGAAACTTGCGTTCGACTATTCAACAAATATCTTGTCAACTTTTGGAAAATCCTCTCCGTGCATTGTTTAGGATCATTATATGAACTGTTATTGAGAAGGTAAGTGGATGCTGCAGGTGGAACAGAACGGCGAGGGTCTCGAGGCGATATCCATGGGCGGCGGCGTGGCGGGCGTCATGCTGCAGGGCGGTGGCGAGACGCAGGTGTTGCAGGTGCTCAGTCTCAAGGACGCCACCGTGCTCACTAAAGCCATGGTATTCATCTTCTCCTTCTTAAAGTATCGAATAAGATTTATTAGGCGTAATAAATTAGTCTCGGTTTGCTATTGGATAATACCAATGTCTTAATTATAGTGTAATATGAAATGTAACGTTTGTGATAAACGTCTTGCTTTTATTTTACTTTTTTATTTTTTTATTCGTTTTACACGTAAAGCCGAAATCAACGAGCGATCATAATCGCTATTTAAGCAAGACGATAGAGTGGCGTATTCTGTGCATTTTGGAAATCGCTTGAGTGAGAATGTTTGTCGTCAAATGCTATATTTCAATCGTCGAAAATGATTCGAAATTTAAGAGGTTTAATATTCACCTAATCAGAAAGCAAATAGAAAAAGGTGGCTTATTGAACGAAAAGATTAATTGGTGTTTTACCCGTGTTGGCGTTGCAGCAAGTGAAGGCGGAGCGCGACGCCGTGGTGGCGGACTCCTAGCTGCTGACGCTGGTGGCCGCCGCGCCGCCGCAGCCGGACTCGCTGCTCGCCGACCGCACATAGCACCCCCTCCACGCCGCCTACACCTACACCTACACTAGCTAATACACAGTGCCCGGGTACACCCGGCGCCGTGTTGCCAGTGACGTGTGTGTAAGGCCGGTCTGCACGCCAGCAGGCCCCGAGAGACGGGAGCCGTGTCCTCACATTAGGGAAATTAACAGTTCCATATAGTATAATGGGCTACGTTAAGTAGTGAATACGCGAGCACGGGCGCTTGCGTAAATCTCGCGCCTTTAGATAACTTAATTTCTTTACAAGACTTATGTTAGCAAATCTTTAATTACCTAACAGATTTGTGCAATATTTTACAAATACCGATCGGTTTTATTTATTTTATTTATTTACGTGCAATGTTAACTTTTGTTTACCTGAAAGTATGAATAAGAATATGTCCCGATTATCATTGTGAAATTATATTGAATGAAGAAACTAGAAAATTGTGAATAAATCTATTATAAGATTGAATAGAGTAATAAGTACATTTACAAAATAATATTGATAATTTTAGCTGTATATTGGCATAAATTGTAGTTATAGCGAAAACTATATGGACTAAAGTATTTTATAACTCGGGTGAACAAAAAGTAACATTGTGTTTCTTGCAAGCATACAAGCGAGAAGTAATTATACGTAATGTAAGAATACATTCCTCTTAATTTAATAGTGCGTGTTTGTTGAGTACATTGTTGTTTATGTTTAATTTATTTCTTATAATGTTTGTTACAGCCACCTATTGTATTCTAGTCTACTCGAGTCAAGGAACGAATCTAGTCTCACAAATAAATAAATATGAGTGAAATCAAAGGCGATGTATTTTATCCGAACTTTTTTATATCTTAGTCAAGTATTATGAAAGAATTAGTGTAAATTTAATGTAATTCGCATAGTATATTGTAAATTCGTGATTAAATTTACCAATTATTACGCAGGGTCGTTGTGGTACGGTGAGATTTCAATGTTGTTAATATTTAGCTGCCATATGACTTAATGTACTGTATACAGCGAGTGATGTGTTCCGGACGAGTCTCGGAATGTTTCCTACGTTTTGTAAATAAACCTAACATAGGTTTAAAATCGCGTTAAACGTTAAGATTGAATATTTATAGTCGGGTATAGTCATAGTTAGGAGTTATAGTACAAATGAATGTGTTGTATAAATGCAGTGAAGGCAATTGGTGTCGGCAAAAGACTATAGACTCGTCGTATGTTTATTGTTTGGTTTCTGTCCATATTTTATTTTTGTTTTTAATTTATTTTCCGTCAGGAGCGCTTGGGTTTGTATATCGACGCGTAGCATGAATAAAGCACAATTTTGTTGTTAAGTACAATAATTTGTGATGTAAATAGCGGTATGGATGTGTGAATATGGCCATCATTAAAGTATTTACGTATAAGTTTTTGTTTTTTTTTTAACATTAATTAAAATATTAATCACTATAACACTAATTGTTTCTTTTTATGCAACTATTGACTAAATATTGAACGCTTGCTGCATATCGCAATCCTCTGATATTTTATTTTCTAATTCAATTAAAATCAAAGGTGTAGGTAAGCAGAGTATTGCAATAAGTAGGCGCACGCTAATACATCATTTCAACTTACTACTTGATTTTGACCGTATCTGTGATGTAATAGGTTAGACGCCAGCTGTGAAACAAGAGACCGCGGGTTCGATCCCCGCATCGAGACAAGTGTGTGACCCACAGGTTTTGTTTCCGGGCTGGGTGTTTCTGACACCGAATTCGGATATCTTAGTGGTGACAATTAATGAAACTGTGACTTTCTTCTATTAGCAAATATATTCACTTATATCTCCTGTTATTTGGCAAGATTTTATGCATGGTTTAGTTTTTGCCAATTAGAGGAGTACCCTGATAGTGAATATGATAACCTTGCATTAAAGAAGGAAATCTAGATTTCGAAATAGTATTTTCGGTATTGACGATTAAAAATACCATTTTATTATTCAAGCTCTAAATAAACATGTTACGTAAGTATGTTCATTTAATCATAATGATGTAAACGCCATTCATGGTCGTAGGATCTTTACGGTTTACCTCCATCAGTCTATCATATTTAATATTATATCATGCATGGTTGGCAGTTGGCACATATACTTACCTTATAAAAATGTTAAGTGCAAAAACAAAAAAAAAAATACACTGCTTAAAATTGGTTCAGATCACAAAGTGTAAACCTATGGGCTATGGCGTAAACAAAGTGTAAGAGCAAAATTTTCTTAGAACTCACTTAACATCTTTATTGATTAAGTAATAGGCCGAACTCTAAGCTATGTAGCCAAGTTTCGTATCGATCGATAGGTACCCAAGTCGGCTATTATTAAAATAGCAGACGCATTCTCTCTCTCACTCCTCAACACAGGAAGTTCACAGCTGAACATAGGCTTCCCCCAAGGATCTCCACGCCGACCTGTATTGACACACGCATGCAATTGCATTATTTTCATGGAATTTGATCTGGGTGTGATATAACTACGGAGTCACCCTATTGTGACGTCATCTTATGAAAGCCATTTCGACGACATGCAAGTGCACTGGTTCGTCGGATATCGACTTTGTATTGGGGGTAGGTACAGTATGCTGTATCTCTTACCGGTAAATATTAATTTTAAAAATGAAAATGGCGGTATTCAGTGGCAGTTTAGCAATTTTCCTGCTTGAACAAATATTTAAAGTGGAATTTCGATACACGCTGTAGTTTTATTTCGAAAATAAACTATACAAGCTTTCTAAGGAACAACTGGCTCACAAAATTTGTGTGTGTTTGTTGATCAGTAAGTGAGAATTTAATAGAAAAAATATTAGATTGTATAAATAATCGAAGTGAAGTAAAGTTTCGCCTGAAATATTTTGCATGAGAATGGCCAAAAATTCAACTAGTATTTGTAATTTGGTTACATGTAATTTTGTCAAGGAGCAGGCAATAATATTCCATACATTTCACAATTATTAACCTGAGGTAACAAATGAAACACCAGTTATTTTATTCTAATGTATTTATACATTAGACAAAAGCAGATTTCAAACGGTCGACCAGGAATACTATAGAAGTCTGTGCTTCACACAATGTAAAATAAACTCGACAACAAAACTATTATACAAATGTTCTACACCTTAATCTGATGACCTTACATTTCATAAACATTCTCTAAAGCTAATTCTGGTTTGTCATAGCCAAGCTCCTCTGGGGTGTCAATACCGAGTTCTGTGAGCGTGGGTTTGATTTCCTGGATGATGTATGGGTAGATTTCATTCACTTTGTTGCCGCACTTGTCTTTGCAGGCCTCAATGAACCTGACAGCAAGGGCGTAGTCATTGACTCGCCTGCAGGCGTGCAGGGCGGCTTTGATGATTTTTGGGTCAGGAACCAGGTCCATGCCGCAGAGGTCGTTCATGCCCTTGCGGATTTCCCAGCCATCAATGTCTTTCCGGTTGAAGAATGCTTCATATCTGGAATTTACATCAAATACAAATTCATCAGACATAACAACAATTTCCAAGTAATATAATAGAGAAAATAACTTTCACTTTTCATTTTTTATAGTTGATAAGAATGGCAAAGTGGCCAAGACTACAAAAAGGCACAACTTTGTACCTGCCGGATTAACACCCAGAAGAAACAACGAAAGATAAGTACAGTAAATAAACATCAATTAAGATTTGATGGAGTTATTATTTTGACTGCATAAAAATCAGGAAAATGATATTGGGTATAAGCTATTACAAAATTGATAGCTAATTCCCGTTAAGACTGAACGTTGAAATCGATATTAGGCAAACCCGTTATCAGTTTAAATAAGTGCGATAGGGAAAATCAATACGTTCAAGATAAATGTATATAGTACTCTGTATGTTGCTTATGATTCTAGTAGAGTATATTTGTATCTTTATAAAGTAAAATTCTCTTCATGACAAAAACATTTCAGGAAAATGAATACTAGAAAATAATGTGAATTACATACATCTAAGCGTCCTACATTTCGTCGAATTTACAATTTAGAACATTTTCTGGGGATTCAGATATTAGTGAATATAAGACGCTATTTTAAAGACTAATTCCATAACAACATCAGTAATGTATTGATAAGATTCACAGTATTTTCAGTTACATAACGTCAAATTCTGCGACAGTTTCTAACCTGCAATCAAATTCTTCATCACTTTCGACGGGGCCGCCGTGTGATCTCCGCATGGGCACCACAGCGGTCACCCTGGCCGCCGGCACCAGGGACCTCTTCAGCACATTAGCCAATGCACCAGTAGCTGATTTCAACATTTTGATCAGACGTTTTACAGGAACTTTGACTAGGATAACAAATGGCTGCTCGATACCATAGACTAAAAAAAATCACTTGCCAGTCGTCGCTAGTAGTGACGTCTGTAGTGATTGCCGCGCATGCTCATTGGCCTATTAGAATGTTGTAGATAGCGGTGCACAATCATAATCGATAGATTATGTTTTTTATTACATGAAATTGCCTCTTAAACAATCAATAATTTGGAATAATTTTTCCTACATATTTTATTCTAGCTGACGTTAATATTGTGAGGCAGTGCCGTCTGTTACAAATTGCCGCTTTTTTCATAATGACACTGATCCTACTTTCATCAGGCTACAAATTATATTTGCGTTAGTTTAAAAAAGCAACCTTGCCATATTTTTACGTTATCAAGCTTTACTCGCATATCCACAAAAAAGTTATTAGTGCAATTTGCTTAATTTACATACATACATACATACATAAACACACGCCTTTTTCCCAGAAGGGGTAGGCAGAGGTGCTACCAGAACACCCACGTTTCGCCTTGTATATTTCGTCCCACGATGTGATAGGGGGCGAGCCTATCGCCATATCGGGCACAAATTCCTGACTCCGGGCTGATAATGAATAGAAAAATCCAATATCACTTTGCCTGACCCGGGATTCGAACCCGAGACCTCAGCTTTGCAATCATAATTTTTAATTTCTTTCTTTAAATTTGAATACTCATGGTCTGTAGAAAATGTTGGATCCTTTTATAGTATAAATAAAAATCACTATATTTCGGGTTCTGATTGGTACCCTTATTTTTCAGATAAATTAAACCTGATCAGTTTTTTATGTAATCCACTTTGTTTGATCTGCTGAATTGAAGGCTTTGTATAACATAAAAACAGTTTATGTGGTAATATTTTATTCATAAAGATTGGTGTTGTCTGTTAACAAAATTAATATTGGTCACTAAGAAAACAACAACAAGTAGAAATAAAATCATTTATACCTAGTAATACAAAACGGATTTACACAAGTCAATACATTATTTGATATCTTGGTACTCGTAATTCACTATGTAGGTAATAAGGCTGTTTGGTCCACTCGAGCTGTTTATGCTTTCCTTCTTCTTTTCTTTTTGTGCGCGGTGATGCTCTCCTGGCCGCTGTCCTCTTCAGAACTGTCCGAGGAACTAGTATCACTATCACTGCTAGACGAACTACTGTTTGATGAACTGTCTGAAGCCACACCAGTGCCTTGAGTAAGGTCCATTCCACTGGCGACTTTGTACAGCTCTGGTTCCTTGGCCTCTAAAGTTTTGAGCCATTTCTTGGAAAGCTTGGGGCGTCCCCGCACGGTCTTGTGCCATACAACGGGGAAGTTGGTGCGGCTGCAGAAGTTCTGGGTGACGGCGACTGTCTCGTCCAAGTTTAGGACGACGTGCCACCAACCACCCGGCACAAACACAGTCTCTCCTGGCTTCTGCAGTATCTCCACCTGGAATTCAAAGTTTTATTCCATAAAACTTTCGTCGATAGAGGTCTGAAAGCCTATTATATCGATTAAATCGCTAAAAAATACTCAATATGCTCATCATCAGTCATTATTGTCAATCATATTTCAATTTCTAGAAGGAATTTACTCATTACCATCAATAGATCATTATGTTAATGAGGCTTTTCGCAGATATGATTTCTGCAAAGGGGATGTTCTAGACCAAAATCTTTAACACATATCTTCTCAAAGTATTGCAAACAAGTAGCAATGACACCAATTCTTTTAACAGTTGACCAATTTGTGTATAACGCGTGGGAAATGCAATCGTCTAGTTGAAATAGTTGAGTGGGTGTTTAATTTTACCATGAGCCGTTAACCGAACCGTTCATGCGCGCGTTTACTACCATCTAGCGTGGCCGGGCGTCGCGCTTCATTGAATTCATAATCTATTGATGGGGTTTTACACCTGTACTATACTATCTAATATGTATGTATGTAGCATTGAGGTGGTTTATAAAGAATAATAATGGTGATCCAATAAACAATTTAGTATATATACAATAATCATGGTTAAAACAAAATATAAAGATTGATGTGTGTGGGCGAATGGGAAGGGTGATAAACATCGCCAATGTCACTCATCAAGTAAAACATGACAAGAAGTTCATATGTCACATCGATTTTCAGTGACACAGTGCCAGTTCTGCAGTAAGACCTACTCATAAATACTGTAGGCAAATCATATTATTAATATGGATACTTTATAAAATGTCTGAGTTCAATATTTTGATCTAAATAAATTTTCTTATGATGATTATGATCAGTACTCATAATCATCAGACTTACTCGTAATCATAACAGAATATACTTAGTTCGGTACTTACCGGTTTGTATTCTTTCGGCCAAGAATCCAACTGAGTTTTTGGATAAATCAATCTGAACCAAGTTATAGCTTCATCTCGCTGCTTGCCACCCATCGCACCAGTCACTTTGATCAACTCTCTGGGAGTCTGAGTGGGGAATAAGCACCATCTTTTGTGGCCAAACACTAATGCATTCCATGCACTTGTCCCTAATGGGTCGATGTGGATACCAGTCCCTGAACGCTGCGGGCCCATCACAAACCACCGGTATGGCGGACGTCTCTCCTCACCGCAATACTTAAACAAATCGTCCCTAAAATATGAAGGGATTTCATAGTCTTCAAGTAATTTCTTCCTCCTGGGATGTTCACCAAAACTGCTATCAAAAATATAAAGCGGACTATCATCAGTCGTTGTCCTCATGTATTCTACATAATACTTCATTTTCAGCTTAACACTATAGCCTTCATTGTCTTCCCCACATTTGAATTTTTGGTTGCGATACTTTTTGGCAAGTCTATCTAACGTCCATTTGTAATTAGCTTTCCAGTTCGTCTGTACATTAGTTATAACTACAGGTTTATATATCTGCTCATATTTATCTATGAACTCTTGGGGAGAGACTTCATTTTCACTAATTCTGTCAACATTATCATTGCACTTGAGGTACTCATCAAAGTTGCTGTAGTATTTCAAAGCTGTCCACTGGTACTTGTCAGCTAATTCTGTAATAAACAAATGTTAATTTATAAAAAAAATTGTAAGAAAATATTTATTGACCTTCCCACTTAATGTTTACTTTTTTGTGTTTCAGGTCAAAATCTGGGTACCTTACAAATCTAAAAAATTACAGGCTTATGTGACAAAGTTTGATCCTATGTTTTAATAATTCATATTTATTAACAGGAAAGTTATAATAACTAGTAAGTAGAATGTAAGTACTTCGCTTTTCTTCTAATGAAGTTAGATTGTCACAAAAAGCAGTAATCATAATTATGTATATTGACTTATATAAAATATGTGATGTGATGATAGGTAATAACATTTTAATTCCAGGATAAGTTAACAAAAATTAATATTGCTTCATGTTACATACTAAGGAAACATCTACATATAAAACTAGTTTAGGTTTGTTAATTTTACTTAGAGGTAATAGCCTCTGTTTAATAGTACAACAAAGATATATTAAAATCATAAGCATTATTGAAAACTTAAGACATATTTGAAAATGAAATGAAAATGAAATGAAAATAATTTATTGAATCCATTAAAATGTTCAACATTATTTAGATTCAGTCATTTTTATTTCTACCACCCGGTTCGGAAAGCGGTTTTTACTAGAGAAGAACGGGCAAGAAACTCTAGTGTTGCTCTTTTCAAAACCAGTTTACAATATCGTGATTATTACAAAAATTACAAGTTGGTCCAAATCAGAGGAGTTCATTAATAATTTGTTATAATTTGCAAGTGAAATATATTTTTAATACAATATTGTTTATATTCTGTTTAATATGGCTGAGTGAAGTGAAGTAGCCCAGAACGAAGAATCAGTATGCCCTGTTTCACCAACGCAGTGAATACTCGTGAAAACCTTATGTAATCTATAAATCAGTTACAATGTAAGCAAATCGGACAGACCAGTCCACACAAGCAGCACCCGTTCACGAGTATGACCCATGTGCCAGGCCATCGGCCTCCTCAACCATGCTACAGGGAAGTGACCGACCCGGCACACGACGCCGCCGCAAGCACAGACTTTTAAGCGAGCATGACATACCCAATCGCTTACAAAGTAAAATACAATGTGTAAAGTTACTTAATATAAATTACAATATACAGAGCACACCGATACCTCCGCTCCGAAATACTATCTATATGTTTAATTTTATTCTATTCCCAAGCCTTATTATCATCTAGATATTCAGAAATTTTATAATAAGCTTTATTGCATAATTGTTTCTTGATAGTAGCTTTGAATTTTTTAATAGTTAAGGCTTTCATATGAGTGGGAACTTTGTTATAAAAGTGTATACAGTAACCCTTAAAAGATTTGCTGATCCTGTGGAGTCTGGTCTTATTTAAAGGAGAACCTCAATTATTTGAATGCCTTTAAACTGAATCACAATGTTGGAACAATTACATGTAATATGGTAATACCTAATTACCTATAGATATCATGTTCATGTTGATAGCCTAAACTGCTTATTACCAGTATTTTTTATCAAACTTTGACCTATATGTCTTTATCACACATTTCATTTGTGTAAAAAATAAGTAATTAGTTAATTACTTTTAATGAAACAATTCAATCTTTGAATATTCAGTGAACATACATAAAAAAAAGAAAAAGATCCTGACAAATTGGGAACCATCTTCTGTTTTTTTTAAATCAGTTTTAGAGATTCCTAATTTGAAAAGATATTTGCATGTTGGTTAATTTTTCTTGCATGTAGCAATAGATCTACATTGTTTTTTGCATAATGTATGTGATGGAATATCACATAAGCTGCTTTTTGTGCTAGGAAAATATCTGGTTCCATCCAAAAGTTGCAACATACTACAATCACAGCTAAAAGTTAGTTAAAAATAAAATCAGGCCTTAAATTCAGAGATGAAATGTATACAATTAGCACATAAAAGAACCATTGCTGACCAATTATGTCATTGAGGTAAATGGCATGAGTCATTGTAATTTTCAATGTTCAGATAAACTCTAAATATGGAATTTTGTTGTGTCTATGTAGACAGATGCCAGTGTCCTCAACAGGTTTTAAAAAAAATCTTTTTATAGTAACTTTGTCCTTAGTTTTATTTTACATGTAGAATAAAGCATACATTTTAACTTTTTCAGTACATTAGGATATATCAAAATAGGTATGTTAATAAATAAATAAATTGAAACAATTAAAATTAATGTTTGAAAATAATGTTGCCATGAAGAGCACATGTCAGGATTATAAAAAGAAATTTCAATGCAGTGTTTGAACTTGAAGGAAGTGTCTACTATATTGGTACAATTAATGCAATAAAACCACTTGAGATAACAATCTTAATCAATACAAATTCTTTCTGAATGACACCATGTTCATAAATCATATAACCATAAGTTCATAAAACTACTTGAATTACAAGTATGGTGATGTGTGCATGGTTAATAAATTTGTTATTTACGGGTAAGGTATTGAAACAGCGGTGAAACCAAGGCTATTGGCGAGAAATGCCGCTCTCAGGGTCGCACCGATGGGCGCCACATTCCCTTGAGATTGTTCTAGATGCGACCTCATTTAGGCCACCATTCTTTAGCTTTTTGGAAAGCAACAAAAATATATTGTATTATCTTTCACTTATTGCTTTTCATGGTTTATGATAAAATAGACATAATTTAAAGTAGGTTGAGTATTCCTAAAATTAACAAGACGTGATGTTTACTTACCGGGTCGGGCCTTCCTTTTCACTTCTTTTATACGTTTCTTAGCTTTGTGTGATAGTTTGTATTCACTGTCCATATTAGTTCAAAAGGAAATGTTATTCTTTAAATTGTTCTATAACTTAAGTTTCTGGATCCCTAATTGCTAAACGGCGTTCTTGACGTACGTGACATTCGTAATCCGCATCTGTGTGTTTTTGTCTATGGCACCGATGATCGAACAGCAGTGACGCACGCTGATCACGGTAATCGATAGATTATACTTATGAAAGATCAATAAATAAAAAAATGTTATTATTATTTAAAATATAACCATTGTATTTATTTCTAAGGAAATTATAATATAAGTCATATTAAATTTTACAATGATCATAAATTAACGTGTAAAAAAAATATATATGTTTTTACTGGCAACATAATAATTTTCACCGCATTGGCAAGCACACACATAATTTTACAATTTCGTGTTTTTAACCGAAATATTTTAAACGTTTTTGGTTCTTAAAAATTTAAACCTTAATAAATAAATTACAACATTCAAATCAATTGCGTTATTTGAAATATTCGATTATAAAGTGATTGATTTGACTCTTGTAGTGAAACAAATTTCAAACGTTCCAGTCTGAAGTGTGTAGCTAGCTCGATATAACTGTCAATCTGGGTGTAGAAATTTATTTTGTAATTTTCACCGGTTCTCATGTGTAATATTTTTATGTGTTAGAAGTTTTTCGAACAGACGTTCGTAGAGAAATAATGTTCTATAGTGTATGTGGTGCATAAACGTGTACGAAAATGGATGACGGCACAATAAGGATTCAATCTGGCATCAACATCAACATCAAAAGAACAGATGGTAAGTGGTGTTGCACACGAATTCTGTGCTTTTGTGCCGTATATGCATTTATTTTACTATATTGGCTTTCGACGCATCCAAATAAGCTTTGATTGGCGACATGTGTATGTGTTGGGATTCAAATCCGATGAATCAGCCGTGGCCAATGGATGAGATCAGGAATTTCCGTTACTCAATATTAGTCTATGAGCGTTCAGATGAAAGCGAAAGCAGTTGATTGTATCCCTCGTCGAATTAACTTTCCTGCTGTGTCGACACGGCTTGTGAAGTCCAACAAGAACATAACAACTTTTGTAACTTTATAACCAATGTAGATTTTCGAACAAAAGGTTTGATTATCCTTTACACATTCCTCTATTTTGAAGCTTGTCTGTATTTAAGTATGGTTTTTAACCATATTATCACATTATTGTGGTTGAAAATATGGTCTATGACAAAGAAATTGATTTATTTCAATATTATCTGTTTGAAAAAACACTTTATAACATTCTGTGAATTAAAAAGGGCCTTTTCTTCATCATGTCATTGTTTTTAGAAGCATTTCTTGTTATCATAATATTATTATTCATGTAAGGTGAGTTAAAAATGATGTTTCAAGTAATTAAATATATATTATGGAAATTCTTATTCCACAAAATATTTATTACTCTATTAAAAGTTGCTATTTGCCTAATGTAAAAAAAATATTACATTAAACATTGTTTTGCTATCCAAAAGAGTTTCTGAAGTAACATTTGTTACATATGCACATTATGTTGGCACACTGCCACCCTGTGACTAAGATGTTAGACCTACTAGAATAATTTGAATATAAAAAGGAGCCGGCCAAATCTGCAGAGTATATAAATTTATTTGTTAAGCACTGACTCACTCAGTTGCTATGCTATTTAAAACTAAAGAACCTAAAAATATTTTCATATGACATTTTGTATGACAATAAATATAACAATTACTAAATATTTCGACTCAAAATCTTAGCAGTTTCTTATTATCATTGAAATTTAATACCCATAAGAATATTAATTATATCTTTAGATATTCAGACCTACATATTTTTACAAGTAGTAGATAAGTATTTATATTGTACATATTTAGATGAGTCTAAATGTCTTATTTGTAGTGGCATTGTACACAAAATATAAAATATTAATTGTATGAATTACTATGGCAAACTACGCTTTCTAGTGGTCATGGAATGACTATTCCTTTAACAAACCTATGATATTCAATTGAAGAACTCTTTTTGAATACGTTCATGGCATAGTTATGCCATGCCTTGTTATAATGGGCAGAGACCCTAATGCCATTTAGTTTCCCGGGCCTCTCAGTGAGCTTTTGTATATTTTGCCAGGAATTTGGTAATTTGCAGAAAGTCTTTATGTGTAGCCTACTGGTTAATATCAACCATATGTCTAAGAATTAAGAAAAGACCTCATGATAGGCCATGCAAAAGGTGGAGAGATGACTTGGACCATTTTGATACCAACTGGTGGAAGAAAGCCTTGGATAGAGAAGGGTGGAAGAAAGAAAGGGAGGCCTTTGCCCTGCCGTGGGACAGTATAGGCTAGGAAAAAAAATGTCTAAGAATTATGCATAGCATGCACGGTTGATTAACAACATGCATGTAGTTGATAAAAACAGGTATAAGAAGAAATATGTATATTCCAAAACACAAGGCAATAGATTATCATAGATAAGATAAAATTGTAAACAGATTTTTGAATTCCGAATGAAGTAACAAACTTTTTGTCTTGTATTTGTTAAGCTAGTTTTTAGTGTTTGTTGTATTTATGGTTATGGATAAATAGTTGATTACCTCATTAATAATATCTGTCTTATCAGAGCGAAATGGTTTCATTTATATTGTAGTCATTTGCTAAATTTGTACGAAGAGTAATCACAGATTTGTAATAACACTCTTAGTCACAACATCATAAATAACAAGAAATTGGGCTCTTCAGGAAAAATACTTTATTTGTTCCTATTTCACAGAATCTGTCTGGTGGGTCATACACTTTAGAATTTTCCCTAGTGTAGACTTTAAGGATTATTTAGGCTAAGTTATGCATAATAATTCCTGGCCCTGCATAATAATTCATAACAGTGCTATGTAGTAGGATAAATGCTCAATATTCAATATAATTAATATTATAAAAGTATAATTGGAGTGGTATCAACTATAAAACTATCTTATTTATTAAAATTTTTATGGTCTTGTTATTTGCTAGTGGATGAGTTGTCGCTTGTCAGCTACTAATCCAAAGTTTTGTTTTTTAAATAAATGAAAGATAAACAATTTTGAAGGAGCCTAGTGTCTCATGTTTCACTATCTAATATTATACTGCAACTAGACTAATGAAGCAATTTATATTGTAAAAAAATACTTAATAGTTACCCAGACCAGAGCCTGTCTATTCAGGTTGAATCTCTACATATTAATTAAAATATTTAAACTAAAAATATACACCATGAAGTAACTTTTTCTTTCTATTCTTAAATTGAAGTTGAATACTAAAAACTCTTGAGTTAAGATGGTACGTCGCCAAGTTTATTTAAATCATGATGTAAGCCATACAAGTAATTATCGGCGTATTTAAAATGTGTGTTTCGCGTTAATTTCAATAACAAGACGATGGCGGGCGGCGGCCTTGTGTGGCGACTCCTTATACGGCGACCGGCACGACCGGCGCTGCCGCCGCGCACACGTCGCTACTGCGGTGTCTCATGCAGATATTCCGAAAATTATTTAAAATATTGCCATATGAAGGATTAACATAATATTATAAGCTCTTTATTTTCAAACTGCTAGGCAAAGGCCTCTCTCTTTTCCTTCAATTTGTCGCAGTCATATGCTAATTGCCGCCAGTTCGGAAGATATGAATCGAGTTGGTCGCGTCATCTCCTAGGCCTACGGCGTAGTCGGTTTCGGCTACTGGGGAGTCACTGTGTGATGGCTTTCGCCCAATGGTCGTCGGACATGCGGTGGATGTGGCCAGCCCAGTTCCATTTCAACTTGGGAGCCGTTTGTCCCACGTCGGCGATCTTGGGTTAAAATATACTTTATCTTATATGACTATTCCTTGCTGAACATTCGGACTGTTCAAAGTTCCCAGAGTGATATGATGGAAGCAGTTTGATTTTCGTCTAGTTATCTTAGTCGGGTTGTGGAGAATTTGAAGTTATTAAAGTATTACGTTATTAGTCCTAGGTACTTGAGAATATTTCCTATTCATCCATCCATCCATCTATCAGTCAAACGAAGTCCACTGCTGAACATAGGCCTCTCCCAATGGTTTCCACAGTGACCTATTGCAGATACCTTCTTATACAGACTGATAAAAAATCCAAAACACCTATTCTCGTGTTTCTAAAGCCTAACATCCAAATTGATCACAGTTCGTGTACATTTCGTCCTGTATTTAACCTCTCAAAAAGAAATTGGTTAAAAAATCCTTAGTCCCCATCTTCATTATAGTTGGGACTTCAGAGCATAATTACACAATAATAGGCCTGCTTATTGAGCCTGGGTTTTGTATCTATTATCTTAGGTATCATTTTTCTTATCTCAGCTTCCTCGCCTTAGTGATTCAAATAATCTTATTTTATTTTTCTGAGTGTTATTAACAATTTCGGCGGCTGAAATAATTCTATCGTACACATATTTTAAACAATTTTTATAAGTGATCAATCACAAAACGGTTATTTAAAACAGATCTTCGTTCGCACTCTCCTTGATTAAGAATTGAATCAATAAATCAGTTGCCAAAATTTACCGAACAAATTTTACGAGCTAGTAAATCACTCCGCCGTTATATTAAACAGATATGTATCTATGTGTAGATTTGATCCGATCTGCGCAACCTACATATGGCAATAAGCCCACAAGGATATTGCGTACCGATCTAGTCCAAGGTGTTGCGAGATCATCTCCTTTTTAAATAAACCATTTACACTAAACAATATACTTACTATGCGTATATTTCTTAAAAAATTGCATACTAAAAGGTTTTGTTTTAGCAATTTTAAAATAACCAAAACAGATCTATAAGCATGCTGTATTTTTATAGACTTTCACCAAAGCAACTACAATGCGTTTGATAGTAAGTGTCGCCCAGAAAGAGTTCTGACAAGCTATTAACAATTATCTCTCGATATTCCATGTAATTACGTCGCCCTGCTTAATTATTTATTTGCACTCAAGATAATATAAATTGATATAAATTGCACAGATTAAAGAAAATATCAGCGACCTCAATTGAATTTGCTGACATCGTAAAAGAGCAACCGAAATACTATTTGAAACCAATGAACTTGTATTCAGACAGTATAACAGTTGGAAAACGAAAAAGGCTTATTTTAACCGAAGTATTGGACCATTCGTGGCTCTATAGCTTGGCTATCTCGACAACACAGTCGCTTCCTCTAGCCTTTAATGGATACCCGAAGTAAGTAGTCTTCCGTCTGGCCGACGTCTATTCGGCTGGGTAATTAAGACCTTTCTTGGTATTTTTTGTCCGTCGACGGCATTGTCTCTAGACTGTGATTAAGTGATGGAAAATGCTGCTTCTTTGTAATGTAAAAGGATTTTGTTTCTTTTTTATTATTGCATTAATTTGTTGAAAAAATGTACGCTTCTATACTTTTGTAACAAATGTGCAATTTAATAAAACAACAGTCCTAGTATAGAGTGTATCAGGATGAATTGAGAAGGATTTTGTCGGTGATTATGGATAGTTTTTTTTATGAAAACGTATACTCCTTTTCTGAACAAATCTTACGTGAAAAACTGCAACTGAATATCGTGATTCGTGATCAATTATTTCAATTTAAAATCTAGCACTTGTACAGATCTGCAATAGTCTCTTTTCAAATTAATATTTCAACAATGATGTTGCTAGGATATGCTTTCAAACACATTTCCTACAATTTATTGCAGAATCTCGAATTCTTAAGCCAATAGTAATGTGTCGTTTCCTGAATGCAATTACGTGGAACGTGAGCGCATGTACGCTCGGCGGTCATGGAATCTCTTCCTCATCCAATCAACTGCAATTTTACACATTCATCTGAACGAAATGTCAATTAGGTAAAGAATTATAAAGTGTTATTTATAGATTTTTTAAGTTGTAACACTGCCGGATTTAACACAAATGTGAAATGTTGTTTATCTTTACGTCCAAAGATAACCTTAGTTTTGCTGCCAGACAGTCCGGTAACACGATTCCCCTAATCTCGTGAGAGTTCATGCTCGGAGATAATAGCTTACCATCAGGGTCGCTTACTTTCTCTGCTGTAAAAATAAATGTTGTTTCAGATAATATTATGTAAGAAATATGGCTCTTGATATTACTTGATTTTGTCTATTTTTTAAAATAAAATATATTGTCACATACGTAAAGGAGGGAGGACCCCGACTTTGGTGTACAGGAATGAAATATGTTAAAAAAATATTGTATATGGTTAGCCCATTTGATATTAAACGATGCACATTAATAAAAGTTTTTATATTCTGAGCATTTAAGAGAACCTGCGTGAATTCGTAGATTGCGTATTTTAGGTAAAGTTATATCGTTGTTCTAGGGGCCAACGTAGGTTGACCCTAATCCATGTTTCTATTATAACTGGTGCAAGGTTAAAAATAGACGTGCTCGTATCCTGAATTTTTCCGCTAGTCTAGAGTCTAGACAGAGGGGTGCAGTGCACGTGTACCAGGGGCGACGTAATTAATTAATTGAAATTTATTCTATTGCAGAAAGAAAGACTTGTGGCGATAATTACATTTTATTTTGATTCCCCTTCTACCAACGACCCGAATAATTTCCCTATATTGATTCAAAAGGTTGCTAGAAGCAGGCCCAGCTTCGCCCGAGTGCAGATATTCTTTTTCTTCACTACATACACTTACTCTATGCTATAAAATATAGCACAAACAATACGTATAAATCTTCCTCTTTAATCATTTTATCTATTGATGAAAACTGCATTTAAATCTGTTAAACTACGCTTAAAAGAACTAAGCATGCATAGGGTCACTGGTTTGGGACTCTATCTACGAGTATAGTACGTACAGCTATAACTTTAAATTGTTCTCGTATATATTAGTACAAATAGTCGTAGATATCCTAATGCTGGGTGTCCAGTCAGGCGTTCGCCCACGTGGATCTTGAAGGTCGCCTCATCGATCGCCGGCCATTCCGGAAGTCGTTTTCTTCCTCCGGCATGACGGATTAGTCGATAGAATACGCGTCCTATTGCTAATATTTAGTTAATAATTATTATTTACATGTGGTATATAGAAAAGTAAAAATAATCCACTTGTAGTTGTTTTGAACTTAACGTGATCAGGGAACCAAAATGTTGTCACACTCCAATCTATAAATTATTTTAAAAATCTTGCTTTGTTTGACAATCAAAGGAATCTCAGAGGGCAGTTATTGAGAATTCTTGAGTAAACATGTAAAGTTTAGTTTAAATTACAACTGAAATGTTTCAACTTTTTGAAATAGCATTCCATTGAAGGCCAAGGTCGTATCACAAGTTCGTTTTATTTTTAGAGTATGTAATTATACATACCACTCTCAATCGATTCTCTCGATTGTAGAGTAGGCCCGTGCCCAGCAGTGGGACATATATGGGCTGATAAAAAAAAAGAAATACACATTGCTTTAAGTTCTAAAATTGTTGTCATCGAGATTTTTTCAAACGAATACAACGGATCGTTGATATCTTAATAGCTGATTTTGAATAGCAAGTTATCTAACAAGATACAGCGTATTAGCGGCGTGTAATCGGTTCTGATCTATCTCGATGGTTTTGATCGATAGGAGAAAGGCTTGTTTGATTCGATTAGATTTGTCTGACTTTCTTCACGATCGACTTCGACTTCAGACTTTAATTTGGACAACAGGATAAGTTAGTTCTATGGTGAGTTTAAAGCTGGATTACATTAGTAGAGTAGAGTAGAGTGAATCTAGTATTGTATTAAGATCTTATATATCTGCGGTACAAACATACATTCTTTCTTTCCTTATTTTACTTCTTGGTTGTTAGTTGTCACCGATATAACATGAGTAACTCATGTGTAAAATTCTATTATAGTTTCTATACATTCTACAATTTTGATATTTTGCTGAACAGATAATAGCAAAGGAGGCAACGCGGATCAAATGTTGACTTGACCTACATTGTAATCTAGATCTTGTATTAAAATACTTCGCCAAAAGAATAAAGTATTCAGAACTTGTCCGCGTTTGTTTCGGTTTGAAACTGGACGACAAGTTTGCCGAATCTCGTGCTAGTTGCCAATAAACCCACGTGTTATGTAAAGGAAGCGCGGTAGTGCCAATGTGGGCCATTCGCTGTTACTTCTTACTTTTTCTACAACTTCCATTCAAAATAATAGGTTTTATTTCCGATTTCCTCTAGAAAGCCGCAATCCCGTAGTGGTTGAGTTTCGATAAAAACTTAGTTTAAAAGCTATATGTGAAGAGGATTTTGAAATACTTTGGCCGATTTCCAAGCATGTCTTGGTACAAATAAACTCTTCACTTTGATAGATTGTAATGTCTTAGGATCAGGTTTAGTTGATTTATCAAATTTATTTGCTATCTAGCAAAGACAAAGTGGTGACTCAAAGATATATTGCATATTGTGTAATAAGAGACATACAATTTGAGACCAGCCTCTGTGGCGTGCCTTGGGAGAGACCTACATATGTCCAGCAGTGATTAGCAGCGGTCTGATGATGATAATACAATTTGAGTGGTCTATGTTCAGCAGTGGACTGGTGTAGTTTGTTGATGAATTAGTCAATATGAATATTTTTGATATTCATGGAAATGTAGATGAAATGATCGGATGTAAGTCAACAATATAAATATTTATAATCCATAATTGCTGCTTAGGTCTAGGCGAAACGCTCATAATGTTATCTAGATACTAACTAGATGTATCCAATATTATATTTCTGAGTGAATATGAACGTAGTTTCCTCAATGCGCACTTGTCATAACAAAGAGGTTTGTTTAGAAGCATTTGAAGTATTTTTCTAGATTGAAATGAATCAGCGATATTGTGCGCATGAATTAATAAGCTTGCGCAGTGAAGGCGCATATGTCGAGGCACAATTAACGGCACAGACAGGTCGCTGAACAGGATATCACAATTGTTGATATAAGAATGAATAAGATGCTTTCAGTGGCTGATTGTTTGACTCATAACCATCTTTGGAATTTGGATCTTTCGTCTATAAAGACAGTTCGGTCGTTCTTTGTTAAGAAAAAAAATTTTAAGTATAAAAGATAGCTGATAGATGCTGTAAGGATGCTATTATGGCTTAAAATCACGATTAAAAATATGCTTTTGTTAGAGCAAAACGTGCCTGGTATGGAAAGACAACTAACTTTAAAAACCTTTGTGTTTGGATTCGCAATTTGTTAAGACCTTATTAAATGAAGGAGACATAAGAATACGTAGAACAATAACTTAACCAGTTTACGGCGACTATTTGAATAACAATAAACCTGATATTATACAATAACAATATGAACACGATATTCCTGCGTTATGATTGTTATGAGGTAAAAGTATGAAGCGCATTACGCGCGGTGCGGTGCGGCGGGGCAGTGCGCGTGGCGCTGACTCACGCGGCTTCCCTGCCAGCCAGCCTGCTGCCTGACCGACATACACGTAACAGTATCTGTCGACGGCTCTTACCGACGCCGACGTCATCATAGTCGCGAACCTATCATTAAGTTTGTTTGTAACGGTGCTTGTTTTGCACCGAGCTGGCACCACTGTCTTAAGATCTGTTTCGGCTGTTTTTGTGGGCTTTTTTTGCTTAATTCCGCGAACTTATTCGCTAGTGTAGCAGTTTTGTAATTGCTTAATTAAATTGTCTGAGTCAACTCATATGTGAGTTTCACTCAGAAGTTGTATTAAAACAATTCTTACAAAACTGGTAAACTAATATAGCATGAAAGCAATAAAAACTCGCCGTCCCTATTTGTAGATAATACGTGTCAAGTTGAGTATTGGAAACCTTCAACGCGAAGTTGTATAGAAGTGACAATGCCGTTGGCAGCCATTCGATGAAGGACGCAGCGCGCTGCCGTTGTATTGTGGTAGCTAAAACACAGTAATTTAAATCCACCTACATTTCAATAAAGTTTATGCTGTGTCAGTTATGATAATTGCATATAAATATCATAGCGAGCGCGTCATCGATTATCGATTTCAACAGTGCAGCGCTTTGTTCCGACCACGCGATTTGGTCGTGCGACTGGTCGCGTAGTCGGCGTAGAGTTTTGTACAAACTAGTCAGACTAGAAGTTTGAGTGCTCCTCAGGGGCACGTGGGCGATAGAATGTCCTGAGGCTGGTTGCAATTAAAACTAAGTGGATTCGGGTGCCCACGCTGCGTTTAATTGAGTTGACAAGTGAAAAAGAATCTAGCAGAATTAAAATGTTTATTTTTTTTATTTTATATTGATGTCAGGCCTTGTTTTTGTGTTTTTTTAAGAATAAGATGTTATATTAATAAATTCGTGTTGAAACTGATAGTAATTTATATGTCCATTATAGTGGTAAACAATTTACGTTATTGTTTGACGCCGGTGCTGTGTGCAGTTCTAATCAGCGGCCTTGAGGTCACATGTCAAGAGTACTGTTAACAAAGCCGCCAATGTTAAGGACTTAATGTTTATTTTAAAATCATTTTTGTATTTTGTTTAAAATTAATATCTGGTTTTTGTTTTGACCTGTGCGTAGCTCTTCAGCAGTTTCTACCGATACAATTAATTATCGGTTAAAATAAAATTATTTGTTATTATTATTTTCTTTTTACTAATTCTATTTTACATGTAGATTATGTAAATAAATCAGGTTTAATTGCGACACTTATAGGAGAAGGCACTTTCGATTTTACGTCTGATGTCATTGCGCGTAGGAGTGTATTTACACACGTAGATAGTACTTATTACGTATACGTATAGCGTAATGGAATACATACTTACATTTAGAAACGGATCTTGTGGTGTTTATATTTCAGAAGAGGAATTTTTAGGATAAACAGTAATTTATCTACCTTGTTTTATGTTTTCCAATGAAATAACACTGAATTGAAATTCCTTCCGAAAAACTATTAGTAAATACTTGTTCTTAGTATTATAGACTTTGCGAATCTAAATATTTTCGTAGAGCTTAAAGTTGGCTGCTAAGTTTCACGATAATTGGAACTAATTATTGTGGACGGCGCATACATTCAAGTTAGCAAGATTTTAGATCAATTCACGTCCATTTTCCACTGTCTTGCCCGTTGGTTATTTTTTTCTGTAAAAGACTTTTCTTTTTAAAAGTAGTCTGAAAGGGAAAATACATACTCGTAGTACTTTTCATTTCGTGACTAAATCGTGTACTGTTATATTTATTGCACTTTAATATACGTTTGTCGATAGTGGTTGCCCTTATTTCAATGTCACGTAAACACTGTTTTATTATCGTTTGGAAATACTTTCTCTTGATGGTAAAAAAATATTTAGTGTCTACTCGTTTGCCTACAATGTTCATATACCATTAATTTTATCAGACACTAGGACTTTCCCTTTATAACTTTAAAACACGAGATTTCACAACATAATAGTAGTCTTCGTTTTTTTTAAATATCTGAAGTCGTCGAGAAAGATTTGATAAATACACTTACAATAGATGACGTCAAAGTTCAGATGCAGTGGTGAAAAGTATCTATCGTTGTAGAGAACCTATGGGGAAGTCAAGGTTCAGCAGTGGACTTATTGAGGTTGAAAATGATGATGCTGATGTTTATTATAACAGTCGAGATTAATCGGGAATGTGAACCCTGGTAGGTACTGCTGGGGATAACATCAGATAGAAATGAACAGCGAGATTCAGCAACAAACATAAAAACTTTCGCGTTTATAGTATCATCGCAATCGACCCGTGACTGTAGCGAACCGATTTGCTGGAGTCAATCGTAATGTTTCCTCTCTGTTATGGGATTTGGTTTTGGTGTAAATTATATTTGGTTTTTTATTCATATTATTTGATTGATCCATCCTTGACAATTAAGTTTGACAGAAGTATATAAAGTTATAATAAAAGATCTGAAATATACAGCAGAAACAATTGCCATCTACCTTAGTCAAGCCGCGGTGATTGTAAAGAAAAGCTTGAGAAATAATTTTGGTTATCAAGGAAAGATGTTCTGATGCAATGTATAATATGCCAGTAGTGTTACTAAGTTATCTATAGGAATTGCTTTTCTCCAGCCAGCTATACTTTGTCGATAGTATAGAAACAAATTGCGCTGAATGTGAATTATTCATATGACCATCCATTATGAACAGTGTTCCTAAATCGTGAACTCTGAACAGTATAGCCCCGATTTTCAACGATAAAATCAGTCTACGAGCTGAACAAAAATATACATGTTTGATACATTTTAAAAGTATTTTTAATAAATATTCCATAAATTTCATCGTCACAAGTTTTTTATTTCTAATTTTCTTCCTATAAGCTCTTTCTTGATGCTTACTGCGTTCGTGAGTGTGCACACGTTACGATAAAAAACATTTTTGTGCATAAATTCATAATTTCAAGCCCATCAAAATAGGCCTCTCGATGTCACTCAATTATTTTATTAAAAGGAGGTTTCCAATCATTAACTGTTGGTCACAGTGCCATGGGGCCTTGGATATCGCCGCCCACTGTCCATCGCATCGCGTCAGTGTCGCCAATGCGCCATATGTTCACCAAAACACACATCTCTCAAGTGTTTGTCTAGAAACATGTTAGAATTTATTCTCAAGTTGATCAAGAATGAGTTGGTACGATTATTCGGAGGTTTTCTTGCTTGGCCGGTGTTCTTTGGTGAGAATTAAGATTAAGTTAATTCTATTAAGGGTCTTTAGTAATCGGCTACACGGAGTGAACCTTATATATTATGATTATTTAATATTTAAGATCTAGATTTTGTCAAAACGTTATTTTTCGGCACGAAATATAATTTAAGTCGATGTTCCGTCTTAATTTCTAATCTAAAAAGAACCTAACTACACTGTTATTTTTATTTCCTAACCGAACAAGACCTGAATATCGGTTGCTACAAAAAATAAATCGGAAATCAAGTATTTAGGATGAAAATATCGGCGATCGAATGCCGCATAGTCTAAGCAGTTGGCTTCCTGCGCCAAAGTTTGAGATTTCTGTATCTCCACCGACAAATATTTGTCAAGTCTGTATTTGTGTACGTAAAATTTGTATTTGAAATAGCAATCTTGATACTGGATACATCCTAATGCTGTGATGCCTATGAAAAAGGAGGTGAGTCACCAATTTGTGTGAAAAGCATCCAGCAACCCCCGAACTTCTGAAATTAATTTTCTGCAGATGCAAGGGAAACTCGAACTATGTGTGGTTTCCGAAAAGCAGGCATCAAATACTCTGCAGTGTGCCTCAATTATTGTGGTGAAATATGCAGTAATATTATGGAATTATCAAAATTAAATTAAATAAAAAGAATCAGTTATTATTGTTCATAACGTTGTTTTTTGTTCTACGATTTAAAATAATAGGAATAAAGTAGTGAACGATTTGCGTTGATTTTGAAATTCGCGTCCTCTGAAAAACGCATGCTAAGGCCTAAAAATGTAAAATTTTAATGGACTAAGAGAGGTCTGGCAACGTAATTTAAAAAAATACAGTTTCATATCATGGCAGTACTGATTAGTCCTTTAAAAACATTTTTTAACGTCACGCGGAAGTAATTAGCATCTCAGATAAGATTTTTAATGCGAGCTGCACTTTTTCATTTAATAAAATGGTATACGAAATGCCTTGTTTATTACGTATATAATATACATAATGTCTCGACCTTGGTTTAGATGTTTTGTGTTGTGACGGGCGCAACGTTTGTGCATAATTTAATCATTTCTGCGGTTTTTCGAGCTAATAATTTTAATAACGCAACAAACTTGCACGGTGGAACGAAACTGACCTACATAAAGTAAATAATATGTACTATGATTATTAATTATGGTTTCTAGTTTCTTCCCTGTAAGGCCGAACTGTACATATATTACATTTTTATAGGCATTTATTGTCAATTGTAATCCTTAACAAACGTCTATGTAGACGTGTTTTTGAAGCAAAAACTATATTGATACACAAATGTAATTTCTCGTATGCAGCTTACTGGAAAATATTATCATACTATCATTAAATTAGACGTTTTAAAGTACATATATTACCAATTGAAGTAGACAATGACGCATAGGATGCAGCAAAACATGGACCAATCGCAAATTCAAACGAAACGAGTTTCGCAATCTACAATATGATACAGTAACAGAGATGATTACCGGTTTGGACAAATTGAACGCGTTACCTAACTCCAGATCCATTGGACCTTGAACTCACCAATGTCAACAAACTGCCTGGGAAAGTTCAGCGCAGTGTTATTTTGATCTCAATCATTTATTTAGTTGATCTTTTATACGTATTTCTGTTTTTTCCCGTTTTATGTTTCAAGGATATTCGAGATTTTGTTGCGCTGTTGGTTAAAATGCTGGGAGAAAATTGAGAGCGACAAGTTTGGCCTCCGTTTCGCAAAAATATTTGTGTGATCCACAAGTATGTATTCTTTTCAGTTGGATGTACTCGTATCTTTATATTTTGGGATTGTCTTTGTCTCGGATGTAAAAAGGTATTAAATTTATACATTGCATTTCTCATACTCTCAAGGTTTTTATCTAAATGCATAAGCGGATAGTAGATAATACTCGTATTCTTCTCAATGAAATATACTTTATGTTTGACGTAATGATATTGCTATATCTATTCATGTTAATGTTTATCTGTACATAAACATGATATGTACTGATACAGATAATGCGGACATTAATCTATTTGGAATCGCCGAGGACGTGGCAGATGTATGACGACAAACTTGCTTTAGAGATGTATTTTGCGTTAGCGGCGTTCTTGAAATTAACGATTCTGATGTATCATTTTTGAAAATAGTTAAACTAAGTTTGTTGGTTCCGGGGATTGAGTATATTTCACACAATTTCTAATAACAGCCTTGTTATTAAAACTTTCATGTAAACGATTAATTTTACTGGGTCTTAAAATTCATGATCTGACTAAATTTATTTATGATTGAAGTGTGTCCTCAAACATTATCTCGCCTGGGTTTGATTTCGGTCTCCAGTTCTTTCTAACTAGTATCCCGAATTAGAGTCTACTGTTACGAGTATATCTTTAACATAGAATTTGGTCATTGATCATAGTTCCAGAATCTAACTAGTTTAATCCAGTTTTGTAATTAAATTAGGTCAAGCTGGAATTTAATCGCACCGTGCAAGACCACTGGCATTTGAATTTGATTTAATATTCATAGTGATCATTAAAGCTGCTCTTTCATTCTGAATTATGCTTGAAATAACTAGAGGGTTTATTCAAATTAAATTATTCTGTATTCCTACAGACTTACAAATTTTTATGAATTTTATTTAGAAAGTTTGGAAGTTTAAGCTGAAAAGGAGATAAAAGAATGAAAGGCGGAACCTGCTTCGAACGTTTGGGTTTAAAAACTATTTTGGGCCTGGGTGTTACAGGATCAAAGAGCCCTCCTGGTTTTAATAATTGCTATAACAGGTCTGAATCTTATACAGGGATTGCATCTGTGTTTGTAGAATATCTTACTTGAATAAATGACGTAGTGTGAAATCATGTACTTTGATGATTACAATTTAATTGCTATTGGAGATACAAGTTATACAAGTATTTACAACACACGACCACGTTGAATCGACTACAAAATATTTTAAAATAATAAAGTTAATTCTAACGGTTGCATCATCATCCTAATTTCTTAATATAAAATTCTCCCAAAATTTCATAATAAATAAACATTTGGGTAGATGTACACGACTATTTCAGTTCATCGACATGTCGTTATCCTCAATTGGCAGGAGTTTGCGGCATCAATTAGCGTCTCGGGTCCCTGTCGTTCTATTTATTGCTGTTGAATCACCGTTTTTCTCTTGTTAGCGAGATTTGTGTCGACACTGGGCAGCGAGACTGATTCTCTTGTGTGCAATTGTACAGTTAGTTTCGCCATAATTCACGTTTAATCATAATTGCGGCTGCCCTTTTATTGATATTTTAGCATGTATTTTTTTTCATGGGGACCTGGTCCTGGTTTTTCTTACCATTGGTAGGTGTTCACTATGGAAATCATTGCGAGAGGTCAGCAGTGGAATTCCTTTGGCTGATGGATGGATTTTTTTTACAATCAATAAAAGGGATATTAAAAAGAAAATTGTAATGTGGATACATTATTTTACTATTATCATCATCATCAAGTGAAGACACCTCAATCAATCACGTTCCGTTAAATCTAAAATACAGATTATTACATACTTCTGAGTTTGTATTTCATGTTTAATACTTTTTTGCCCGTATGTATGCATGATGATTGTATCACGACGGTTCATGCAATAAAAGTATAAAATACCACTTTCTATGAGTCGGCCTTATCGTCCCATGTTATTTCAAATACGCAACTCGGCAGAGGATGTAGTAAATCAAAATAAAACGTAGCAGTTTTCTTCCCAACGTGATGAAATGTGAAGGGAAGCTCGCCTTGCATATAATTGAACATTCACAAACTGTTTGTTCTCTTTATTTATTTACCTCTCGGTCGTGTTGAAACATGTTTTACTTTTGTAAGCTATGAGATTTTCTTAGAACGAATAAAATCGCGATAGATTCCGTAAATCACTTTTATAATGAAAAATTTAGATGAAATTATACATTTCGGTATAAAGGTATCGTATGATAAAACATACGCGTTAGTCGCCAATAAATCTATACAGAATTATACTAACGATCAGATGCGAAGTAATCAATGCGGAAACAGAATAAAAAAATGCTTATACAATAAAGCTAATTAGTCTTCTAATATCCATAGTGAAACTACAGTGCATATTGTGTAGTATCAAGAGGACTTGTATACCCAACTTCTCTTAATGATGGCAGTCAGACACAAACAGACGACACTGTGCAGCATTATGCTAATCGAACTTTCTCGAAAACATGACAGTTGTTTTACATAAACTGATTAGAGAAAGCTAATCTATCATAATTTTGCTGGGGGAGTTGTACTATTTACTCACCAAAATCATTAAACACCGATTCAATTACATTTGATATAGGTCCTGTAATAGTGATTATCAACTGATGAAGAATTTTGATCAACTAACCTAGTCTAAACCAAAATTAAGATAGATTAAGTAGAGCTTCAAGAGCAGTAGAGCCAAAACTGTCGGTATGATTTTATCGGTCAACTGGTTTTATTATCTCAATAATGTGATGTTTCTTACCATAATATGTGGAACAATTGGTATGGGCTTTATTTTGATCGGTTTAATGCTAGACAGTTGACATGAGTGTTTCCTTTGCACGTTATTGGGCACAGTTCTGTGTTTCTCCTCCATCTTATTTCTCCAACCAGCTACTTAACGATATTCGTATTTCTAGTTACTTTTATGGCATTCTACATTACGTTATTTAGCTCCTTTGCTTGCGCCGTCAAATTATAATACAACTTGCTTCCTAACTTTTCCAAACTCATCACATCCGTACTATGATCCTATAACTTAACCTATTGTAGAGAAAGTAAATCTTGTAGCTCGTCTAAGCCTACTGTTCTTAAGCAACTAGTCGTGAGGGTGAAGCAAGGCTGGTGTGGGTGGCACGTGGGTGGCGGCTCGGTTCCGTCTACTGATGTCATCGGCGGCACCGCGGCGCGGCCTCTCGACACAGCCTGCTTCGGAACTTGTAAACATGTGACGTGGATATTGGTAGGATTTGGAAGGATCATATTTAATCCTGGTCTAGAGGTTGGGTGTGTAGGTGCAATTCTGGGTTAAAATATGTAGGTTGGAGAATCTTATGGTACTTGTGGTTGGTTGTGCAACCAGTCTTTCGCCTTGAGGAAGTCAAGGTTTTGTATAAAGTGGCTGATGTCTAAAACAAATTCATATCCTATATTTATTTCTACATGCAGAAGTGTATTGTTGATACCGTCTTGGTGGGATAATAGTGGATGTAAGATGATTACTTTGTTATGTAACATGCAAATTAAGTGGCACTTGTCAAGTAGCGGAAAGGAATTTAATTATATTAGCGACCAGTCGTCGACTTGGTGAAGGACACTCGATGCAAACTGTTGAATGAGTGGACATTAACACTTTTTATAGTTTGACATCCTTTCGGCCTTTAGAATTATAATACTTTTGGTTACGGCTGTTTATTTTAATATGACTCATCGTATTAGTGTTGTTTTTATGTCGAATATTCTTTTAGATCTACAAAATATAGAAACATTGGTTTTGATTTGACGAGACATGTTCAGATGTAAATTTTTTGTACTTAGCTCTTGAAAATATTTGATGGCTCGACAATGATCTGCCTATCTAATGCTCGAGAAAGCCCATAGACAATATACGAAAATTATAAGAAAATCGAATTATTTTATCTCCCTCAAGGTATAAACGTAATCGTAAAAGAAACAGTCTTTCTAAATGCGGTAACGATCTATTTGTTTCGACCTTCTCGGAAATGTCTCAGGGTCGGTGTGTATTTGCATTTTCTTGTCGTTTTGGTTTTGTTTGTTCAGCTTTAAGATTCTTTAGCAATTTATATTATAAACATGTTTTGATGACATGATCATCCAAGGTTATAAGATTTATACTGACGTAACACAGCCAGGGTAAGACCAGAAGTGTCTTAAGCTTTTGAAGGGATGAAATGTTAATTGAAATGGATGAAATGTGTTAGGATAGTTAAAAGAGGAAATTCATAGTCTGTTTACCTCCCTTTAGGTTTTGCTGCAGTACTTACCAATTGGAGTGAAATATTGTAGCATCATATTTTTTTTTTCTGATTTCGTAATCGACCTCTATTGCCCTGCTACTGCTAGGCACCAAAAGTTGTTAAATATGTATGTGCCTTCGTCACGGTGGCTGGTGTTTCATTAGAACATGATCCTTTTGTATGATAGCATGTGGAGCATGTAGCTGATTCGGGATTTAACAAAAAAGGTTTACTACAAAAAAGTATTTAGTTCACATTACGAGTACTCACTTAAATATGAATAGTTATAAAAATACACCCAGCAGTTAGATTAATAAGATCTACCCAGCAGGAAAATAGGACTTTTATGAATGAGCTATCTAGCTTTAGTAATAATTCATCAGTCTAATATTTACTTCGTCAATGTACTCGTAACTTGCGATCCGTCGATTCTCAATTCTCTTCATGCCTATTATTCCATACGACTACCGATTAATTTTGACAACCTGCATATATGCAGTTTCTATGCATATCTGCAAAATTAACCTACGGAGATGTAAAATTTTCGGAATCTCTAGGCTAGAAAGCGTATACGCCTAAAATCAATCATGTTTGTTCACTGAACGGAGATGCAAAATTATGTAACAACTAACAACGTCCCCAATCTGGCTCGCTGGCAGTTATAGGGCCTACCGTGTGACCTGCCCGGTGACGTGAAATAATGCTCATTGCACTCGATATTTATGACTTATACGGAGAACTTTAGCAGTCGATAAATTACGTGTCGGTGGCCATTACCATTGCGGTGGAATTGCATCTGTTTTTGGCGTATACTGCATTATATAAAAATGTGTTGATTAATTTTGATAAAATAGCAAATATTATTTTACGTGGCATATTGACGTATGCACACTGGCCTTCAAAAGGTTTTATTGGTATTGTTTGAAACGTATCCACATTTAAACAGGATTTTTGTCATTCATGCGGTAATTAGGTAGCACAAATCTACTAATTCCCAACTTTCCTACCCTTTTCCATCATATCCAGTAATTACCAACGCCACTTTAATTCGCTATTTGATTAATGTCGTTGCGTTCGTCGTTCGCATACAAATTAGAATTCCCCGAGACTCGTGGTGCTTCAGTGCTCGGTTTTATTAAAATGCGTTTCATTATTGATCCTTGTTTCAAGGAGTTCTTGTGACGGGTATAAGGGCGGGGTACTATTTACATCCTAGACGCGGGCATCGCACATGCATTAGTGTTATGAATGTTCGTTGGTAATGGTTTTTTTTTATATTATAGGGAATAATATATAGTATTCCCTATTATTAGTCTGTGCTCGCGCACACGAGCATATGGTCCACCTACTGGTAAGCGATCACCGTCGCCCATGAACATCTGCAACACACACACCAATACGCTCTTTTTTGAAGGTCGCTAGGTCGTATTTGGCCGGAAATACTGCTGGTGGCAATCGGTCCCAGGTTTTATCAGGTGGCTTGTTTGCTGTTCCTATTATATTATAAAAAGGCACATTTACACAAAGTAAATGCCCGCTTATGATACGAAATCATGACCTCAATCTATATACGCTTTTACTACAACGAGGACACTAGAACGTAA
Source organism: Theretra japonica (assembly GCA_033459515.1). Taxonomy (NCBI): domain Eukaryota; kingdom Metazoa; phylum Arthropoda; class Insecta; order Lepidoptera; family Sphingidae; genus Theretra; species Theretra japonica. The sequence continues at coordinate 15,123,822 of CM065931.1, forward strand.
TCAATATTTACCTTAATTCACTATCGATGTCCTATTTTCGTCGTGTGACGTCGAATAGTCCGAAATAACTCTGTAGTATTTATTTCAAATGAGGTTTACGTACGACCAAGCCGTCTTTTGATGGTCCGTAACTTTTTATGGGTTTATGAATTTAGTTTTCCTCAGCACCTGCTAGCTAGCGTGCAGGGCTGAAGTTTTCTACTTGGTGTATGTACTGCTGTTTATGACTATGTAGAGTTGTAAAGATGAAAAGTTTACTTTTTAATATCCTCTTTAGTGGCCTTCTACGGAGTATATTTGTTTGTGTGTACTTTGTTGTGTGTCTTTATACTTAAAACGTGTATTTTTAGTTGTAAAAGTTAGGATGGGCGTTGTCTATGTTAAGATTCACATAAGACATGCAAGAATACTGGTCGAACCTATATACTATAAAATATGAGTAGAGACCCATATTTTATAGGATATTCCGATACTATCGATAGGATTTATAAGTACTACTACTACTTTGAATTCAGTCGCTGTTAATGAGGATCAGTTTAATATTGGCACATTTAAGTCATTTTAGATTTAAACCAAGTGTCAAATCTGTTTTTTTTTGCTTCATTCGATTTTAAATATATTTACTTCATTGGCTTCACAGTCACGGTTAATGTTCAAATTATCTCAATTGCGACAAACTACTCTATTCCCTACGAAATTGAGCAATTGCGGCTGTAGTGTTAGAATTGTCTTCGTCACGCGATACGTGAAAATCCCTCGCAACCTTGAGAGGTCCCCATGGTTTCTGTATAGGTCGGTGATTTGGTAACCGTCTTTATTTTGTGAAGCTTCAATCTTGTTACTACTCGAATACATAATTTACTCCATTGTTATTGTTGTACTTACGAAGGTTGATTTAGTCCACTTATTGGATTTATTAACTTGGATATGTTATTGTATTGTTTTGTATCAGCTCATATACGTCCCTCTGCAGGGCACGGGCCTCGTCTACAATCGAGAGAATGATTTAGAGTATATGTTATTAGAAATGATTAATGAAATCTATCACGTATTGTCAACAGATAGAAGCAGCGCTTAAGCCTTTCTGCGTTGAAATCCATTGGTTCAATCTTCATCACTTTTGGGATTTATTGTCTTGGAAAAAATCTTAGACTATGTAAAGATAAAAACCTAAATAAGAAAGCGTTTTTTAAATAATAAGGGGCGTTCACTTTACAGAAAGCACCAAAATTTGTCTCAACTTCTTTCTAAAAGCGAGTATTTTCATTTTCAAATTAATTTTAACTAGCGGAATAAACTTTCACACATTGTATTTTAATTAAGATTCATTAGATGTGAAGTATAGTTTCCTACTTGGTATTTTGGAGACTTCCTGCAGTTATATTACTGCATAATATTTGGCTTTCCTAAGGAAATTATATGAGGAATGTTCAAGTATCTGCGTCGTACGCTAACCCACATAGTTGGGTGTCGACGTGTGCTAAACTCTGTTTAAATGCATTTCGTTGTACGTAATATAATTAATGCACTGCCTTCTAAATATAGATGCGGGCTTGTGGTGCAATTCGTGAAAGAATTATACATTTAAGTCTATATTTTTGAGGTGTCAAATATTTATGAGTAGAAGTTAAATGTTAAGTAAAGTTTTACAGTAAATTCCTATCGGCTTGGATAACGACGACTTACAAGATGCTGGAAAACCCTTCACAGTGACACAAGCAAGTGTATATCAGATTTCTCACTCAATCTGCACTCAACATTAGGTGCATTGTATTTTATAGCGCGAGTATGAAAGTAAGAAAAATGACACTAATCCGAAACATTTTGCGGTTACCCCAAATAAAAAGATTACGTACTCATATTCCTGGGTTAGAAAATTCCCTAATTTTCAGTATGGTGATTTGCAACGGTAACAAAAGATGCAGAATCTCATATAACGCTCCTAATGGTATGAATCGCTACAAGTTCACAACTTGCGTGTAGTTTGCCGTGCATGTGTAGTGTAGGTGTTGCGCGGGCGCCGCTCGTCTACCGCGGCAGGCGCGATGCCGGCTGCTGAGTCACCAACACGCTCCGCCACTACGCAACCTTAACACAACACTCCCCCCCGTCCTCGCCCCTCTACCCTTCCATACCTCCGCTAGTCTCAGCGAGTGTGTCCTACAACTCGCGCCCTTTCAGTTCACACAAATGGTCTTGAAGAGGTAATACGTTTTCGTGTTCTGTCATTTTCTTTGTTTGATACAAAAATGAATGTGCTCGTTGCTTATAAATAAATTATACTTAATTTTAATGTTATTACAAATATTTGTTTTTTTGTGTACGAATTCGCTTTTAAGTACTTTACAGGAATTGTATTTTTATTCGCAATACATTAGTGTAATTCAATACTCTTTTTATCTATGAATATGTGTAAACAAAAGCTGTCTTGTCCTGTAAATAATATTCATGCACACATTAATTGAATTTCCCGACACGGGAATCGAATCTAACTCACGGCTCACGGCCCTAGTGCTACGTCACACGTTCAATGACCATATAAACATATCGCGATGTAAACGCAAAATGTTTGCTACTTGTAAATTGTAATTTATACTTGCGTTTTTACTGTCGTGCTTGTTGCTCGTTATTTGTTAACTAATGAGGAGTTACAGAGGCATTGCAATGTCAGTTATTGAATATTAAGCTATATTGGAAATTAATGATTATGTACTAGAGGGGTTTGTAGGCTGGTAGCAGGAATTTTTGTGACGCCATAGCGCTGAACTGATTTACGTTTTAATACAGAAAGTGAGTCACATTTGATAACGAAATTCTCGAGATTTTGGTCATAAATAAATAGTAATAATAAATAAATACACCCAACAGTCATATACAAAGTACTGACCCCACGTTAAGATCAATTAAGTCTTGCGTCGTGAGTGTTAGAAACTACAAGAGACTTTTCGGTCTCACAAACACCCAGACTCGACACAAATATTTGTGGGCCACACAAACATTTGTGTTGGTGCGGGAATCGAAACCGCGGCCTCTCGTTTCACAGTCGGCCTCCAACGAACTAAGCCACGGAGGCTGTTAATAAATGCATCTGTCATGCAACAGTCAGATCTGAAAATAACACAAATATTTGTATAACCTTCTCTTTTAAAGTTATTTTCTTTTATAACAGAAACTGGGGTCTCTTTGCCGTAGTTAAATCATTGTTACTTTATTACTTAACGTCCTGTTCCCTTAATTAATTGAATAACTTAACCAATCATATACTTAAATAGCTAAGTCAACATTCTTTTATGACTAAGGAAAATATTTTCATTGTGTACGATACTTAACAGAGCGCACATAATCTCTCAATGGCACGTCTCAGACTTTATTTAGATATAATTTGTCCCGTTCGCCTTGCATATCTACAATTACGTGTAAGTACAAAAAACAGTTTTTTGTCCAGTATAATGCGTGTATTTTTAGTACCGACTTGTTTATGATAATTGTAACAGGGTCAATGAAGGAACTTGATACTCGTGCGTGAGCTAAGCAAACCCGTTGAGGTTTAAAATTATGCAAGATGTAAGCAGCTACACAGGGTTTATTTGCATTCAATTTGGATATTTAATTACGAGTGAATGGGTCATCCTCAACCATTTATATATCAGTCCTCATGGTTCCAACTGCTAAACTCAAGCTTCCTTCGTCAATATTTTATGATTGGAGGAAAAGTCTAAAAAAGCAATAGGATGTTAATAAATGTGAGACTGCTACAATGTCACACACTTACTTTGTTTTAGTCACGTATTTAGTTTATTAAAATACATATTACCTATAGTCCTATATTATTGTTCCCCTCTCAGACATGTCTGAATACCATCCTAACTGAAGTTTAAAAAAATATAGAAAGAATTTAGGCAATTTTCGGTTAACTCTTTTCTTCATAGTGGTTACTAGGGATAACCACCTATAGTTTGGCTCGTAATCTAGAACAGCGCCATTTTACGAAAATCGCGCGTACTACGATGGTTTTAGTAAACTCAAACGGTAAGACTCCGATCGAAAACAACTAGCTCCACGGTTTTCTAACGTACTAAAACTTTAATCGAAATTACCGTTTTTTAAGTTTGGAGTGAAAGTGAATGTTTTTTTTTTGTGGTAAGTAAATATTATGATTTATAAGTTATTTATTGTGTTGTTTTGTTCAATATACCTATTCAATTAAATGTAGTGCAGAATTAAACTTCAGGATCCATACTTTTTGTAACAAATTCACTTATTCAAAGTGGTTAGCAGCGGTAACCACCGTTCGTCATGTGTATATTTTTTATGGAAAAACTTAGTGTATTAGAAATATTACTTAACTTTCCTGTTTTTTAAAGGAGATGCCAAAGAAGAAGTTATCCGACCGGGAAATTGAAAGGGCATTAATATTCGAAGATAAACCTTCTGATCCTGATAGCTGTGCTGGTGGAGATGACTCGGATGCTGAAGACCAGCCTGAGAAGGAAGAAGTGGTTCCGCAAGAGATGGTGCTAGGTGAGAATACAATGTCATCTGACGAAGAGTTTGAGTCTGAGGATGAAATTCCATTAGCAGAGCTGCTTCAGCGTAGGCAGCCCGCCGCTGTTGCTGCTGCTGATCCGCCGTGAGTTCCTACTATTGTTAGATGGCCAAAATGGAAGAAATCTTAGTCCATTTTAGAACCTGATAACTATACTCCTTCTGTCCATTTGCCTGACGATATATCTAGTCTAGCTGCCCGTCAACAGTTGACTCCTCTTCGAATTTTTCAATTGCTATGGACAAACGATCTTCTGCAGCACATAACATTTCACACAAACTTATATGCTGAACAAAAAGGAAACGTGTATAAGCCTGTCACCACAGATGAGATGTCGGTATTTATTGCTCTGAATTTAGTGATGGGTATAAAAAAGACTCCGAGTTACAGAGACCATTGGTCATCTTCACCTGACTTGCGCGATGACTTTATATCATCTTTTATGCCACTCAATCGCTTCTCGTGGATCCTCGGTAATTTACATCTAAATGACAATAATCTGCAGCCTTCACGAAACGATCCTAATTTTGATAAACTGTACAAGATCCGACCATATATAGAAATTATTCGAAACGCTTACAAAACAAATTACCACCATACAGAAAAATTTGCTATTGACGAATCTATGATAAAATTTAAAGGTCGTAGCTCTTTGAAGCAATATATGCCTAAAAAACCGGTAAAAAGGGGCTATAAGGTGTGGACAAAATGTGCATCTACTGGCTATTGTTTAGATTTTGAAATATATACTGGGAAGGTTGGAGAGAAGGTGGAGACTAACTTGGGGGGAAAAGTTGTGAAGAGATTCTGCGAGGGATTGGAGGGTAGGCACCATAGGGTATATTTCGACAATTATTTCAACAGTTACGAATTGCATTTTTATTTGAGACAAAAAAACATTTATGCTTGTGGCACTGTTAATTATAATCGTAAATATCTTCCTACTTTAAAAACTGACAGGCAATTGAAGCGCGGAGATGTTGATTATAGAGTTAGCGACAATCAGATGGTGTCCTATATGAAATGGAAAGATAAACGTTGTGTTCATATCTTGACCAACTTTCACGATCCCCGAAATATGGTTCATGTAACTAGGATTGAAAAAACTGGAGAACGGATGGAAAAACCATGTCCTTTAGCATTGAAAGATTATAATGAAAATATGAATTTCGTGGATAAATTTGATCAGCTGAAAGGGAGTTACGCAATAGATCGGAAATCAAAGAAATGGTGGCATCGCATATTCTTTCATTTTCTTGATTGCACAGTGGTCAATGCTTTTATCATTTATAGAGGCCTTCAAAAGGATCCAAATTCTTGTTTAGAAGAATTGTGCCTGAAAGATTTTAGGCGACATGTCTACCAAGATATGTTGGCACCTTCTTATGTGAATAACAAAAAGTTGTTGTCTCGCACTTCTAGCAAACCTGCTTCTCCTGTCTGCGTTGCCATCAAAAAGCACAAACCTGAAGTGCCACGCTCAATCAGGACTGCTTTAGCCAACCACCTGGCTATAAGGGGTACATCAAGACGTTGCTGTGTATGTAGCACGAAAAATATGCCTGTGCGCACCATATGGAGCTGCGAAGTATGCAAAGTACCACTATGCTATAGAGAGGGTAAAACTTGTTTTAAAGATCACCATGCATCTTTTTAATTTTTATGTTCCTAATTTGATTTTGATCTCAGTTTTGTGGTTCATAATAAATACTTATTTACTTATAAATTTTTGTATATTTATTTCATAGTGGTCACCTAAGGTAACCACCTCATAACACACCCCCCAGGTCTATGTAGTAAAAAAAATCAACAGATATGGTTTATAGTATGCCTAAATATTATATTTTTATCAAAATTACGATCATATCATTAGTAATAAAAATCTGTGCCGAAAAGAGTTAAAGTAATCGAGTCAAACTCACGGCTATCAATCCACGTGTCATTCTCGCGTAATGAGCCGCAGCGAAATTCAAAACATTGTCGGCGAAAGTGCGCGCGGCGGTGGAAAGCCTATAACCGCACCAACGCGGTCGCAAATCACATATTAAACCAATTGTGGCTTTTTGGGTTCCGCTCGCGTCTAGCTTCTATTGTTTGAGTGGTTTCTTTTAAAATATATACCGTAAAGAGGCAATAAACATGGTGTTTACAAAAAAGTCGACGTAGTTTTTCACTGATATGCTGAAAGAAATTATCGTAGAGATTTTTGTATATACGTCTTTGTTACATCGAATTTTACATTTGGAGGCAAGAAATTAAATATAAATTATTTGATACTCTTATTTTATTGATATCTATAGGTAAAGGTTGTCATTTTCTAACAGGTGAGCTAATTATTTGTTGACATTGAGTGTATCGTTTGTCATTAATTCCAGTATTTAACAACATTAAGCGGTATAATTACGGAATCATCTCAATATAACAATATTTCTTGTTTAGTCGCTGGTGTTTTTGTATGTGGGCCACGGACAGCGCGGCCCGGGTTTTGCGAAATTGCCTCACGAACCAGACCAACGCTCTAAGAATAAGTTTATTTACACCTAAATACTTTAATGACGGATCTGTTGATCGTTTTGTTTTGGTCGTGAATAACATCGATATAGATATAAAAAAATTGTTAACTCGTGTAAAATCGAATTAAATTATATTCCAGTATTTTATAAGATCATATGAATCGTATGTTATGATTGAAAACGATTTGAGATATATATTCCCTACATTGATAAAAGATCAATGGGTACAAAAACTTATTTAAAACATAACTGATGATAATACACTAGTAATTACATCTGTGCATAATATCTAGTTTTAATTCGAGACATTTTTTCGTCCCACTCAATTACACTCGATTTCGTTCCAATTTTTTTAACGTGCTATTAAAATTATTCGCATTTCACTTTTATTTTGTTACTGCAATCTGTTTTTACTCAAACTCATTTTATAGATGCTTTCGTGATAATTTATTATCCGGAACTTTTATATTTCAATGTTTCCTACAAACACGCACACTAATATCGGGGTAAAGTAAATCTGGAGCTTGTATATTATTTTGGCTTAGATTTGTAAGCGAGCTTACTGAGAACTTACATCTGATAGTTAAATATATATATATATATATCAACAAAACACGAAAAAGAACGTAGCATGTTAAATAATAAATATATTTTATTTAAAGCTTAAAGTTGTAGGAGTTGCTTAAGCTGTACATAATCAATTCCTTTTTATCTAACGCTTATCTATTCAATTTCCACAAATCTCGAGTTATACAGTACCCAATGTGATGTGCACAAAAGGTATTTCCCGTAATGCGCGTACCACGGTCAAATTGATTCCGCGAGGCGCATCGCTCCGTAATTGGACGATAGTTGCTATTTCCAGGGAAAGGCCCGCAATGACCTTATCCGAGAGGCACGAGTGGCCCATACATAGAGGCGATAGGCGATCGTTTGATCCCTGAACCCTGTCAAGGCTTGTCTGTCTTCCACCGCCTCTATCTTGATCTGCAGCGAGTTTGCACTTGACCCCAAGATTGACTCTTAAAATAATGTTTTTTAATGGCTAAGGCTTTTTAATAAGTTGTGAGTGTGGTTGTTGATTTATTATATTTCTGATAGGACATTGTGCTGCTTTGTATTAAGAGCATTTGGATGTCACATGACGTACATTTAAAATATATTATCATGTTAATAACATTTTTTAAAACTGAATATTGATTGACGCTTGGCGCAGAACGCATGGCGTGTGGTTGTAAAATCAATACTGAGATTTCATTTCTGATTGAACTTCGTTTTAGTGGTTTCATAGTAATAATAGAACTAAGTACAATACTATCACATCGATAGCTGTCTTGCTTTAATGAAGCTTTGCTAAATTTGCTTTACTAGTCATCTAAGAGCCTGTCGCTGTCATCGGATATGGTGAAGACATTAACAACCGATCTGTAAATTCATGGCAATTTTGTTTCTCCATGGCCTAACGAGCGGCATTAGTTGCAAGTAAGTGTAACAGAAGTCTCATTTGTATCGAGCCGCGTATGGTGGCAAATTGTTAGTAATCTAGCACCATACGTCTTTCCCGACGCCAGCCTGGCCGTGGGAACGCGCCGCTGTTTTCTACTCTTACCATTTGTAATTATTACTTGCAACGCGCATGCGTAGTGTCAGTGAATAAGTAACTAAACTTCCCTTTTTTTACGTGAAATTAAGAACTCGGCGGAATCTTGTAGAATATAAGCAAAAGCACAGGATCTGATAGGGGGTCGCAGGAGGTCACCAAATCCAGGTCATTACCACGAACTTTCTTCAATTACATTTCGATACTGAAATTCTTATCTGTAAAATGTATTTATCATACAGAAAAAAATTACCAAATGCAATATATCTTTCCTATTCCTCACCAGCATAGGAAATATTACTGCGTGGGTGTCGGCAGCAATCACAAAAATTAGTTGGTATCTGTTTGTGTAGTACACGTATTAGAATCTAATGTTTATCACATGGACATTTCAAAGTAAACAAATCTACTTCTTGTAGTAGATTGGAACAGGTTTCAACGCAGGAATAAATTGTGAATAATATGGTATGCTTCGGTTATCGGTATTTACATAACATTTAGCATTACTCACGCGTAGAAACGCTTTTAATGGCGTTGTTAAACTGTTTTGCAATATGTTAATAACAGAGAAATATGAATATAATATAGAGCTGGCGGTCGAGCTTAGTGCATATTTTGACATGGGTGTATCAAATGCCTATGTCCACCAACGTACACCAGGGTAGCGTGGTAGATTAACCACCAAACCCTCTTAATGGTTATACCTATAGGTTATGGCCATGTCTATAGGTTCCTTGTGATGATATAAGAGTTGAATTGTATCCTCCTTGTAAAGCAGCAATTCAACAACTTGGCATTAATACTTACATACATAAATATCACGCGTTTTTCTCAGAAGGGGTAGGCATAGATGCAACCAGGACAAACAAGTTTCGCCGTATGTGTTCCGTTCCATGATGTGATAGGGGGCGAGCCTATCGCCATCCATCCATCTATCCATCCTTCCATCAGCCAAAAGAAGTCCACTGTTGAACATAGGCCTCTCCCAATGATTTCCTCAGTGACCTATTGGAAGCAGCCTGCATTCCGCGACGTCCCGCTGCCTTTACCAGAGGTCGTCTGACCACCTTGGGTGGACGTCCTACGCTGCGCTTTCCGTTATGCGGCCTCTATTTGAGAATTTTTTGGCCCCATCGGCCATCAGTTTTCCGCGCCTATCGCCATATCGGGCACATATTCCTGACTCCAGGCTGATAATGAATAGGAAATCCAATATCACTTTGCTCGACTTGGGAATGGACCCGAGACCTTAGCTTTGTAATCATACCGTAGTACAACTATGCCACCGTGGCAGTCTGTCTGGCATGAATACCTTTTAGAAAAAGTATTTTATGACATTTTCTTTTCTCTGAGCATATGGTAAATAGTCTTGCAAGAGTAACTATTTTACATACATTATCTAAATTAGGCAACAAAGAATTCACACGCAATAAGTGAATTAGCCAATCGCTTTTCCATTTCCTTATGGAATATGTCGGAATGCGAACGATGTCGGAAAAGTCGCCCATGTGCACTATTCGCGGAAACACACGACGACGTATTTCGACGTCTCACAGTTCCAGCGCCTCGTAAGGAAACGAAACTGAATTATAATTAGACCAGAGGCGATGCGTTAAGGGGTCAATGACACGCGCACCAGGCGACCGAATAAAATTTGTTAGAAATTGTCCAGTTTATTTGGATCTCGGTTTTCGGTAAGACGTGTTGAGATGAACAGGTCATTGGAAACTGGTTTTCAGGTAAATATTTGGCAGAAGGCCACAAATGTGTCGGTTTTGTGGATTCTAGGAGTGTTTCAATGTTTTCTATTTGTCAAATGAATGTTTTATTTAATTATGTTCTTTTAAAACAGCTACCGGTTTGAAATTCTTCATTTATAAACACTGTAGGCGGAATGGGTTCACTGGTGTTAAATTGGGCATAAAGAATTTAGACAAAAATGCGTATTTACGTAGATCACTTAATATAAGTTTGGAACCTATTATTTGCATATTGTAGGTGATTAAGTGGTCTTTTATTAAAACTTAAAAATATAGGTGAGGTCAAATGTTAAAAAGAATAGGTTTTTAGCGGCGCATTGCATTCATTAAATATTACTCATATCTATTTACCTCGACGATGATGCATCGTAATATTTGCGATGTTAATATTTTTCCGCGTAAAACATGAATTTTATCAATAAACACCTTGAAAGGACGCGGTGAGTCCTCAATAACACTGTTATCACTGATTCGTGTTATCAGAGCCTAGATATTTGGAAAAGTTTGCGTAAACGATAATATAATTAATAAGTATATCAAGAAAGTAGGATAACATTGTTCCGTATATTTATCTTCCTAATGAAAATAACGAATATGAGATGAACAAACTGAGCCATTTAAATTAAAACCAGGCGGGTATATTGGGATAGCACTATTGTATCACAGAAAACTGGCGTAAAAAAATATTTTGGCCTTAGCATTCTAATTCATTTGGGACGTCGCTGGATGCAGGCTGCCACCAGCAGGTCACTGTGGAAATCATTGGGAGAGGCCTATGTTCAGCAGTGGACTTCCTTTGGCTCATGGATGGATGGATGGATGTTAGATCGCCAGGTGCTCATTTATCTAAGTAGTGGTATCCCTATTTTCTTTAAATCCATTTTCAAACAATTCTGATAAGTTATGACTGTTCGGATGGGGATATGGTTTCATACATATAAATTATATGTTATTTGGTTTAGTTTAGTTACGAATAAATAAATAAATGAAGAAATATTACGAATATAACCTAGAAATATAACTTATAAAAATTCATATACATAGGTACGCAATATGTTTAATAAACAAATATGTCATAACGTGTGTCATTAAACCTCCGTCCCTAACTCCCTGCACGAAATAATTCGAACCTGTCATCAGACTTGCCTACTTATCCGATAGTTTTCATTACTAAGCTTCACTAAATTCTAGATTGCACCCCACAAAAGTCATGGGTAATGAGCGTTTATGATCATATGCCCACTGAGCTCATGCGTCGGTCTCATAAAATTAATGAGATAAAAATAAATTGGAGCGTGAAACACTCTCGCATTTCAAACTAATGGTTAGTTTTCCGCGTGGATCCACTTTTAATTGCACTTTCGCTATTAATAGTTCTGTGAGGCGACGTCAATTAGAGCGCCGATGTTGTCCCGCGCCATTCATCTGTGTCCAATGGATTTTTCTGCAGTGTGCGATGAAAAGATGCTGTGCTGACCTAGAAATTAAAGCTAGGTGTAGTGTTTTAAACTTTAACATTCTAACAATTGTTGGTGTAAGGTTTTGTAGTTGTAGTAAATAATTTCTTTGATTCTGATAAGGGCGTTGCAAGTCACATAGTTTACTTCTAGACCGGAATCATGCTTTGAATTTTGAATACGTATACCTATTACCATTATTTTGCTTTTAATCAGCGGATTCATGATCAATATACAGCGTGATATTGACATACGTTAATTTTATTACTTTATTTAACCCACATGTTTCTCATCGCCCCAGGTGACATTGCACAAATATTTGCAAAAAAAGGATATGATTTTTTGTCAAAAATCGTGATTTAATTTTTGGCCTCCCCGTATAGATGCGAGTATTTTTACCGCTTAGCTGAACTTCAGTTCGGTTCGGGAACTTATCTGAGTCGTAAAGTAATCGTACGTATACGGGTTGATTAAAGGCCATGGAAACTAAAATTACGATTTTTGACAAAACTACAAGGCAGTTTTTTTTTTCAAACTTAGTAAAATGGTACTTGGGGTAGCCACCCCAAGTACCATTTTACTAAGTTCCTAGCCAGGAACATGTGGTTTAAATAAAATAAGTCAATATCACTTACATACATACATAAACACACGCCTTTTTCCCAGAAGGGGTAGGCAGAGGTGCTACCAGAACACCCACGTTTGGCCTTGTATATTCCGTCCCACGATGTGATAGGGGGAGAGCCTATCGCCATATCGGGCACAAATTCCTGACTCCGGGCTGATAATGAATAGGAAAATCCAATATCACTTTGCCCGACCCGGGATTCGAACCCAAGACCTCAGCTTTGCAATTATACCGTAGTACCACTACGCCACCGAGGCAGTCGATATCACTTTGTATACATATTATGAAGAAATATTGAAAATCATAACCTATCTACGCTTACATCAATCAGCTTTCATGAACTATTTCTCAATTAATTAAATTTGAAAGTACTGGACACGCGTTGTAATGTAATTATTTTTATATGACCGCATATTTGTTACAGTGTTGTATTACATCGGACGCTTGTCTCTCACGCATCGCGGGTTCGATCACTCCATATGTCAATTAATGTGGAGAACCTGATATGAAAAAACAACGCGTCTTAATGTCCATGACGTGAACAATATACTATGTATAAGTAAAGATTGATTTAGTTATCATGGTAATTACTAAAAAATTTTTTTTGTGATATTCATCTATTATCAAATTTTCTAGCCAATAAGTATGTCCCACTGCTGGGCAAAGAGATCCGTTTTCTTTTTCCTCTCACTCTATTGTCCTGTCTCTTATTCAAACGGTTCAAAAGCATCTAGATCTTATTTTCAGTTCTTCCTAGGCCACTCTTCCTTCGACCATTTCCTGGAATCCAGATCATCGTTATCAGCCCTTCTGCTTCCACTGCTGGATATAGGCCTCTTCTATGGCACGCCTTTGGGCTCGATCATCAGCCCATGGTCTCCAACCGCTTCCAGCCATCTTACGAATATCGTCGCATACCATGTCGCAAATCCAGTTCATACTACATAGTACATAGAATAATTCTGAACGACTTTTACAAAGCTATGATGCTATGACTAACCTCGCCATATATTGAAACAATAATATAACACGTACGTACGTAGGCGTCAACATTATGGTCCTCGTTGGCATTAGGAAACATTACTTAAAAGATTAATCAGGTCGGCTCTTACAAAACAAAACAATTTTGGTATGTTCTTACGAAAATTCACCTTGACTACGGGTATTTTTTAACAAACTCGCGTACAAATTGGAATTGAAAGCCAGCGTGACGTAAAAACATCATAGAAATAATAAAAATAATTTCAAAGGAAGTCGCTTTATTATTTTTTATAAGAATTATTTATATCTTTGTCTTGGTGAGAGGATACTATTGGACTGGACTGAAATTAGGCCTGGACTTGACTGCCTCGCTGGCGCAGCTGTACTACGGTACTATTACAAAGCTGAGGTATCGGGTTCCAATCCTGGACCGGGCAGTGATATTGGGTTTTTCTATACATTATCAGCCTGGAGTTAGGAATTTTGTGCCCAATATGGCGATAGGTTCACCTCCTATTACATCGGGGAACGAATCACAAAGAGCGAACCGTGGGTGTCATGGTGGCGCCCCTGCCTACCCTTTCCGTGAAAAAGGCGTAAGTTTGTGTATACATACATATGTTTAATGGTTTCTTAGATTTATGCGAATGTTACGCATTGAATAAAACGAGTTCTTACGGATTTTATCGCGAATTTGATTTAATTTTTACATTAATTAACTAAGCGATGTTTCGATCACTTTACAGTTTTCGTGGTCACGGGATGCACCATATACATATGTTTTTATGTATGAAGTTAGGCCCAAACTATGATGTGGGACAAAGCGCTTTGTTGGTAAAATAGCTGGTTCTTATGAAGGTGTCAGTCTGGCATTTACTATTAATACTTTGTGTTCCTTTGCTGTGAACTGTGAAGTCAAGTAGATAATTATTATTTGTGTTAAATTACTTTTATACTTACATCATTATTGCGTGTATTTTATATATTTTGAACAAAGGTTTATTTTAGCCTTACCAGCATTATCTTGACCCTTAATCTTTCCTCGAAATATTAATACCATGACAGTCATTGTAACACTCGCTACTTTTAATTTTCTTTTTCGTCGAATCATCGTACGAGTGAAATAGAAGTTAGTAAAGGCATTATTTGTTTTATTGTACCGTTCCAGTACGGTAAGGGCCGTTGCTATGGCAACGCGTGTGTAGTCAATATCTTGTCTCGCCCCCCGTATACGTTTTGGCGAATTTTCGTACATTGAACTAGGCTAATGTGGTACGATAAAATCGAGGCTTCGTAAACTGCAATGGAAGTCAAAGTTCTTTATTTGTTATCCGGGTCATGGTACGAATAATGATGCGAACAAAGGGTATAGGCAGTTTAAAGAAAGCATTTTAAGCTATTTGAGTGGAAATATAGCCTTTACCTGGTTTGAAATATGTGTGGATTTATCTTATTTCTAATTGGGTTTACAATACAATACTATCACAATCCATTGAACAACGTAATCGATAACTTTCTTTAAAGCTCTAAGCAAAGTAAACTGAACTTATCGTGGCCCTACCACTCACCCTTATTTATTAGCCAGTAGGAGCCCTTAACGTGGTAAAGGCTATACGTAAAATAAATTAAATAAAGATAAAAAATAAATAAAAGCATTTGCTATTCCATCGCAATGTTAAGTATCTGGATCAAATTGTTTCCAATTTTTTTTAAGGTATCAAGCTCGTTTCACCACGTCTAGTTCTCATCTATAATGAGTTATTACATTAGGCTGTTAGATTACCTAATTTAGGTCTCCCTAGATCCCTGTATTTATAACTAAGCTTTTACTGTCTAAATGTACCGTCACTCACTCTAAGCCTGGATATTGAGATGACGCGGTGTTTTCCTTTCAACGCAACCTCTGAGGGTAATTTATCATTTCAGACATTAGCACAGCATGTTCGTGTTAATGTCGGCAACCTACCCTCAATTTCTTCATTGTATAGAGTACTTGTATCAGTTTAAAGTCCTGAATAGTTTTTTTATTGTTTTCATAGTGATTAAGGTGGTTGATGCAAATTTGTTTAATTCTAGCTATATCGCTTTTTGCTTTTTGTGTTTTCAGATGTTTTAACAAGACTCTTGTAGAATTAAATTAACCAATAACATCGATGCATTGTGACATGCTCGACAGAATGTAACAAGTGACTCAAATTTCTTTAGGAGTTTACTTTTGTCTCCTATCGCCAAGAAAAATATCCAGGTTACCGTTATTTTCAGATCACATAACCAGTTAAAGTGAATCAAATGATCCTTATATTTAAGAATTCTCCCTCTTTGTCAGATTATAATGGAATTACTTTAAATAGTGTTGTTATTAAAAAAAAAATGGTTTAAAAACACATTATAAGGATGAAATTCAGCATACGATGTAATCTCTCAACTAAACAGTTTACATCATAATATTATGTTAATGTAAAGTACATAGTGGCGCATGTGAGATAATCTACTTAATTCTGAAGCATGCATAATGTTCCGTTCAACGTGTTACGTCTGAGCCAACGACATTAGATAAAATATTGCCTGCGGAAAAAGGTATTTGAGGTAGAATAATTTAATTTTTAACTGACTTTAAAAAAAGAGGTTCTAAATTCGTCGGCATATTGTTTTATGGTTGTTGTTAGTGAGTTTTAATTGGTAGGTACTGATGTCTTACTTTTCCAATAGTTGTGTATTTTTTGTCCATAATATATCAATCTAGATTAGCATATGACCTTTGTGGTAGATAAACCATAACACTACACTTTTTTTTAATATGTACTTTGTTAGTTTTACTACCCCAATACATCAAACGTGAGCAACAAAGTCGGCAAAATACGTGTGAGGATAAATCCAGTGAAACGATGTTGTTTCAGCGTCGGCTTCCTGTCCGTAACGTACGCTGAAACTGGAAAGTAAAAACACGTGATCGCGCGGCGTAAGGTCACCGACCTTGTCCCGTCCGCTATTATTACGCGTCGGGAGATGCGTTTTTCTAAATGGGCCGTCGTTGTGGAAAGCGAAACTGGTTGTGGCTTGATATTTTGGGTGATAAAAATCGCGCTGGTAATATGGAAATGTTTTTGAAGCGGCGTGGAGTTGTATTTCGACCGTTTTTAATGGATTTCAGTGTATATTCAGTGTCATGAAATTAATGAATTGGACAATTATTTATCGCCCAATGGAACATTGCGAATTAAAAATATAAAAAACAATGTCTATGCCACATTGGACACAACAACATTTTTGATATTAATTCTGTCACGTTTAAATAAAGTTGATGCACTCAAAGACATTCATTAAATTAAATTCAGCCAATAAATTATTCGCTTATAAGATTATTAGTAATAATCTTTTTAGACAATAATCGTTTCAAAACTCCCACGCTTTGTGATTTTCTGACAGTCACAGAGTTTTGTCAGGCGTTGTTAGAGACAAGGCAATTTCCATTGTTCCACCCCTGCGATTCTCCCCTAGCAGGCACATAACCTTGCCCTCCAAACGTGGCGCTCGTTTGTTTTATGCGTCTAGCTGCCACCCCTGTCCCAGACACTCCAGCCCCATACGTGAAATACGGCTCGTTGTGTAGTTTAATTAAATTATAGGTGCACATATTTGTAGGGTAGTGAGAGAACTAATGAAATGTTTGTTACCGTGATTTAAACTCAATTTTGTGTAATGTGTGGAGACAATCGTCCCTTGACAATATTTATTTCATAAGGACATCACAGTATTTAAAATTAGGTTTAGTGCATTATCTTTGACCATCCAGGATATAAAAAAAATATTCTAAAAATAAAGGGCATTAAATAAAGTAGGATATTTATGTCCGGATAACGACCACAACATACATGGTGCAAATATCTTACTGATAACCGATACAAGTGAGTAGTTTCCCTATCATACAATAAAACTTATCTTCAGGATTTGCGTGAGTTAAAAATGTTTAAAAATCATGGGGTGTACAAAACGATAAGAAACCAAATAAATAACGATACAGCCAATAGTAAGCAATTAATTAAATTCAAGTACGGTATAATTCGAGTACAATCACAGCCTCAAGTGTAATCACCTCGACCATCGTTTCACTAACATCTGTGCAAATAGCAGTGACACGGCGCGGCGCGTCACTTGTGCACATGTTTGTACAGAGTAAGACTACGCCGGTGTACGCGTGCAATCTGCACCATTGTCGGAGGTTAATGAACCCGACGTGCGTTTTGTTTCCTTATCTATGGACTGTTGTACGCAATTATTTGGATGTGTTTTGAGAAATAATTTATACATTACGTCATGGCTGATATAGTGCCCAGGGCAGTGAGTTATAAGGTCCTGGAGGTTAACTCTATGATCCGAAACGAGACTCGAAACTTCGGACGTCGCACGTAAAACTGTAGGAATGTGCCTAGGTACTCCACAAAATGTTCGAAACCTCAATAATACGTCCTTACTATAGAGTTAGTTCGGAGTGAATGATAAGTATCATAGAGAATAGTGTTGATTTTTAGAAGTGGAAAATTAAAATCGTACTGCAGACGCCGAACGTCCGAACATTCGAGTTTCGTTTCCGATCATAAAGTAACCCTCCTGGGTTTGATTCCCAAGTTATACAATTTACGATGTGCGAGATCTTTACGATTAGATATATGAATTGACCTAGGATTGAATAATGTCGCGATTGTGGAAGTAAAAGTGACAGGTTGTAAAATTATAAGAGGTACGAGTATAGTTTTTTGTATATTTATACTGTTGTTTTAACCCCACATATTGTGATAAAAATAAAAAAGGAATCTAAGTTCGGTCATTTGTAAGTTGTAGGTACAATTTTATCGTGTACGATTTATCATGACTTGAAGTACTAGATTAGTTTTCCGTTGGAGATTTATTTATGCACGTTGTTCGATTAGTTAAACGTAATTTGCTGATGCATTTGTTTACAGAATTCTTAGAAAGTATATTTTCACTATGAATGCTCTTTAACTTCTAAACTGTTTGTTTTTTTAAATGAAATAAATATGCAGGCAGTTACATACGTACATACGTATAGCTGAAGTCTGGGTAGCCTGAGATGCCAACCACTCATATTTCTACTGACTTATTTGTTATCTATTGCTAATGTTTGATCTTTCTCTATTCCAGGACGGATCCACTCGGCGATCGTGTCCGGGGTCAACCTGGAGACGCGCTCGGTCACGGTGGAATGGTACGAGCGCGGCGAGACCAAGGGCAAGGAGGTGGAGATCGACGCCATCCTCGCGCTCAACCCAGAGCTGGCCGTCGGCCCGCGCCACCACACGCCGCACCTGCAGCCCATGCCCAACAAACTCGCCAGGGTGAGGAAACCACACATATGAAATTGGAAGGCCCCTAGACCGGCTCTATGTTGCCTCAAATGTTGGTTCAAATGTGGGGCCAATGTAGCCAGTGGTAGTCAGGTCATTCGCCACATTGTAGTAAACTCATTATCCAATTTAAATACGATCGTTTTACAACTGTCTCGTAAGCAATTTAACACGATTTCATCTCCCCGACGGACTAATCTACTATTCATCATATTATCTCGCGCTCTTTGCGCTGTTTGTATTCATAACGCGATCAGTGTACGTGTGGGTGATGCGCCTATATGTGCAATCTGCATCCTTGATTACGTCAACTAGGTTTGAGCCGCGATAAATTCTCGTAAGATAAGCAATTTCGCTACAGTCGGTGCAGACTGAAAAAGCAGTTTGAGTACCGCAGTGCCTGCGCACTTTCCTTGATAGTATACGATGACTAATCGATTGCACGAGTGCCGATAAAAATCGGTAAGTTAGGCGTTATCGATTAGCTCGCGACGCCCGGCCGCGTACCACGCCGCGATCACTCTCATTGTTTGTTTCGCCGGCGACGTTGCTAATCGACGCCGGTATACAGTTGCACTCGCATATCCGCGTCAGACGAATGTGCGCCTCGCCCATGCCGCCCAACCATCTGACAACACAGGCTCCACCATGTCTGTCAAGCAGTCGCTCAGTTACCCCACACATATCAAGATCGTAGTGAAGTGAACTATAGACAGTAGTGCCGATAACACGGCTTTCGCACCGCCGCCGGGGAAAATGTAGAAATGTTCCCGCTCATCATCGATTGGCAGGTGATCATTTGCAGCTAACACCACCGACCACTGTAGTTGTCATCGCTTGACAAGCATTACTTACTAAAGTGCACCGTCACCATAGCGACGGCGGCGTGCAGGAAGTCGATGTGCAATGAGAGTGACGTGCAGGAAGTGGTAGGCAGGTGGCGTCGTTTGATCAGACACTGACTGCCGCCGCGACACCCTATTTACATGGTTATAGCCGACGCACGCCACACGCCATAAACATTGATATGTCACACACACAACATAGCCTATGAGTTTCACTTTTAATTTAGAACATTAGGGAGGCATTTGGCGCCGGTGGTACCGGAGGCGAGGAGCAGGCGGCGTGGCGCGTGGCGTCAGTAAGTGCAGTGTAACGTGATGTATGATTGGCGTGGTTGTTTGACATGGCGAAGGATCCGTCGGGCTCCTCGTCGGACGACGGCGGGTTCCTGCGCGAGGGCGCGGAGGGCGAGGGCGCCGGCGACTCCGGGCACACGCTGCCCGTGCGCAACTCCCGCTCGGTACAGTTCGCAGTTCGCACGCACGTTGCTCGCTCAGCTCATGCGCCACACCAGCTAACTTTATTTTCCTTCACATTTTCGGTTGCGTTGCTCCACGACCTATGATTTGCACACGTACTTGTTACGGCTTGTTATGGTGTTTTGTTGCGGAGAGTGTTTTTGTGGCGGCGGATGTGGCGCGACAATGCTGTCGATTAGTTCCGCATATTCGCCGCGACATGAACGCGCTCCCTGATGTGGTAGTGTTGTATTGCGCCGATGTTGCGAGGTCGGCACCATCTGTCGGTGATTAAGTCCGTTTCGGGCATGATCGCTGATGTCACTATCAGCGAGGTGGATGAATCACCGGCCCACGCGGCGGTCATTCCGACATCGCTTTTAACGGACATTTTGACAACGTAGTTTTGACAAATTATTGCGAAATGCATTCACCAGTTTGGGAGAGTGTATCAGCTATGGCTAAGGCTTTTGATTTCATAATGCATTGGTTTTTAATTTAGTCTTGCCTTTGCCTGCGTGAGACTGCGCTATAGACCCTTTTTGATAATTATTTTTTACAGCATATTCCCAAGAAAATGAGCCTCCTTGTAGGTAGTTTATAATTATATTATAATTATGTATAATCTTATGTATTATATTTCGTATATCGTTAGAGCTTATCACGTCGCATTAGTGTACTATGATGCCTAAAAAAGCTAATAATGATAAGTGTAATATTTAACTAAAAATGTTGTATCAGGCATTTTGTTGCATATAACATTTATAAAGACGTGCCTAAGCTATGACTGCGTTCCAATTCATATGCAATAAATCTTTAATTGCCGACATAAATACGAATACTTTTATAAGCCAATAAATAATACATTAAATCTTAATCGTTAAATATTTTGGTAGATAGTTAAATAAACCAATAATATTTCAACTAAATATACTCGTATGAGTAACATTCAACATTCACATCTACGTAATTTATTAATTTGTAAGTATGAAGTAGAATTAAAAAAATAACTTTATTAAGAATAATTCTTATAATTTGACTGCCTCAGTGGCGTAGTGGTACTACGGTATGATTGCAAAGCTGAGGTCTCGGGTTCGAATCCCGGGTCGGGCAAAAAGTGATATTGGATTTTTCTATTCATTATCAGCCCGGAGTCAGGAATTTGTGCCCGATATGGCGATAGGCTCGCCCCCTATCACATCGTGGGACGGAATATACAAGGCGAAACGTGGGTGTTCTAGTAGCACCTCTGCCTACCCCTTCTGGGAAAAAGGCGTGTGGTTATGTATGTAATTCTTATAATTTGTGAACTAAAATTCGCGTTATAATTTTTGCCATATATGGGGTCCAAATGATATTACATGTTGTTACATAACACATAATTTTTAATAATTTAAATGCGTTTAATTACTCGTACAACATGTAATTTGCATAATTGTTTGAATCACTGCGATTTATGGGAATTCCTAGTCAGAATAATATTTTTAGGTCATTAAGACTATTAAAATTATATTAATATTAATATTTAATTATTAATTAATTTAATATAATAGGCACATAGAAGATTTCAAGTTATTTATTCAAATGTTGCCTGTGATTTGCACGTAATATTGATTTGGTATGGGTCACAATAAAATTTCAGGATAAAAACTATTTCTTTACAAAAACAATTAACTTTTTTTGTCACAAAGTGGGGCTGCAACTCGAAGATATTAAATGTTTTTTTAATATCAAATAAAAAAAAATTGAATATATGCGGTAATGCGCCCTTCAATTCAATACGTAGGTCTTCAGGTTACGACGTAGCAGTCGATTCATCATCAGCCTTTTATTGTCTATTCTTGGCATAGGCCTCCTCCAAATTGCGCCATTTCACCGTATATTCGGCTTGTCGCTCCAGCATCTACCAGCGACCTTTCGCAAATCGTCACTCCACCTGCCTGGAGGGCGTCCTACACTACGTTTGCTAAGACGCGGTTTTCACTCAAGAACACGTTTACCCCAGCGGTTATCGGTTCTTCGACAGTAGTGACCAATCCGAAGCGACTTATCACATTAAAAAAGCACTCGATATACAAATCTGTGTCGTCCACGTCATATGGAATATGCAATACAAACAACCGCTGACCGTTAGTCAATACCAGCAGACGCAACATTGAACCTGCGTACACAACACCACACCGCTGTGAGCTGTGACTCATCCGCGTAAACAACGGCTATTCAACTTCTGCCGGAATAGACCGGCACAGGAACGCACTCTAGCGTCTTTACGTGAGACAAATTTTGAAAACAAAGTTCCAACTGGCTTACAAATGGCATGCGAAACCTGAGTACAGTTCGTATTTTTACTGAAACTATGGTTCTCTTTGTCGGTCTACGGTAGCTTGCCTTATTTTTTTGGTTTCTTATAGTGAGATCAGCAGTAAGTAATTATACATACCGATGATTATGTGGAATATCTGGAGACTATCCCCTGGTACTAGATAGTAGGATATCTATCCACTCCAATTATTATAGGTTAAAATATCATGTAAAAAGTATCATGGAAAGAGCGTGGTAGCACGGACAACATATGTTCGTGATTCATGCACGATAGCCATGTCGATTTTATTGACCACGTCGCTGGCTGTAGCAGGCAGTGGAATCGAAAGATTGACCGTTATTGAATGTCAGCTGTTCCCCAGTACATGTGAGTTGTCGTGAATGTACGACACGACGAGCCGTCACGACCGTCGTGACGACTGTGCCTGTATGATTTAGCGAACCGCCACGAGCGTTGAAAGCCCCAAATCAAATTAAATGCTATGTTCTGTTTTAGGTACTCGTAGGTTTACAACACACGCGTTTCTAAAATGAAATATGGTTGCTTATTATGGGTTCACATATGTTTGCATGTGATTTAGATTTTAACATTGTTTTCGTGGCATACTTTTTGTGGTCAAAATATAATTGTTTTTAAAGACAAACAAGTTTAACAAAATTACTAGGGAGGAGACTATTTAGGCCATATTCTTTGGTCGAGAGAATATTTATATATAGCATGCTATCAAGTATTTCGCTACCGAATAAAATATTGTTCCCAATGGATTGCTTTAAAAACGCTGTTGTATATTGTTACGATAAAATCGGTTAAGTAAAAAATAAAAGTGTTGATACGTGTGATTTTTGGGCGGTCCGGCCCCCAAATAAACTCGCACTAGTATCGTAAGCACGCACCTGTAAGCCGCGTCGTTGGGAGTTAATGAGCTCGCTTCCGCGCATTCATGCTATGTGGATTTGCATTCCAGCAGATTTTAAAGGTTTCGCCGTTGTGTCGCACATCTAAAATTAATTAAGATGAATTGTTGGAATATATTAATCGAACTTTACGCTTTGCACGCGCGTTATTGGTGTGATTATGCTATAATATCAATTAGCGCAGATAACGTTTTCGTGTGTGGATTTAATTGAACAACATTCTACATGATGTTCTGATTATTTGGATACCATGATTTCTCTTATATTATTTGGGATATGAGTCGGGATCTTTAGCCTGCCTGTGATTCTTTCGTTTCAAGCGGGCTCGCATAATTGAGTCGACCGTCAAAAGGAAAACATATTTTGCTGTTAGATATTTTATTTGATTGTGCTGCACTCACCACGTGCATTTTAGTCACTTCCTTGTGCCAGCATTATGTAATTTAAGAAATGTAACAAACACCATTCTGATTTATAATAATATCATATAATATTTCTAATAAAAGTTTGCTATCGGTTAATTTTTCCACCAACACGCCGAGGGTCAGCGAAGTTGGCTGCAGTCCAAGGTCCTGTTAGTTTTGATCGCATCTGTCGTTAATTATGTGTTTTGATTCAATACCGGAAACCTCGAGGGATTGCGATATTTCGTGGCTAATTTATTATTTTGTTTTCGACTAGATATCTTGATTATATAGTATTGGATGTAGGTTTACGTAAGAGAGGCACAGAGGCTTATTATAGCCTTTATACTGACACCCTAAAGTGACTGCACTGCATTAATAAAGGGAACATTCACCAAAGTTGTTGTTCATTGCCACTTTGAAACCGGATTTCATATAGTGATGGGCCAATAATTAGTGGCCCATTTCATTAAATGACAGTTCTAGTTAGTCTGTTTCCAATCTCACATTCTAACGTCTAACTATGTAATAATCTTCATATAATTAGTTTCAACGCTAAACCATATCTCTCGGGTACGCTGGGTACGGGTTTAATATACCCGACGTCCCCCCGCTCTCCCCAGCACTAGCTAATTAAAGTGACGCTTGCTCGTAAACGGTAGCAACAGAATTAAAAAATATTGATTCAAAGTTTTTAGTGAGGCTTTTCTAAATATATCAACATCTAGTCTCTAATTAATCTCAGGGCTAAACTGTGTGTCTCGGGACAGTGGGTACGGTCTTAATAGGCGTCGTCCCCCCGGTCTCCCCAGCACTAACTGATTTGTAGCAAACGGCGCTCGCTCTAGCAGAAGCGATTAGATCCTTAGTCTATCTATGTGCTAGGGTTTAATTATTAACATTTGCTGAATTACTTGAACTAATTAGAAGCGAGGGAACGTCAGTTCGGAAGCTTTATGTGAATGATTTGTTTTTGAATGTAACTTTATCATTGTTGGATTAAATATTTTCATGAACGAGCATTAGTGTAATACCTATGCTCACATTGAGAATAGTATTGTTAGTTAGTTAGTAAGTTAAAGTTAATTAATTATTTATGGTCAGAAATAAATTAATCAAAGATAACACTAGGAAGAGTTAGAGAAATAAGTTGACTTTCTGACGCAGCAGCCAACATAACACAGATTATATCAACATATTACATACACCTTACAATAATAAACTAAATGTAACTTAATAAAATGTCTCCTAATGGAATAATTCTCAAAACTATTAAATTCCTGCAAAGTGAAATATTGAGTGTAATCGGATTGGACTCGCATGGCGCTCGAGTTTCCGTTCAGTTGGATTTAATGCGACGACGTATTGGCCGATCCGATCCAATCAGTGAATGCGACTTCCGGACACCGCCGTGTGACTAGGCTAACTCCTGCAATCTAGGTTGAATCATGAGCATCGGATGTTGTATTGATAAGATTGTGTGAAACGTTATTCATCAAATTAAGTACCAAGGGGCTTATCAAATCTATAATTAAGTTGATATTTTTCTGTGTGCTTGACATAGGAGCTTTTTCTATATTTTTTTCTTAATGCCTCTCATATGGATGTGTTCCTTCATTAGTTACTCTTGGGTTTTAAAGTTAAGGAGTTGAAAATTTAACGTTAATATTAGGTCTTGCAAACAATCTTGATAACTATATTCCCCCTCGTTGCGTGTTTATAAGTTGACAGCGCAAATACAGTTCTTCGGTGTCGTCGATACCTATTTATATGTTGTTCAATTCAGGGCCTTATGTTATACAAATAAATCTCATAAATCAGTTGTAATTTCATTGGAAATGTAAAGCTTCGACAAAGCGCTCAATGCTCGCTGGTTCGATATTCCGCGACAATAGCGCGGTGCCGTCGCACAATGCTCGCCGCTCTGGATCCACGTCGCCGCATTGTCTGCCAGCTCTCGAACCTAATGGATTGCCACGCTGCTCCAACCGGTGATTTATTCTAATGCTGTACATGCTGAATATTGTCTTTTGTAACTTAGTGTAAAACAAATGTTCAAGTTTTAAGAGACACCTTAAATGCTCAGGCTCTGCGATATCCAGTATCGTTCATTAGGCACTTGATGGTTACCGAGGTCAGTTTTCGCATCTGCAATATAGGCGTATATTGTCATAGACAAGTTCGAGTTTTTTAATATTAGTTAAACCTGTTTAAAAATATTTATGTCGGCATATATGTTGTAACATAAAAAATATAAAACAAAGATACTGTTCTTAACGCATAGAACCATTCCATTAGGACTTAGAAATGTATTACCCTAGTTTACGACAGAAATCAAGAAATAAATCGACTAGGACACAAAGTGAACGCAACAGGGCGAGATAGACGGGAAATGATCTATCAAACGGGATGCAATCCGCGAAGGAAATTCGCCGAGATGTCGCGCCGGGTGGCTCAGAAATGACTGCTAACCTACTTGTACTTCCGATGTACCTAGTTTGCTATAAAGTATTGATAGAGCTCGATGGATAACTTGTTGACAGTTTGGAAAAGTTAGGAACAGTTTTGATTTGATTAAGAAAACTATTGTTTGGATTAGGATTGTTTGCAGAAAATATTCTGGTTTTAATTTTTAAATGATAATTAAAATAAGCTTTAACAAAACTGAGACTAAACTAATAAGTGGATGTACTAATGTAGTTCAAAATAATCAAAACTATTTATAGTTTTCGTAATAAAAATTGTATCAACTTCAGGAAAATAAAACTATCATAAAATAAATATACTTAAATTAATCTCATTCTTATTGATAAGCTTAAATAAAAGAAACTTGTTTGATAAGTACACATTGTACAATGTGACTTTACTCATAAAATTATTTTTTTCTCGTAATATCCAAAATAGCCCTTCCCCGCAGCCTACGTCTCCGTAAGTGCCACGCCACAAAGATAAATCTGATTTCCTCAACACCGCGCACCCCTTTTCTGGGAGTGATGGCTTTTCTTATGTATATACATTTTATTTCAATTTTTATTTTACTTCGGGCTTGTTCCTTATTATTTGCTCGATGTATTATATATTTTCATTTCAGTTCGTAATCGTGTGTTTCTGTTATAGGACATGACGCGGCAATCCATACCAGTGGCTACAAAAGGTGAGTGAATTTATTTAAGTGTAATATTTTGGAAATGGTGATCGCTGTTAGCCTTTCATTGCTGTTACAGCCTCACTAGAATTGCAAACGGATTTGTGTTTTTAGTCTATATTAGCTTAAAGTGCTCGTTCTGTAGGTTCGAAACCTAGATAGGAAACAATAGACTAATTTGAATTAGTCTCTACACCGATTTTGAAATCAGCTTTAAATTTAAATTACGCCTACAGAATATAATTTCTATGATGATGTTTTATGAACCATTGGCTTACCAAACTAAATATGGTATAAAATAATAATTAATTAATAACGGATTTGATCCGCGCACGTTTAAATATTTGTTCCGGTTCCAGTGATTGCAAAAGTCACCGCGATATGTCTACTGAGAGGCAAATGAAAAAAAAAAAGTTGTTAATATTCTTTGGATTCATATTGACTCGAAAATAAATGGTTCATATTGAATCGTCCCGTTCCAATGCACTACATCCTTTCAGTCTAGTCGTCGCGTCGTATGTAATTTATTTATCTAGATAGTTCAACTTTTATATACGATTTTATTGATAAATGACTTATCCGTGAGCGAAGTGAATTGTGTGATTGCTCCACGTGTAACGTTTATTGTTAAATTATATCATTAGCCTCAATGCAGCATGTCGTTTAGTGTTAAGTCCATGAATCATGAATTGTGACCGTTACATTGTCCTTTGTGCGCGTCTTTGAACTTACGTTCATGTAGATTGCACTGATTGTGTGGATTATGTATGGGAATAAAGGCGAAATCTAGTTTATCGCCAATTGTATGCATAGCATAGCACAGCATAGCACCTTGTGTGTATTTGTATTGTATTGTATTGTATTGTATCAGCCCATATACGACCCACTGCAGGGTGAAGGAAAACATCGTGAGGAAACCTGCATACCGTAGCGATTTTAAAGAATTTCTACGGTATGTAAGTCCGCCAACCCGCACTAGGCCAGCGTGGTGGACTATATGGCCTAACCACTCTCAATCGTACTCTCGATTGTAGAGGAGGCCCGTGTGTATTTAGAGCAGCTAAAATTATTTTTATAGTATAGGTACCGGCAAACAAGCAAAAAGGTCATCTAATGGTTAGTGATCTGACCATGAAAATCTACAACCGGATTTGTTACCGGTCCATTAAATCGGGAGAGGAGCGGGAAGGAAATAGGATGGGAAGAGGAAAGGGGTATTGGGCATTCGGCAATCTCACTCACTACCCAGTTTTGTATCAATATTTTCAAGGCAGAGGTTTTGCAATGCGGTTTGCCTACTATTGGAAAATGGGGACGAGCGGGATTGATGCATTAATGGGTTCTGAAGCAGATGGGATCTAGTCATTAGAGCCTCCAAACGCTGCTCGCCCTAATTGAATCCTTGAGAGTTGATCGCAAGAGGTTCTTGAACTAGACTAATTAATGTTTCTTTGGAAATCGATAACATTGTTGTTTGTATTTTATTATAAATTAATTGTTACGATAAATCTAATTTCTACGATTAATATTACTTATCCTGCTTCCATGTCGCTGATTTGTCACATATGAAAATAAACAACCAAATGGTTAGACTCAGCATTTTCGACAAAATCTTCAGAATGGAGGTACATGATTATGTCTGATCCGTTGTCTCGGCGTACAATCTCAAAAACCAAACTGTTATTTGCACGATCTGTGCCTTTGTTCTGTGAGCGAGTCGCACTCTATTTTAGCGTAGCTTTGTTCAAGCTTTGCGGATTGAAATTTGTGAACTGTCTGTTTCAGTGCTTTGTTTCATTGTTCAATGGGAAATGTACACCGTTTTCATACAGTATGTTAAGTTGAAAAGATATACTCTTTCAATTGTTTAGCGTGAGGACATGTGCTGGAGAAATGTCTGCAAAGATGTAGTTTTGCATTGTCAATAGATTTCATAATTTGTTAAAAAAAATACGTTGAGTCCGAATACGGAAGTACGTAGAAGTTTTAATAAAATGCTTTCCTCTTTTCTCCATCGACATACTTCGACTTCATATAAATAAGGTGATTCGTTAGATCATCCGTCGTTGTTCTGCCATATGGATAAAAAAAATATTTTATTAAAAAATACTATAGTAATGACCCGGAATTGATCTTTTTGTTGATAACATAATTCATTTAACAAACGCCCTCAATCTTGGTATCGTGACTCGGCTGAACATACTCGTAAAACGGTCGGCACGGTGGATGGGTCACCGAAGTCGATCGCTCCCAGCCAAATATTGATAGTGCTCGGGACCCAACCGTTGGTTTTCGTCACGCAAACTACGTCGATCGCGTTACGCATTTACTTAATTGTATAGTAGGGAAGTAAAATGTAAACCGATTGGATCCGTTTTTTTAGTGTAGTCATTATTGAGACAAGATATTGTACTTGATTTGGGTGACACTGAACGTGTTCGTAAAGTAATAATTGCGGTGTTTATATCAAAGAAAAAATAGTAACAGTATTTGCTTTGCATTATTAAACATTTTCTAAATCGATGGGTTCCCTTCATTATACTAGTAAATACCGACAAAGTTATTGTAGTTGGCAACGGGTTCGTGGTTTGACATGCCCGTAAGACGTGACCTAGTTACTCTATGTAGCTATTTTCTCAGATGTAACTTGAAGCCTTGTCACATAATACGTGCGACATCTTCAAACTCTGTGTGAGAATTTCTTTGGATTTAACAAAAGCAAACCGTTTTTCTTTATCATGCCTCAATCACTAAACATACACGGGATAATAACCGTATTATGCATCTCACAGAAAGGATTAAGATGATATTTTTACCTTTTAATTGCTCCGATTAAAAAACCCAAATGTGTTTGTCATTCATGACTCACAATGGTCAGGCTCGTCCGGGACGGTACCAGTATCTCAAAGAAAATCGACGTAAAGCGACAGCTTCGCTGTTGCATTTCGTTCGGTGGGTGGGATTACCGGGTGCCCAATACCCGTTTCCTCTTCCCAATTTAATGGGCCGGCAACAAATCTATGATCCAAGCGTTGTGGATATTCATGGGCGGCTGTGATCACTTACCAACAGGTGACCTGTTTGCTCATTTGCCAGATCTATGGCATAAAAAAAGGTACAATGTGCATTGCTAGTGATTGCACTGTAATCCAAACGTC
The DNA here is from genome assembly GCA_033459515.1 of Theretra japonica. Classification (NCBI taxonomy): domain Eukaryota; kingdom Metazoa; phylum Arthropoda; class Insecta; order Lepidoptera; family Sphingidae; genus Theretra; species Theretra japonica. Next base: position 15,153,915 of record CM065931.1, read on the forward strand.
AAGGTTCAGCCTACATATCACTGGATCAATAAGTTCATCTGTACGTGTTTCGAATACCAGCTCTTAAGTTATCTGTGCTTCAACGAATAATTGCCTGCTGCCTACATTACTAAATCCAACTCCCGGCTCTATCTAAAATTAAATATCAAAAAGAGATTGATAGTAATGTCTTGTCAATGTTCTTTCGAGTAGTGGCTGGTGGTAGGGGTTCGCTCGATTGTTTGTCGAACAGGTGGATAGATGGTTAAGCCAAATTCGGGTGCTTCGGCTTTGCAATATTGCACGAATTTTACGTTTGTGTTACTGTTGGAGTTGAATATTAAAATGTTATTGGATTGAATGGTAAATATTAGCTTTGGGTTTGTTTGTTTATTGAATTTCGGTATAGTTTTTGGTAGTCGGAAAGGTACCCAATCCATTAGACGAGTTTTTATTTGTTGAAATGGAGCATGATTGATATTAGCTTAGATAAAATAAAGACATAAAGTAAAATAATGTTGCGTGTTTATTCATTAGACCGTCATTTGATTCTTTGAGTTGGAATGGATATGACATTTTAATCGTAGTAAAATATTGATCACGAGATACAAATAATATTGCGTGTTTATATCTATCATATACTTATTTAATATTTTCGATACAAAGTACTAATAGGAAGTCAAGGATCATAATGTCCTAAAAGTTTATAAGTATCTGCCTTTATAACCGCACTTGCGACACAGTATGCGTGTTGTTGGTTACCACCAACCACTTCTACTATACCGTGTAATACCGTACACATACATAAATTCACACCTTTTTCCCAGAAGGGGTAGGCAGATGTGCAACTAGGGCACCCACATTTCGCCTTGTAATACCGTACACGATGACGGAAAATCCTTCATACTGACTTACGAGTATACATGGGTTTTGGATTTAGTATAAGTTTATCCAGGCCGGTGGCTGATGGATCCTCTGTTTAGATTGCACTGCAATTACCATAAGGTTAATTATTTTCGTAACGTTGTAGTCACAACAAAAAAATAATTATTATGATGTTGCAGAACGATTTGGTTTATAACATTACAAATGGCTGTTTGCCTGACGTCAACCCTTTTACTAGAATACTATACACAGCATGGTATTAATAAGTAATGACGATACGAGTATATTAAGTAGAGTATAGTATTCATGACAGAGTGATGGTCGTCGTTCCACTAGCCCCGTGTCACTGGCTTCGGTGTCGTGTCACACGTATTCACCGGAATATTAATTGACGGCATTCAATATTACCACTTTGTGACTGTTGGTTGATGTTCGATGCGCGTGTGGAAAATTGTTGAAGTTGTATGGGTACCTACGAAAGTAGCTTTTAGAAACTTTAGTGTTTGGGCCTGAAACGAATTGTCAAGGATGAAATTCGAGGTATTCCTTTTCTTACACACTTTTCACTTCAGTCTACTTAAAGGTTGGTTAATTATTTAAACCACTTTCCGTGACGCTACAGATAATAGTAAGTTGTAAAAAGGTCGAAACAAAACGGCGGAAGCGAGTATAAACACTCCGAAGTGCACAAAGTACCAATTAGCTGTGAAAATGTAAGCGAAGGGAATAGGCCGGTAATCGTAAATCGACGATTGTGTCGTCTTACACGTAACTGGTGCAATTTAATACACGACTGTGACCATAATCTTTCGTTTTGTGGGATATCTAAAAACAAGCAATATTTTACTGAAATGTTTAATAACTTTTATCATTACTATACTTATTTCAATAGTCGTCACAATGCTGAACTCGATCATCTCTATCGATTGAGTGTGATTAATTTTTTGTGTATCACGCTTGCCCAGTGCGGTTTTATAGACTTCAAATATATGCTTGAAATTCGTGTGGGGAACTCAACCATGAGATTTTCTCATAATGCTTTTAAGTTAACGTGAGTAATTATTTAATCATTTCAGTGGCAATTATTTCCTTAATAATATTCATACAACCTTACGCAGTTGTAATATGAACTTGGCAAATAATGTGACACATTCTTTTTATAAATAGTTAGTTAAAATTCCATACACTTTATACTACAACTGTTGCCATTAATCGTAGGCAAGTTTTCAAGTTCACGACCTGCCGCACTACTATTTACGACGATCGCATGTCTCCTATTGCTTCCCACATTATGTCACAGCGTTGCGTAAAGTGTATTTGGCAGCTGACGAGTGCCGGCAACGCGCTCCCGATACCCGTCCCACATTGAAGCAAACTTGTGGTCACTGCACTTATAAATAGACAACTGTGTGTTGACTTTGTTGTCGACTCTGGATTCAATAATTATTGATTTATAGCAATTTCGATGCAATTGCTTAGAAATTTTTACTAGATCCGTATCTCCCATGTAAATGACTGCGTATAATAAATAAAAAATGCTTGCGTATGTTGATACACGCTAACAAGCAACACACTAAAATATTTTAAAGACATTTTTACGTATATTTTTTTTCTTCTATTGCAAGTCGTCTATTCGAAGGGCACTGTACTTCACATTAGCTGCAACGTACGTAATTACTTCGCCGGTGTAAAAAAATAGTTAAGGCTTCCGCTCGCTTGTAATAAACAGTGGAACTAATAATTTCGTATTCAACAATTGAAAAAAAAAAGTATAACAAATTCTGTAGTGTGGCCAAGAACGATATACTTTGGCGGCTACTTACACAAAACTCGCGGCGTCATAATAAATTCATTGTCCCACCCTGGGAATGAGACTGGGCGACGCCGGCCCAACACATCGCACTCTTAATTCAACAATTACACTTTCCTACCTTTAATCTTTAATTATACAGCGGCCATTGTTCCATAGATTAGTCTTTGTGTAATTAAATTTATGCGTCGAGTTTCCTTTTGTCTTGTTATTATGGTTAACTGGAAACAGCTCGCTCAATTTGGCTTTGTAATGTTTTGCGAACTATTATGGGAAAATTCTCGCATTATGTCGTCATACGTACATATATAAACTTGGCTATTTATGCAAATGCCGTCAGAATGCAGCTTGAACTTCTAGTATTTTTTATTACTTGTTTTTTTTTTTTACCTGAATATTATAATAGTATTGATCCTTATGTCATGCTTTCATAACCTACGGTACATTGCGTGTACCACATAGTCGATATATGCGAACAAAGAGAAAATAATTTTAACGAACAGCTATAAGATTTTAAATTATCATCTTTGCGCTGAAAGACGCCAAAAGTATCATTTTAAAAATCATCCAGGATTGTCCTCTATTATTTACCCATCTGAAAAAAATTACGTTCAACATCTTTTAATAAAAAAAATATTAAAAGTTTATAAATCGTTAAATTCGATTCGAGAAATGGTCTTATTGATTGACGAAATATGACATTGTCGCTTGTATCCAAGTGGCACAAGAGCTGGTATTTAGCCGCCTACGCATTTCTCATGTCTGTGATTTGTTTCGCGGCGATTTTGTACCGGAAATCAATAACATGCCGTTTGTTTACAAACTATTTGTCTTTCTGGTAGTGGTAATTTGTCTGGACCAAGTAATGGCGAAAGTAATGTAAGAATAAGCCTTGCATTGTTTAAAAGGATTTGGACTGTTTTATAGTGATAGCAGCTTTTGCATCTGATTTCTATTTGCTGGTTCGCATCGCAATTTTAGATATGGTAACTACTAAACATTGCTATCAAAACAAAGAGACAGCATAATTAAATTCAGGTGGAATATTCTTCTCTTGAAGTGTCCTTAATCATACCGCATGACGTCACAGTTTTTTTGTCATCCAAAATCTTAGAACTCTCAAGTTCTTTTGTTCTTCAAGCTATTTGCTGAAGCCGAGTGCTCTCGAAGTATTGCGGTCAGCGGTCGACGAGACACGAAGTCTCAGGTCATATGCGACGATTCTATTCTCGGGTTGACCTTTATAAAAACTCGCCTCCATTTCCAACGGAGGAAGTGCGGATGTCCCGCGTGATATATGTCTTCCGAAATTCACAAGCTGTACATGTTGCCGTAGGTTATTTTAAGGTAATATATGGGAAGGCGAAAGGTCATGTTGCCAGTGTTTCGATTTTTTCTAGGTTTCTAGGCATATGATGTCTGGGGCTGGTCATGATTCAATTAAAGTTAAATAAATAAATGTAGTCTTTTCACAAATCCACTGCTCAGCATAAGCCTCTCCCCAACACTGGGATGATCTTCTGAAAATGAATAATTTGGCACATTATAATTTAAAATATGCAGTTAATAAGTTGTAGCAACCTAATTTGTATTATCGTATAAGATTTTAATAAAAAAATACAAATATATAATGGAAAAGTCGTGGGGTGAGTTTTACGATTTTTCCAACTTCGACGAAAATGTAGGATAAAATTTGCGTGGTATTTTTCCTTGTTTCGTGAAACTCGGAGAATGAATAATTAATCTCCCTGCATTTGTTATCACAACAAAAAAATGCTGAGCCTATTTCGGGGTTGGATGAATTTTACATGGGGCGGCCGCTGACTGCCGTTAGTTGTAGCTATAAGTGTGGGCCGGCTTGGCTGGCGGACAGTGCGCGCCGCGCCGCGTGCCACTACACCGGCCGCCGTCGCCCGCCACCTGCCGCCGCCGACCACCGACCACCACACAAATTCTAAATTAACCGATGGATCAAACAGTGCCGTGAACTTCAACAACAATGCCAGTTCTGTACGAGAGATGTGTCCAATCGAATTTGCAAGCACGCCGGGCGAGCGCGGGCCGTAAGTGCAATCACAACCCTCTTCACAACTCAATCTAATTCCGACCGTATCGGTGGTGCGTTAAGGTGCACATCAATATTGCAAGTGAAAGCTGAAGGGTCCGCCCTAGCCGCGTCTCGCATACTGATGCCACACGGCCGGGAAAGTTCTCCCGTTTTGGCAATCGTCAAGGCGCCGAGTTCAGCGGTTGACATTGCCGTGTATGGCTCCTCGACCTTCGTGCTACAAAGGATGTTGGGTTTGTTTTTATCAAGTGCATAAAATCCAACTTAAACATTGGTCGAAACTGGTTTAATTTATTGTTTTGTTGCCAGAAATGTTCACCAAGTTCCGTCCCTTTGTGTGTCTGGTCTTGTCGTTTCACAATATTCAATTAAAAAGTACTTTTTTCATGTTAAGTTGCGACTTGTTTGAAACTTTGTCATACTTTGAGTAAGATACGATGTTCAAAGGATGGTTTCTTGGTTTTCTATTTTGTGGAATTTGTTTATATCTTCAAGATATTTTGCGTCTTTTTCAGCCTATGGAAAGAATTTTCTTTTCATTTTTACATACAAGCTACTTTCAAACACCGCCAAACCCTTTTATAATTCATGGATTCAATATCGCACGAGCAATAACTACTTCTAACCCCCGCGTGAAAAGTTCAACGTTCCGCAACAACAATGAGGCGATCGGTCAAATCGTCCCACGTGTCTTGAATTAGCGCTGATAGTTTTTGTTTACGGCAGTGTTGGAGTAAAGCACAGGCGAGTGGTGAGTCAAACGGTACGGCCGGTGTGGGCGCTGGCTAACGACCCAAGACACTTAGTTCATATCGTGTTATTTATACCATTCATATTGCAGGGTTAATGATGTGAGAATCATTTTGATTGTCTTGAGGTTTGATTGCATTATATTAGCGTTGCTAGGTGGACTAAACATCCCACTTATATTGTGGATTAACTTGGTTATATGTCTCCAAATAACTTTGAATATATAACTAGTTATATACAGTTTTAAAACATATTTGCGTTATCAGATGTTTTGTCTTGTTCGCTCAAACTGAATTCAAAAGCCTTTAGAAAAGGGCAAAACTTTCGATATCTACAATAGGTTATAAAACTGTCTATGAATAAGCCCATAAACATTTCGAGTATATCCTATCCCACACCTTTTTGTACTATATCTACGTTAGTTGGTTCCATGTTTTTTGTGATCATCAATTTATGAAAATTGAAAATGTGATTAAGATAATTTACCCCCCAACAGTCAGAGGATAGAGGTATAGTTAATGTGCTCAACGTTAACTATAAAACATGTGTCCAAGTTTCTGTAAATCTTCAGGCAGAGACCGTGTGGATGGATGGCCATAGATTCTATAACAAAGCAGGTACAAAAACGAATAATGATTTAATATTGGATTTTAAATACGATTTATAAGTGACCCACAATATAAGACAGGCCACTGAATAGCAATCCCCACAGTTTTCCATCGACATTTATTATGAACAAAACTTTTGGACATTTTTACATTGAAAGACTTTAATAGCGTTTCAATAAACTCAGCTATTACATACAAATGTCTAAAAGTAAACACATATAATTTTGTAAACACATGTAATTTTGTAATGGTTTCCGATGGCTTTTACTGAACCAACAAAAGGAAATTGTAGCGTAAAGCCTAACAAAATTATACTAATTTTACATAACCGTGGTGTACGTTAGAACTGTTTATCGGAACGTGAGATCTCGTGCTTCCGACGTGTCGTGAAATGTTGTCATAATTAAATATTTTAATGGGAAAATTAATATTGTTTGTTATTCTCAAAGGCTGCAATTAAAATAATAAATGTGTTTGTACGAGTAAAGTTTTTTGCGTTCAGTACTCAGTCTTTGAAGTTATAGCACTATAAGATTATGTGAAAAAGTGTAGGAAAAGTTGTGATAATGTGTAGATTTATTTTATTAAAGTGGCCGTGTTTATATTTCAGGGTCAGATTGTGAATGTTTTGCTTCTGTAATAGTAAATCATTGAAAGAGTAGGGGAGGCAGAGTATAGAGATTGTTGGGTTTATGTATTGGTACCCAAAGACAATTTTTATACTGGATAAAAATATAAATTCATTTTGTGAAAGTCTAAGAATAAAGATTTCTGCTTTCTAATGTCAGTGCTTACTCTCGAAATATTTATTTGGACGTGGTCGCAAAGGTCCTGAGATCTGGTACAGGTTGAATATAATTTGCGCGCTCGTTCCTTCATGCAATTTGATTCGCCACAGTCAATATTCCCGTGTGCTGGGTTAGGCAAGGTTAATTTGGTTTATGACTGAAGCAGTTTGTGCAACTTGGTAAAACTTGTCTGTTTGTGTATGCCATACAAAGCTAATTCAACATAAATATAAACATGACTTTTTTTTTTTGGTTAGTCAATGGATATTGGACAAGTTCAAACTATTTTTGTCTATGCTATGGGGAGTCTAATCTGTTAACTAGTGGAGGTTTTTCGAGGTAGTAGTAATATGCTTATGTTTTTGATATTTTTTCTCAATTTATTTGTCAATAAAGAATTTTTCGCGACGTGATACCTACGGACTTGCTCTTCTTTATTTTTAAAGATGAAAAGATATTTTGTAGTTGGTATTCCTGTGAGAATTAAAACCAATATCGCGGCAAGAATCAAACCTACATTGATAATTCAACCAGAAGCACATTACGTGTATTCTGACATGCGAGTAGTTAGGAAACGGCCCAACGGTTCCGCGCGATAAGTGCGGGTTCTAGTCCGGGTCACGGCGATAAATCTCGCCATTGTGCGAGCGGTGGTAAACAGTGGTACCGTTTCAGACCTGAAATTCAACTGCCTACGTACCGGTTTATGTTTAAAGACGGATAGAGTTGCATTGTTTTGTTTTTTTAGTGGTCGATTGTTGAGGTTTTATTATGGTGATGCTACTTGTGACGTGTTTCTGAAAGTGTGTTGTTTAAATGTAATGGACATTGGTGGTGGAGTGTTTCAAATGTGAAGAAATGTTTTTGAGTGGCGGATGATGTTTCAATTTGTTTAATGAGCCTTCTTAGAGCTTTCATATCGATGGCAGGTTTGACCGATAGATGTGTGATATGAAAATTTATCGGTCTTAAACCTGTATTTAATTTGTAGAAGTTTGGTAATAAAAATACACTTTTTCTTTATCTTCTCTATTTTGAAATCTCAAGTCTCTGTATGAATTTCGGGTTGAGAATAAAAAATAGCAGTATAATTTATTATACTCCACTTATAAAAGATTGTGTTCCTCTTGTATTGTCTCGGTTCGCGAAACTCAAAAGTGTAGCGACGTCTGAAAGCCACACCAGAATACAAATCAAGACGAATATGAAAACTGCTACCGTAAAACGGGAACTTATGTTTTCTGAGTGAGGATATCTGCGTGATTTTTTAATAGAATATATCTTAGGTATATTGTGTTGCGGTTGCAATTTATGTAAAGATTTTACTAACATTTTCATGAAAGTTTAAAAAAGCTGTGTTATAACCTTATTTTGAATTAATTTTTTGTTTAGGGTCTTATGCAAATTAAATAATGCGTGTTTTATGAGTACCTCCTTAGCCTCTTTGGTTTAGCGAAGTCTTAGGCTATTTCATAAGATCAAGCAACTGTATTACATCCATCTATCGTTGGAATTTATAGGTGTTTGTGTACATTTCCGTGTCTGAAGAGTGAACAGTGATAAAATATTGTCTATCGTCATACCAACCGTCGTCAAGAGAACCGTTGTTATGCGCCATTTTTACAACAGACGTGATTCTGCTGCTACTGCTACCCTTTTATATATTTTTTGTTTTTGTTTTTTCTTCTTTGTTTTTCTGAGATGCTGTGACTGTGACGTTAAAAAGTTTAGTGATTCACATTTAGGCTTTGACAAGGAAACATAACCTCGTCATTTGACGGGATAGTCCGCTTCTATTTTTCTTTTTGGTGGCGATGTTCGTGAATGCATTGGTTCAGTGGTTAAACTGTACTGCAGGTTCATAAAAATGTTTACGGCGGGCAATTAAAGAAAGTATCGAGTCGGAATGCATGAGGCGTGTGTGGGTGGCAAATGATGTATGTATGTTGGGAATACCAAGGAGTAATTTATTTTTAAAAGTTGTATGGAGCAGATATTTCACATGGCAAGCCTTGTAGAAGAGAAAAGGTAGATAGATAGAGCATGATGTAAGATGAGAGACGCATTGTTGATGTGTCTAAGGTGCACGTGTAAATTGCGAGAGTGTCAGTTTGATTTCTTTTTCAGGCAATTACCCATGTGAAAAAAGATAAATAAGATTTAAATTATTAGATAACTAAATCAAAGAACTGATAAAACATTCAGTTTTATAAGGAAAAGTAAAATTTATCAAAGCGCCTATGGGTGTTACAGAAAACAGGATTAGGACGGAAATTCCGCTAGCCAAATATATACCTTTTTGCAGTTCATGTATTGGGGCTGACTAGAGCATTTGATATTCAAATATCATTATACACATACATAACTACACACACGAGCCCACATTGCCAAGTTCATGCGGGGCCCATTGAACTGTCATGTGTTATCGATCGGCGAGTACCACCGGTGCGTGACGTCACACTCCTACATATTTGATCACCTCGTGGGACAAAGGCCCGCCCACTTCCCACCACGGCAATTAACCAAACAACGTCGTTTGATTGTCCAAGACTGCTGTAATCGCTCCACCATTAGTTCAGCTTTCGATTTTGCTTCAGTCGGATTGTCGATCTTGTGCAGTTTATTTCATGATCTATTGTTGTTGGAACTCTTAGAATTTTTTATTGAATTGTGGATATCTTGTAAGCGATATGGTTGTTTGTGTTGGTGTCATTTAATGAGAAAAGTGTCGTCAATATTTAAACCGTAACATGTATTTCCAGTTTAAGTTTAAGTGTGCGATAAATGCTAAATGATCCAGGTCAAGCGCATTCGAATTCGTCATTTTAAAGTTTTTATGTGCATTGCGCACTAGCATAGCTGATACGAACATTGTCGGTGGCCGCAGCGAGTAGTGTACTGCGCATGCGTCACGTCTCGGTTCATTGCCTTGACTGCGGAAAGACATCCTAATATGGCGGGCACAGGATTGCCTTGCGCCGACGCACGCCGCGACCATTCCCACCGGCCGCTCTATCAAGAGCACATGTCTAGCATGATGTACGACTGTGAGGGACGAGTATAATGTGCTGCTCGTGGTTGCGGTGCCGGCGGCGCGTCGCCGACTCCGCCGACCACAACGCCGCCGCAGAGGCTTTTGACAAAAATCACTTGCCCAATGAAACCAGTGAGGACCTTCCGCCGGCGACACGTAAGACAGATGTATACCGCACCATATACACTCGGCCGTTAGTGGTTCTGTATCGCTTTTTGCACTGTTTTGGTTGCGAGCTGGTTATGTTTTTTATCGAGCATTTTCTAATGTATCGCGTCATCGCATGATTCATGGACTTGTTTAGGAGTTTCACTTTAGGCACTAGTATATTAAAATCCTTAATAGGCGATCTTACATGGCTCACTGCGTAAATGACATATATCTTTGTTGCCCATTTGGTATTTGTCTGAAACGTGATGAATTTATGTTTCAGCGCCATCTCGCGTGACGCGCAACAATCAGATGCGGCTGTCGAACGCGGGCGGCGCGTACACGAATGGACACGGGGGCGACACGACGGGGCGGCGCGGGGCGGAGAACGTGCCCCCTCCGCAGCAGCCGCCGCCTCAACAACCCCCGCCTAACCCCCGGGTCACACAACAGGTGAGACAAAACCAATGATGGGGTTATAGCACCCGTTTCCTACGGCATTCACAGACATTTGCAATAAGGATAGAAATTTACCATTCACCATTTCTGAAAATTCCTTGCGAAGTGAGGAATACGGTAATTAATGGGTCAAAAGGACCATCTCTAATAACTATTGAAACTGATATTACGAACAGCTAACTGTAGAACACATAGTATACATAGATGGAGTTAGTAGACTGTCAAAGCAGATAATTACTGCCTGCTAGAAATGCACACCCCTACCTATATCCTAATCCAGTTACAATAATTTAAATTTCGTCATATATAACCTGTTCCGTTCCTCCCTCCCATCCTTGCAGCCTCCAGCATCAGGCGGGAGATCTCGTGCCGGCAGCACGCCGAGCGCGGCGTCAGTGCCCCAGGGTGTACTGCAACCATACCTGCCCGTGCAGCGACGCAACCAGAACTTTAAAGCGGTCCTCCCCTTCCTATCCTTAACCCTTTGACCTAGCCATTAGTTGTTTAAATCTGTTCTCCTATGTTCCTAATACTATGCTTTTTTTCAAATAGACAAAAACGTCATGAACCCTTATTGGTATCACGAATGATAGATAGTTCCAAAGATCGTGGGTTTCTATCTGGCTCAAAGGACCAAATTTTAAGTGATAATGCAGCCCCATATCACGTCTTGCGGCGTGAAATGAACCTGGCAAATTATTGGTTGCAATAGTGTCTTCTGTACCTACCTCTGTGGAGTGTAGAGGGCCTATCTATACCTGTACATATGTAGGGAGATTCGTTATGGTGGCAACTGTTCCGATTCGAATATCATTAATTACTTGCTAATGAGATACAAATTAATAAAAACATGTGTAATCATAATTTGATTGAACTATAGTAGTGTCAAGTGTGTTATTCCAATGATGTGCATTTGTCACGAGAGTTGATGTTGGCTCATGTGCCGCGGTACAGTTCACGGCGACGACGGTGGGCGGCGCGGTGTCGCGGCCGGCGGGCGTGTCGTCCACGGTGTCGGTGCCGCACGCCGTGGCGTCGGGCGCCGTGCGCCGCTCCAACGTCGTCAAGGAGGTGGAGCGACTCAAGGAGAACAGGGAGAAGAGGAGGCAGAGGCAGGCCGAGCTTAAGGAGGAGAAGGTGAGGGCATACGATTAGGCATTATTTAAGTAAAAGGCGCTTATTCTGTATTTGTTACACACAAAGCATTCGGTCTTTTTATTACCCGACACCTAGTATTGTATTGTATTGTATCAGCCCATATACGACCCACTGCAGGGCACGGGCCTCCTCTACAATCGAGAGTACGATTGAGAGTGGTTAGGCCATATAGTCCACCACGCTGGCCTAGTGCGGGTTGGCGGACTTACACACCGTAGAAATTTTTTAAAATCGCTACGGTATGCAGGTTTCCTCACGATGTTTTCCTTCACCGTTAAAGAGCGTGGTGATTGACTATCAATACACACATAACTCCGAAAAGTCAGAGGTGTGCCCTGGGATTTGAACCCGCGACCACCGTGAACATGTAGGCAGCCGAGTCTGGTCCGATACCACGAGGCCACCACGCACTTACCTACCTACGCGACACCTAGTATCTGCTGCTTAATATAAAATATCCGAAGCCCAGTTTTCAGTATTCGGTAGTGGCTAAAATGGCGAGGAAAAAAAATAGCCAGGAAAATTGAGTAGCTAAGTGTTCTGCGCGAGATTTAAGAGTTATGTGAAACCTAACAATCCGCTTCGGGTCAGCATTTTGGATTGAAAATGACTGAAAAGCTTGGTTTTAGACACATAAAAGGATAAAATAGCGTTGACACAATCCATTGTAAGCATAACACCAGGTACAAAAATGAAGAATAGTACTTTATATTAATCATGTTATATTATTTAAAGATATTATTTTTGTAGGAAGCCCTGATGAACATGGATCCTGGCAATCCGAACTGGGAGTTCCTGGCAATGATCCGAGAGTACCAGAATAGCATCGAGTTCCGGCCGCTCACGGGCAACGAGCCGGTTGAAGACCACCAGATCACAGTCTGCGTCCGAAAGAGGCCGCTCAACAAGAAGGAGAACGCTAAAAAAGAGGTAAGTCAACAATAAACACCCAATAGTCACATCCATATCCCAATAGTCACATCCTAACCCCCACATTAAGATTGAATGTTGTGTCGTGTATCAAAAACTACAAAAGACCTTCAGGCTCACAAATCCTCAGAAATAATTGTCAGTGGATCACAAACATTTGAGCCAGTGCGGGGATCGAACCCGCGGCCTGTATCTAACTAATGCAGTATCTAACTAATGCAGTCAGTATTAGATTACGAGTATAAATGCGTATTGTTTATATTCTAAAAACATATTTCAAACAATGCGTTGAATTGTTTTTTTTTTTTATTTAATTTGTAGTTCCATATTTCGCCACGCGCCAATAGATTTTAAATGATTTGTAGTCGTACTTTTGCTACGCTTTCGACGAAACCGACATTGTACGTAATTTTCTGAGAACTCTAGCTGACATTGTGAGGTTAAAATGTCATGATGCACCTATTTTGCAATGTGTCTAAATAGAACGATGATTGTATGCCTGATTAGTTTTCCCTACGCTCTTATTATGCCGGATAGTGTAATTGACCACTTGTGTCGTCAGCCAATGAATCATTAATTAATAGTTGATTCAACTGGGTCCTGCGCGAGGACATCTTTGTATATTTCTTTTTTAAACTGACGCATATCGAAGAGAGTTATAATATAAATTTGTAGAGATTAATCAGTAAGAAATTCATTAGGAATTAAAATAATTGGGCCGCTCTTTAAATACACCAAAGCGGCACATAAAAAGGGATATAATGATGTAATACTGTAAGTTGGGCTGAGAAGCTAGTTAGGTAAACTGTAGTTGGCATCAGTGATACTCCTACCCACCCTTCCACGTATTGTGCGTGAACTTATGTATAAAAATAAATTGAGTGAAAATAACCTTGTCTCATGTTTTGTCACAGCCTACGTCATCGGTATCCAGGTATGAGATACTACACGAAATAAATAACAATGACACCCTTCGCCTTGTGTTTTCAGGTGGATGTAATAAGCGTGCCGACCAAGGACCAGATGATAGTGCACGAGCCCAAGAACAAAGTGGACCTCACCAAGTATCTGGAGAACCAGAAGTTCCGCTTCGACTACGCCTTCGACGACTCGTGCACCAATGAAGTTGTTTACAAGTATGTAGCGTTTTGTTAAAATATTAGGCTTAACAATTTCAGACCTTTTTGTTCACCTATAAAAACTTATTAAATAAATAGAAACTTTGAAGTATTGCGCGCAAAGAGATATAGTTAATTTAAAGTTCTAGAGCCCTGAAGTTCGTCATATTTGTAGTGGTATGCATGAATATAGTGTTTTTGTTGATACAGGTACACGGCCAAGCCGCTGGTGCAGACGATATTCGAGGGCGGCATGGCGACGTGCTTCGCGTACGGACAGACCGGCTCCGGCAAGACGCACACCATGGGCGGAGACTTCCAGGTACACAACATAATAAAATACATTTTATAACCAATATATAGTAATATGTAACAATACGTACGCCTGGAGGGTCAGGCATGTCTAGATTGAGATACCAAGGCCAGCTAAACAAGCGGTGGCTTGATATCCTCAAAGAATATAATTATAGCCGATGCTTTTGCTGAGGATGCTAGAAACTGCACGAGATAGCGGACATTTAGTAGGAAAATGAACCTTGGCACTAGGTGGTAAGAAAGAAAGTTAAATTAATTCGCTATAGTAAGATGATTTTATAACGGTATTGTTGTTCCGTAGGGCAAGACGCAGGACTGCAAGAAGGGCATCTACGCGATGGCTGCGCGCGACGTGTTCGCCTACCTCAAGTCGCCCAAGTACAAGCCGCTCAACCTCATCGTCTCCGCCTCCTTCTTCGAAATATACTCCGGGAAGGTATGCTGATAAATCATTTTTACTAACAATCTTATTCTATTGTAAGGTAGGTAAACTATATCTTAATGTAAGGGGTAAGTCTCTGGAATGGTCGCCGTGGAACTCGTTTAGAAGTCAGTGGTCAGTTGTAAATATACTCTCACTGACTGAATTATTACTAAGGTTTTTGGATGTCAAGTGAATGAATGATGTCATTTAATTGGGCAAGAATGTTGGCTACATTTTGACATCTCACGGCAAGTTTAATCACATGTAAATTTAGTGTTGATTTGTGATTCGCTACTTTTTATGGATAATTTAGGCGGAAGGAAATTAATAGGAAAAGTCGTGTTGGCTGAAAAAAAATTATTAGCTAATCTGTTACAGACAGCACCGTCGGGTTAAGGTTTCCCATTTACGGTCTCGGCAAACAGTAGGCGGGACGTTATGCTGGCGGGACTTTCTAAGTCTATAGTTATGATTGTAGGCAACTTATAGTAATATATATATATATATATGTGACTATAAGATGTCTTATATTGTAGCAGTATATCAAGTGTAATGTGTTGGTGGCAGGTGTTCGACCTGCTGGCGGACAAGGCCAAGCTGCGCGTGCTGGAGGATGGCAAGCAGCAGGTGCAGATCGTGGGGCTCACGGAGAAGGTGGTGGACAACGTGGACGAGGTGCTCAAACTCATCCAGCACGGGAACGCCGCCAGGACCTCGGGACAGGTGACCATACACACGATATATTTATAGAAGTGGACTGAGTGGCATGTAGAGAGCACGCGAGCCAGGCCTATTTATGATTCCACAGTATCGTGGATGTCAACCCATTTTGTTCAACTTATTTAAATTTAGTAGAATTAGACTTTTAGTGCCATCATAAAATTCATGTGATTCATGGCCTGACCGTCATTGAGGGGCTTATAAACAACAAACAAGTTTTGAAAGTCCTTTCATTCATGACTCAGCATGAATAGGCAGGCTCATCCGGGGCGGTACTACTGTCTCACAGGAAATCGACGTAAAGCGACAGCTTTGCTGTCGCGTTTCGTCCGGTGAGTGAAATTGCCGGATGCCCAATAGCCTATTCCTCTATCCATCCTTTTTCCTTCCCGCTCCCCTCCCAATTGGACCGGCAACACAACCATGATCCGCCGTTGTGGATGTTCATGGGTGGCAGTGATTAATTACCATCAGGTGAACTGTTTGCTTGTGTGCTAGGCCTAATCAATAAAAAAAAAACAGGTATCCATAAGCGAATTCAATTGTATTCGTAATTCTATTTGTAATTGCAACTTATATTTCATTGTCTTACTCAGTTCAGGAATTCATAGTTTTCCAGTTAGAAATCGCTCTGTTGTGTTCATCATTCATAAAATTGAAATAACTTTTTTGCAGGTATAGTTTGGTGAATATGTATGGTGTAGCATGAGTGTGACACGTGTGTGTTGGTTGCAGACGTCAGCGAACTCGAACTCGTCGCGGTCGCACGCGGTGTTCCAGATCGTGGTGCGCTCGCCCGGCATGCACCGCGTGCACGGCAAGTTCTCGCTCATCGACCTGGCCGGCAACGAGCGCGGCGCAGACACCTCCTCCGCCAACCGACAGACGCGTACGTACTCCATGCACTACTGAACCTCGTGGCCGCACCCGCCACCAACAACAACCTGCACTTACGACAGCATACAAGACCATGACACATGAACATGATGATTGACAACACGTCCACTAGTCATCATCATCACTATCATCCTCGTCAGCCTATTGCAGTCTACTGTTGGACACAGGCCTCTCCCAAGGTACGCCACAGAGCTCGGTGTAAGTGTAGGTAAAAGAAAAAGGTTCTATATCTCGAATTATCATGCCCTGCAGTATATGGACTGGTATATAGTACATTGCTGTAACATATATATGAACGCTCTGTTATTCTGTTGTGCAGGCATGGAGAGCGCGGAGATCAACAAGTCCCTCCTGGCGTTAAAGGAGTGCATCCGCGCGCTGGGCATGAAGGGCAACAACCACCTGCCCTTCCGCGTGTCCAAACTCACGCAGGTGCTGCGAGACTCCTTCATCGGAGACAAGTCCCGCACCTGCATGATCGCCATGATCTCGCCCGCCATGTCCTCGTGCGAACACTCGCTCAACACGCTCAGATATGCTGACAGGTTGGTGTACACTTTATTACGGTGCAGCAAGGGTTGTTTTATAATGAATGGTTGAAACATCTAGCTGTAGCCAGTTCAAGCTACTTTGCATTAAGGGGTGAATGGGATAATATGGTTTTCTATACATTTGTATGTTTAAAATGTATGTTATTGACAATTAAGTGAATGCACCAGACATAACATCAATTATAATCATAATTCTTATCGCGTTTGTCCGACCTAAAAAAATTAAATTTCTTTGGACATACATCATAAGATGCCCCGCAATTCTTATCTTCCCCCTCATTTAGTTAGATAATCGCGTTGTGAATTTAGCTGTTATTAACGTGTGTGTTTGTGCGTATTACAGAGTGAAGGAGCTGGGCACGATGGACCCGTCCCGCCGCGCGGACTCTCCGCTGGCCGACGTGGACATGGAGCCCGCGCACGACGACCTCGCGCATCTGCGCTCACTCAACGTACGTACTGCACTACAGTTTTATACTTGTTACTTTTACTAGCCAGGCGACGTCATTGCAATGCACCGGATTAGTGCACTGCGATCTTAATAACCATCCATCGAAATAATATGCTTGTCTGATTGAAACCCGATCAAAGTCATAGGCAGAACCCGATGTATAACGTAATATTTGTGTGTGTTACTGTGGCAGGTTTCGCACCCATGGTGGTCGCTATCCGGACAAATTAGAATTTCTAGCAAAGAGTATAAGTGTGAGTTGCAATCAATTTGTCTTCAGGAGGGCGACATGTCGGCGGAGATGTACACGTTCCACGAGGCCATCGACGAGATGCAGCGCGCCGAGGAGGAGGTGCTGGACAACCACAAGGCCATCTCCGACTACCTGCAGCACGCGCTGCAGCGCTGCAACCAGCTGCTCAGCATCACCAGGGACGTGGACTACGACCAGGACGGTGAGTTGTGACCGACACGTGTGACTCGACAACATGAATATCATGTGTATTGTTTGTGGTGTTCATTTGTATTTTAATTGTTGTTTTGAGGACTTGTTGTAACAAGTAATTTGACCATACATTAAATTTCATGTAAGGTACCAAATATATTGGGATGATGAAATGGAAATTATGGTCAGTCACTTGATTCAACTAGGATAATGTTGTTTAGTAACGTCACGTAACTTTATCTCCTAAAATATTAGTAGTTTGTATATGTGTATGTGTTCGTGTTGCAAGTTTGTGGTACAAGTGTAGGTTGCTAGCTACGCTGCATGTTGCAGATGTGTGGCCCTCTCAGCGCAAGCGCGTGCGCTTCCTCGCGAGCAACGGCGTTGGCACGCGACGTCTCAGGATGTTAGGTGTGGCGCAACCGTAACACGCAACATTGTTACAACATGTATCATAGCCGCGATCATGCGCGAACGCTTTGAAACGTTAATGCCAATGCTGTCGCTCCTAATGGGTCGGATAGGTGTTATTAACATGAGGCTGTGTTCAGATTAACGGACTATTTTATATGTACCAAGACAACACAAATTTGCTCATAAATCCATTTTTTTTGAGTCATAAAATGGTTTATTAAAACTGCAGAAATCGATAATATTAATACGATGATTAATAATATAATTCAAATAAAATGTGTTTGTCTGTTTCGTTTTTATTTGACCTATTGATGCAGTTTGTACATCTTCATTTAGTTTCGATTTCGGACTGTATCGGACTAAATACGACGTAATAAATTTTGTATTTAAGTTGGTAGCGTTGATCTGGAAATAGTCTTGAAAAACTATTAAATTAAATAATCAAGCAGTCATGAAATTAACAAAACAATCGTCATCATTATTGGAATACTTTATTGGTATGATTATTTGAAGTTTATTTATGGGTTTAATTTTATACAGGCTGGGCAACTAATCGAAAGTACTTATAACTGAATACAAGTTAAAATCAAAGGATGGTCACATATTTGCTTAGAATAAAATAAGTTATCATTTGTGCTATTTTTGACTAACTTACGACACAGTACATTGACCTGTGTTTAATGGTATATTTTATATTTGTAGCGTACGCGACACAATGGGAGGAGCTACTGAACGAGCAGCTGGCCGTATTGGCACAGTCGCGCGACCTGGTGGCAGAGTTCCGCAGCAAGATGCAGCAGGAGGAGCACATCTCGCGCCGCATCCAGCCGCGCCACTAGCGCCGCACGCACCGCGCGCCTGCGGACGCCGACCTAACTACGCACGGACGCCACGCCCACAGCCAGGCAACGCAAGCTAATGTACGAGGCGATCAATATACTGCGGCCTTCGCGGTAACTTCTATTATTTATGTTGCTCTTAAAGCCTCCCAGCGAGGCAAATTGTTTTGGTCTCTCATGTTATGTATCGTGCTTCTCGGCCGCGCTGTTTGTTTTCTTGCCGTTTGTACAAACCGTAACTTTTTCGTTGTAACGTGCGCAGGAGCCGTGTTCCTGTCCGGTGTGTGGTCGCACTCGCGTTCGCGTGCGTACTTGCGGGCGATATGCGTATCGTATCGAGTCACAACTTGAGATAAACGTGGGAAATTCAGTGTGTGTATAAAAATAATAATTAATCAGTATTGAGAAATTAAAAATTCAGTGTTCGATACGTTAACGGAACGTGTGTAGCTGGCCTACTGTTTGAACTGCTTGTACACTTGTTTTGCAATCGACCAAGTTGTGACGGTATTTTTTTTTTCGATATTTTATCTCTTAATGCTTAGTATAGAATATCGACGGAACGATGTGGTATGTGAGACTGTTTACTATAGGGGATGAATGCACAAACTAGACTCGTCTGTTTGTAAATGGAAGTTGGTTTTGAGATAAAGAATATTCTAATACCTGCAATGTCGATAGTCGACGCGGAAAGTATATAGACAGTTCTATTCAATACGATTCAGTTGAATGACTTACTAGTGTTACGCGACTATCGACATTAGAGACAAAGGTCGTGGAATATCGATAGATCGTAATTTTATCGACGTTCTACTACCTCGAATAATCGACTTGTGAATCCTAGATCAACGCAAGATGGTGCGATACGTTAGTTTCTTAATTAAACTGAGTTTTTCTCGAGCCTTAACCCTGACATTTTTTGAGTATGCATTTAACTCCGCTAATGGCCTATAACGTCTAAAAATGTAGATATTTGTATGAAAATTTGGATACATGGAAGTACAAAGATACAGTGAGGTGTGTACCAGTGTCGCGTTTACCTTCATGACATATGTGCGGTTGGTGTTGTCTATGGAATACGATAATGTAGAAATACTCGGATCGTTGTGAAATATAATTGTTTAACATTTATATAACGCAATACTATTATAGAACTGTGTGTCAGGCAGGAAGATAGACTGGATTATAAAATAGTTTTTTTATTAATAGATATTTATTGCCGAATTTATCGATACAGTAATCGTTGTAACCAATCGATATATTTATCGATGTTGTTGGTTGAATACATTAATGCCACACATTAGATACGATAAAGACTTCAATTTTCCTACCTTTCATACAGTGTCATTATTTATATATGTATAATTGATAGAGTTAAAGTAAATACGATATTCCTCCATAATATTTGTGTTGAAACGTAATTTGGGTTTGCTGCTGACCCGATGTCGGCATGCAAGTGTTGAGGATTCCTTGTGATTCGGACACATATATTTGCCATGTCGCTTGTTACTGCTGCCGTCGTATTGAATGTCCATTTTCAGGTTATTAAAACGTATATTTACGGACAAAACTATTATTAATGGGAGCTAGTTATCAACATAAGAACCCTATGTGACTCTAGAAATTGACTTGATATTTTATTACAAGTGTTTTTTGTGTTTAGCTAGCTCCTCGACTGTAATCAACTGTAACATTAAATTAAACATCTTGTTTTTGGAAATATAATTGGTTTAAAATAATTTTTGGATTTTTATGTATCGGAAGTTGCGGCATTCCTTTAGACGAGATGGAAATATGATTGAAGGTATTGAAAAATTGAGATGATTCGTACCAGTAATGTAAGTTAGTGCTGGATTCGCTGTTGGCAATTTGTTGGCCTCAAACATTGGCGCTTAGTGTTCTAAAGCACAGTTTCGGTTTGCCAATATTGCCAGTAATTCAGTATTATTACTGAAATGAACAAAAACTATATTAGATCTTTAATTACAAATATACGTTTAGCAGAGTATGCAAGCGTGTTCTTTACCTTTCTACTACTGAACCCGAGTATCTTTCTACTACTTTCGAGTGAGCGTGGAATTAATAATTTCACGATAATGTTTCATGAATGAGTGTCTGTGGTTTTAAACCTGTGTAGTTGTCGATTCTTGTATCGTCTATAGAATACGTTGGTAATGAATGCAAAGTTGTCGAAGATAATGAACAATTCAGGAATGTCACAGTTTCGTTCTCACACTCAATATAGTGTAGGGAAAAAAAATCGAGTTATCGACATTTTATATATTATCTCTCGTGAACAAAGCGAGATATCACGTGAATTAGATGTCTTATTATACTTGTATGTTCCTTGGTATCCTCTTGTAAACTGTACGAATTATATATTCGATGGTTTTTATATCTATCGACTTCTCCCGTCCTTTTCACTCTATACACTGTTTGGTCGAATGTATGGATGTTTTGCCGGCAGTAGCAGCTGCGTTGGCGGTGAAGTATGAGACGATTGCTGCAAACTGTGTGTGGTCTCTTTCTCTCAATATATTGACAGACAAAGACAGAAAACCAGTTTGCGTTACACATTGACAATGCTTAGCACAGTCTGTTTCTACGTATGTGTTTGTCGCTGTCCCTTTCTCTTATGGAATAATTACTCGAAGTAAAGACGAAAGGAGGAAACTAAAACTATATCGAATCACGAGAATCAGGCGCCGAGGGTTTTGGCCTTTATAAGAGTTATTGATTTTTGTTTGAAAACGCACGGCTATGATGTGCATTGGATGCAAATTCACAACCCTGAATACGATCCACACAATCAGTGTAGGACATCGACAACAACAAAGCTTATTTTAGCGACATTTCTCGACTATCGCGGCTTATAGGGTTACGACACGTAGTTAAATTAATCGATAGATCGCGGTTTCGACTATTCGTTGGCAAGCTCTAATCAATTCGCTTTGCGGAGAACTAACTATAGCGATGGAGATTAGCGGTTAAGAAGTGGTAGCACCTAAAAGAAGTACGACAAAAGCTGGTGATGTGATAAATTTCTACACACAATTGTACCGAATAATTATAATTTATTTTCTACATTTATCATTTCATCATTATCATTAAAAAAATCGTAAAACGTGTCGTTTTTTTATTAATTAATTATTAAAAATAGTAAAACTTGTTAAAAGACTATGTAACTGTAAGTTTTTCCAGTCAGTACGTTTAATATTTTTTCCTTTATTTTTTATAATACTTATGTTGTGATAATTGTGTGACGCGAGCTTGCGCTTATGAGCGGAAGCCGTTTAGCAGTTTGTATGCTGTGCACTTCCATTCTATATTGCATATTTCATTTTCTTTGATAAATCTACGGCACGTCAATCAAAAATGGACTCTGCGATGGACGCGTATGGACGAAAACGAACTGATTTGTGACCAAAAATGTTTTATGTATAAAAAGATCCACGCTTTGAGTACAAATTTACATCATACTCAATTAATCACATTTATGTATATTTTCTAGTACTTGTGACGTCCCGTATAGAATGGAATATGGAATGAAAGTGTCCCACAACGCGCAAAATTATTGTTTGTATGTTTAACGTGGACAGTTGTTTGTCTATAATATGGAAATAAATATTAACTCGAATGTTTGTGGTTTAACTGCGCTCGTCTGGTGCTAGGCCTATCGCTTGTAACAGTAGCCTCTCGGGTCTGACGCTTGTGCGGACATGACGGTAGTGGCAGTATGGAAACCGCCGGCGTACGAGTTTTCAAGGACATGGTGTGGTGTGCGAACGTTTTGATCAGTTTTATGCACCGTAGCTTTAGCTTGTGTGCGTGTGCCATCCAATAAGAAATGATAATCCGTCACTATTCCTACTTAAATAATATAAAATGTTCCAGTGATAATGTACGCTAGTGATTTCAGTTCGGACTCTGTTGGAAAACGTTTTGTATCGGCGAGTTGACTATTTTGTTATGACGTGTCTCGACCCTTGGAGAGGTAATTATGTATACTGTAGCTTACAAAGAGATTATTAGGTAGTGCTTATTATTAAATAAAATAAAATAATAAAAAAAACTAAATCGGTACTCTGTATCAGAGTCACTGCTTGCGCCGATGTTTGATTGTACTGAACGAAATCTCTCTTATCTTTTTGTAAGGCCGGAGAGCTGTGCACGGTGGGTGCGATTCAGTTTTTTTCATACGTAATTAAGAAATTGAAATTTGTGTTGGCGTTAGTGTAAATGTGTGGTTTCCAGTTAAGTTAGCGCCTGCACTATGCGCAGCTCTCTACACTTATTAATATTCGGACTAAGACAGGTAGTTCGCCTTCAAATGAATTGGTATTGTATAGAAGTTGCGTCAAATGGACAAGTGAATGGATGCGAGGTGCGGAGCGTCGCCGCTCTAGTTGTCTAGTTAAAATGCTTTATTATAATAAACATATTTTAACATCGCACATTATAATAAATTAATCGAAATTGATTATCGTTTTTTATTTCTTCCTTGTACATGCATTACAATTTAAATGATACCCACTGCAAAGTAAAAAACATTTACGAGCACTAAGTTTGTTCGCGCGGCGCTTCTGAATACGCTTGCTTTTGGTTTTGATCTTATTCCACACGCTTGAGGACGCCAATATCAAATATTCACATCTTTATGGATAGTTTTCCTGTCATCAAACATGATTGATTACTAAACAAAGTCGATTGATTACGAATTCATCTTTTTTTAATTGCTTAAGTACATCCATCGGTGTCTTTATCCACAGGAAGTCTTGCTCTTGAGCGATTAAAAAATACAAACTAGATTATAATTACACAAATTGTCATTGCACATTAGGTCTGAATAAAGTTAGTGTTCCAATATTTATTATCAGTTCATATGTGGGTAGGTTACAAAAAGTCAAACAAAACGGCGTCTCGCCGAGGCACTCCAGTGCTCGGTTAGCTGCGAGAAACATCTCGGTCGCGCGATATTTGATGTCTCACAAATATTAGTTCAAAGTTCGGTTCGAGTGTTATTGTGATTTGGTGTGCTGGTGCATCATCCAAACGACATTTTGGTGTTGTGTTCGGTGCTGGTGCGTCATCTAGAATTTCGCGGCAGTTCAGGTTAGTGATCTCTTAAGTCTTAATGTTAAATGTCCAGATAATAGACAACGAAGGCGACCATTGATTACGCAGACTAGGAAGGTAGGTAGTTAGAATAGAAGTAAAACTCTTAGTAAAATGGTTAGGAAATTGTATTTAGAATTATTTTTTGTACTGGTATCGTGGAAATGCATCACAATAAATACACGCACAAATCATACAAGCTGGAAGACGACACATATTAGGCTAAGTACAAATCAGGAACACACGTGAACACGGTATGTGTTACATTGCCGGGCTTAATATATTAGATAATTAAATAAATTCATATGATTATGCAAATAATCTTGACAATAGATGCAACAATAAACTTTTATTTGCAGTTAGGAATAATAAAACGTAACTTATAAAATAAATTAGACTGATATATTTTAAAATTCATACTTTTGCTATAAGATATTGTGTTTGAACCTGTTACAAATTGTATATTACTAGCGTAGTTTTAGGCTTTACCATACACATGTGTGCAATTCAACATATAGCCCAATTGAAGTATTAGCTAGCTCGTTTGTATTTTCCTTAACAAATATATTAGAAATGTAATACAATTTAATTATCTATTTATTTTTACGTGAATTTCGCCCTAGTTAGTTGTCGCTTACAAAAATGCAATGTTATTTACAATAAAATAATTTAACATGTATTACTATAATCTAGCAAATGAAATTAAATATCACAGGACATTTCTAGTGATGTATAAATTAATACCACACGTAGGGGGAGCACGTTTATCAAAATTCTTTGGTTACACCAAATTCTACATTGTCATAATGATAGTAGATACTAGGCGTTGGGAATCGAACTTCGTAAGGGCGCTTACGCAGTGCGTGCAGTTCGAAACCGAAAAAATACTTTAGGATTTTTTTGTATTATATTGCATCAGCCCATATACAACCCACTGCAGGGTACGGGCCTCCTCTACAATCGAGAGTACGACTGAGAGTGGTTAGGCCATATAGTCCACCATGCTGGCCTAGTGCGGGTTGGCGGTCTTTTACATACCATAGAAATTTATACAAATTTCTATGGTATGCAAATGGTATGCATTTTCTCACGATGTTTTCCTTCACCGTTATAGTGCGTGGTGATTGACTATCAATACACACATGACTCCGAAAAGTCAGAGGTGTGCCCTGGGATTTGCACCCGCGACCACCGTGAACATATAGGCAGCCGCGTCTGGTCCGTTACTAACAGGCCACCATGCACTTTAGGAATTAGCTGTAGATAAAGTAGTGTTTGACGAATTCGAATTTTATCGCAATATTTTTGTTTCGGTTCATAATTTGGGAAGAAAAATAAAGATAAATTCCAGTAGATATCAGTATGAGCTGTTGTTAGTGACTAAAAAAGAAAATGATTTCGATGTAGGTGACGGAGAAGAAACAAGATAACATTAGACATAATTTTATAAGTTTGAACAGAATTCGGATCTTTACCCATATTTTCAGGAATTTGGATCGGTAAACGCCATTACGTTCTTGGTTGAATACATATTATAATATATTGCCAGCGACAAAAAGGGTCACCGCAATATGTTTTTAATAGTTTATACATTCAATCCACAACGCCCGAGTTTGCGACATTTCTTGAAAATACAGGGTATATACAAACTGCAACCGAAAACGAAGCCGGGTGGTAGTTTTAATGACTACAGACACAATGTCACTAAAAAATTTGCAAAAAAATGCGACAATATTTTTTGTGATGTTTTAAATTTCAGTGTTTGTGAACATTATTATTTTTGGAAAAACTGTATTTACCACACAAATACGACGAAAGGAAAAAAAATCAAAAAAATCGTCGGGTTTTTTTGCAAAATCTAGTTGCTTTGTGTCTGAAGTCACTGAAACTACCACCTGCCTTCGTTTTCGGTCGCAGTCGGGATATACCTTGTATAGTTTCACTAATAATAAATATTTAGATAAAAGTAGTTTTATCATTATACATAATGTACAATAACTGTACATATTTAAAAATCCCTTTATGAAATTATTTAATAGTGTTACTCAGTAAATATAGAAGACACAGCCAAAGTTAGGCAGCTTTTTAAAAGGATTTTTTTTTGTGTTTTCTGTGCATAGTTTTTAAGAAAAATACTTTTCATATTTAAATAAATAATAAACTTTAATGTGATCAGGATTATTTCCGACTAATATCCAAACAAATATATAGGCAATGCTATTATGTTATTTTTAAAAATGCTACTTTAAACGAATGGCGAAGTTTGGCTTGCCGAATCACTATATGGAGTACAGACCGATGAATAATGACTAAAACAATAGTGGTTTTAGGGTCTCCACCGTAAGGGTGGTAAAGGTTTGTATTTCCTAATTTGTCGTGTATAATCCGGGGAGCCCATGGCCCCCCTGACCCCCTGACCCCCTTTCGAAACGTGCTTGACACAATTTTCTAAACAATGAATAAAACATGATTTAAATCCATTGTGAAACACACAACACTTCATTAACATACCACAAAGACTTGAAATAAATATAGCGTTCACAAAGCTATCAGCATGCTATCAGTATAAAGGAGTCACGATTCAGTCCGTATGGCGTATGCTAACGCAAATTAATAATAGCATCGCGTGGAGTCACAAGATTGCCCGCCCGCAGGCAAGTGGAAGCTAGAACCATCTGGAACAAAAAAAAGCTACGTTATCACATTTTGATATTCAATAAAGTGATGTATAAAGATTTTAAAAAATACCGCCCCATTAGCCTAGTCGCGGTGTAGATTGTCGATCGTAAGATCCCAGATTCGATTTAGACGTAAATAAGTTAGTTGAAGGCGACAGGCCTCTATCGCATCTTAGGAGGTAAATACGCAACGTGAACTGTGGGTATTTGTCGCAGTTTTCCTATAAAAATACGTTAAAATTACAACATTATTCATCGAGTAAAAATTGTCTGACGATTAAAAATTCGACTCCTAACCATGCAGAAATGTAATGCTTTTTTATTAATAAAGTTATAAAATAGGCACACATACCTACATTGGCAGGTATAAATTGAGCTAAAGTTTCTCTTCTTCATACGTCACAGCAGTTCGTCATCGAAGCCCTCGCCAGTGAGTATGTGTGGTTCTCCTATAGCCGGCACCATGTGCGAGAACTCGCTCGTCGCCCACAGGTACAGGTTCAGTGTCCGCTCCGTGCACTGCGCTATGAACCTGCAAATAAAAAAAAATGTAAGGCAAAGTGCTGCAGGTTTTAAAAATAATCGTGAATTATTTTTGTTTGTCGTGCTACGGGTGGTAAAATGTTTAACGCTAATTAAATAAAGTATGTCTAATTTTTTTCTATAAAAAACAACTTCCATGGTTCATAAACAATTTCATTAGATTACATATGGTTATAAAATATCGCTTAAAAATAAATACATTGTCACGACATGTTCTTATCACAAAAAATAACGAAAACGTGTTTGGATGTATGTCGTATTTACAAGATAGCGCTTCCGTATAATTCGGAATCAGATAATTAAATGGTATTAACAGAATTTAGTACGTTAATATCTAGAGTCTAAAGAAATTTTCGCGAAAAATTACCTTGTTATCGAATCTATACGTAAGTAATGTATCATCGAAAAATCAAGATTGTAAGTAAAAATAAATATATTATTCAGATTTTTATAGCATTGGCCGGCAAACGAGCAAGCAGTGCTGGCCCATCAGATTGGAAGGGGAGCGGAAAGGAAAACGGATAGGACGAGGAAAGGGGTTTTGGGCATCCGGAATATAGAATATGTAATTTTTTCAAGAGGTTTATATATTGATACTGTGGCACAATGTTTGGTCTGAGAACCGTGTTCGAACCCCAGATTCACTTTGTGTCAGTTTTACAGTTACTAAACTGTCGTATAAGTTTTTAGGACTGGAGTTAGTGCTCGGCTTGACGATAGCCTTACCTCTAATCAATTTTACAATGAAAAATGTTTGTTTGCTGCGTCGGAATACACGGCTGTGCCATTGATGGACGCTGTATAACGTTGTCCGTTTCTTGATGTTTGCCCATGTGTTTCGAGCAATATAATTTGTGTTTCTAAATCTACTCCTATTATGAGCCAAAACTTCTTCCAGTTTAACTATGAAGCTGTGCCCTAAGCTGCTTACCTAACGAAAGGCCTGACATCTCCCTCATTAGCAGTCTGCAAGTGCTGGTAGTAGAGATGGCGGTGCTGCTTGGCGATGATGACGGGCGGGTAGCCGGCCTGCATGAGTAGTAGGTTCATGAGTAGCCGCGACGTGCGCCCGTTGCCGTCGATGAACGGGTGGATGTGGACTAGCTTGTAGTGAGCTAGAGCTGCGTATCTGAAATGTGCGGGTTTTATGTCAGTCATTATACACACTAGGTAGTGGTAGGAGATTCATTTTGTAGTGTTATGGGGCTGCCTATCTAAAACGCTAAGATTTCATGTAAGTTTTTTTAAATGACGAATTAAGCAGGTCTTTAGCCTGATGGTATTATGCCAGCCTGTAAAGAGGAGCAATATGACATGGAATGTATTAAGCAGTGCATAACATGGCATGGTACTGTCCTCATGACCAAGACTTTGTGTCCAGTTTTTAAATGCTCAGTAATTTTAATGTTTCAAAAGGTTATGTTTTACAAAAGGTATCCAATTTTAATAAATTAGTAAAGCTTATTTTGACAATTGTATTAGTTAAAGAAAGTGAATGATTTGTGCAAAACTTTCATTAAATTGATAATAAAAACCTTGAACCATGTAAAATTTAACAACACAATTGTTAAACTAGTTATTGTTTCCTACAATAAGAAAAAATGGTTTAGCTGATTTTGTATTTATTTTTTAGTGTGTTAGAAAGAAAGAAAGCAAAACTATTTATTTATACACAGACGCAACGTACATAAAACACACAGTGTTACAAACTTAATAATAAAAAATGGCTGATCGCATCTGTGACCGGTAGGTGGCCACTCAGCTGTTATACAACAATTTATATTTTAGTATTCAGGAGCACTCGTAAAATTATAAATACAATTCCACAGACATAATTATTATCTATAGCTTGCTTCTCCCAATGTCCCTCTCTAATTATGTGGCTATTGGCTGTAAGCCTAGGGATGGCATGTATACCAGCTGTCAGTAAATATAGTTTATAACAATTTGTATTGGTCAAAGAACACAGGTGCATAAAAAATAAAGTTTTAATGCCAAAGTCCAGACATATAATTTTATAAACAAATAATTTGATGTGCTCTAATTGTTACAAAATATGTTGCAATCTCTAATATTTGTTGCAAATAATAAATGACTAACTGCAAATCAATTTAACAACAAGATGTTTACAAACATATGCAGATACAAACAGATGAGATTTACTATCACTGGAACATTTTAGAGCAGCATGTTGATTAATTGCAATTAGTTTATGTTATTTATTCTAATATAATTAGTTCCTCTTATTATATAGTTGATATTTATAAATCCTGTTTCTTATGTAAATAGGTACATTCATATACATTTTGTGTAATTGTATTGGGTAAATACCACTGATTCACAAAAATGTATCTGGGGAAAACAAAAATATTATTGTATTGCTAGCTGGGACTGATTGTCAGTTCAATATATATGCATTTAAAAGTCTGCCTTACCTTACAGGGTGCAAGTCTAATGCATCCTCTGAATTTAACCACTCCAAGAACTGAGTCATTAAGTTCCTAATGTCCGAAGGGCCTGGTGGAATATGCCCACCCACATACACTTGTGTCCTTCTAAAATGTCCACCTTCCACTGGGTCTACATGACCGAGGACTCGCTTGTGAATCTCCAAAATGTCACCCATTGTGATATCTCTGAGACGGTACAGAAGAGTAGAGTTTATATACTTCATTGCTGCATCTAAACCTAAGATTTCATTATGTTCATCTATACTTTTGCCTGACACTGCTATTCTAGTTTCTAAAATACTTCTTGTTTGTTGTAGTGTCATGGTGTTCCCTTCTATACCAACTGTATGGTATATGTGTTGAAAATAAGCTTCCTTTTTCGCTCTACGTAATGCAGAACTGTTTTCAGGTATTGATGACAAAGCGTCTCTTTTCTCATCAATCTTTCGTAGCATCTCCCTATCTAAGTTTTCGACTATGCTTGCTGTTCGCTGCCTGTTCATTAAAGCTCCTGTATGGTCTGGATAATTAGTTAAAGCTAAAGTGTATAGTTGGTCTGCCTTCACTATGTCCTTTTTTGTCTCTTCTAGAAACTCTCCGTAGTGGTTCAATATGTCGGCATGTTTCGGAGAGAGTGCAAACGCGTGTTGGAACAGTTTTAACGCCTTATCTGACTTACCAACGCGTTTCATCTCTAGTGCTGCGGTTAAAGACACCACGGCTTCTGCGTCCCGAGCTGTGTCGCGATGTTTAGGCCGCAATGGAGACGGAGTATCCTCCAATACTGGCTCCAAATAATTACCATACAACCCATCCGGGATCGGTGCAAACGGCTTCGTGAATTTCACATCGTAACTCAACAACTTGTGTAAAGATATAACAACAGCTAACGTACACACCACACTGGACAGTATCAGCACAGTTTTACACCTGTCTAAAATCATTTTTGTGTACAAATGCCTCTTTTTGTCGCACTTCATTTTCTCCGTCGTGTCGCGCCTACCTAATAACAACATGGCTGTAATTACTGAAACATGAAACGGATGATAAAATCTCGCTATCGGCTTCGTTGGTCAGCGCAAATAATTTAGATTGCATTGTGTATCGCAACAACGTTACTAAACTCTAATACTAAATAACCACGTAAGGCCATTGTTGACATTTCTCGACTGACAGCTGCCATAGAATTTGTCGTTGGTCGTCAGCTGTCGCATGTTTCTTTTGACGCAGAAGTTTTAGTATTGTAACAAACATCAATAGAATTTTAAAAAAAAGTATGTAATGAAAATATTATGTTCACTTCCAACAGCATTAATATTTTCTTTTTAATCTTATTTAATACATAAAAAACTCGTGTCACGTTGTTTGATTGCGATGAACTCCTATAATAGTGAACTGATTATAATAATATTTTGCACACTGTGTGCAGTTTGATCCAACTTGAGAGATATGATAGTTTATGTCTCAATTTATAGACGCAATATTTTTTTTGTATTGGAATGAATGAGTATGCTGTTCGTCCGATGGTAAGAGATAAGTTCGCTTATGGACAGTAGTAAAACCCACGGCCTCTCATTTTACAAGAGTATAATCAATTGCGTCAATCTCTGGTTCTGAAAGGCCTGCAGTATTTTTATGTACTTATATTTCCTCTCATTTCAAGATGCTTACTCGCCGTTGTGAGCTATGGCAGGTATTGTTCAAAGTACACAATCTGTGTTGGTTCATGGATATCAGCAGTATGCGCCTTTGTTTGGTCTCTGGCCTCTGGGTCATTTCTTTAATTGTAATCTTAACAGATTGACAATCGCCGTGTATTGTTTAGTCAGGTTATATTTTTTATTAGCACCTAGAAGAAATTAACATGTTCCTTTGGAATAATGGTTACACAACACATGGCTACATAAATATTTTTCTTGGTCCGGGAATGAAATTGACAGCGTCCGTGGCGTAGTTGGTTAGATGCCGGCTGTGAAACGAAAAGCCGCGGGTTCATCCCCGCACCGAGACAAATACTTGTATGATCCACAGGTTAATACCTGGATCCTATGGATAGGGTCCCAGTGTTTGTGAGTCCGAAAAATCTCTAGTAGTTTCTGCTACTTACGACACAAGACTCGATCTTGTGGGTTCAAAAATGTGTTTGTGACTGCTGGGCGTATTTATTTATTATTTTCTATCATATTTATTCAGTTATCATTATTGGAATATATTCCAACCCTTAAGTTTAGTTAAGTTGAAGTTAATTAAGCTTCGACAAATTATATCTCCGAAAAGTCAGAGGTGTGCCCTGGGATTTGAACCCGCGACCACCGTGAACATGTAGGCAGCCGCTTCTGATCCGTTACCAATAGGCCACCACGCACTTCATTTTTCGGAGTCATGTGTGTATTCGTAGTCAATCACCACGCACTATAACGGTGAAGGAAAACATCGCGAGGAAACCTGCATACCATAGCGATTTGTATGAATTTCTATGGTATGTAAAAGTCCGCCAACCCGCAATAGGTCAGCGTGGTGGACTATATGGCCTAACCACTCTCAATCGTACTCTCGATTGTGAAGGAGGCCCGTATCCTACTGTGGGACGTATATGAGCTAATACAGATAAATTATACAACATGTAGGTATATAAGTAATATAAAAGTAAACGTTTTTGACAGGACAAGTACTTTCCCAGGTACTTACGCAATATTAAATAATGGTAATAAAATAATGCTAAAATCTATTACTGGACGTAAAATTCCTTCTCTACAAAATTTATTGCACCTTTATATGATCCTTTCGAGTATACTGCAACAACAATTATACGCTCTCCGACATTTTCTTAATTAAATGTTTTTATGACTATCTGGCTTTTCTTATTAGACTTAGTTAAACTTGTTCATTAGCCGTTTTTAATCGAAAATTAATTAAAGAGCTATCTATTGCCATATGTCGGTACATATTTGTGAGGGATTAATGGCTAAACTAAGGACCATTGTACGTATGAAAAATGTCGTGAATATTATTAACTAAATATGATTATTACTTAACTGAATATTCAATGCGCTTAGATTTACAAACTTCTGTATGTACCTAGTACATGGGTAAGTATAGGCTTTCAGGTAGGTAATAGGTATGTAGCCTGTCTTTTGGTTACCTATAAAAATATATTTTTTTCTTCAGCGCTATTTATTCGTTGTATAATGTGAAATCAAATTTGTTCCTTGTAATTTCTATAAAATTATGCAGGTGTGCCACAATTTGGGTGTTGACGCAATGTCTGTCAATTTAATACAGTTGTTATCTAGTTCATTTGCACCAAAATGAAAGGAAGGGCTTTTAGCGCATTTAGGTATTTCGAGAATTGTAGAGCAGGTATCTTTTCTTTGGGATTTATGCATTTTGTGAAAAAATATGGTTATGTTCTGTGTAAAGGTTAAATAAACAAGGCGTTTTAATTATTTTATGTATTATATTTTACAATATTAATGTTTTTCTATCGCTCACACACAAAATCTCAAATAAATAATTTTGCACATAAACACTCAGATCATTTACGAATATATGAAAGTATCAACAACACTACCAACTTTGCTTAAATAATTACAATAAATGTCGCTAATGTAGCAATTACAAAATTATAACATAACAGACCCTCAGCCAATAAGGCGTAAGCTGCTTGACCGGGGGGCTTCAAACCGTCGTTTCAACACGACAGTTCCGAGTCCCGACTGATCGTGTTCAAACGGCGAGTTAAGCCGCGGTTCCATTAACACTTCAAGCGCGACAATTAAAATCCATTGCGATTTTACGAGTGTATCGTAAACGTTGACTGACTAGACAACAGGGTGATCACAACAAACTTTACCGAGCATGCCATCCGCGCTGTCGAGTTTCGAATACGCGGGAAAATCGACAGTGCACTGCAGGTCGCGGCTGCTCCGATCGTGCGAGTGCCAACACGCAAAAGGTTGCATGCCTCGTAACTTCCTGCTTAGGGAGTAAAACATCGTTACAGTTGGCAAGAGTCCTGTACATTGCTTAAAACTACGCTTAGAGCTAACACTATGGCAGTAGTGCAGGAAATTAGAGAGCAAACAACATGAGTTTCATCAAGCAGCTTAATGATGGGCTGGCTGCGGCCGGCGGCGGCTACTACGAGCTACAGCTCTAAGTGCGTTGGCTAATAAATAAATGCCATTTTGCATCTGAAGCAATCATACATCATATCCAGGACACTGGAGACAGTTGGCAGGAATCACAACATGGGGAGAACTGAATTCCTTCGAATTCCCGCTGCTCACTGTCATATGCCGACAATAGCGGCGCCCAACGACCGAAGTCGTCTTGCTTCAAAAACAAAAACACTTTTCATAAAATTACTTAAAAACTAATATAATTGGCGTATATTCGTTAGTCGCAACAATATAACCTTGGCTTAAACGACTAAAATTTCAACATGACACTCGTTTGTTCCGCGCGGGAACATGCGTGCGACCAGCGCCTTACAAGTCATTTGTACCCGTCAAGTCACTCGAATTTGCTAATTGGATAATACTATACATTTTCTTATATAAAAGCGTAAACTATATTACAGACTTCACAGCCTGACTTGAAACTGGGGACGTGCCAGGCGGCAGAAACGTTTTTGGCAAAGCGATGAATAATGATATTGACGAAAACGGCGAGGAGGCGTGCATGTATCCCATATTCAATTTCCTCTGACATTCAAATAAGTTTTAACAGGTATCGATGCTATTTTTAGCTCATCTCAAAAGGGTTTCGTATACTATACACGGGAATGCAAAATAGAATACGTTACAATCAGCAATCCTAATTCCATTAAATGAGAATATATAACAGAATACAATTCAACAATCACTAAACTCAAGCAGATTCTAGTATACGATTCTAAAGTATCTTCATCCCATGTTGATGCCGTATATTCGCTGCTGCTCCCGGCAGCCCCAGTCCATTCAGTACTAGGTGGATTAATGGCACATGGAGTCGACGAGGATCATGGTGGAGTAGAGGGAGCAGCCGAGCGAGATCATAGTGCCCATGGCGATGGAGGAGTGGTAGGTGCGGAAGGTCTTGAGCACGCGGAGGTAGCGCGGGCAGTGCGCCAACTCGCCTAGCACTAGGCGACCGACCTGCAACAACAAGAATACACTGTTAAAATCTGTGACAATTGTCTTCAACATTACTCTGTCAATGATTTAGTTTCAGGTTAGGTACAACTTATAATTATTGTGTGCTACTATCGATTCTGACAAGCAAGAGATGTAGTTTATTTGTTTGTTAAACAGGACATAAATAGGTAAATGTAGCGTAACAGTTTCATCAAATTTTAAATTTATACTAGTACTTTCCAACCGGTAGTCCAAACTATTCTTTATAATTAATATTACCAGTAGGTTTTACTGATGTAAGAGCGAATTACTTAGGTATTGCGTCGCACGCGGCAACGGCCAACAAATGCTGATAAAAGCGCAGCGAAATAATCTAAGGACCTTGAGCGGCGGTAATAATTACATACTCCTAAATAGTTTAAAAGACGTTAAAAATCACGAATGGTATTTAATTTAGACAAATTTCCGTAGTATCATTTACTATTCTAATAGAGCGGATAAAACAATGTTCCTGATGTGTAATAACTGTTGTAAGAAGCTATAAATCCACTTTTGTATTTGACAATTTCTGTAATTCAGCTGCTGAGGTAAGAAATAACTATATTAATTGTAGATAACGATTCCTTTATTCATAAGTAAAAATCACGATGACTTCGCTCTGATAATTTCGAGTCTCTACCAGTCTACATCATGAAATGTTTTATTTGCTTTATTGTTTTTCGTATACTCGCTTCCAACACATTTTACCTGATATTTATGTACTCGTAATGTGCTGCAATATTTAACAATCTTTGACCACAAAGAACAAACCGAATGTATTGCGACAATATGGTATGTAAACTAAGATATCGGTATGGGAAGTGCTCCGGTTACTGGTTCGTGTTACCGTTTAGAAAGAATGTACATGATGAATCATTGAAGACAATACACGAAGCCCGAAGGCCGGACAGGTGCACCCTCGTGGCTGGTTGTGTAAGTGCACTGTTGCTAGACAATTTATGTTTCCACTCGATGTGTTTTCCAATTACAGCTGAATTAATTCCGCTTGTAATACAATGTTTTTAATTAATGGACCGATTCTACTGAAGGAGTAATGTGTATCGATAAAAACGTGCAGTTGAAAAATTGTTGGGTAAAAAATGGTCTGAATTGGGAATGCATTGTTAGTTATGAAGCTAAAAAACGTGTTTCTGTATGTATTAAGGATAATGGATCTATTACTTTTGTTTATGTATTATTTTTATATCTCCCGTCATTAAAAATACTACATGCAGTGGGGAAAGTGGCTTTGAGCGAAAGAATGCACTTTAAATTCTTGTTAATTCGCGAGAGCTTCGCCTATAATCCAGATTTATGTGTCTTTAATTATATCTTCACAGTCAGTTTTTACATTTTCATTGGATGCATGATTAGCGTTTTAGAGTGGTATACAATAGATTCATATACAACGTTAGAAAGTTACAGACAAGTAGCCAATAGGAATGGAATTAATGGACAATTAAACCGTTCAAAGATGTGTTTAATTTTTACTTGGTTTGAAAGAGGATAAGACAAGAAATAAATTAGTTTTTTTCTTTTGGTTTATGATCGTAATTTAACAGTAAACGATAATTATTTTAAGTTTGAAGTCTTAAAATATCGTGATCGCTCACAATCTCTTTTTGGCTAGTTGCATTTCCATCAAATATTATTATTTCAAAACAACAACAAATAAATTTGAGATGGTAATTTATTTCGCATAAAAGGTCTCAATTATACCAGCATTGTGGTTGAAAACTGTTACAAGTCAATCGAACGCGAAATAACAGTTCTTCAAATAAGAATAGGTGTTATTTAAGAAGTTTCACGTGAGGTGAATGAATCACAACTATTATTTACAAACTGACAAATATACAGTTACTGAGACAAATCTTGCGAGTATTGGAAAAGCTCCAAATACGAGGAGCCAAGAAGTGGGAATTAAACAGAGTCATTCACTTATGTAAGTGTCAAGATTTGTGTTTTTAAAGGTAATTATTGCATTATTTCAACTGTGAAACGAGTGGCAGGAGATCTAGTTCTAATTTAGTTTAATTTTCATATGGGTGCGTAGGTTAATTAAAGGTATATTAAATTCTGAAAAGATTATTACTAACTGGATGATGAACTTTGTGCTTTTGAAGATAAAGGCAAGAAAGACTAAGTATGTCAGGTCCAAAACTTGATGATTAATTCCAATTGATGATAATTCATAAGGATTATTCAGTCTGCTTAATGTTCGTTCAGAATTGTCAACAAGATAGGATATCAGTCGGTTTTTTCTTTGATGGTGGTTACTAGTTAATGAGATATCTTTAAAGGAGTTCCAATTAAAATGGTAGTCGTAAAGTGTCAATATTGCATACAAAAGCCCGTAAAATTAATATCCTGGTGTGGTCGGCTCTCTCGCGTGGAATGATTAATCTTAATTACTGAAGTGTTGCGTGCGTGTAATGACATTTCATTTACTTTCCGCTTGTTCCGTTCTTTGGCTACTGCGATGTTTGTTATTTTTACAGAATCGCACTGAAGATAGTTTTAAATTGAGTTCGCTGGATGTCTAATAATCTCTATTGCATCCTTAACAGTATTAACAACGCTATGTAGATAAGATAGATATCTTCAGGTCTTGTTTTTATAAATCATGCTTTTCTATTCAAAGAGTTCCTTACTTACTTCCTTTGCTATAAAACCAACGAATAGAAAGGAAGTTACCTGACGGAGAGAGATCATACCCATTACCCGCTTATACATAAGCGCGATAGGTAAAATAAGATAAACAGTGCTGGGCTCCGGCTATCTTCTTCACTTCACCTATATTTCCTATAATTCTCTAACTAGTAACAGAATAGAGTGGTACTCACTTCCTGGCCACCACCGGCGGCCTCTTCCATCTGTGTCTTGACGTGTTTAGCGCGCAGCATCGGCCGCACCAGCCGCAGCCGCACGTACGACTCTATGCTGAATACGGCTAGCAGCAAGGCTAACTGGAATCAAAAAAAACAATTACATTATTGTATTGTTGGAGTTTATAAACTAGCTGAAGATGAGGTGAGGAGGAACTGTCATAGGAGTAGGAACGCAAAAAATATATATTTATCCTGGTAAATGCATTTTCGTTCAATAAAAGTGTTGTTTGGGAACAGACGAAAGATGTCTAATTATTTGGCACTATATGCCTTCTGTACCTGCTTCCTAATTTATTTATTTGGCAAAGTTACTGCCGTGGACCGTGGACGTATTGATAAGTGGAGTGATAACCAGTAGATCACATAATATCTTTTATAATCGGTTCGTCACCGGTCGACACATTATGTCAGCCTGCTCGAAAGATGTAATTTGTCGAATCCCGGAACACAATAATTTGTTCGCAAAACAAACATTTGTCTTTATGTCAAACCAGTCTGTTAGTTCATAGTCAATAGTCTATTATGCGACAAGGGATAATAAATCAGTTAAACAAGTTCTCAGAGGAAACAATAGGTATTTATTGGCTAGTCGGTACTATGACCTTGAACTAATCGCTTTCACTTGATCTTGCCGTTAGTTCCACTTCCGATTCCTGGCTCGATTTCCATAGTCATTGAACCAGTTAATCCACTGACCTTTACTGAAACCTTGCCTTTACTTATCCAAGATTTTAATTTATCTTTGCATAATGGTTAATTTATATTAATTATTTAAAGGGTTTACATTAAGATTAACCTTTAGCAAATAAGTTAACGGTTATCGATTAATTCATTTATTAACCAGATTATTATCATTATAATTCATTGTCATCCGTTATTTTCGTGGTGTGTGAATCGTTGTGATTATATAATGTTTCATTCCCGATAATTACCTAAACCATTCCACAGCAGTGAACTAAACTTAACAGTAAAGTAATTATTCAGTAGCATTCTAATTGTGCTTAAATAAAAACGTTGCAAATGAAGGTCAAATATGGAGAGATCGTTAGCTATTAATTCTTATTTTAACTTAAGTTGTATTCAATACTCAAAGTTGACCTCTATGTAGATTCATAATATAATCATCATTATTCTTTGCAAATTAACTTGCCTTCGGATTTAATGATATTGTAAAATAAATAAAATATAATAAGATGATTAGTGTTCGTGAAATAAGAAGCCTTGCGTATAATTTGTATAATATGGCAACCCTGTACTGTACAAACATCAATAAGGTCGCACGCACCTTTCTATTGAGTTGCAATTAGGTAGCTAATGATTGGATATTTTCTGTATCTATTGCTGAATACCAGTGTTGCCAATATAATGCTTTGATAACAGCAATTACGTTTTATTGTATTTAGCAATAAATTATAATAGGTTCAGATTGATAGACGCAGGAGAATACAAAATAATTATTTGCATTTCTGTAAGTAGTTTTGTACTAAGTAATTGAGATCTCTAAAATGTGTGATTCCTAAAGGTGATGTTGTGTTGCAAATCTCATTTATTGGTAAACTTATTTTACTAGTAAATAAATACAGAAGGTTTTCGACATGAATATCTTTAAATAGTCAAATACCAATTACATTATTATAAAAGTTGTATGGCTTAATATCATCTGTAATTCGCAATGCATTGATATATTTATACACAATGATTCACACATCATTAATCATGTACCGTAAGAGTTACTGACCGACTATCTCAGAAGGCCTTGGCCATAGATAGAATTATTTTTTCACATACGCGTGTTAATGACTGCGGATTGCGCATACCGAGTTATTTATATAAATTATGGGAAGAATGAGCAATGATTTGTGTGTACAAATTGATTACAATGTACGTAAATGAAATTGTGGACTTTGTAATAGAAATTACTGAATTGCGAAGGCTTGTTCTAATAGGTGTTTTTATTTCTTATATGTTAGCCCATAATATCCTCGATGTGGAAATTTTACGTACCTATGTATACTGTATGAAACCTATTGGGTATTTATCAGAACCTGAATAAATTTATCTTAAGCACTAAGAAGAATATACTAAAGCCTACTGCTAGACATAAATCTCCTTATACATTACGTAGCCTTAGTCCAAGATACTGGCTGTCGACAGCGTGTTGGAAATAAAGAATTTATGTGGCTATTTAGAAACAGGAGATTCAGCCATGCATCATAACGCTACGATCGGTCAGTTTAACATTCACTACCGATGTTTTTCCTGAACTTATTCTTTGTCTATTTATTTTTAAAATCTGTGTGGTATATCCAAGCCATTAATATTATTATAACACAATAAAATGCATTTATTTCGTCGTGATAAACACGAGAGCCTCAAGTGGTTTTGTTTATGTCATGTGACATTTCGTCGGAGGTCGTAAAATTGATAACGTTTCATTGTTCAATGTTTGTATCGCCAGTCCAAAGTTTAGTTCGATTGATATGTACGTAAATCCCTTATTACAAAGTTCACCTCTATCGGACAGTGATATAGTGACATTTTCTACAAATCAACTTATCGATAGCCAAGTTGTCAACTTGTTAAGATATTTTGACATAAGAAAGTAACTACAATAATAGTGCACTTTATGTAGAGTATTTACTGGAGAGACGATTATCTTTCGTCGTTTGATATGACGGTCCTACGGAAACCAGATAAAACCAGCCTGAAGCACGAAAAACTGAAAAGCACTGAACTCTATACGAGACGCACTTCTGAGAGTCCCTATTGCGGGATTAACAGTTCGTTTATGACGTTGGATACGTATAACATAATACCGATCAAGTAAAGTAAAAGAAAATCTTGAAATTGGCACTTCGACGTATAAAGAAATCTAGATTCTAGAGCTATGTTTGTAATTTTGCATTGGCTTCCATGACGTTACTATAGCGACAAACTTGTCCTCAAGCTGAGTAATTATATCATTGATAAACACTTGAAATTGCTATCCAATAGCAGACATTACTCAAGTTCATTAGTACAAGATAACTATGCAGGTATTGAGGCCTAGGTTGCCAGCGCATGCACTAAATAAATACGCTTAGAAATTATACAAGTTGCGACGATGCAATTATATCTTATATGGTGAATATTGCAGATTACAAGGGCCTTTTTGGGTATCTCACATATTTTCAGCCTGCCTTCATTCCGCACATGCATGGGCTCGGCCAACAGGACTTCTCAACCTTGTTGGAAGATGTTTTGGATTATAATTTTACGATCTGTTCCCTTCTTAACATCAACCGTTTCGGGGATAGGCCCTTTAGTCCAGCTTGCTGGCTTAATGCGGTTGGAAAACTTCATATAGCTACTATCAAAATTTTTAAAGCGAACTTTCTGGCAATTAGGTTTTTGTACATTCTTTCAGCGTTAAAGCTAGCGATAATTAATCGTTATGGTCCACATCAAGTTTTACATCGAGTTGGGATCAAAGTTGCTATATATTATTACATTGCCGGTCTTTTACCAACCATTAAAGCGAGTAGGTATATAAAATACTTAGTTTAAATGTTTTATTAGCGTTGTTTCGGTTGTAAAAAGGTGTTTTATTTGTTTTTTACACGAAGTAGGTAGTGAACGTGCAGTAACTGTGAACTTTTAATCGAGTATCGATTAAGGCCAAAACTGAGGATTTAAGTGAAACGGATTCAGTGGCCGATTTGCATTGCTTCGACATTTACATCGCTTATTATGTCGAATACATAACGTACATACCTACATAAACTCACGCCTTTTCACCCAGAAGGTGTAGGCAGAGGTGCAACCAGGACACTCACGTTTCGCCTTGTATGTTCCGTCCCACGATGTGATAGGGGGCGGGCCTATGTCCATATCGGGCACAAATTCCTGACTCCGGGCTGGGAATGAATAGAAAGATCCAATATCACTTTGCCCGACCCGGGATTCGAACCCAAGACCTCAGGTTTGCAATCATACCGTAGTACAACTGCGCCACCGAGGCAGTATGTCGAATAAAGAAAGCAAACACAATTCTATTGACGCTTTTACATGTTTTGTTAGGATGGTAAATAAATGTTTGTATGATATTATATCAATATAGTAAGTAATTATGACGTACGTAGTTATTATGGAGTATTTAAAAAGAAAAAAAAAATTATACCAGTTTACTATACCAGCCATACACGTTCTCAAATGCGGCACGTGTCAATATGTCAATTATGTTGATTCAGTTGCGCCATAAATCCAACTGTAGAACATTATTCTCGAATAACGCCTTCAAAGCCGCCTTTTGCGAAGACAATGTATAGGTACACGTATTAAATTAACTCTTAAATGAAAATAATCTTTTTTTCTGTTTAAATTTATTAATGAAGCCGGCTGTCATCTGCAGAATTCGAAAACATATTTTGTTTTATAAATAGAAATGTAGTTACCGTGCAAATGTTAACTGTCTCCAATACCAAGGGATATTTATGCAGCAATTTGAAGTCGAGTGATTAAGAATCGGTTCTTATCGAAGGCGGCATATAACCAATACTTAATACTTGTACATTGTAAAATTAATCGTATAATTAATATTTCATTTGACATACGAAACCGTGACCTTTGCGATATCCACGCTGTTACGTAACGGAATGTTCAATGCACTTGTGCAAAGGTTTGTTGCGACAGTTACACACTTCTGACGTATGTACCTATTTGAGCAAGTTCTTGAACATAATTTGTCGCCCTATACTTTAATTATACGATGGGTAAAGAGTTTGTGCCAGTGGTTGTTTGAGCAGTGCAAAGTGTCAACTGATGAAAGATAATTAAGTTTCGCCGATCATTATGTATTTCATTATGACAATAGTTACAATTAGGTGCGGTATAACTTGGACATGCCAGTTTAAATATGGGAATATAATAATTGCCTAATATGCAAATACATTGGATCTGCCCAGTTTACCTTAAAGTTTACCAAACTCTTTACATTACGAGTACTTTCTAGTGTTAAATGTAACACTATAATTTATTTTTCTTCATTCGAAATTTCGAAGCGAATTAGAACACGCTGAGAGCGAAATTCATAAGAAGATAATAGTAATTATAAGATCATTGTAATGATGACAATCTCGTTATAGTTGACTTGTGGATACGCTAGAATTGAATTCCAGCAAATATATAATTTCAATTGCAATATAGCAATTGGCATTATGTGAACTTCAGCCCTACGATTTTTCATACTTTTATATAACTACTCGACATGCTAGTATACTTACTGCAATTAAATCGAGCAGTACGTCATCTACTGTCTGTGGTATCATCTAATACGTCATCTATTATGGTAAATGTCGAAAACGACGATATACTAACACAAATTGACAATATCATTGTTATCAAAGTTATCGAAGGTGCTTACCTGTACCCAGGAGGTGTTCTCGAACCTGGTGAGGCACTGGGTGCGGAAGTAGGCGAGCAGGCCCAGCAGGCTGACGGTGGCGTTGAAGGCGTAGTACACGGGGAACAGCACGGTCTGCACGCGGCCGAACTCGTGGCGAGGCAGCGAGAAGTACAGGACGATACCTGTGGACAAACATAGATCAATTATTAGTAAATTAGTTGTAACTGTAATTATTAGTCATGAGATAACTATTGCTGACGATTTGCCTCCAAGCATTTCTAAAGGCAATTGGTAAAAGTGGTCTGATTCCAACGATCTTTCGCATACTTAATTGCTCTTTTATCTGTCAATGTGATTAGTTTCTCAAAAGATAGTAATAGCATGAAATTATACACTTAGCTATCGTTCATACAAGTGATGGTTAGATACTTCTAGTTAAGTATTTGCGATTTCATTTTGGAGTTTAAGATTGTAAGCAATGATACCGACGTGATGTATTTTTTTAATTATATCCCAACTAGAACCTAAAATACAAAGTGTTTTAGCCCACAAATTGCAAATCTACCAATCAACGACACCCAATCATGATCAATCTTCTCATTCTACATCGCAAACTCCAAACCAAGAAATACAAATGGACGGGACCGACCTCCCACAGGTCGAGGGGACCCGGAAAAGGTAAGTGAATCATTTGATCCTCGTGAGTCAATTGTGATAAACAATCGCGAGGCAGGACCCTTCGATTGTACCACTGCGGATGCATTACATCCAATCAGCGAGCCGACGGTGGAGCCGCCAAATTGAGTTCGGGATTTGCAAACGCGAATTTTGGGAATTTGTGCTGTATGCTTTTGGGCTTATGATATCCAATATAGATTGTAAGCATGATATTTATTTGTGGGATATCTAGATGTGGAGTAATTTTGGAATAAACTTTTGTAAATCATCATAGCTATATGATAATGATAAATGTTGAACCATTTGGAATATGACTGTTTCTCCATGAAGCGAACACGTACCTACGATTTATCGCTACTATTTTTAATATTACCCTAACATTTATATTTCTAAAACATCGCTTCAGTGTAATAGCATTGCTTTCTCATTCCTTTATTTTGTAAACTAAGTTCCACCTTGTACCAACAGCTTTGTAAT
Organism: Theretra japonica; assembly: GCA_033459515.1. NCBI lineage: Eukaryota > Metazoa > Arthropoda > Insecta > Lepidoptera > Sphingidae > Theretra > Theretra japonica. The sequence goes on from CM065931.1 coordinate 15,198,076, forward strand.
TTTATTGAACAACATAAAAGTGTCGGCGAAAACATCTATAAAGCCCGGTAGATCATTACATGCTTAAGTATATTATTGATTGTAATCTTGTGCTGATCCGGCTCAAGTCACGGGCCGTTTAATATGTCCACTTTATTTGACATTTGTACATAAATTCTTACTGTTGCCGGCCTTCGAAATTACTGCTTATGCTTTGTTGAATCCTCTTCGGGATTTTTAATGCTACTTTATTGGCCATTAATGTAATTATTCCCATAATTCTTTTATTGTGAGACTTTTGTCTGTTTCTTTATTATTAACTTGTGTTCATGATTGTAGTGGGTGGTACGAGTACAAAATTTGTATTCTTGACGTCATTATTTCATGCGACGACTATTACGTTCGGTGAAGTCAATTTGTCGAGTTAAGTGAAAAAAGACAGTAATGAAGATACAGGGTCCTTTCGAAAGCAAGGAGACGGTAAAAACCACATTTTGTGAATGGATTCGAGGAAAATAATTGCCGGTTTCAAGTTGTACTTGCGATCTTCAAATACCTTTTCATTAAAATTATTTTATGATGCAACGTTTCGTTTTGCACAGAACGGTTGCGTGTAACAAATTGGGATCAAAATTATTTTAAGGAGTTATTTTCCACCTAATGTTTTATACATTATTGTAAATATAAAATAAAAAATGCAGGTATGTATGTTATTGTTATATAGTTTACTCTTTTTATCGTGATATATACCTAATTATGCGCATAAACAATAACAACATAATCGGATAAATAAGTTTTTATCCAATCATATTCGTGTTTACAAAGTTTTTACTAAAATAATTGCCATAATTGCCAATCAGGTAAATTATTTTGACATGGGTGGTCGGTAAAAAATGTACGTAATTTTTGACCTTAGCATGTCTTTTGTTTCTTGTTTTAGCTATTACTAACAAACATACCTAAATAATTAAGAAAATTGTGTTATTATTTAGTTTTGATTGTTTTTAACAAATTTTATAATCTGTGCACGAGGATGTACGATCATTCCTCATTTAAACGACTGAACAAAAACTTAATATTTTTGAAATAGCAACTTATAAGCTTTTAGTATTAAATCGCTGTGTAATTGCTGATACTGAACGACTTATAATTGTTTTTTATAGTAATGGAAATACATTAGCGATCGAGATTAATTATATTTAAACAAAAACTCGCACAGTTCCCTGTCAAACTGGAAATGCACTGTACTTTCATTCATTATGAGAATTGCATCATTTTCGTGGGAAGGAACACAATCTTGCACGAGGCTGTTCTAAAATTAAACCTGTTGTTTTATGATGCGTTGTTGTTGCAGTAATTTTAAGGTAAACGAATGACGATACCTAAAGTTATTTTTAGCAATCAAGTGCCATACGTTAATATCTTTCGTTTAATATACGATTTTAAACAGTCATTCACCGTGTCGCATTATCAGTCGCAGACAAGTTCTGCCTTACTAATTTCCTTATTACCTGACTGCGAAAGTAGGATGGTTATGTTTTTGTCATCTCAATTGTAAAACCATTATCCGACTTAGGGCTTAGAAGCTTAGGGTTAATATTATAAGCCCCGGGAGCGATAAAATTCAAAATTGCACAATTAAAATCTAAATTAAAATTAATAGATTTTTCAAGAGTGAATCAACTTGTAAGTAACCAATACCTTATTCTGTATCTGTATTAGCCCATATACGTCCCACTGGCACGGGCCTCCTCTACAATCGAGAGTACGATTGAGAGGGCTTAGGCCGTCTAGTCGAATACCATAATATTATAAAGTTGTATTTTAATGCAAGTGTCCTCTGTTAAACGCCGGTTTACAAGTGCATAATGAATTGCTTTAAAGGCGCCTGAGTTTAAAGCTTCTGGTAATTATACGTATGGCATGCAAAAGCATTAAATTTATTGTGTAGTTCTCCTCAATGAAAAGAAGGTCATGGAACGCAACGTCCCGCCTACAAATGTGAATTTAACTTTTGCAAACCTTTATATGATTTATATATCGATATTTATTCGGAATGGTTAATGTTTAAGTGGCTTTTAAATATTATAATTTTCGTGGAATTAAGGCGATGCAATGTATTTTTTATACATTTTGCTATAGCCAGACTTTACAAGAACTGTAAAAGTATGTTAAGAAATACTAGATACGCATGTTGGACATGAACCCCTTCAATTGTAACTGGTAGAATTTACCCTCTATTTATTAGTGGGACGCATATGGGCTGAGAAAATAGCATAGCTTAATCTATAATTCGAAAAGGAAAGCAATTGAAATTTAAAACTGGCACGTGTATCTACATTATAAAATAATGACTAATACTTCTTAAAAACTAAAGATTATTTGTTTTGCTTATTGAAGCCTTGAGCCTACATGTAATCGTGCGCTTTGGAGACCATTCCCGGCTGAGTATATCAAAACATTACGATTATGTTGTAATACAAATTGGGCATGTTATGGCATTCGAAAACTTTTTTAGAACGCAACGTGATCTAATTGATTTTTTCCTATCCATATAAAGGAGGTTTATTTAAGCTTCTATATCATCCCATATACATCTCAATGGGTATTGACCTCTATTGAAACATTGGGTCTTAGTCAAAGCCTGGTGTGGGTTGATGATCACGTAAATGAAATTCTATTGAAGAGGTTTATGGTGGTAGTAACCGATTTATTATGATTATCTTCATAGGTAAAGCACGTACGATATATTAACTACGGTTTTAGTGCTAGTAAAAGTTTAAGGTTTCTTTTCGTTGTTTCTACATTGCGAGTTTTATTTTTGTTAAAAATATAGGTACTTACTTGAACATAAATTAGACTATATGAAATAGACAACAATTGGTAGTTGTACCTCACATTTTGGATTAGTCGGTTAAATCGAAAACTATGATAAACACTCGAAACATTTCCAAAATCATAGACATCTATATATCAAAGCCGATGTTTGTTTGTACGGAGGCGAGATACAGTACAGTGTTACGTAACCGTCAATTGATTGGGGCAATTGGTTTGACCTGCTTCGGACAGTAACATCGGCTGCCTGACCTTCATGTCAATGCCCAGATAGATAGCTACAGCGGGATGAATAGAAATTGTGATTCAGAAGAGGTTTGAGTTCGCGGAAATAGAAAAAATTACAGGAACCGATGTATTATCATAGAAGAATTTCTATATGAAGCAGAATTCGCAACACGCAAGTATGGTGAGGACATTAATTTATAACTGACGGTTCGATTGATACGGTGTACGCCGTAGTTCACCACGCAAACCACGCCTTTTTTGGACTTCACATACTATAGACATTCTTATAAAAATCTCTGTGGTACGCAGGTTTTCCCACTATCTGGAATATGCCTGTAGCAGTAAGAAATTCAGAGGCTAGTGTACTTATGTACTGCGGTTCTAGTTTGTAAGCTTGAAAGCTGTTTGAAGAAAACAAGGAACAGAGAAACGAAGAGACAGGACGAAAGGAAAGTAGTAAAGGAATCAGAAGAAGGAAGTTATGAAAGGCAGATAGACAAATCTCTATCAAATATCTTACCAGAAACAAGCGTCATCCATATCTGTGCGCCGAGGTGGGTCGCCACGGCGGCGACGTACAGAGCGCGCCAGCCGCGCAGGTTGGTGGCGGAGCCGGGCCGGCTGAGCCACGCCAGCAGCACCAGCAGCGCCAGCGCCACGTGGAACGGCTGCGAGGTGCGGGTCGCTATGCTGTGGACAATAGAGAATTACGTCAGTACGGTTTTAGCTCAGCAAAGTTTATTCTTATGCCATAATTGACTAAGGTCACACAAAATTATTATAACCTATTTCATCTCTCTCTGTTCATCCACAGAAAGGTTACTACCGACTATATGCCTCTTCCGGGGGTTTTTATAGTGATCATGAAAGCTTGCCTGCAGTCAGAGAATCCCTACAACGTTATCCATAATGGTAATAACTAACTAGTTAATACGATATACATAGCTCAGTTTTACGGCGAAAGAAACATAAAGAGAAAAGCTGCGTGCCTTAGAGATTTCAATAAAATATGCTCAGAGTACAGGTTAAGTTCGCACTGAGGTCATTAAGCCTTTAAACTAGTTATAAAAAGGTTATTTATTTCCATGGAGACGGGTGCTTTGTGCGTATCTACAGCAATCTCTTCTGGCAAAGGGTTTATGTAGGTACGACGCAAGGAAAACATAATTTAAGAAAAACAACAACATGAGATTTGTTTTGATAACCTTAGCCTGTTGTCTACAGAACTATTGAAGGAAAAACAACTGCTAAGAATTGTTTTATCTACATTAATATTATTCTACATAAACAAGGTGGAAATTGTCTGTACCTAATGTTGTAAAACTGTGCCCTACATGACGATAGAATCGTCTGTCGCGTTCACATCTTAGGACAAAGTTAGGTCGCCGAACGTTGTATGGCACTAATGACAACCCTGCCTACCCCTTCACGGATAGGAAAGAGGCAATCATAAATAGAAACTTTTATAGAGTTATCATTGTTATTTTTTCTTTTGTTATACATGTACAAAACACACGCTGTGTAAATTATTGTAATTAAATGAATACCAGTAAATCAAATAATTTCTAACATTAACATCAGAGTCAATAGCAGCAGAAAGTAGTATTATACAAACATGTGACGTGCAATACGTCAATGTACACATCTCGCGGCCACCTGGTCGCGTGACGTTGGAATTTGCATAACGTGTGGAATTTAAATGTATTATATAGACACGACGAAATTACCGCGAATTATAATGTCAATAGTGTTACTGCGATTTGAATGTCGTATTTAGATATTGTGGTTCCTTTTTCGGATAATATTTTCCGAATTGTGGCGACAGTAAGTATTGACATGACAGACGTTAATTGAAGAAATGGGGAAGAAATAGAGTTTTTATTTTCTGTGATAAAAATATCGGAAACAATATTCATTAATCATCGTGAATTGTAACATAATATTAGAATTTTCATAATTACATTTTTTTCAGAGACAAAAGCTCAGATTCGTTACAAATATCGATAAGCCATACCACTATTTATCTCTGCTAGCATTACATAATACATCCCCAACTTGAAGGCCAGAAAGCACATCAATTACCCACGGGGCCATTAAGTCATCACAATATTTGGACATAAACTTTTCACATCCAATACTGTTCAGTCATAAACATTTATTTCATTGTCTAAACTTTAAGATTACATCGGATTATTTATGTTTTTCCCGTGTTGTTTATCGGCCTAAATTGGTCATTAAAGTCGTTTAGATAAGTTTGTTGTAATTGAGACTATCATAGCTTTGATAACGGGTGCTTAGCAACGTCCAAACTGTAGTTTTCAGTAAAATAGTTGTAAAAATAGATAAGGAAGTCTTAACACCTCAAAAAACATAATCTAAACGTCACATACTTGTTATATAGCTGTGTTAAATGTATGGTGAAGTGATTAATCCTGTTCTATAATATTCGCGAGTTTTAGACCACATCTTCTAAGTGTTAGATCCCTTGTAAGTGAGAAATCTCATGCGTAGATATCATTGTCTTGTCAATTGCTACCGCTAAGGAACCGTGTGTAAGCATTGTTTTCTTCCGGTTCAAAGTACCTACATTGTAGCTCTAACAATTACTTGGTATTAAGAGACTTAACGCTGAGTACAGGCCGCTTCCAACAGGTCTATGTGGCGACCTATGAAGGCCTATTTTCAGCAGTGGACTTCCTGTGGTTGAAGGGAGACATAGAGAAGAGACTTAACACCTAGTCTTGGATTGATAAGCGCTCTGCCACTAATACTAGTCATCTAGTATTAGTGGTAGTGGTAGTAGTATTAGTAGTAATTTTACTAACCGATCACTAAAACTGAGCTATCAATGTGTAAAATGAGTATTGAATGAACGAAGAAAGATGCAAGTTTTCAGTACAACGCGCGTCTTTACAAGCGATTTCACAGGAAATTGAGGAAATATTGGAAGAGATTTGTGATAAGTTTCCGGGTAAGTGATAATTAATATTTAAATATAAATTAACACGCCCACCATCCATAAATTACGTAACAGGCCTGTGTCATATGACAGAGGTCATCAACTCGACATAAAAATGGCGCGGTGACGTATGCGTCCGAGATCTGATAGATGACGAGTATGACACGGGTTTAGGAATGCCGCGCCAGACAGATATTGCATCATGTTCCGTTTAAATTATTTATAGAATAAAATTAATACTACTTTTCCGTCATTTTTATGATAACTTTATCGGCACATCCGTTGCCAAGTTAAAATAATTTTATAAAGGTTTTGTGTTTATTATAAAAGTCAATTGAACAGAAAGATAACTGTAAGATAGTCTTGGATTATTGAGCACGTTTTTTTACATGCTTTTATTTTAGGTATTGTACAATGATGATACATTTTATGTTCATGATTTTGTGCCGTCACATGATAGCGTTAAAATGATGACTTCCACATTCATGCTTTAATAATGAATTAATTATTTAAAAACTGTTATTTGAACTCCTTGCTGGGAATAACTGAAATTACTCAACGGCGCATCCTATTTATGTTTTCAAACATTACAGACATTGTTTGGACGTTCCATTGTTTAAATTTAAACGAAACAAACATCCCGACGTCACTCGTAAACGCATTGTGAGAGGATTACAATTTCAGCTTGTGTTTAAAAGATACAAATAAATCAAGGCTTGTTATATTTGAGGTTATGTGAAGATCGATGACACAGTGATAGATTTATGCCGCATAATACAGGAATATGCGTGTTGGACAACGTGATGACACTGTTATCATAGTAGGAATCAGATAATGAATGATTCTGTGACAACGTCACTAACAACCATGCAGATATATTGACGTCAAATTAAGTCAACAAAATTTTAGGAATTTTATGGCTCACTGATTCGCTGCAGTGGTATATAACTGTTGATTTATTCTATGTTCGCCTAAATCCTTAAGATATTGTTTATTAACGTTTTACGGTTGTAACGAATAATCATATTCTATTATAATCTAATGTTATCGGGCGGGTCTATGATACTGTCAATCTAGCCTAATCGTTCTATTTAGTATGATGAAATCATTTGTGGTTTTTGTAATTTTTTACGTTGTTTTAATGGTGACCACCGTGGTGTTTTTAGTTGGTAGAAGTCCGGCATAATTGTCTATTCTAAGGTAGTTAGGGATCTAGAATTATTTTCTTAATAGTTAAATAAATATTAGGTACTATTGGGGATTCGATATCTTTCTTGTGTTATTGCATTTGCTTCAGACATTCGGGGTAGCCCCTTGTTATCACACTTGCCCCACATTCAACGCGGAATCAATACTTTTGAATAGAATTATGCAACCCAAGAAAAAAAAAACAGTTTTTATCAATCACTTACGCGTATTGCAAATAAGGTCGTTATCAGTGCCGACGTGCCGGGCCTCACGTGTTCTCAAACGCGCTGCTTTCTATACGTTAGGCGATTTTTCAAGTCTGGTCGGATTAATTTGTCTTGTTCTTGGTAAAGCAGGCGCGTGATGGATAAAGGGAATTGTTTTAAGTAATTACGAATGTCCTAGTTCGTGTTTCATTTATCGTAGATTGGTTAATAATAGAACCAAAATTTGCGTATCGATACAGCAAGAACTTTAGAGATTTGGGTAAAGAAACTTTTAAAAGATGAATTGTGTCAAAAGGTAAACTCAAATAGATATGTCGGTGGAAATGCTGACACATTAAAAAGAAACTAGACTATGCATTATCAAGGTTGGATTATTGAGTGCACTCTGGATCCCACCAAAGAGCCAGGAAAATAACTGAAAAGAAAAAGCGGAGGTTTGTGTTCCGAAGTACTACACTCATGTGCTAAAACAAATGTATTCTGAATCATGTGATATTCATTACTGTTTCATTTATGAATATAAACGGTTGTTAGGAAATCTGAGTAATCTAAGTCACTGAGTAATATTGCTTCGTGTTCAAAGATTAGTATTATCAGCTATTCTAATACTTATCACTGTGATCTAATTAATAAGGTTTAAATGTACTGTCACAATGAAGTAGTTGGATCAATATGTTTATTTTTTAACGCAAACAAGATTATAAATATTGTTATTTTCAAAACGTCTCTATTCGTAGCTGACTTTAAAATCCCCAGATAATTTAAGATAATTTAATTTAATAAGAATTTTAAATACATTTTTCTATCAACACATATTCCGCGAGCTGAATTGACTAAGGCTAATTTCTCAATCGAGGAGACGTATGCTCAGCAACTCTACATTTGAGTTAAAGCATAGACAATACCAGACTGCTAATAAACTCTCTCTCTACGCGTTTTTTTTATCTACCCCTCGGTCGAAGTCCGGGAATGTTGAGGCTCAGGCACACATTGCCGACGTATTCCCATGGCTTTCTACTATAATACTACTTAAACTATTCAAATATAATCAATATGGATGCATGTGTTTCGTGTGCATGATACATCGAGACGTTTGCTCTTGAGCTTCGTCACTATCACGCTCTCGACGCCTGCGAGATAAACGATTGATTACGTAGATAGACGTGGCCCTTTGTCGTCTGAGCGTTTGAAGAGATCTAGCCTTACAGCGGAGAAAGGTCGACAAGCTTTGAATAATTACGTCATATGGTGATTTATTAATAATTGTGCAATAACCGTGTGCGTATAGTCTGCTTTGTACTAATATTTGTATTAATGTTCTATGTTTGTTCGTTATATAAAAGAATGTACTTATTTAGTGTTTTTTTTTTGTATTAAAGTCGAGATTTGTGTAAGATTAGTTTGTCTCGTAATAGTCGACATCGTCAAGCAGTGGTCACATTAATGACAAAATATTGGGTAATTAACGTAGGTGTATGGATATCAGTAAATTGCCAAACCAATGCCTGTTTATGTTGACAATTGTGCGTTAAAAAATCTTTAGTTAATTTTGCAAGTAAACTGTGGCAAATTGATTGTTAAACTGAAATTTTAAAATATAAATAACATAAATAAGACGAGCAGAATTGAGAATGGAAAATAAAACGACGAAATAACAAGACGGTTTAAATGTACACTCATAATAAAATGTTATAAATGAAACGCTTACCTCTCAGTATGTTACAATAAAATTTAACTTTTAACGAGCATTATTTATTTAAATGAACGAAATATTTACATTTATTATTTCTGCTTTTTTAATGTAATTAAAAAGGGACTCGGTTTTTGAAAGTGCGCTATTTACTCGTATAGTTGACATTTACATGTTTTTATTTGTTACGGGTTACGGCTTCGATGTTTGCGTTCAGCTCATAAAACTTTCCATTTACATTGACACATTGCTTGACCACTAAGCATGTATTGATTATTGATTAAGATATTTTAATTAGCTCTGTAAATTATTTACGCTGAAGTGAATATAAAAATAATAAATTATCCTCCATTGCTTAGATAATTATTTATGTCTATTTTTATTTATTAGTTGAGATTGTTATAAATATATTGTGCTATGTAAATATGTCGAGTACATTACAGTAAATATTAGCCTACTTCCTACTACACGGCGTTTCTTTAACATTGCTAACTAGTATCCACTTACGTCAAATGCTATCTAGATAAACAATCAACAGGCGAGAGGATTTATCATATTTTAGACCACCCAACAGGTAACTTTAAAACCACAATTTTGAATCGTACAAACAAGCGGAATATCAAAGATACTGCTCTCAATATATTAACGTGTCCACGTTTTTAAGAACAATGGGATGTATAAATGGGTGGGCATTTCTTACTTAGGCATTCGTAACACAATGTATTGGTAAAAACAAACAAATCGGAAGGACAAAAGAATGAATAATGCACCAAGCGCTCCAACCTTTTTATCGATAATGTAGACGAAAGTGATTTTAAATGCGAGCGGGAAATTGCAATGGGGGACAAAATCGCGATTAATTCATTACATAAACATTGCATTTTATTTTAACATAACATGGTTTCTTGTTCGATATATTTAATATTTATGTTATCAAAGCGATTCAGGTCTTCCGTTTCAGTAAAACAAAAGAAAGAACTAACCAATGAGAGGGGCGGAACCATACTCGTTATTTTTTCACGCTTCGGTTGCGCTGTATAAAATGGATGGAAACGGTGAGGCAGTTTGATATACAATTATTTATGATTATTGATCGTTGTTTTTATTTTAAATTTATTTTTGTGTCAGTATGCCGATAATTTATGCGATAACTAAATCATTTCAATTGTGATTTTCTTATAATATAATTTTTAATTTTCTTATAAAATTCTCGCAATTTATTGGCATATATAATATTATTACACATAACGGATGTTTGCAATAAAAAAAAATAAGAATATGTATATTCTAAATATAATTGATAGGGGGTTTCAATTCTGGCTTCAGTTTCCAAGTACAACCCTGGATGAAATTTAACTTGAACTTGGAACAATTCGGGCAGACACGTCGCCGGAAGGTGGGAGATAAAAAATAACCGACAGGACCGGACGGTGTGGGATGCCGGGGGCAAAAACGAATAGTTTCGATACAGCGCGCCCGGCATCCGCTGCTCTTCTTCGGAAGTCGCCAGATAGTTTTTTGTCGTACATTTAACATATCTAGTTTTGTAATTAACTTAAGTACTGATTAATTATCTTTAAAATGTTGTTTCGTTGCGAGTTGTAATATTTTTTATCATGAAATGAATGTTTCGATACTTACGATTTATTCCGAAAATGTTTATGATTTATGTTTCAAGAAAGAGAAGAGAACTTATAAATCTATGCATAAAGTGTCTCTCAAAGATGGGGTCAATTAGTTTTAAGACTCGCCTAAATAAATAAGTATTATTTTTATTACGATCACACATGTCCATAAACACCCACAACTTCACAAGGTTTATGGGCTGTGTGATAATCTGAACTTCAAAACCTCTAGATTAATGTTTGTCGTAAAAACATTTTACAATAAATCTTTTAAATGTGTTATCCTTGAACCTGTACCTATATAATGTTAGGCAGCTTAGCAACATTGTATGAAGGGCTATATAACATGGATTTATTGACCACTGTGTCGAACAAAGAGCTGTCTGCCGGTGATATACGAGGCAATAGCGTGACGATAGCTCAAGTGACTGTCACTCCACAATAAACAATGAAGCCATTATATTATGAGAGGGCGAAATGATATATTCAAATACGATATGTATGGGATTTGTGAATATATACATAGATAGATAAGTACATAAGCTCATTGTCATATCCTTGAAGGGGTGTGCTAACTAAATAAGTAAATACTCGTACATATAAAATCAACGTTGCGGTATTAATCGCAACAGAAAAAACTTATTGTTGTCATGCTAAATATTAAAAATAAAGGCTGATTACATATATTTTTAAATTTTTTATGTCTCGAATTATCTTCTAGCGAGAGAACTTTACGGCCACAAAGGCGAATTTTACTCTTTGTGTACAATGGTTGGTATTCGCAGAGATACAATAATTATTTTACTAAACTATTTTAAATTTTAAATTGAGCCAGTAGTTTACCGTATTTTATAGCCTTCACAGTTCGGATTTAAATCGTGTTCCTCCAACCCGGTGGTCGCATTCTCCTTCTGATAAACAACCCATAAACGACAGTAGAAAATCAATCACTTCCAAACTGCAATACTCATAAAATGTCAAATGATTATATTCCACTTTATAGATAGCAATAAATTGCCGGATTACATTTTACGAGGTGCATTGAGTAATACGATTTTTATGTAAAATCGATCATTATGTTACTTCAGCTTGGTAAAGATATCTAGGAAACGCGGTCGTGTGAACTAAATATTTTGTGAATTATGACGTCAAATTTGTAAACAGGGCTTAATGTGAAACTCGTGGGTGCGGTCAAACTTTATGTGTTTATTTAGGCGTGGAAAATTGTAAATAGTGTTGGTCATCAGATTATCATTGGCTTATGTATATACTCAGTTAGTCATCATTATCGCTTTCACATTGAAGGGCAGAGTTTTTCATATGAATATGATAAGATCAGTCAGGCTTAGACAAGCGAGACTCATAATTTTAAAAGTGCTGATGTCAGACAGGCTGCCCGCTGTTAACCCATTAGCTAAATCATTACAAAACTTCGACTTTACGACAAGGGCAGATGCAAACAGATCTTTATTTCTATTATAGTATCTGCATTCATTGAGCTAATTTTTAGTGTCCCTGCGAAGATCTGAACACTAGAATAGCTCTCCCCACAAACAGTTTTAGTAATAAGCTAATTTGATCATAAATAGACATCTAAGTCATAATTTACAGTTCTTCAGATCGCCTAGGGATATAAGCTGCGGTCAGCTGGGCTAATTGGTTGTCGGGCTCCAGGCATGCCAACCTGACGTGCTGTAATCCTCTTATTAGTCGCGGTTGGCACTACCGTGAGGCTGTCGGTCGGTTTTCAACGGTCAGTATTAGCATTCCTAATATGAAATAATTGATACATTTCTGCTTTAATTAACGTTAGTCTTTTAAGTTATTGGTTGTGGTATTCACAGAATGCTTCTACGTACGGTATGAATTTATTAACTCAATAGATTAAAACCATTTTATACATAAATTAGCTAAATGGGCACTGTCAGCTTATTAATTTAAAGTTGTAATATATGTACTCATGAACGATTTCAAAATTTGCGTATAAGTATGACTGAGACTGATTTCAGCTATTTCTGAATCCTACCTAATTTTGACTCCCTACTGGTTCATTTCTACTATTGCTATAGTAGCTTCCTTTATCTATTAAAACAGTTGCGAACTATATGGAGTCATTAGCATCTTTCTTGGGACGACATGTGGGCGAGGGAAATTGTTTTGACAGCCGGTAGAATAAATAATTATATTTAGCAAATTAAATTCATAATAATATATTATGCGTGGACAGCTTGGAAGAAGTGTCGTCAATCCAGAAATAAATTGTGGTGTGACGTCACATTTCGTCAAAGTCCGGTCTAGTTTGTTAAAATATTGATCGTAATTCATTTTAATATCTTCTGACGGCTTAGAAAAATCTCTTTTCCTTATTTTAGAAAGAAGTTCTTTAGTAATTAAAGATGGCGACACAAGCAGAGTATGGCGATATGTAGATATTTTAAATAATAAAGCAGGTTTTACAAGTCTCCGTGTTATGCATTCTTACAATTAGTGAGATTATTGTCATTACGTTATCCTATAAATAGACTGGACAATAATTATAGTGGATGAATGAATAAAAAATTCTTAAAATCTTTTCTGCTATCAGTTAATTCGCACAATATTCATACAAACTAGAGATTAACATACAATTGTAAGTATTTGTATTTTTTTGAGAACATTATAAATGTATTTTCTTTTTTACAACGTAAAATCAGCAATCCATAATAGTACAACACCATTAAACATCATTAATGATTTAGCTTTGATCAAAGGAACCAAAACCATTCAACCACGCGATAGTTCAACTTTTTTCTTAATATTGTTACAAAGTATTTTTTGGCAAAGGAACCAGACGTAAACAGCCAAATGCCAGTCTTAGTTTACAAATCTACTTGTGAGAGCACGTGACCTTGTGTAGTTTCGAGTGACGTAGGTATTCGTCAACGCGTTATCGTTGTGCGATAACATCCAAGCCTGGGGAAAGTTTGTGCAGACTGTACTGCAATTTATGCATATATCACGACAAATCGATTAACATTGTTTTTTGCACACGTGCCAGTTTTATTGCTCTGCACTCTGATTTAAGTGTTTAGCTGATAGATTGTATAGAAATTCCGTTGATGCTACTCTTAGATAATAATTAATTACTCTCTTATCTAGGACTGTAGTGTCAGTTGTAGCTCTGAGATCGCAGTGGAATTTGTATAGCACAATAACTAGCTTACCAATAATATAAAATTTAAGAAATATTATATTGTGTCACACAAAATTTATTGCAATATGTGATGTATTTTATTTATGGATTAACATAATGTCCTACTGATATTTAAAAAATATGGATTACTTTATGATTACACACGTGTATTGTATAATTTCCGTTATATAATGCTGTAATGGTTTTTCCCTAATATTATAAGTCATATACGGTATTGACTATTTATTTAAATAAAAATTAAGTATGTAGTGCACAAATTTTTGCATAGATGATATTTGTGAGACTATTGAGAAGTCTATTTATTAAATATCTTTTTTCAAAAATAGTTAATAGCATCGCTGCATTAACCTGATAAACTAAAAAGTTTTATTGCGATAGTGAAAACGTTCTATTTTCTAAAATTAAAATATATTTTCTTTTTAAAATATTGAGAACATTGTTATTATGCCAGTGCGACATCTTTCAAGATAGGCTGGTTGGTTGTCAAGCAATGGAATGTCAAATTTCATTTAACAAAAACGCGGGAACGGAAGTGGCTACGTCACAAAGAACTCGCGATCTGTCAATGCATGAAAATTAATGTACTTTTTTATCGGTCACCTGTCCTGCAGAAGATAAAAAGTTTTGAATGCATGTTGGAACCAATATTAAATTTGAACAAATATTTGAACGAGTCGTACACGAGTAATCTGGTCGATAATTGCATAATTTCATTTAAATATTTGATAAGGTTCGACGATGATTATTTATTGCGTAATGTCAATGACCGTTAGCTTTGATTCAAATTATATTTAACGTGTTTATTAATAGGATTTTGCTGGCTTAAGATATGATAAAGGTTGCGTAAAAATGTAGAGATTGGTACAATATTCAATTGCTTCTGTGCAAAAATACGCTATTGTGACAACTTTGTTAAAAAATGGCTTAGGAACAAAGAAATAAACTTTCATGGGCTTCGAAAATTTACATTACTTAGTCCAGCAGTTGCATAATATTTTAAATTTGATTGCAAATAAAAGACGTAATTTTACAATGGGCGTGGTCACTGCGTAATCGAAATGCGTACAGAAAAACATGTTTTCCTTTCTGGTACTGTTTGATAAAGAGATTTGCCTTCATACACGTATGTGAACATAAGATAAAAATGTGCAATTCAGGGAAATCGTAATATTTTTATGAATTTCACGTAAACAACCTATTTTTAGTTATGTATCGTGACTAACGAATGGTTTGATTTGTCACTAAATAGTAAATACATATGTGTGCAAATATCAGCATTAGAATTCTTGTGACTGTACGTTGAGAAAAACTAAGAAGAAAAGTTGGGTATCAGAGACTGCGAGACTTTTTTCCAGTAATATTTTTTCCAATGCGGGACTCGAACCAGTGCAGTGGAACGTCGTTTCACAGCAAGTCTTAAGCTTTGGTCAGACTTTTTACCTTTAATTATCCAAAAAAATATTACAACATAAATAAATCGATGTAAAGAAAACGATACGCAATCTTTCGCAGTCCCACTGAATTTCTCTTATCTGGCATTCGGGTAATCGGAATATTTCGTTTAATGTGTATAATTTATAAGAGTAACGTTATGTAGGCCAGCACATGCCGCGGTTATCGACAATCGGTTCACATTTAACTTACTGTGTACAGGGTAGAGATTGGGTTACATTGCCAGCGATTTTATAATCGACTACAAAAGTCTTACGTCGCATGTAAATTATTAGAAAGGAAGTCATTTACATTTAAACCGTCGGTTCCATTCGCAGCGACAGTGGGAAGTGGATCATGGTTCATAAGATGGAAGGCTTCGTCGAGTCTTACTTAACGCCCCATCGAATTTCCTGTATGTTTTATCAACCGCAAAAATGTAATTTAATCCGTACAGTTATGCAGTGATGTACAATAGGATGCAGTTGAAAGATTATTCTTTGTGTCAGTTTAGCAGTCCACAAGGTGGACCGACGACCTGGTTAAGGTTGCAGGAAGTCGCTGGATGCAGGCCGCTTTCAACGGTTTAATGTGGAGATCCTTGGGGGAAATCCAATATTTATCGGAAAATAAAGTACAATTGTATTGCTGTTAATATTTACCAATAAAGAGTATCGGTATTTTTTAAAATATGTAGCTGTGGTTTTTTTATTTTTTATTATCGCAATATTAACACAATAAACCTAATACAAAGATACATACTTTATTGATTAGTCAGTAAAATAAATTTAAAGAGGTAAAATAAAATTAAAGCTGTTTAAAATAAAGGCGGTTCGCCGCTTTACGTTTTAAACTGCACCGCATCTCAATGCTTACTCGTGATTAAAGATCCAATAACTAGTTCCATTGATATGGCGATGTGAGAAAATCGCTGCCTTATACGTAACGATACGATTGCTACTGAGCGATTAATCGCATTTTTTATGTCGCCGGCACGCACTAAGGCAGGAAGTGGACGATTGCCGGCGTGTCTAACAACGTCAGTTTAAATGCCAGAATGTGTTGATTTAATACTTCGTCGGTATTTTGTAATAGAAAGGATAGGTTTATAAGGGCTTGAATTGAAAATGTACTCGCTTGAAAAAGCATGCAATCGTTCAAAAATCAACTGCAATGGCGTTAGTGTAAGAGCTATGACATGAACATGTTAATTATAGAGAAAATGAAGTGAAGAAGTCTGACTCGAGGTATTACTTTTAGTTTTTTTATCGATTCATCTTCTAGCTACAGTAGCGCTACCTTGGGTAAAGTTTTTGAGACTGCCCTATATATGCCCATAATATTTCCCTTATTCAGGATTTTTTATTATTTTACATGTGGGTAGATTACAAAGTTGTTTTGAACAGTTTGCCGGGCGCGTGTTTCCTTCTGTCTATAATCCTTTCGTAGCGTGTAGAGATGGACTCTAAATGAAATTGCACTTATAATCAGTTGCAGCGTTAACTAACTCTATTATGCAGTGACTTGCAAGAAACATCTTAGTGCAATATTTCGATTTTAAAGAACATTTTTCTAAGGTTTGTTGGTGTGATAGTGACTGAGTGTGCCGGTGGACCCTTCAGCAGTTCAGGTTAGTAGTCTGATTGGTCTTGATGTTGAATGTCAGTGTTGGAACACTGACGCAACCACGAAAAATTATTTATCTGTTACTTATTTTAATATATGATATGGTACAAGAGAGAATAAACAAAAAACAAAACCTACAATACATAAAATTAAAAACACCTGTATCTACAAAGATGGTCGTAAACTTTACCACATAAACCATGGTCGCAAATATGCATGACCAATACGCATACATTCCACTTTTACTGGCCCTGTCGCCTGTCAATACTCGACAGAAATACGAACCTGCGACCAGTTATTACTGAGTGTGTACTCGTTATTACACGGTAAGGAGCCGTAAGTATGTTTTTAAGGTATTTTAAACTTTTGCATTTTTTAAAGACTGTATTAGTACTTGTGTAGTTTTTGGTTTTGATCCTGCATTTTTCTCTTGAGTTTTTTGATGTTGTCATTTTTATTTCATTTCATAGAATTATATAATAGCTATTCTTTGAAAAATTATCACCTAATTTATCCCATTTATGATAACCCGCAGTTAGATGATGCCGATCTTTAATATTATTCGGTAAAAAAATCTATGAAAACTTAACAATGTGTTCCAAGGACTTTTATATTAGGGAAATAGGAATCGCTTATTATGTATGAGATAGACATTATTTCCCGGTCATCGAATACAGGTGATTCACTGATAACATTACCACGAGTCTGTGTTCCAAGTTGTCGTGATAACACTTAACACATATACTTATCGTTAATCTAAATGATTCACGAACGCGGAAAATTTCGAGCTTTGTGAATACCAGAAATATTGGGTCTTCCTACTTCCACGTTCCTATTGATACTGAGTCTGTATTATATACTTCAGTATTTTGAAAATAGAATCATGGAATATAAAAATAATTGAAGAATTACTGCGGTATTTTTAATTCAATTGTATTATTCTTAAGAGCACGAAACGCGACAGCATGTCGGGATTAAAATTATTTGAAAAATAAAGTTAAAAATGCCCGTGTTGTATTTAATTGGAAACGTCGGGAAATTTAATTTAATTACACGATATGATTAATGCATGTATATTAATTAATTAATTATTGTCATACAAAAGAGAATGTTTGATTTTATCTTCATTATAGCTTTAATTATTGAATTGAGATCGTAAGTCGGATGGCCTCGAATAAATTGTTTATTATAATAAAAGCAATCTTTGATGTTTAAGAAAAAATATTTACTTTGGAAATCAACGTCTATTTACCAGAAATAATTGTCACGCGTGAAATAATCTAGAAATCACTTCGGCGACCTCATTTAAATTGTAGCAAGTAACGGTTCGCTAGGGTTGCCGATCATATTTTGTTTATTTATATATTACCTATTCATCAAAATTGGAGAGCCAAAAAACATATGAATAGAAAAGGGGTCAATAGGACCTGTGTTATACGAATGCATATAATATTATCCTATATTGACATAAAAAATATACGTTTCCGCTCGCATAGCCATTCCATTCGTAATCCAAGGTAACACTATTACTTCACCACTCTTAAAATTAATTCACATATTATAACCACTCTTAAATTACATACAAGCCTGCAGCCCTACCCCGTCCAGATGCATAAAGAGTACAATGTACGGTTGGGACGAAAGTCGCTCGGCGTGCCAGCGGATAAATCCGCTATCCGACTAAAAATACCCTCGCTAATTGAGTTTAAATGCCGCACTAGGTTTTGGCAGCGAGTACGCCCGTTTTAACTATGGGTATAGCCTGAACTTCCGTGAGCTAAATTACAATTAGTTTAATATTGTAGCGATAGAGGTGCCCAGCTATGTGAGAAGGCTATGCTCGAGGTTTCCCTAGGAGATCGAATCAGGAATGATGGGATCCATAGGAGAAAAAAGGTTACCGCCACTGTAATTTACCTGATGGTAAATCTATGGTAGTCAATGTTAGAAATGGTTATTTTATGACGGTCGTAACAATTATGTCGTCCAGGCTAAAAATACTAATGTCTGTGTTTAAATCTATGATAAGATTTCCATAACATAACCACACGCCTTTTTCCCAGAAGGGGTAGGCAGAGGTGCTACTAGAACACCCACGTTTCGCCTTGTATATTCCGTCCCACGATGTGATAGGGGGCGAGCCTATCGCCATATCGGGCACAAATTCCTGACTCCGGGCTAATAATGAATAGAAAAATCCAATATCACTTTGCCCGACCCGGGATTTGAACCCGAGACCTCAGCTTTGCAATCATACCGTTGTACCACTACGCCACCGAGGCAGTCTAAGATACTCTACTCTGATAAGATTTACACCTTTTCATAAAGCTTTCAAGCAAAGTAAGTTTGGGTGAAATGACCACTAAACAGATTTTGTGATATATTTCAATAATTTTTTTCGTGTTCAGGATTGTGTTCCTAATATGTAGTTTATTACTAGGTCGAGAGTGATTCCTCTCTTATCTGTATGGTAGCATGACGACTGATTGGCAGATTACCCTTCAGTGGGCTGACCTAGTTCGGAACAAGGCGACCGTAAATGATCTCAAGGTACGCTAATGCGTACTGTTATATACCGTATAATACCGTTCAATATTCAGATATTGAACGATTATAGTCGATAGGAAAGCATAATTCTAGTTTACACATAAAGTATTGAAATGTTTCTCTTATAAGTGTCCTTTGAATAAACCATACTTCATGTTCACTTCTAACTGGGCAAATATAAATTTTATTCGTTTTCCGACTTTCCATTCTTTGCATTATATACAGAGTACAGACGATATATTATAGTTGACAATTATATATTTTTTAAAGGAGCAATTAATGTTTAAAAACTGTGTCAATCGGATGTGCGTTTTTTAAATAAAAATAACTATGAATAAAAACAGTCTGTAAAAGTTATTGTTATATAATGTTTGTCACTGATAAGAAATAATTGCGCCAAATAATTAGAGACTATGCACTTGAACTTTTACGAAGAGTAGTAAATGACTCAATACCGTTATCATTATGTGATAATTTAGTCTATCTGTTATCATTATATCGTATTTAAAACGATTATTCATCGATTGTGACTCATTTATATCGATTAGTAGTCGCGGGATTACATTTGGAACCGAAAAACCGAGATTTTGTGTTCCAATCTCCCAATCGATAATTTTCAGTGTTTTCATCCTGAAAATACAAGTTACTGAAAAAACACAAGTCATATTGCGCGGAAAAACTAGTCAAATGTTAGATTAGTAGATGTTGATTATGTCACTGCGGATTAAAGATGAAAATAACAAACAAGATTACAATATTTTTAAGCTAAAGGAAGTTTTTGTTCATCCGGAAAAGATGTACTTTCAATTATATTTGGGCAACCAGTACTTTTCTTTAGTTTTATGCCCGTAAATAATAATTTAAAAGATAATATGTTAAAAAATTATTAAGATCGCTTTAAGCGCAGACATTTTAAAATATCTAATTTGAACAATATTGGTTTAAATTCATCATGGACCAAGACACTTCTTATTAATCCCTTATTGATAAATGATAACCTGATAATAATTCGACATCTGATGTAACATGTTCAAATATTGCAAATGCATTGCCAGACTTTGATCATTCTATTTCTTCTGTCTTAAAAGTATAATCTCTAAGTTTTTTCCATTCACGATTGATTTTATCGTTTAGGTAATCCCCTAAACGGTGTGATCGAATGCCGGTTGCGCGGTTCCTTATCAGTGACGATAAAGGAGGCCTGGCCTTTTCTGCGTAGCCAATTTGAACGGAAAAGTTTTTTCCATTATCGATCTCGTAAACACCGCAGTTACTGAATAACAATTTTGCAACGTAATTCTTGAATCGAAACATGCTGCGTCCTAGTTGTAACGTATATGTGGACTAATATTTATTAGTTAATTCTTATGCCACGTTGGTTCTTTTTTTATGAATTTTTCTGTAAGTTTAAAGTTCATAATTTGCTCGAAATTGGATTTAGCGTTAATGTGATAGAGAGTAGGGACTTCAGGAGGAAACATTTTATAAAATAAAAATCCGTTTTGTATGCTCGTTTTTTGACTTGTATTATGCCGTTGTCTCAATTTTCATGGTTATATCCTTATGAAACAAAGCAAATCCATACAGTCTTAACAATATTTAGCATACAAATCATCCGTGTACTTGAACCAACATATTTGTTATTCAAAATAAGTTTCCAAGGTGTTATAGAGAAAAACAATTGACGTATGCAGAGTTTTATGTGTAACAAACAAAATTCATTCAACATATCAAACTATCGCGAAATATCACATTTATCAACAAACAAACATAAACTATGTAGACACAAGTCAAACCTTGGTTCGAAGCCATGCGGAGTAATGGGAACATTATTTTTGAATATTATTTCTGTGTATTTACTGCTGAAACTAAAACATATGCCATGTATTTAAAGTGATGCCAAAATAATGCATTTTCAGTTTATTTTTACATATCTCATGCAACGACGCAGACAGAATAGGTTGGTAGAATAACCCGTGCGTCTATTCCACTCGTGGTACTTTTGTAATGTGATTTTGAATACGGCGAATAAGAAATTAACAATCAACGAAATGAGACTAAGTTTTTTGAGACTGAATTTAATTTTATCGTCGATCTTTGTGTATATAGAATACACAGATATTATTTATGTTAAACAAGCTGGGACAAAAGTGGTTTCTCCCGATTATTAATTGACAAATGTTCCACTTAAATGAAATATAATAAAATCTTGAGTTATAAAAACACCATAACTAACTACTACTAACAAATATAACTGAAAGTTTCCGAAGGGAAATATATTACAGCATAAATATCAAACAATATGCAGAATATTCTAGAACAGAAACAAAATATCGACGCACAAGTGGCTAGTGATATAACACTTGCGTCACTCAGATAAAAATCTGATATCCATCTCAATAGATGGGACGTGTGAA
Source organism: Theretra japonica (assembly GCA_033459515.1). Classification (NCBI taxonomy): domain Eukaryota; kingdom Metazoa; phylum Arthropoda; class Insecta; order Lepidoptera; family Sphingidae; genus Theretra; species Theretra japonica. The sequence goes on from CM065931.1 coordinate 15,220,021, forward strand.
ATGTGAACACTCGCGCATTTTCGACTACAAAATCTTAGCATATTGTCTTGCTTATCTAAACTAGTACTGGCAAAGTATTATTTTATGATTGAACGCCAAATGTAATAATTAATATATAAAAAATAATATAATATTCAAATTAAATTAATATTAATATTCTACATATTTAAAGCAAACACAAACTTGCTTTTTCAAACAAATTAAGGTAGATCGTGTTCGATTTGGGAGGTTTTCGCTTGGTTTCCGTTCACAGCTACAACACGTTCGGAAGTGGCGGTAGTATAAGATTCAAGAAATATTGTTTCTTCGCCTGTAGCAACTCTGCCTATCCCCTTCGGCGATACAGACGCAAACTTATCTATCTTTTACAATTAGTATTTCCTGATTGTCATTTATATTGTATACTATACTGTTTACAATATAAATGAAAGACAAAAGATTAAAACAGACAATAAGGAATAAAGATACTCCAATTGTAAATAACTAAAGTAATCACGATAATCAATGTAATCCAACAATATACACAATTAGTTATCTATGTAGATAAGTATTTGGGAGGATATGAAAGTACACATTCGAAATACATATGTATAGGTTATTTTCACAAATGTCTGTAAACTTTTTAGATTAGATAAGGCTATGGCAAAGGTAATATTGTGCCAAGTACAAGGAAACCTAATCGTTTATCATTCACAATCTGTATCATAAAGAGATGAAAAAAAACAGGAAAATAGTAATATACCTACATTGTGCTTATAAATAAAAGTATTTTGAACTTTCAAAATGATACCGCTGTCCCCATTTAGTAAGACCTATCTTCTATATTTTTGTAATATTAATATTTGTAAAATCACTAGAATAAGTATAATACATTGAAGAAAGAAAATTAGTTTATCCGATCTGATATGACGTCACAGGTTTTTCTTCTAACAAGAAGTCATTGATACAGTTTCGCAAAACACTTTTCTTTCACGATAAGTATGATTGATTTCGTCTTGTTGACAACATCGCCGCATTTAGAACAATCGTCGACAGATATCACAAAACATTTGTTCTCAACGATGTAAGTTAAATTTTTAAGATGTCTGTTATATATTTTAACACCTCATAAATATTGAAATATAACTTCTCTTAATTGAGCATAATGTTATTTAAAATGTTCTATTAGTTGAATTCTCTTAGAATCATTTTAATGATTCAAGTAAGTTTACTTGACGTAGTTGCTACGTCCTTGCAGTTTAGAAAGTTCTTGTGAATTGTCCATTAGTTGAAGTCAGCGAAGAATCACCAAATATTTTTAAAAGATTATACAAGTTACAAACATATGAATAAAGAATTCTTAATATTTGCACTGTCTCCAGAATATCCGCTGTCAAAGCATCAGACACAAGCAATCAACCCAATCCCCTTTGAAATGGTCAACTGAAATTAAACTATCAACCGCCGTGCAATTTTACACAAGCTACTTTCACCCTACCCTCTCTTTCTTAAAGGCTACAATTCCTTGGAGAGCGGTGGAATAGTTAGCAGAAATGCATAACAATATGAAGTATGCTCTGTAAACAGTGGTTACGTGAGGGGCGCCACGTTTCAGCTCGCTGTAATAGGATCATTTCAATTAGCCGATGGCAGATGACAGTCACAGTTAAATTGAGATATCTGTTGAAGGTTTTCGCACTGAGCTATTGTGGGAAGGGTCGGAATTCAGTTCGGTTGACGGTTAGAAGCCCGGATGATGAGATCATATTTACTATCTAGCAGTTCGAGTTGAATGTACATTTATCAATATTAGTAGCTTAATTCTTCGGGTATACTTAAACGATTTAGTATTAAGTCAACTGCGATTTTAAATCAGTCTTTTGCTCATAATTTTAAAGATAATTTTAATTCGTTAGTATTATCATCAAACTCATTGCCTGGTGTTGCACCTGTCTATCCTAAGTCATCTAGAACAGAAACAAAGTCGAAAGTTTCTGTAGGTGATATTTGATCAATATTTATTTATATACTACTTTGTGCACAAGTGCTAAAATTCATAGCAACTAATGCATCAGTCATCGTTACTCATTCGTGGCGCTAATCTCAACTATTGCTATCTTAACAATCCTTTATGCGAAGCACGAATCCGATCTTATCTACCTATTGTTCTCCCAAAAACTGCTGACAAATTCAAGGATCGACATTTTCGGTCCGAAAATATTTGGAGATAAGATAATAGGTACAAAAAGCTTTTGTGTAGGATTATGACATTTAAAACTTGCGTTTAACTATTATTATTTAAAATAACTTTATTTGTGAAACTCAACACGATATTTTGAAATATAAAATAAGCAAGAGGACTAAAATACTTCTGTCTATTACGGCAAATTTACAACAACTTTGGTAGCGCACCATTTGAGACGCAATTTTCATTGTATGAACGAGATTAGAAATAGATAGATCATGTCAGAACTGCTAAAGTACTAAAACATGATGCATCATTGTTCATTTCAACTAATCCATAAATCTATTCATTGCAAAATGTTCCAGCAAGCGATAAAGGATATTGTTTATTTTATGTTCGTTTTGACGTATGACTCTTTACGGCAAATTAAATTAACTATTTTCAGGAAACATTTATTTCAATTATCCATAGACTCAAGGAGTTCATCTTGAATCGTACACGTATTTTCAATTACTTCAACCGATTCAAGTTATTCCAGTTCATTAAATCTAGTCAATTATAGACACCCGATGTTATTTGCCGCCAATAATCTGTTAGATTTCAAGGAATCCTCAGCCAATTAAGAATGACATTCCAATAATCTATTGTTTACAAGTTTTCTGAGTATTGGTTGCCAGGTTCTTGGATTGATCGCTTCGGTGGCAGTTGTCAAGCGACAGTCATGCCAAGTTTAAGATGTATGGGTTCTTTTGCATTCTAAGCGGTAGTCATGCGAAATAATTAATGTCTGCTTCATAAAGGTTAAATGTTTAATGCGTTGATTTGATTAATGTAGGATGGCTATTTAATTTGCATTTAGATGATTACGCTGGTTGTAAAACAATTTGAATGCTTGTCGGTGTAAATTATTTTTAATGTAAATTTTATTGTGTGCTCCTATTATTTTGGTCTTTGTACGTTCAATTTGTCCGTATATTTATATGACTGATGAGTCTTGTGGTCAACTAACCACTGCTCGTGACTGCGGATTTTTGGGTTCGATCCAAAACTCGGCTTCCTTGACCAGATAAAATTAGAAATACGATGAATATGTTGCTTTCCTGTTTGTTAGGATTTAGGAAGTGGCGTTCGGAAGTTGGCGTTAATAGGTATGTGAATTGCTTATTTATGTTAACAATTTGAATAGCTTATAGTGACGACTGAAGTTCAATATATTTTTGTTGAAATAATAATTGATGTAGGCCTTGTCTTTTGCGTTCTATGTTGTTTATTTTTAAATTTTTGGTTTTAAAGAAATTGTGAATACTTCGGACCTTTTAAATGTTTGGTTTACTTAAGTTTTTCAACTTTGATGTTTTCGGGGTAGTCTCTCCCTTCCTTCTTAATGTTCTACAATATTTTCAAACTTAGGCGTCCTTTATTAACAGCTTGCTCAACCGTAATTGAACTTTAAGCTTTTACCGAATTGCACAATTTCATTTAATTTTTCCATAAAACGTCAGATACTTCAACGTGCTGTACCAATAATCGAAGAGAATCGCGCTAAAAGAATATTTACATTAAACATCAGACAGCTTAGCACTAGTGTCATTGGCGAAAGGCCATCGAATCATCACGATTGTAGCAATTTTTTTTAAACACACCAGAATACTGCCGCCCACAGTCTACGTACATATTTAGAATGTCACCTCTAAGAAAGTAATTGTTTATATTTATTTTGAGCTGTGTTGTATTTATTTGGTGGTGGATCCCCTCGAAAAGCGTTGGTGACAAACCCGTCATGGTGACCCACACATGTACTAATGTACCTAGCATGTATAATTGCATAGGTCTCACGAAACGTTATTTCGGTTTGATCGTCTTGTATTCAGAATAATCTGCTTTGATCCGGTTTCCACCAGGCCGTAACCGTATCGATCAACGAGAGATAGCGTCTAGTGTTTTAAAATTGTTTAGTTTATTAGTGTGTGGTTCTGTAATATGAACTGTAGTGTCGAATGCCAAAATTATTAAAACAATGTGGGCCTTGTGTTAGATGTTCAAATGGTTAGCGAGGTTAACTAATGTAAATTGGTTTCTGTGCCACCGAATAATGATAAAATAAATATGTAGGCAATATATTTGTTAAACTAGAAGCTATTGGTGAAGAAAATTTTCTTTTAACATTAACCTGTAGTATATTTTGGGGAATATCAGTAGGAGCTGGAAATAAATTTTTTTCTAAGTCATCGTTTTATTTATTGCATACCTCTAGATAAAATACTGTAAAGTATAGTGAAGGTTTAGGACTCACATGTCATGTTAAAATTAACTTCATAGTTACAAACTTGAACTTCATTCAGTTACTTAACCTCTAATTTGGAATTAATTTCGATAAATTAACTCTGACGTATCAAACGCCATCATTTCTCATCAGCCCAACTCGTGGACTACATTTTTGATTAAAACTGACGTTATTGGTAATATTGTTACGTCATTGTTTTGGGCCACCGTTTGGGCCAATATTTCGTCCAATTGTGGAATGGAATTTATGAATGCGCCAACGACATAACATTACCAAGGTAATCAGAAAGTCGTCACCAGTAGCGTTATTCGACAGAATTGTCATGAATGCAGATCGATTTTGGATGCGATTGGCAAAAAAACAGGTCACATGATATGAAAAAAGGGAAAATGTTTCCAAATACGTGTGGGACGTATGAAGCCGGGAATCATGCATAACCATGTTTATGATTTAAAAAAGTTACGTAAAATGTTTGTGAAGTTTACTTACCTAGTTAGTGTGACCGGAATAAAACCATGATAATATTAAGCGGTAATAAATACACTTATGTGTTTATGTAAGCCTGTTTTTTATTAATTAAATTCTTTGTTGTACGTATATCTTTCTTTCCGATAATTTCACGGCCTGTGGAAACGGGGTCTTACATATTTTATCTCCCGTTTTCGTGTGTGTTATTATGTTTGCTAGTATCTTGTGTATTTTAGAATGATGTTAAAGAAACTATTGCAGGCAAATTAATTATGATTACACATTTTTATAGCATTCTTTTCATTAAATTAATAGCTTGATCATTTTATTGAGTTCAAAAGTTATTTTTGTTTTGATGGATGATGGAGCTGTAGAATTAATTAAGTTAATATAATATTATCAGTAAATCATATTAACATGTGAAAAGTATATTTTAAATGCAATGCATTAGTATATAGTATCGAGTTACGTAGAAAATATTCCAACATTGACGTGTTTAGGTCACAATTCTGAGAATTAGTCTAGCTATCTAGCACTTGGCGTATTCAGGGCACTTGAAACTAAATATTTTTCGTTTAATTTATAGCTTAATATTTCGCCAGATGTCGTGTTAATGTGTTTTTCCTATTTGTTCTACATCAAAACAGGATGAATGCAGATTTTCCTTTTCCATACAATCAGAAAAAACATCTACGACTGGCCACTAGCCTTTCATCAATTATTTAAAAAAATAATCAATTCTTGAGCAATTACATACATACATAGGTATTTTATAAGATGTATGGGAATACTCGTGCCCAGCAGTGGATACTAAATAAATTCATACGGAAATAGGATCTACAGACGATGTTATTGATTGGCAATCCAACTGATCAAACAAAAATAATTGTGTTACTTCATGACGGTTTTTACGAAACTGTGGTTTCGCTCCTTACAAGACGCAATATGCACGTTTAAAACCAAACATACATTCATTAATAAGTAGAAAATATATCGTAATCCATATACATAAGACCTTGTGATATGTGTCTGTCTAATAATTGCTTTATAATTTGTTATGTTTGGTTTTGCTACTGTCCATGAACGGATCGCTTACCATCAGGCGAATGGCTTGCTCGTCTTGCCATTCATCGCAAAAAGGGACAACAGGTTATGAGTAGACGATAGTACAGTGTTTTAAATATATCCTGACAGTAAAATATGGTTTATCGTTATTCGTTTGTGGTTTAGCAATAAATACAAGATCAAGTTCAGTGATACTTAGTATATTTCCTCATTTCGTACTGAGAATGTATGAATAATGTAACAATGTATTCTGATATATTAGTAACATTACGGTAAAACAATTACTTTTTAAATGTTAGTATCTTTTAACAGTTAACACTACAGTGCGATTGCCTACATAACCAATAAACCAATGTAATTTCAATCGGCTAATTTCTGCGATTCTAACAATCCCTCCTTATTCTTTTAACTTCCCTCATATTCTCAATTTTATTTAAATACCAATAACACTATTAGGCAGCTAGTTTAGGCCCTACCTAGAACTCGTAGTTGCCAAGGGTTTTTTTCTTATCTTTTTCGATCATCAGACAAAAAAATATCGCCTGTTTTTTTTATCATCTACAGCCATATTGTCCAAGCTAGACTAGTTACTAACAACCACTCCCGGATTTACTTTCTCATTTTCGGCGAGGTTATAGAGTAGATAATAAAATCCGTGACACACAGACAGACATGACCTCGTCGGCAGACAGAGAGATCTGCTTGTCGCTCGCAATCCGGCACTTTTTGCATATCAATGATTTAATCATTGTTGTTTTCAAGATTTTGATTTGGGAAGTTAGAAGTTCATTATAAAAGTAATGTCAAGCAGTAGGCTGCTTTATAGTGATGATTTTGATACATTCGGTCACGCGCTTCTAAAAATATGGAATTAAATTGCTTAGTTTTTTTGATATCCAGTAACAGGCAAAGGAAATACATGTAGCTAGAGATAATTATTACGAAGTTGCATGTCTTTGGAAATAGTTAATGGTTTTCGTAGCGATAATAACATAATTGAAACGGATAACTTTCATGACCGGTAGCTTTAAAGAATTAATAATTTTGAAGCGAATTTGAATCAAGTCGAAATGAAAAATACGCAAAACATAAAGAATTCGGAAACCACGAGTTACTACCCATAAACTTTACGACTAGACAAGCATAGTATTATTTTGATTCACACGCTAAATTGTTGATTCAGGCAACATATTCGCTCCATTTAATGCTAAAAAATATACAGAATTAAAAACAAAATCTTGAATAATTCAATGAAATGTTGCGAAACAGTGCAATATTATCTTGTATTTTACAGATAGTATTGGGAGTGGATATTCTGGGATATGATCTGCGACAAGAACTCATCGATAAAGGATAAAACAAGATAAATTATGTCTCAGAAGTCAGATACGCGTGTTAAAGGTGTGTGACATCACTAAAACTTGTATTCAATTGTTACTACGCTCGTAGAAAACTATTTACTTGTCAATAACTTTTGTAGCTACAGTCCATAATTATCGCTTTCTTTCACGGCAAAGGAAAATAGTATAAGGACACCTGGAACCTGAGAAGTTTCCACAAAAATCCGAAGTTACCAACCATTAGGTCTGCAAGCTAATCTAAAAGGCCCCGTCCCGAAAGGATTGTATGGCAAGCACTGGTTGGAAAATTATAAGCCAACTTGATTATAAGAAAGCAATTTTGCGCAGATCCTACGTAATAGTGGGATCAAGGCAGGCAAAGGCATTATAAGAATTATTGCAGCTACACTTTTTAAACCTTTCTAAAATGTTATACTTCAGTTTTCAATTGCGTGAAAATCATTAACAAGCCTTGTATTGTTGTTACTATGCTGATAGAATTATCGACTTTTTCAATTTGTTCCATTTACAAATAAATTGTTGAAAAGGTTTTATTTATTTTTATCGAAAAGTGTATATTATCTATGGTTAATTTTATTGTATTGTTTAGTTAATGGGTAATTTTAGAGAACGAATTCTACAATCTTGTCCGTAAGTAATGTATGTTATCAAGTCTTTTTAAAAAGTATTTTAAATTTCGTCATTGTATTGCGATAGAAAAGTGTGGTGCTTTTCTATACAAGTTATTGCATTGTTAGATTTGATAAAGCATTGAGGACAATAACCGATTTTCAATTGAACATACTTTACATTGTTCAGACTCGAAAAATTATTTCATTTAGAAAAAAATATATTTAAAGAAATTATTTTTGCAATTTTGTAGATTTAATCCCAAGATATCATTGTCGACTCTAGATTATGCTTTCACATTTAGCAAAAGGTTAAAGAAAGTAATACTGTATAAATGATATTTACACAGCATGGTGTCGATACGTTAACATCACAATATCACTACTATTCAACACATTTATTATGAAATCCTATAAAACTGAATATAATATGGATGGTGAATTGCCGTGATTCAATTTTAAAAAATATTTAATAAACCAATATTGAAAATTAAGTAACAAAAGTACCGATTTGATTTTTGCTCCAGTAAATCGAGGTTAGAAATTGACACATGAAGGTATAGGTTAGCATATTGACACGTATAACTAAGGTTCAAATCTAACCAATAGGTTATTAATTTAATTACAATAATAGGTAATAAATAGGTTCCAGAGTAATTTCAAGTATAGGAAACAATTTTAGGCACATGAAATAGAGAAAATATATTAATCAATAATTCCGGGAAGAGAAATTCACGCAAACTTTCATTAATTTCCTTACGTCAAAAACAAAAAAAGCACTCACACATAAGCCTTGGTTTCTTGTATCCGGACCAGTCCTTGCTTGAACAGATCGTAGCAGATCTTCGTGTATTGGGTGGAGACGGCGAGCAGGTCGGGCTGGTATTCCACCTCCTTCTGTTTCTCGAGGCTGATCGGGTTGGTCGTGATGTTGTGCTTCATCTTCATGCGCTCGAGGGTCCGGGAGACCTTCGGTTTCTCGACCTGGACCTCGGCAGTGACATCTCTAACACACATGTTGCACATTTCGGGTACGCGCGCGGTTGATCGGTGGACGTGTGAGCGAGCTCCGCGCGATCGAGAATATAAGAGAGGCAAAACGTATCCCCTCCACGCGGCGCCTGCGCAGATAACATTTTCATCGGAACCGCGTATGCCCCGTTAGGTTTTTTGTTTTTGCAATTTTTTTTGTGTATTACTCGTATTAAGATTGTTTTTTGTTTTGGTCAATAATTATTTTAATAAGAATTGTTTAGTTATTTTTACATTGCCTACTTTATGCGCTATTGGAAATGCTAAGTGAATATTTTGTTTCGCAAATACGTAAAAGATTATGACGATTTATTTATTGGAAATTCTGCAGTAAACAATAGAATAGGCAACAATAGAAAATTTAATATTAATTTCCTGGTTCCCACGGATGTGTTACAAAAATAGAATACTATATGAATGTCAACAGATTGTAGCCATAAGCGTAAATATCCAAGTAAAGAAGGAAAGTATTAAGCCGTCTTGACGTGGTAATGCTTATAGGTACTAAATCTATAATATTACAGATCCTGTATATATGTAGACTATAAATTAAACTTTTTTTGAAAATTTATATAAAATATTAACATTTGCGTCTTGGTCTGCTGGTTGTAGAACGGGCACGCTTGCTGAGATGGTGGTCAGGGGTTCGAAAAATCAGAGCTGTGCCCTGGAGTCTGGCCAGCTCTGATTTTTTGAAGTCATGTGTATTGTTTTCAGCGATTAATTCGTGAACTGCAAGCAGCAAACTTATATTCGTATAATGGATAGTGTATGTGATTTTGCGCTGTATTAGTGTTGTACCGACACTAAATTAAGTATTTACTTTAAAATTTACAGCTTCTAAATTAAAGCGGTGTTTCTCTTATTCAAATATAAAAATATGATATAATATTTATCGATTATAAACTAAATACCATTTTTTATACCAAATTTTTATTCATAAACGCGATAAACTGAGTGTATTTTGGTGATAAAAATAATATGTTGGTGGTTTAATCCCAATCCACTTTTATCTTTCTGTAACATACTTAAAAGTCATATGTCAACCCCACGTGAGATTGGGTTAAGATGAAATCTATAAAAAATATGTTGATGGTGACCGTAAAGGGCGTTATTAAGAATATTTCATAAATATATTTTTTCCTCGACCGATAGGTATCTCTATGCGTCACATTATTATTTATTCTATTTTTAAAAACAATGATTAGTGCGTCTGTGTTAAAAATAGCTTTTACTACATCGATAACGAGCCGTGTTTAGTGATACAATCGAAACGTCACTTATCTCAGGAGGGATAGAGCAATGCAATTTCGTCATATTGCGTCGTTATTTCCATCCCATCATGTGATATCGTGTTTATAGCGTGTATACGAGATATGAAACATCTTACAGTTTTCGCGGCATGATAAAATAATTACATATAACAATTACGACTCCTGACCCCTCCTGAATTAGAAACTATGTGAGACTTTTCGGTCTCGCAAACACCCAGACCCCAAACAAAGACCTGCAGATCACGCAAATACTTGAATCGTTGCGGGGATCGAACGCGCGGCCTCTTGTTTCACAGCCGGACGGCGTCTAACAACCTGCGGCACGGAGGTTGTAAATAATGGTAAATAAAAATGTAGAACGCAGGTCACCTAATATTTCGTGTCCTAAAACCCTTCTTTTTTGTTCTGTCTGATACGGGTATATTATGATATAAAATTTATGTTTTTGCAAATTTATCCACTTCAAATGTATTTTTGAGAGCAGGTATGTGCTACTTGTTTCAAAGATTAACTAACAAAACGCTCCTGACATTAGATCTACTACTATGGACTGTCAATTATTTATATTTATTTATCACTATGTTGACCCCTTGCAGGTCATTCTCGACTTTTGAAGGGCAGTTAAGTCATTTTGGGGAATAATCATGTACAAACAAGAGGCACTAGATTGAATTCGTGCGATTAATTAATGATTGTAATATTATCCTACTTTTTATTTGATTTTCATTTTCAATCTTTTTGGTTTGAGTATTTTGGGTCAAGCTCCTCGTAAAATCTAGCCCGACAAGCGATTTTTTTTTTACCGTGGAGTCAACATTACTGGTGTGACTATTGATTTGTATTTATATATTTTATATTGCGAGATTAATATAACAAATTGGAGGACGAAATCAGGGAGATGGGGGTAGGACGCAATATTATAGATTTTAGCGGATGTCAGTCAGGAAGGTGATGTGTACAACGTCCCTATCGTCCTCCTTAAATGACGTCCAACCATCGTCCAACACAACATATCTCTTGACATACCCTGTGGCGCAGTAGGTTAGAGGTCGGCTGATGAAACGAGAGGTCGCGGGTTAGATCCCCACTAAGAGAAAAATGTCTGTGCGATCCACGGGTAATAGTTCCGAGTCTGTGTGTTTGTGAAACCGAAAAGTCTCTCGTAGTTTCTGAAACCTGCGTCACAAGACTCGATCTTAGTATGGGATCAGGACTATGTCGTGTTACTGTTTGGTATTTATTATTTTGGGTATTATATATCTTTCTTTACTCTCACTGCACCATGTTTCGTTCCACATGAGGCTGGTAAATTAACTTGTCAATCTGTATTCAATAGATGAAATATTACTTTATAAAGAACACAATATCGTTTTGTCGGGCAGCGTGTGTGCTAATAGATTTAAACGAACAGTCATTTGTCCCACATTTGGTGTTATAATTATCACGAGACGATCGCGCCTCGTCTAGACTTAGACAAGTTATTTCAGTATTGGTTTCACCGATTGTTAGCATTGTCTCTCGTGCTGTTAACATTATAATAATTAAACTTAATTGAACCATTATACAACGTTGGTGCCATTTCAGGGTTACCAAGCCACAGTATGTGTTAAATGTGTAGAGTATGAATAAAATGAATAATGAATAAATTTTATTATCTTACTGGTTCCTTAAATAGTAAGTTAGTTAAACAATTGATTAATTAATTAATTTGTTAGCGAAAATTGTTAATGACCCGTTTGGAATTATTGAGTATGCGAATAATATTATCGTGTTAGAATTTCTTTTCTCTGGATTTACGTGTTTCTCATATCAAATTGATATGAGAAACAGATAAACACATTACTAACTTTATGACAAAAGTCTTTCCGGATCTTGCTGGTCCAGTAAAACATTTGAAGAGGATCTCTGTCGCTAATAAAAGAATATGGATGACGTGCATAAACATTGCTTTTTGCTTATAATTTGCCATTGTCATGAGACCATGTTCAACTGTTCTGAGGTCATGAGATTATTGAATTGTTCTTTGGACATGAAATTTTCTCTTTTTTAATCTATAGATCCTTATTGCCTTAAGAGTAGCATAACATGATCATCGTTCATTTCCCCATTTTTACGGTATAATTGTAAAAATAGATCTGCGTCAGGCATGCGGGTAGCAAAATTTTCATCAGCATCATCATCATCATGGTCGACTTCATCAATACGACACAATAGTACACATATTTCAATTGTCTTTTCAATGTCTAAAATAGATTCATGTATGTACTGCGCGTTACTTCCGTCAGAAAAAAATCTGAGTAACCGTCTAGTCCCAAAGAAGTTTTACTTCAAAAATTGTCTCGTTGCGAGAATTGAACCCACTGCCTCTCATTTCGCAGTGGCGTCTCTCCAACTGAGCCACAGAGATTGTTAGTAGATCATTGATTCAACGAAGGGGGCGGCCCACGTGTTTAAAAGGCTCTTCAGTTTATCTCAGATTTATTAGTTCATCAACGTCAGTCTAGACTTCAACTACTCCAGTCTACGTATTTGTAAACAATAGTTAGGCATACTCATGCTGACTATGTACTTGATTCGGGGTAATTAAGAGTACATTAAATTATGAAAATAGTTTTTACTTGTTCTTATGTTTACCCAAATAAAGATTGTCATGATATACGAGTCTACAACTGTACTTATAGTTCTTATGCAATAAAATGTATTCAAAATGAATTAGGGAATTTAACGATACCGCGTTCTGATTTTTAAATGATTAATATGATATTTTTTATGATTAAGGACTCTAAAGTATCCTAGTAAGTGTAAGACTACAATTTATTTTATTTATTTTAATCTTTATGTATACAATATACAGAATAATAACAACATACAGAAACAGAAAAAAAGCAAATGATGTCATTTATATATATATATATATATATATATATATATATATATATATATATATATATATTATTACACCTTGTATATTAATATTCAAAAATATAGTATGCCAATAGCGGACTGTAGCTGTAAAAATAAATATAATATAACACCTCACCTCTACCTAAATATGTACTACAATAATAGCTATTCTTAATTATCATAGTACGAGCTTCTGCCCGCAACTACGTTTTAGTATTTAGATTTATAAAAAAATCCCACCCCGTCCTGTCCCGTTATATCCAGACTTGTCCCGTCTCAGTCACTTCTCACTCAAGATGTGTAATCCAGTCCCACCCCATCCATTTGAGTTCAAAAAAGTAACAAATATATCGGAATTCCTCCCTTATTCCACGGGAACACTACATTTTTCGGGATAAAAAGTATCTTAAGTGTTAATTCAGGGTGTCAGCTACCTCCATACCAAATTTCATTGAAAACCATTAGACCTCGCGAGTTCATTGCGCACAGACAAACACAAAAATTCTAAAAATCATTGTTTTGGGTTCTATTACGTGAATACAGTCCCCCAATTTAAATTTTTCTCATTTCTCTTGCATGTACATACATCGATCGGATACAAATTTATTATATGTATAGATTTCTTACTCAAAAAACTAAAAAAAACATCAGTGTTTAATATCAATATGTATTTTGTTATATAAACATATTTATACAATTATTAGACCAGTTAACATTTATGTAAGTAATATTTTGAAGTCGGGTGACCGGACGCATGTGTTAAATACGAGTTTACATTTAGTGTTTGCGGGATTACTTTAATTTCTACGTATTTTATTCACGATGTATCTGGTTTTATATCAAATCGAAACACCATACCAGCATGACGCTTAAAATGCGTGTAAAAGCATTTTCCAGAATAAATATAATTTATCAAGTTTTGAAAGCTACGATTTTTTTTCCTAATCTGTTCTCAAGATCCTGTTTAATTCTGTAGTGAAAAAGTCCCCGACTGCACCTAAAAATTAAAAGTAAACTGATTTTGCATAGACAAATGTTTTAGATATTTGAAAGTAAACAACACGTTTATGTTATGTGCATTGGTAATTAAAGTGTAACATTGTGCTCAAATATTGACTTAGCTACAGACCAGTGCTTACTAACAATATTAGCTAAGTCAATACATTTTTTATTGGACTGAAGTAATTATTTTTCCTTACATTGCTACCTGTTTCAAAAATATTAGGCTTGTATTTTTACGACCGGCTGCTTACACGACGCCAAACTTTTCGAAAAAAAATGAATACCATAAAATATAAAAAAATACGTACAATAGTAATGGTTTCTTAGATTTTATTCATCAAAGCAATATAGTCTTATTGCCAATCCCACAGCAACACAGTATTGTGTTGTGGGTATTAGAAACTACGTAAAACTCAGGTTCCTTGAATGATAGCACACATATGTATTTTTATGTTCAAATAAACGCTGAAGAATTAACGTTAAAATTAATTACTCACTTACTGTACTTAAGTAACATTAATGCATAATAAGGAAAAACTAAATTTAAAAATGTAGTCACCTTTTTGAAATGTATTTTTGTCGAAGTGAGCCAACAGGAATCATGAAAATCCCCTTATTTACGTAAAAAAAATTAAGCCTGGATTATTTTTTGATAACCCCATATTTGTAACAATAAAAATCTTAAACAATACATACGTATTTAGCTAATAAATAAAAATAAAATATACCTAGTGCATAAGCGTCGGATTTTCATGAGTAAGATCGACATTATAACCTCACACGTTTAAAGGACGCTACTAAAATATTTAGACTTCTTCCTATTCTAGAAACCGATAGAAAACCGGTGATGTATATCCGAAGGGGTCGTACCATACGATTCACCTGATTTTGTCATTACTGCCCCTCACTAGCAGTCAGCAGACCCAGGCTTTTAGTCACCACAAACCGGTGATGGTTTCCACCGAGTTTGATTTTCATAAAAGAATAGGTAATATTAGGCAGCATGTTCATTCGCTGTCCCATGCAAGGCCGGAGAGGGTTTGCCGTTGTTACTAGTTTTTTAATTATTGCATAGGTCCGGCAAACGAGTAAACAGGTCACCTGATGGTAAGTGATCACTGCACATGAACATCCACAATGCTGGATCATGGATGTGTTACTATTGGTAATTTAACTACAAGATCCCTGCAGTCATTTGTCCTTATTATTAATCCATAGACTATTCTGAGACAGCACAGCAATGGTACGGTTATGTACCAGTCGTCATGATCGCTGCCCGTGTCTGGAACTAATCTGATCTGAGCAAAAACGCGCCGTGTTCAACTCTGTACTAATCTTTGTTTACCTTGTCATGTACCGTTTTATTTTATAAGTTAGTTTATAGTAGGCCTTAGCCAGATTTTCATTTTTATCAGCCTCTGCTGAACGTAGGCCTTCCCTAAGGATTTACATTAAGACCTGTTGGAATTTGGAAGCAACTTGTATCCAGCAACTTACTGCAATTTTTATCAAGTGATCCGTCTGTCTGAGTTAGTTTTTCTAGGTGCTTTTTTAGTCTCCTAGTTCCTTCTTTGATTATCATGATTTTATTGTTATATCCTAAAACGTGCATATTTTTATTAATATTCCAGTCCATTACAGATTATACTTTTTCAAGATTACGTAATTTAACATCGACAAACGTCCATTTCGGAGAGGCGGGTCGGTGAAAATAGTACCGTAGTCCGTATATTGGTATTGATAAAAAATAACTTTACTAAAACTAAAGCTAACAAGGAATGTTATCGTTAAAAATACACGTTGGACTAGAGTAGGAGGAAGTGAATATACATGAAGTTATATCGTGGAGTGGTTGACGTTAGATAGGGTATCGCTGGGTCATTAACATAACAAGTGGAGCTGTTTGTATCAATTAATAAAACACATGTTCTCTGCGGCTTTAATTAAGATTATTTTTTCAATTACCTTGCCATGACTTTCCTATTTGTCTATATAGAGAAACGTACTCCAGACACGGGTAGAGATCATGACGACTGGTATAAAACCGTACCATGCAATGCTATGCTCTCTCAAAATAGTCTATGGTTTAATAATAAAGACAAATGAATGCAGGGGCGGTATATTCAATAATTGTAGAAGTATTCTAATAAATGACTGTATTGTATTTAATGTAATGGTTGGTGTTCAGTTTCGAGTATGTACGTATTAAGTAGAGCAAGCCGGGCTTTTGGGCTTGTATAGAAGTACCTCCACTAATAGACAACAGCGTTTGTATTCTCAAAGGTGTACATAAGTGCGACCAGAAATACATATGTAGTTACTTCCGTCCCAAGATGTGATAGCGGGCGAGACTACCGAAATGCTAAGCGCAAATTCAAATCTTGGTTAACACATCTGAAGTTCAATTTCCTAAAAATGTTGTGCTTGACCGGGGAACCGAACTCTGTTGCTACATAGTTCATATCTATACAAACTACAACTACACCATTGATCCTACGAACTCAATATCCCTAGAACCTTTTTTTATTGGCCACCACTGCCCATAGACCATCACAGTGCCAGGGGTCGAGCTCAACAAAGTCGCTGCCTAACTTAAGGAGAGTACTCTTTTTAAACCTCGTTTGAAGAACAGGTCATAGCCTCCACACGCCAGTCCAATACAAAGCACGCTTCTAGTAACTTGTAATAAGACGATGCCCGATTACCATCAGTTTATTAGCATAAGGACCACCGTGCTCCCATACAGTCCCATACAATACCATCACGTACTGTATGCTAGTGTATGAGTTGTAAGAACAATTGCCATGCGCCAGGGAAGAACTGGCGCGGGTTTTTACTCTTTACGTCGGATTGATATCTTGTAGTCATGATATATTTTATTCCCAAAAACTCACACAAAATAAACTATGCCTGATTCATCTTTTTCTTCTAGATTGTCAGACTTCATAGGCTAAAGCAACAAGGTTTTAACTCTTGAAGGTTTGATATCTTGTGGTCATCTTTGAGGCAATATTCGATGATGCCGTTCTTTGATCTCAGATGTGACGTATTTAAGAATTAAAATCCTTATTACTTGAGCCTGTGAAGTTCGAAAATCTAGGAGAAATAGAGGAGTCGGGCATAATTTATTTTGTGTTAGTTTTTAAAATTGCAAATATCATCACTCTGGACTGTATATTTTAGTTCCTGGAAATTCAGCTGGAATGGTTATAGGCTCGCCCCATATTACTTTTTCTCTTCTATCTTCAAAAGCTACACTCCTACTATTTATTACAATCTGTAAAATCGGAACCGGTTATTAAACCGGATGTTGCGGTGAGACGTAACCGCTTCTTAGAATTATGTCATTTCATTAGAACAACAGTGAAAATGATATAATGTCCTTTTATATACGTCTGTAAATAAAACTATGACTCATATAAAAATCACAAGTTATATAGTTCTAACTTATTCACAGTCTATAGAGCGCAGTTGCTATAGAGATCGGCTGTGAAACGAGAAGCTATGGATTTGATTTCCGCAATAAGAAAAAATAATTGTGTGGTCTGTAGATCACATAAATATTTTTTCTCTATGTGTATATAATGTATATATGTATAATACACATATAGAGACAGCCTCCGTGGAGCAGTCGCTTTGACGCCGGCTGTGAAAGGCGGGGCCGCAGGCTCGATTACCGCATCGACACAAATGTTTGTATGATCCACAGGCTTTTGCTTCGGGCCTGGGTGTTTGTGAGACCGAAAAGTCTGTCGTAGTTTCTAATACCCACGACACAAGACTCGATCTTAGTGTGGGGTCAGGACTATGTATATGACCGTTGGGTGTATTTATTTATTTAATATGTGTACATATATTATAGACCGAAAAATCTCTTGTTTCTGATGCACAGATCACAAGGCTTGTGTGTTAATGTAGGTCAGGACTATATTCATGTATGGCTGTTGGGTTGTATGTGTATTTGATGTGAGATTTGATTTCGTCACACAAAATTTTGTTAATATCCATTTTCAATGTCTAGCCTTTCTTAATTTTAGAAAATTGTTCGTTTAGTATATTACTTTGTATGGAATATTGCGAGATGCTCTCTCTATCATAAACTACGCTATGGTAGCCGAAGTGATTTTTCCGGGAAATTGTAACGTTTATGAAACGCTAGTATAACATATTATTCAATACTAAATACAGCAATTTAATTAATTAATAATAGTAAATCTATACGTTTACAAAGTAGAAGAAGTATTAGCTCAGTTATCTATACATACATAGATACATACACATTACGCCTTTTTTCCACAAGGGTACGCAGAGGTGCAACCAGGACACCCACGTTTTGCCTTGTGTTCCGTCCCATGATGTGATGGGGGCGAGCCTGTCGCCATATCGGGCACAAATTCCTGACTCCGATCTGATAATGAATAGAAAAATATCACTTTGCACGACCTGGGATACAAACCCGAGACCTCAGCTTTATAATCATACCGTAAGACAAATACGCCACCGAGGCTGTCAGTTATCGATTGCAGTTACAAAAGTAATTTGTTGTAGAGAATAAATTAGATATATTATAAAAAATTGCAAGCAAATTAATTAGGCGGCCGACACGATGCAGATGTAAAACTTTCTGTGAAAAGAAAGGCCACATATAGTTACTATATATATTTTACCGATATATGTTTTGAAGGTTGTAGACCGTAGTACACAAGACGGATATCTCAATAAGTCAAAACTATTTGAGTGACTGTACAATGTGTTAGTTAGTTGATTCCACAAAGCCAGTAACATACAAGTGCTAGTGCTTTTAAAGCTTTTTTGTTTTAAGTGACGATAAGCTGCGTCATGGAGGAATCCGTTTCGCGCGTAAAGGTAGGTATCCACTTAGCGCGTCTTGACATCACACACGTATATTAAAAATAGACTATTTGGTATTGTAAGACTTATTGTAATGTTATAGAAAATATAAGTAAAGTAATGTTAAGTGCGTGGTGGCCTCGTGGTATCGGACCAGACTCGGCTGCCTACATGTTCACGGTGGTCGCGGGTTCAAATCCAAGGGCACACCTCTGACTTTTCGGAGTTATGTGTGTATTGATAGTCAATCACCACGCACTTTAACGGTGAAGGAAAACATCGTGAGGAAACCTGCATACCGTAGCGATTTAAAAAAAAATCTACGGTGTGTAAGTCCGCCAACCCGCACTAGGCCAGCGTGGTGGACTATATGGCCTAACCACTCTCAATCGTACTCTGGATTGTAGAGGAGGCCCGTGCCCTGCAGTGGGTCGTATATGGGCTGATACAATACAAAAAAAAATAGAAAATATGGAAACGAACAGTCGATTCAGAATAATAATTTTCTGGATTCGATTTAGAAATCAGATAAAAAAAATACTTATATTTTAGGTGAGTATTTTGGCTTGGAAAATTGTATACATGTTGTTTTGAGCTATAATAGAACTTGAGGCCGACATCGCGATAGGATAGCCTATTACATCATGGTATGGAAATAAGCTGGGAAAATGTAAATGGCGTTACTGGCACCTTTGCCTATCCTCTCAAAAATATAGGCGAGAGGTTCTGTTGTTAGGGTCCTTCTTTAAACCCACGTTAGTAATAAAATTAAATATTTGATGCTATATTTCTTTACTATAATCGAGAGGTTGTGGTAGAATAAAAAGAGTGACTATTTTACTAGTATTAACGTCACGATGTTCTAGGTTCTTATAAACCTTTGAGGAATAACAGAGAGGATTTTTTTTCATAGCAGCTGATATCGGTTGACTGGTACCTAAGTTATAATGTCTTTTATATGGGGTACTACGTGGTTTAGTTATTGTACGATATTACTTCATTTATAGTGTTTAGATTTAAGGATTAAGATTTTGTTGAACAAAACGCGCAGAAATTATTTTACGCTCACTCAGAAGCCATTGGTCTACGTGATTGGGTATTTAAGCCTATCAGACAAAGTTAGTATATGTGTTGTTATGTGTAACCGCTTACTTGTACCAACAAGCATGTATGTATGTCTATATTTTTTGCTGCTCTATAAATAATCTCACTCAGACGAATCAGAAAAAGACGACAAACTGTCAAAGCAAGCATATCTACACAGACAATGCCGTCTATGGAAATTTTTCACAAGCACCCGTAATAAAAATAGAGAACGCATGGCAGTCCAGCATAATACACATTGACTCACATTGACAAAAGATACAAAACTATACAGCCTTGAACTTGTGAGTTCGTTGTCCTTGGCTTCCCCAAAGGATTACGCGCTTAAGTAGACTATGCGTCAGACTTTGCATTTAATTAAAAATACACGCAGCACTCGCATACATAATCGACGCTATTATACCAAGAATTGTAACGTCGATAATACTACAAATACTACTCAGTCCACAAACAAATGTTTGTGGGCCACACACACATTTATATCGGTGCAGGATCGAACCCCCTGCCTCTCGTTTCCCAGCCGGCTGTTAGCCAAGAGTGCTTGGAGGCTGTAAATATGTTTTTATTCTTATGTTAATACTATTTCAAAAACTTTCTGACTTAAGTATAAACAGCTTGATAGTCACTACGGTATTACTATAACAGCCCATATATACGTTCCACTGTAGGGCACGAACCTCCTCTACAATCAAGAGGACGATTGAGAGTGGTTAGGCCATATAGTCTCCCACGCTGGCGTAGTGCGGGTTGGTGGACGTTACATACCATAAAAATTCTATCAAATCGCTGTGGTATGCTGTTTTCTCACGATGTTTTCCTTGACCGTTATAGTGCGTGGTGATTGACAAAGTCAGAAGTGTGCCCTGGTATTTGAACTCGCGACCGTCGTGAACAGCGTCGTCTGGTCCGTTTACCAACAGGCCCCCACGCACTTAATTTATGGTTATTAACTCGACCCGAACTGGGAGAATCGCAATGTTTTTACTCTACCGCCAAGCTGTGGAAAAGTTTGCAAAGTCAGTTGTTCCCTCGTTTTTAAGATCTTTTTTTTGCCACAGCGGAAAGAAGCAGTTGTGTGGGCCAGTATTATTTCAAACGGTAGGAGATATAACAGATATCTCGCTAAAAAATACACTATCTGGGCGACATATCACTTGCCAATAGGTGCAATGCAGTTACTTGGCTGAAAGCGGAAGAATGTTGCAGCCAAATAGTTAGTATTCAAAACTCTTTAATAAGTAATGATTTAATTTCGACCGCCGCGCTGTGCATCTAAGGGTCAGTACACACCGAGACGCGACTGTGAATTATTAACAATTCTATGTATTATTAAGGACAGTTCACACCGAGTGAACTGACCCTAATATTACACGGAATTCACAATGTCTTAAGACTAAACTGCTAGGAATTTTAAGTTGTACAATTATTAAGATTTCTAGTAAATAAAAATGTTTATCCATTAGTCACGTGCCACCTAAATGTTTCCCATTTGAAAAGGGTTATTTGTTATCGCGATGCCCTGATGCCATTATGCTAAGCCTCGGCGAAGCTTTAAGGATTACACGGAAACTTTTTAACCATAATCTCTGTATCTAAATTATTCACTGCTTTGAGATTACTTTGAAGAATGTATAGGCGGGTAGGAAAGTATTAGGGTACCTACAGAGAAACAATCAAGTTTCAGATAAAATTATCAATTATTAACTGATAAAGATCACAATTATTGGGGAACCTATATATTTCAATGCTGTCGTAGGAAGACGAGCTAGCGTCCCGCCCGATTGTAAATCCTTTTAATTCCTACGAAAAATGGATTACTTTAGCAACTAAAATTCAGTTTCCTTCGTACTTAAGAGATGAATATATATACCTGTTGGCTCTTGGTTTTACCAAATACGATGAATCAATGTACCAAGTCAGCATGCTGACCACAAAGCATTTATTACCTTCCTACGTAAATTCTACAATTATAAAATAGGGGAAAAATCAACCTATATTAGGTAAATAAGTGAGCTATTTTGGTGAAAAGACAGAATAAACATAAATATTCTCACGCCGAGGCCCCTAAG
Organism: Theretra japonica; assembly: GCA_033459515.1. NCBI lineage: Eukaryota > Metazoa > Arthropoda > Insecta > Lepidoptera > Sphingidae > Theretra > Theretra japonica. The sequence goes on from CM065931.1 coordinate 15,242,207, forward strand.
AGGGCAGACAAAGGTGATCATCGTATCATGTACAGTCCAAGCTTACTGACGTTCTAAAGGCAGAATGCCACTGCATCCTTTTTATGAATGTTGGTTCATCAGTTAAAATATTTCAATTATTAAAATGTATTTACTTGTAATCCACAATGAAGTTATGTAATCTGGATTAGAATGGAACATATTACATTGTTATCATAAAACTCGTACAATGCACTAACCGCGGGGATTCACACTTCATACATATGATTTGTGTGCCTCATGTTATAGAGAAAAAGCATTATAAATATCGATATGTCGACCGTAAACATTTAATCACGTTATTGCTTTGGTTGCCACGTCAATATAATGTCCAATTATGTTTCATTTATTTCTTTATTTTTATGGAAAATTAGATAAGCAAGCCTCCTGAGAGTTTGTAATTGGTAACCACCGCTCATCAACAAAATATGATGGTGTTCTGGTGGTAAGGGTATTCGTATGCAATCGAACATCGCATTTGACAGCAAAAATCCTGTACGTGACTATTTTGCATTTCGGGTTCAACTTACGTATATTATATTATTACGTATATTATAGTTCATACATACATACATACATACTTACATAAACATCACGCCTTTATCGCAGAATGGGTAGGCGGAGGTGCAACCAGGACATCCGTGTTTCGCGTTGTGTGTTCCATCCTAGTATGTGATAGGGGGCGAGCCTATCACCATATCGGGCACAAGTTCCTGACTCCGGGTTCACAATGAATAGAAAAATTCAATATACCTTTTGCCTAAACCAGGATTCGACCCCAAGACCTCAGCTTTGTAATCGTACCGTAGTACAACTACGTCTCCGAGGCAGGCACGTATATTTTCAGTCTGTTCTATTCGTCCATTATCAAGCATACTAGCATTGCGTTCATTTAGTATTATTCATTCATCAATATTTTCATTTTCATTTTCATTTTTCATTAAAAAAATTGATTGCGAAGTTTATAACTTTTATTAAGCCTCTAGGTAATTGAAAAAGCTATGGAGAGAGCTATATTTCCCAACGAGATCCATTAAAAAATGATGAGATCTTTAGGATAACAAATGGTTATACTCAGTGGATTACCTTCGTTGTTTAAACCCACTATATTGCAAAATGTTTTCAAAAGCTACCTTCAAGATCAATGACGTTTTCTAGATATTTCTTTGCAGTCTGTTAGCAACATCTGGTTTGGTTATTGGTGTAATTATCTATTGTATACAACTGACGTCACATATGACGAAATGTTACATTTGTTCGCCATCATTGTGATCAGCCAAAGTTACGATCAGTCGTTAATGTTTTATCTGTTAACTTCCATTGCACTTGTTTGTCGACGGTGTGCCATACTTACAATCAAAATCAATAGATGATTTATTTTGTTCGTGACTAGGCAGATACTAGTCATTATTTTAAACTTTACATGAGCTTTTAGGATGTTAATAAACACTAGTACATGTTGTAGCTGTGAAGAAGAAACGGCGCAAGAAACTTTCTCAGCAATATTAACTGCTTTATTGTCTTTTTTTCTATTTTTGTTTGTTATATATATTTAGAGCTATGGAGAGGGCTATGCTCGGGGTTTCCCTACGAGATCGAATCATAAATGAGGAGATCCGTAGGAGAACTAAAGTAACCGACATAGCCCAGCGGATTAGCAAGTTGAAGTGGCAATGGGCGGGGCACATAGCACGGAGAACTGATGGCCGATGGGGCCAAAAAGTTCTCGAATGGAGGCCACGAAGCGGAAAGCGCAGCGTAGGACGTCTACCCACTAGGTGGTCAGACGACCTGGAAAAGGTCGCGGGACGTCGCTGGATGCAGGCTGCCTCCAACAGGTCACTGTGGAAATCATTGGGAGAGGCCTATGTTCAGCAGTGGACTTCCTTTGGCTGATGGATGGATGGATGGGTGATATATATTTACCTATTTTAAAGCTAAATGCTTTGTAATAGTGTACATTTTAAGTGTATGCAAATGAATTGTAAAGCTTCGCTGTCACCAATTCAATCAGGGTGTAAATAAAGAGTATCTAACGTCTTTTGTTTTTTGCACTTCGCAGGCAGACGAGCATGCGGCCTGCTAGATGGTGAGCGGTCACCGCCGCTTATGGATCTCCATAGAAACCATTAGGAAGTATCTGGAAAATACCTAAAACTACATTGGTGTAAGTATTTTCTACTCAAGCGTACACAATACAGTCCAAGTCCTCTAATGTGACGTCACATGACAACACTCCGGCATTATGGATCGTCAGAATACATTACAATTTACAATCTATGTAGGTAGCTGTGACGTGTTATTGCCCAACGTAATACTTTTACGTGTTATAAGAATGTTGCTCCATATACATAAAACTCATGCCTTTTCCCGGAAGGGATAGGCAGAAGTTCTCCTGGTAATAACCAGGTCACCTTGTTTCATATATTTATACATACCGTCTTCATAATTTTGACCCTAGGGTACCTCGGACTTTTCAAAGTGGATTAATCAACATCATTGTTTATAAGATTTTCATTGTATGAGCTTTCTCACAAAACCTCCTCTTCCAACAGCGTCATCCTACAACCTTCGTCTATTTTATTTCGTGTGCAATTATCATTATCTGTCGGTTCTTTTAATCGTGAAATAAATCGTGTAGAAAACTGCATATCTAAAAGTAAGAATATAATATAATTTTAAAAGATTTGAAGTTTTTAATTTCCTAACTCAATCCTGGAGTGCATTATTTTATTGGTTATTTACACGGCTGATACATATAAATACTTATTGTCAAAATGTATGTTTGTCTTACAGGAACTGGGAACCACAACGCTTCTACTGGTAAGTACAGTTGCGTGTAGAATATGAAACATGGTTCTAAGGAATACCTTGAAACAATATAATAAATAAATAATACAGTCGCATACATAGTTCTGACCCCACACTAAGATCGGGGCTCGTGTCGTGGGTACTGTAAACTTCGAAAGATTTTTTGGTCTCATAAATACCCAGAACCAAAACAAATACCTGTGCACCACACATATATTTGTATCGGTGCGGGAATCAAACCCGCAGCCTGACGTTTCATAGCCTGCACCTAACCAACTGCCCCATGGAGGCTGCCAAATATCCATTGATTAATTCCAGACCGAGAATTTTATTTATTAATTCCATGAAATATTATTCAGTGCTATTTAATCATTATATTTACTTTATATGGGTCATTAACACTACATTGTAGCGAGGGGACGTACCGGGTCCGCGTGTGACGTCACATTTCACTTTCTACTTGAACAAGTTGGATTTTACCGCGTGCAGTTTTCTTTTTATTACGAAGGAAGTTAATGTAGCCGGGTTACCTGATTTAAATGGTCGCAGCCTTCGAAAAAAGTTTCGAAAAAAAAAGAAAAAATCGATTGTTCATTTTATATCTCTAGGTTCAGTAATTCTCAACCTTTCCCTCCTTTTAAAACTCTTTTTAAATAGGATCCTCGAACACCTACCATTTAAACCTGTTGTATTGATTGGCATTAATATGTGTTGGTAAGTATTTCCTAGAATAAGACGCTTACATCTGTATCTCCATAGAATAAAATATATTAAGTCAGTAGACACTATGACGTAATTTGTAAATAAATTTGTTAGGAACCTGGTCCAACAGCAACATCGAGCAGGCATACTGGAAGGCCAGTGACACCGACATACCTATTCTCGTTCTTCCCAAAGTTACGCAAAGAGGAGTTTACTTTCCTCTTGAAAAAATGTCTGTGGATAGCATTTTATTATAATTTGACGACTGATCAGCACAGCTCTCTGCGTTAAACGTTCTATCCTTGATCAGATATACAGGGTATATCAAGATTGCTACCGAAGACGAAGCCAGGTGGTAGTTTTAGTGACTACAGACACGATGCAACTAAACATTTTTCAAAAAAAGGCGGCGATTTTTTTTTGTAATGTTTAAATATAATTGTGTTTGGGTGGTAAATCCATAGTTTTTGCTAAAATTTTAATTAAAAGCCTTGCGTAATATAGCGTCTTTAAAAATAAAAGGGTGTACGTTTTTTTGAGGAAAATGTATGTATTTCCCACCCAAATACGATGATATTTAAAATAATACAAAAAGAAATCGTCGCGTGTTTTTTACAAAATTTATAGTTGCATCGTGTCTGTAGTCACTAAAAGTACCACATGGTGTCGTTTTCGGTAGCAGTTTTGATATACCCTGTATGTATTTGTATCTATCTGCGTACAGTATAAGGCTTGTATCCATTAAGTCACAAGATGCGTGTAGGCAAAGTATATGAAGACATTTTAATGTAGGTCGCGGGTAGTTATCGCATATATGGACGTCCCCGTAATGAGCTCTATATACGGACAAACCGGTGTATTTGCTACGATGAAGAATTTTCTAAATTCTATTGCAGGTTTTACGCTTTTGCTATTTATGTGTGCGGAAACTCATTATTAATGGCTCGTTACTGATTTCAAACAAGGCAAAGATTTTTTTTTCTATATTAGATTACGAGGCTAAACATTTCTTTTCGTATAACGTTTATCTATAGTCAGTGTTAATTTTGGTAGCATAATTGTTGTTATTTTTTCTTTGTATTTCCTAAACACTGTTTAATAAAGAATCTGGTGGTGGGTCTCTCATATGTGAGAGGCCGCCTGGGTAGGTACCATCGCAGTATCTATTTCTTTCGCCAAACAGCAGTGTAAACGCATTGTTGTGTTTTGGTTTGAAGGACATTTGGATAATCTACCGAAAAGCGCATACCTCCGATCGCTATGAAATTTAGTATACTAACGTATTTTGACTTAGGAGGTATATTCAAAATCGCATTTGCGCCAATGTTCATTATAATATCCGCGATTAGGAGGTCAAAACACATTATTATACCAAATTTCATTGCGATCGGAGGTATGCGCTTTTCGGAAGTACACCCGGACATTTTTTAAATGTTTTTGCTATTGTTCATATACGGTCGTATCGCTTACCATCAGACGATCGTCATGCTCGTCTCGCCATTCATTGCAATAGTCATAAAAAAAAAGAAAACTAATTATAATATTTGAATGTCATGATCCAAGATTTGATTATTTTTGCAAAGTGATATAAATAAGTTGATCGATTGGTTGTGACAACATAATATCAGTATTTATCAACATATAAATGTCGGAGTATGATATCGAGCAAAATATACAAATGACACAATATGTAAATATAAGGAGAGGGCATGCAAGGGCGCAAGAGTTCTGTCGCAGTATCTCTTAGCCGTAAAGGGGGATTTGGAGGGATCATCAGAGTTGCAGTGGTACCAAGAGACCAGTGCAACCTCTTCCATAACGACCACGACATGGGCGATAAAGAGCGTGATCTTGGATCTGTCGTGGACGCCCATGACACTAAACGGACGCCCAAACTAAGTAGAAGTAGGGAAAGCCAGCAACTTCGTCCCCTCCCTAGTACCGCAATGAGAACTTAACAGCTCTCCTGTGATTATATACATAAACATCACGCCTTTTCCCAGAGGGAGTAGGCAAAGGTGCAACCAGGACACCCACGTTTCGCCTTGTGTTTTCAGTCCCATAATGTGATAAGAGGCGGGCCTATCGCCATATCGGGTTCAAATTCCTGACTCCGAGCTGATAATAAATAGAAAAATCCAATATCACTTTGCCTGACCCGGGACTCGAACTCGAGACCTTAGCTTTGCAATCATACCGTGGCACAACTACGCCACTGAGGCGTTTCCTGTGATTACATATACTCGTATATAGAATAAAATGTAATTTTTCAGATCAATAAAGGGAACACTGTATTTAAGTAACTTTTAAGTGTGCGGTTACTATAAATCAGTTTTTCTCTTCCTTTTGACCTATTTTATCTCCACAAGTCAATACCTGTTGGATTTGGATTTTACGATGACGTCAACCAGGTGGTAAAGTTAATGCAGACCACGTTATAATATTGGACACTCGGGATTTCCAAGAGACCGGTGCCCACGCGAAGAATGTTTGGTAAATGACCACATTTTTGCACTGGCGACGGCGACAAAATTTTTCCTCATTAGCTTATATTTTTATTTACCTAAAATGTATATTTAATATTTTCAATGTATGTTCGTCATCGTCAACGAAAAGAAATGGCTTAGACAGAAGATTTTTTAATACGGATGTATTTAATAACCAATTATATGATATGAGAGTTGCCAATCCGCACCTGGCCAGTGTGGTAGACTATACGGCCTAACCACTCTCAATCGTACTCTCGATTGCAGAGGAGGCCCGTGCCCTACAGTGGACGTATATTGGCTGTTACAGTACAGTACAGAATTTAATAAAAACCCCTAAAAATGACACACAGTCGCCACATTAAGATAGAAATAGTATTATTATCATCGGTATCAAAATCAGTATCGTATCAAAAGCTACGTAATACTTTTAGAACTCTATCCATCGCAGCATATTATCAGCCCATGGCCAACTGGATATGAGCCTCGTCATTTACACGCCACATTTTTCTATCTATACCAAACGAATCTACTTCTAATATCTTTAAATTTTGATCGAACTATGCCTTTATTTGTTTACCACAAAAAGTTAAATTGTAGATAGAATGGTTAAAATTTTACATATTAATATAATACCCGTTTGCACCCCCACTGTGCCATAAAATCTAATTTTCAATGTAAATAAGCTCTAATATACAGCAAATATAAATTCAAATTACTCAGTAATGATAATATGACAAGCGGTAAATAAGCAACCGATTGACTTAGCAACAACATCCTAAAAATCACACAATATTACTTTGCAACCGTTTAATTTTGCATAATTCGTTCATAAACTCTGATTGGGTACTAAATTATGATGATTAATTAAAATTTTACTGGTTTAAGGATTAGAATTCGCTCATATAGCAATTCTGTGTCATGATTTGGTATATTGGTAAAATAGTTTTTATTGGCGAATTATTTAACGACTATGATGGACAACGGAACTTGCTTGTTTACCTGAATATTGATTACAATATATTCGTATAGGGTATAAAAGACGATATAGTGACAAATGTATCTCGTGGACGAATTAGAAGAACTTGAGAATACTCTCATGATAGTGTTGGAAAGCAAAATATAATATTTTTTGTTAGTCCACACTTTATCTCGCGGTATAGCATTTTCCATCAGGTGCAGTGTCAGCACTTTGCATTGACAGAGTAAAGTTGATCATATTGAGCAATATAAGGCAATCGTTAAATCAAAGCTTCTGCTTAGCTTTGAGACGTATGGCTAGAAATAGATAACCTCCTCTATACCCATGTAATTTATAGACCATAGCTCTCCCTCAAAGATTTCCACAGTGACCTGTCAGAAGCAGTTGCTTTTGGTAGCTTCTTAAACCTTTATCAGGTTGTCTGTTCACTTTGCGGGACATCCGACTCCGACATTCCGCTTAACAGTACTAGCCCTTTTTTGATTCAAAAGGGCCGACAAACTATCAAACAATGATGGTAAGTGATCACTGCCGCCTTTGAACATCCATAACGGCTGGATCAGAGACGTATTACCAGACCGTCCATTCAGGAGGGGAGCGGGAAGGAAGAAGGATGGGAAGAGGAAAGGAATGAGTTGGTGTATTGGGCACCCGGCAATCTTATTCACTGAACGAAACAAAGCTGCCACTTCACGTTAGTCTCCTGTGAGATAGTAGTACCGCCCCGGATGAGCCTGCCCATTCGTGCTGAGTGATCACAGACAATAGCGTGGCTCTACCACTTCCAAAAAGTTTCTATTAAGCCACTAAACACTCCATTTTCCTCAAACTTGGCTGAGTTAAGGTATAAAAATCAGTAAACGGTATCCTCAAAAATAAATATTTGCGTGGAGAAATTACAAAATTTCGTGACGAGTTGCGAGAAATCCATTCGTAAACAAAACAAACAAGGCGATAATAGGCAAATTTACTAAGAGCCGTCGATCTGTGAATTTAGTGGGTGTTTGGAGATCATTAAATATTTGTGTAGTCTAGACGGCTACTCGTAAACAAAGAGACGTACAGTTGTTCAGTTGTTACAAATTCTCACGAAGATGATAATGATGAAATTTCTTTGTGTACTGAGACAATAAGAAAGAAATGGGTTATAGCCCACTGGCCCAATGAGTATAATATATTGAGGTGGCATTAAATAACTTGGTTCCGTAATGTGGCACCTCGTTTTGTGGCAAAAATCTGAAATCGCCACCAAACCTGTAACAAATATTGATCACTGTTAGAACCGGTGACAAAATCTTCCACAAAATGCTATTTCATTTCAAAAACCACAAATCTTATAAACCTCAATCGCCTGGTACTAGAATATGAAGAGGTTTTCCTTTTCAACCGTAGATTACACGCATTACATGGGGCTTATACTAGTAGCAAGGTCACAATGTCCTTCAAGCCAGAGCATGATAACTGCTGCTGGACGGTACCCAGTCAGCCTGTCCTATACGAAGGTCATCATGTAACCGTATAGGGTACTCATTATCATTATCCACAGCCTGTAGGGTCCCACTGCTGGGTATAGACCTCCCTCATACTTTGCCAATTTTCTCCGTAGTTTGTCAATCGCATCCAGATTCGGTTTGCGACTTTGACAATGTCGTCGACCCCTCATAGAATACTCTCTCTCTGCAGTCGGTCCCTCATGAGGATCGTAGTCATCGCATCTTCGTAGGGTATTAACATATTGTAAATCCATGGGGGCTTAATCATTGATGCGTACGTGATAAAAAGAATGTGCGCTGTCAGAAGTTTGTAAACAAACAGGAGTGTTTTGCAACGGCCGACGTCGCGTTCGGTTGAATGAGACAAACACGCATGTTTATATTTTTAATATTTCACACGTCAAATAATAGAGGAGGTGTGTCATTAACCTAATTTTCAGCTGTGCCTTATAAAGCTTAGGAACAATATTGTCCATAAGTTGGAATATTGTTGTAACATTGACCTTCGTTAATGACTAATAAATTATATGCTTATCTGGATGGACGTTCAGAACGATAAATCCGCCAATTGTTCACTTGATGTACTGCAAAATAAAAAGTTGTAGAACTATTTATGCATCAAACTTAGTCCTGTTTTATAGTATCCTTTTGAAGGGCTTGTTTAAAATACTTTATCCAAAAATTAGATGTTAGAGGAAGACTTGCATTATAATTATACGAGAGGCAGCCAGCGGCAACCCTTTCGGGGAATTATAAATACCGGACATTTTATAAGGCCGGGACTTCACGAGTTACAATTAAAAGCGATAATCGAGAGCACTGCAATAACAATCTATTTTCAATAACCAATGTATTGACCGACTTCGTCATAATCCTGTGTAAATAAGATAAGGCCTACGTAAAACGCGTCACAGAAGGAAAACATCTTGTAGGCGACATACTCGTCAATGAAACTGAACAATGCTTAAATAGCTTTAGATATGTTATTGTAGGTTGTTTTCAGACACAAAAATATTGTTGTTTATCCATAGAATTTGTAGTTTATCAGTCTTTTTCTTTATTGTATTGTATTGTATCAGCCCATATACGACCCACTGCAGGGCACGTGCCTCCTCTACAATCGAGAGTACGATTGAGAGTGGTTAGGCCATATAGTCCACCACGCTGGCCTAATGCGTGTTGGCCTTTTTCTTTACCAAAGAGTTTTATGCTATGACATAGCTAAATAACAAATTGAGCATAGTAAAATGTTGCTTGCTCAAATAAACAAAGAATATTATTAATATTAACATATTGTATTGTACTGTATCAGCCAGCCAGCTACAATCGAGAGTACGATTGAGAGTGGTTAGGCCATATAGTCCACCACGGCTATATAGTGCGGGTTGGCTCACTTTTACATACCATATAAATTTATACAAATCGCTATGGTATGCAGATTTCCTCACGATGTTTTCCTTCACTGTTATAGTGCGTGACGATTGAATATTAATACACACATGACTCCGAAAAGTCGGATGTGTGCCTTGGGATTTCAACCCGCGACCAACATGTAGATAGCCTCGTCTGGTCCGTTACCAACCAGCCACCATATCATCATATTAACATAGCTAAGCAAGAAACTGAAGATAGTAAAAAATGTTTTGCCGGCTCAAACATGAAATCCCTTCTACCTGATATTCTCTCTCTCCCTCTCTTCAGCCAGATATAAAACCGAGCTAACTGCACACACGAAATATCTAAAACTATTTCAGTTAAGCGAGGAGGTCAATAGTTAACGCTCCAGTTTCGTCTATTTCAATACTCGTACATTCCACACTCAAACAATAACCACGTGCTCAATACATACTCCAGAAACTCTAAATTAGTGTTGCAAGCGACCTCATTTGCGGTGTCGTTGCATTCTCAGCTAGTATTTATGAGGAGAGCGCTCATAAACACTACGCAATGTATTGTTACACGCGGTGTAAAGGATAGTGTGAATAAAAAAAGCTTGTTTATTTTTTATTTATTGCAGCTTGCTTTGATTGGTTATAATGAGATTGTAGGTATTCTTAGGTGGGGACATTTGTTTGTTATTAGTTTATACCGAAGATCGGGCGAAATGGAGAATTAGCCGGAAGGCGGACCCTGGCACCGGCCGGGATAACGCCAGGTAGAAGAAAAAGAAGTCTACGCTTTTTAACGTAACCGGGTGTTTCAAAAATTACGAGGGTGCCTTTGTTGCGATAATGAAAGCACCCGACACAAAAACTATATCATCAAATATATTGTGACGGGAATAAGCTTAACAAACTGAAGGTAGCACTAGTCGCACCTCTGCCTACATTTATGCCTACATTCTGCCTTATCTACATTTTTTTATAGCATAGGTCCGGCAAAAGAGGAAACAAATGACCTGATGGCAAGTGATCACTGTCGCCCATGATGTGGATGTCCACAACGCTGGATCATAGACGTGTTGCCGGCCCATAAGATCGGGAGGGGAGCAGAAAGGAAAAAGGATGGTAAGAGGAAAGGGCTATTGGGCATCCGGTAGTCTCACTCACCGAACGAAATGCGACCACGAAGCTGTTGCTTCACGTCGATCTCCTGCGAGACAGAGGTACCACCCTAGACGAGCCGGCCCATTCGTGCTGAGTCATGGCTGACAACAGCTTGGCTCTACCACTTTCTTATACATGTGCATATAATTATTATGTAGCTAAGCGGGGATCGAACCTGCGGGTTTTTCTTTTATAAATACTTTCTGGAACTGCGCTACAAAGGTTGTCAAAGCAATTAGGTTACTGATTATAACGTTTCCTCTAAATATAAGACCACGGACCGTGTTATAAATAAACAACTAATTCCGAAAATTCATTAGCCTAGTTGGAGCTGTCAATACGTACTACAAATTGATAATTAATAATTGGTCTCATTAGAAATCCTCTTTACATACACATAAATTAATTATGTACTTTACAAACACAAATATATTCATATGAATGTTCATATGTATGTACATAACAGTACCGAAATAGTAAATGAATAAATTATGTTTCTAGATAAGGAATGTACGTATTTTTTTCACTAGCTTCAAACAAGTGACCGAGATTTAATGATACCTTAAAATATTAGTTAGCAGGATGATAATAATCCTTTTATTCATATAAGTTTGTGATAATCCCACTGAAGTTTCGGATTATGCACAATTTTATGGCTATAGCGTAATCACTTTGAGATATCCGTTCTCAGTTTAAAATGTTTTTCTACCGCAAAGTAACCGGGAATAGTCCCTAAAACCAGTCATCGGATAAAAAGACCGGTACCAAAAAAAAAATTGACGCAAATGAATCGTCTTAAGGCCATAGTGACGTGACCAGCGTGTTGACGTTTGAGCAATCGATCGATTACGTGACTTAGCTGAATTGTTTTGACTCACCCGGCGTCATACTGTATGTGTTTTTTCCTTATTCATTGAGTTATCAAGCGCGTTGAATTTTGTCACATTTTTATGCTGGCGCTTATACAGGCTGTGTTTTAAGTCTGTTTTTTTTTTTCAAAAGCTCAAATAAAATACTAAAATAATACGATCAGTTGTTTTCTTACGGACGCTAAAATAAAATTATCCTGGGCTACTTGAAACTGATCACTGGTTGATTTCAGTATGATGTGATTATTTGAATTTTTGAAACAAAAACGCGTAAAAAAGAAGTTGTAGCTGAGGAAGTTTCTTTCTTCTTCTTCAGAGCTTAACAACTTTCTAAACTGTGGCAGTTTATACAAACTATTTAAAATATCTTTTCAAAGACTATTTGAATAAAGAATATTTGATTTGATCGGTCTATAAATCGCAATATATAGCAGCCACCGTGTCACTTGCTAGCTGTGGCTAATACAGGGTGTGACAAAAAGTCTGTCCGATCGATAAAGATGTTATCAGGCATAATTAATGTATTCTTTTAGATCCTTTTCACATAATATGATATAAAAATATCCTTAATAAAATTAATTAATAAATAGGGAAACTCACATTACCTACACTGCTAACAACTGCGGTCATAACAAGCGACGTGCGGCGCCACGTTTCAGAATTATCAGAATGTGTGTTGTTATTTTCCAATTTAAAACTTTGCTAAATTTTAGGCTAATATTGATACTATAATGCGTATTACTCGTATAACTTACGATAATTATGTTATCCTTTTCGTATTTTTATAATACTAGAATTAAGATACCCAAATGCGCCTCTTGGATCGGATAGGGTGACAAAAATTTGTCATAATTAATTAATTTTCCATTATCAAAGAAGATATTTCTTGTCCCATAATTCCTCAACGTCTGTATAAGGCCAATGATTTCATTAACAATAGTGAATCCCCCTGTACGCGATTACTCGGAGTTTTGGCGTACGTGCATCTAACAGCATAGAGGCCGGCGCAAAATGTAAGGATTGTACGCGGAAACCGACGTGCAATAATATATTTTAATTGTTTTTTTCCTTAGTTTATTCAACGTGTTTTTGAGAGTTTATTAGGAAAGAGCAGGATCACTTGAAGATTCTTAAGCTTTGTTGTACGGCATGTTGAGTTAGTTCGGACTGGTATCGCGTCGTCGATATTGGGTTGCTGTATAATCTAATTATTCAAAATTTTGTTGAATTATGAAGTACCTACCTACCCTAAAATCATACAAAATGTCGAGAAGGTTGTTACCACGCTGAATGAGGGTTGGCGGGCTCCACACCTCTTTGAAATACTTTAGAGAATTCCTAGATTCAACCATAAGGACTAAAATAAAATAATACGTTGTGTGGCTATAAAATTAATTGTGGTAAAGGCCTGATCCCACCTCGTTTTATACGGGTCAGTAGACTACAATATTTATATAATACAGTTAAAGAGAAAAGGATGTAAAACAAATGTGTTTGTAACCTGCAGTAAACATTAGTAAACAAACGGTTATTTTTACTTTTTAATACGTCATGTGTAAATGCCACCCACGAGGTCAGAAATACGCGATGAGAAGCGGTTATTTAAACTTGTAGCTAATAATAGATGTATTTGAAATGAAAATGAAACTCCGATTTGTTTTGGCTTGCGATTTGCGAAATCTGTCTTCTTACTGGTCCAGCAGTAGTTTAAACATTATCTGAATGGTGAAGTCCTGAATTGGAAAACGGATCGCCCATTTTATGTCTTGTGAGTTATTCGACAATAGTGCTTGGTGGCCTGTTGGTAACGAACCATAGGCGGCTGCCTACATATTCACAGAGGTCGCGGGTTCTAATCCCAGGGCACACCTCTGACTTTTCGGAGTCATGTGTGTATTAATAGTCAATCACTACGCAGTATAACGGTTAAGAAAAACATCGTGAGGAAACCTACATACCATAGCGATTTGTATAAATTTCTATAGCATGTAGAATTCCGCCGACCCGCACTAGGCCATCGTAGTGGACAACATGGTCTAACCACTCTCGATTGTAGAGAAGGCTCGTGCCCTGCAGCGGGACGTATATGAGCTGATACAGAGTTATTCGATAGGCTCGCCTTTAAACATTGAGACAATAAAACTACACGAACTGGGGATATTAGTAAGCTGTGCCCACTGCTTTATATATGTATAAGCGTGAACATAATATACACGTCATATTTTTTGAATGGATACAATTGCATAGGTACTCCAATACTTTGAATGTATTATTACCTGTTCCAAATGATGATATAAAAATACAAGCAAAATGTAATGCGCTTATTATATTTCTGTGTATACCTTTGAGGATAAAAATATGGGGATATTTGATTTGTTAATAAATTATGAGCATTATTAATCACGGTTAAAAGGATACTCTGTATTTTGTAATATTGTGTTATCCCAGATATGAACATTCAAACATTAGATAGATACTTTATAATTGTTTTTCTCTCTCTAAATATTTATTTTCAGTAGCGGCCCCGCTTTTCTTCGCCCGGGTGCAGATAGTTTTTGAGTCCAGTACATATTGATAACATAATTTTTATTTTGAACAATTTATTAATGAAAAATACGACATTATCTACCCTGAAATCGAAAAATTATTTTGGCAGATTTTTTCATTTCTTATAGTGACATAATAAATCGTGTGCAATGAAATTGGTAGTAAGTGCAGTCTAATCTAAAAAAACGATATCCGAAAATGGCAATTGAAGAGTACTCTGAGGCCTAAATAGGCGTGCATGAAAAGATTTCTGAATGTGGAAGGTGGATCAGGATCGCCTCTGCCTATTCCCATATGTAATGGAAAACGCGTGAGCGCGTGTAAAGTATTTGTCCAGTACGTAGACGCATGTTCCACTGCAGGATACGATCCTTCTCCATAGTCCACCACGCCGGCCTAGTGAGGATTGGCGGACTTCACATGCCATAGAAATTAATAAGTACACCCAAGTACACCCAACAGTCACATATACAGTTCTGACCCCACACTAAGATTGAGTCTTGTTCTCGTGGGTATCAGAAACTACGAGAGACTTTTCGGTCCCACAAACACCCAGACCCGAAACAAATACTTGCGGGCCTCACAAACATTTGTCTCGGTGCGTGGATCGAACCCGCGGCCTCTCGTTTCACAGGCGGCGTCTAACCAACTGCGCTACGAAGGCTGTCTTCTGGCTGAATTGCTGGCTGAATTCTTATAGATCCATGTAGTATGCATGTTTTCTCTGGTTTCCTTCACCGTTAATGTGCGTGGTAATTGACTGAATATAAATGCGACTCAGAATAGTCAATGTTCAATTCGAATACTGACATATTGCCTGAATAGCGACCATAGAGGTTCGGAAGAATTTCTATGGTATGTAAGAGTCCGCCAACCCGCACTAGGCCAGCAGGGCCATATGACCGAACCCCTCTCAATCGCGCTCTCGATTGTAGAGAAGGCTTGTGTCCTGCAGTGGGACGTATATGGGCTGATACAGAAACTTTGAACCTGTTACCAGACTTTCGATTACCAACAGACCACCACGCACCAGCACGAGTATGTATGTATTTAACAATGAAACATCACAATTAGCATCACGTGATAATTTTAGCGGCAATATTTTTAAACGTGTGGGAGCCGGCAGTCATGTGACGCGGTCAGCCGGTGTGAAATATAAACTACGCTAGTTATAACAAAAACTCGTGCCGGCGGTGGTTTATCTCTACTGAATGAATGCAATTATATGTACAACACTATTTTTATTTCATAGTAGATAGAGAATAAGAGTAAGATATAAGAAATTCTATAATACAATCATGGTGGACTTTGGACCTGAATTAGCGTGATAGATTAAGGCTTAACTCTAGACATCAGTTAAATATACGTCCTAATGGCCCCCGTAAGTGTATCGGGCGTTCCTTTGGTTCTTTTATATACCTAATAAATAAATACATATAATTAACTAGCGGCCCGGCCCAGCTTCGCCTGGGTGCTAAGATGTTTAGACTCCACTCCACACCAGAAATATCTTATTCCCGTTCAAACTTTTGTACTCCTGAACTCAACCTAAGTACCTATTATCCCTTTTCCTATCGTATCCCATCCCATCTCATCTGGCTCCTTTTCTTTCTGTTACATCCCGTCCCATTATTTCCCATCTACCGGTCTCATCGCGTTCGTCCCACTTTATCCCATTTCATCCCTTAATGCCTAAATAGGCATGTTGACAATTTTTTGGAATTGCTTTTATTTTGTAGATAGGCCTTATATAAACACGAAACTACGACGAATATCATTAAAAAAATACGCAAACACAAATACTTTGCAAAATTGCTGCTAAAACTTTAAAATAAATTTAATTAATTTTATAGCGGCAACAACACGTGGTAATTATACTGTTAAAATGTAGCTTATATGACACGTTCGTAGATTTACCATAGCAGCGCCATCTATTGATTACTTACTCAACCCAGTCGAAAGGTATCGACATCTGTTAGAATCATTTGGAGTTAACAGATGATTGTGACTGTCAAATAATAACAGACAAATAATTAGCAATAAATTAAAATTGCGACTATAATTTGAGATTTAAACTATCCTATCTCTCAAGTTGGATCGAACTGCACATGGTGTGCAAATTTTATTATAATCGGTTAAGTAGTTTAGGAGTCCATTGAGGACAAACATTGTGACACGAGATTTATATATATTAGATAAATAAATACACACAACAGTCAGATACAAAGTCCTGACTCCATACTAAGATCGAGTTTTGGTCGTGGGTATCAGAAACTACAAGAGACTTTTCGGTCTCACAAACACCCAAACCCGAAACAAATCCCTTTGGATCACACAAATATTTATTTCGGTGCGGGGATCGAAAACGCGGCCTCTCGTTTCACAGTCGGCGGCTAACCGACAACGCCACAGAGGCTGTCAAGTTAAATGTAAGGAATAAAACTACTGGTAGGTCTCATATGTGACAGGCCGCCTGGGTAGGTACCACCTCAATGCCTATTTCTCCCGTCAAACAGCTGTGTAAATGCACTGTTGTGTTTCGGTTTGAAGGACATTGTAGCCAGAATAACTACTGGACATAATGAGACTTAACATCTTACGTGTCAGGATGGCGAGTTCAGTGGAATGCTGAGTATTACTTTGTAGTCCATAGTGGTGCTTGGTTTTGCTACTGTCCATGAGCGGTCGTATCGCTTACCATCAGGCGAATGGCACGCTCGTCTCACCATTCATCGCAATAAAAAAATAAAAAGAAATCATTATAATGACCCTTGCAATAAGCCTTATATTAATTTCGAATCGGAAAATCACATTACCTATGATGGGCTTAGTAATTAAAGCCAGTATAGTTATTTTACCAAGTATTTTACTAAGAGAGTATTATACAGACATGTGACATAGACAAAAGACAAAAAAAGAGATGAGCATTGAACATTGTTAAATAGGGGTGTGACATCAAACAAAAGAAAGGTTTCAAATTTATAATTACAACAACGTAACCAACCTGGGAATTGAACCCGAGATTGAATGTTTCACATCGTAGCCCGCACGTCAATTACATGATTAGAATTGTATTGCTACTTCTATACAATGTTTATTACTAACCTGTCTTCATAAAGTGTTGAAGAGTATTGACTCCATAAACAATCCTTATTATTATTTCCGTATGTTTAATAAATCATACAGTTATAATCCTGAACATAGTATTTGTGTTTTGTATCGTAAATACTCGAAACAAATATTGTTGTTCACACACACATTTGTCTGGCTGCGGGGCTTTAATTAATGTAACATCGCTGGATGCAGGCTGCCTCCAACAGATCACTGTGGAAATAATTAGGAGAGGCCTATGTTCAGCAGTGGACTTCCTTTGACTGATAGATTGGAACCAAAGATACTGCAATCTATATATATCTATCTTTCTTTCTTTCTTTCTTTCTATATCTATACATGTAATAAATTAGTAACTGATTGATGATATTTGAGAAAAACTAACATGGGGGGACTGTATGAACGTAATAGAACCCAAAACAATGATTTTTAGAATCTTTGTCTATCTGTGCGGCTATGCGCGATGAACTCAGAAACAGCTTAACGGACTTTTTATACCGAAAAATGTATATTCCCATGGGATGAGGAAGGAAATCCGATACATTTGTTACTTTTTTATACTCAAAGGGATGGGATGGGACTGAATTACATGCTTTGAATGAGAATGAGACGGAACAGAGCGGGATATAATGGGACGTAAAGGGAAGAGAAATTTCTAATAGAGCTAAACACACAGAGGAAGTTTGCGAGCAGAAGCTAGTTGTCAATATATTGCAATCACAAACGTGAATCTAAACAAAATATTGTTAATTATTTTTTATTCGAAACATTACAACTTTTCGCAGAACTTAGCAACAGGCTATTTTTACAGATATAGCGTATTTATACAGTTTTTCTTCTCACCCTAAAATTATCTCTATCCAAAATATATGGCGACGCTTAATACGAGTAGCTGTTTGAAACAGGATAAAACATTGTAACACATTTTTGCATCGATACTTTTATTGCAATTGTCTATATATTACAATCACAGACATGGATCGAATAAGATATTGCTAACGACTTTTTATTCGCAACTTCAGAACTATTCGCAAAACTTAGCAACAGACTATTTTCAGAGAAACAGCGTATTAGTATCGTTTTTCTTCTCAGCCTAAAATTATCTCTATCCAAAATAATTCGCGACGCTTTATAGCTGAATGAAACAGGATAAAACATTGTAACACATTTTTGCATCAATACATTTATCTTTATTAACTGAAGTAGCCGACAAGGCTTTATCAACAATCAATCTATACAAGGCAACTATCTTTTCTACCGTATTACAAATCGGCCTCACTCGGTCGTCGCTCTCTTTGGGATCGTCCCGTACGCATAAATTCCTCCACTCTGGAATTCATTTACTTCTGACTGCCTCGGTAGCGTCGTTGTACTACGGTATGAGTACAAAGCTATGATGACCATAAGAATGATATCGGCTTCCCAAAATTGGCTAGGAAAGAGGGAAAAAAGGAAGGAAGAAAGGCATAGGTTTTCGGCGATCTCAGGATTTACTGTGAGAGAATGGTCACACCCCAGTCGCGCCGACCCATTGCTATAGTCCCAGGAGACCACAATGGGCCTACCACTTATAAAGATATTTTTTTATTCCAGTAATTTCGCGTATTAACTTTTCCCAACAATAAACCTTCGCCATCATCCATAAGACACCTAACACTTGATAATACAATACTCGTCATTCAATACCGCGTCATTGTGAATGAGTGATGTAACATCAACGCGACATAACAGGTTCAAATCTCGTGCCGGGACCGGTTTGAACAGTTTCGCAGTAAGTCCAAAATATATTTTCGAGTCAACATAATTGCCTGTATACGGAAAGATCGGATCGCATGTTAAGCAAAATGTTGAAAATTGGTGATTATTTTTGTGTTTTTTTGGCGGTGGTGTAAAGATAATGTTATAAATGAAGGAACAATGGTTCTTGACTCTTGTTAGTAAGGGTACTTGCATTGGGTTGCAGTTGGAGCAAATTATTCCTGTATTTTTGGCAATTTATTTAAAACTCATATGTATTTTGAAATCGTTTTAGACTTACTTTAATAAATCGTAAAATTCCTTCAAAATTTTTTTCTGTTAGTCACTGTAACGTATTAACAATGTAAACCTCTTTTAATTTAATTATAGGAAACAAAGAAGCATCATATTTAACGAGCAGTTACTTAACAATTTACTTGGGCATGAGGAAATATTAATGATTTTACCTGGAACAAGGGATTCCTCTTTATCGGGCCTTCGACGAACAACCACAATCTAAATATAACCATTAAAATATTAAAACAAGGAATAATCCGGTTTCCTCCATAATTGTTATTGAGCACATAAATAACTCGAAATTACTACATAGAATAATAGCAAGGAAACTAGTTTATATGATTCACAATGTTTTGAATTCACTTAGTTATAAGTGACCGAATTCAAAATGAGTTGGACATGCTTTAATTCTCATTTAATCACCATCTGTGAAGTATCACAGATGGTTAATGCAGTATGGTAACCTTCAACAATATCGAGTAATAGAATCATCTTGTTACATTTGTCACTGAATTATAAAAGTTTTTTGCATCTTGGTTTCCGCTCTCTTCCACAGTTTCCGTCCCAAACAAATTACAGATAATTTCGGGCCCAAAAGTACGCCGGCCGTCTTGCCACCGCTTTCTTGGAATATCACGACTATGTCAGTCGTCAGATACCTATCGGAACACAGTTTATCGAACGATTCGGGGTCAATCGAATAAAGGATACTAACAATTTAACAGTACCCAAAGTTCCTCGAAATTCTAGAATATTCTATTTAGCAAGGCGACACGCATATTCTCGCCTAAGGCCACATTTGTATCCTAGTGCTTACGTGACAGGGTCGGTGCACCCATTGCAAATCTATTCTGCGAATGATGTCTCCTACCTGCAGGGATGTTTTCAACTCTGGGATGATTCAAATAAGGTTGGATTTGAGTTGCGGCGTGTCGTTTTGTTTGCAGAGGGATTCGCGTATTGTAATGGGCTCCTTCCCGCTGCGTCCCTCGGTGTAAACGCTAAGAGTTAGTTGATTTACACTGATCGTGAGTGATTGGGTGATGTCATGGTGAATCAGGATTCTGACCTGAGGCACGTAGGATTCATCCTGGTGTATCTTCATCCCATAACGTCTCATTTTCTAGGGCAGTATTTCCTAAACATTGTTCTGCCATGGCCCGGTAATTTTGACGCGGCCCCTTTGTGACCCATTTAATACTTTAAAACCTAAGGTTCCTTTAGGTAAAATAGTATACATTTATCATTATTATAGGTTTAATTAGTACTACATACTTTGGTATCGCCTATTTACTCACTAAATTTTAGTGCGAAGTATCGAGCTGCTGCTTATTTTTTACTATGCAAGATTTTCGGAAAATGACGAAAGTTTTAACTTATGGGAATGTTGCGACCCGGTATGTTATTTTGATGGCCCGGTACAGGTTTGCGCCCCGGCAAATGGGAAACGCTGTTCTAGGGTAACATGGTTCTACTTGGCCATCGGTGCGGTTGGCAATGGTATGTTAGTTCGTAATACAAGTAGTAGTCCAACCACAAGTGCGATGCCAATAAAGTTCTGTTCTTGTGGTAAAGGTCGCGGGACGTCGCTGGATGCAGGCTGTTTCCAACAGGTCATTGTGGAAATCATTGGGAGAGCCCTATGTTCAGCAGTAGACTTCATTTGGTTGATAGATTGGATTGGATTGGATGTGCGTACTGTAACTTTTGGCTTGATGTTATTCAAATACGATCAAGGAAGCAAGGGTAAGGATATGATGAACGGAAAATAACCAATAAACATAAGATTTATGAATTCAAAATATCATCAATCTCAAAAAATATATCAAAATGATATTTATGTAAAATCACATAGTAGAAGAGTTTTAAATTCTGGAACTGTTTTTGGTTCTCTAAGCAGTGAAGAAGCTATTGAACTGGCCGGCATAACTGTGTCGATGAGATACAATCGTCTGTCGTCAACTCGATTATCTGTTAGATGGCGCTGCAGTTATCATTAGATGCATTATAGTTAATAATATAATGATGTGCCGTAGTAAACAACAGAGGGGTTACGCAGTAAACAATGATAATTTTTATTATCTACAAATAACATTATTTTACAAATCGCATACTAGGCCAACCTGCACTAGGCCATCGTGGTGGACTAACTGCCCTATCTCTTCTCAGTCGTACTCTCGATTGTAGAGGAGACGAGAGACCTGCAATGGGAAGTATATGGGCTGTTACAGGTACTAAAGTAATAGTTTGAATCTTTTAAGTCGTCTTAATTGTAGAACGGTGCGGCAAATATTACCTGAAATAAAGGTTAGCTCTAAATACATACATACTTAACCAAATGCCTGTATCCCCGAAGGGATAGGCTAATGAAATAAATACACCCAACAGTCACAATTTCAGTAGGTACCGATCCCACAGTGAAATAGGATTGTTTGTGCATACCAGAAACTTTGTTTTTTATGTTTTAACCGGGTTACACAAAGGATTTCTTGGTGCGGGGATCGCACCTGATCTTTCGTTTCAAAGCTGGCTCTTAACCAACGGCGCCAGGGAGGCTAAAAACCTTATAAGCATATTTAAAAGTTTTTCCATGAATTGGAAACGTATGTGAAATCTATTAATTTGGCCCAGAATAGGATGGCACACTCAAGTGTCAGTAGTTTTCAAACTTGTCGAGTCCAAAATGCTTGAGGGTCAGTGTCCAAAAATAGATGTATATTAAACAACAAGTATCACAATATTATCGGAGCCGGCGCCGCGCAGACACTTGCATTGCGACTTTCTATTTAACATTACACGGGGAAAGCCTGGAGATAACATGTCACCTTTTGTAGATTAAATATGTATTGATATTATAAAATTGTTGGCTTAAACATCCATGCGCCTTATTGGTCTAGTGGCGGCGTGTATGAGTTGGGAACTGTGATGTACTAGGTTTCAATCGCAGAAATAATAAAATATAATAAACATACATACATACATAATCGTCACGCCTGTATCCCATAGAGGTAGGCAGAGACTATGATAAATATAATAAACAAAAAAATAAAAATAATATTGTTGCCCAGATGTGGAATTTTACCGGGCACAGCGATGGACTTGTCCCGCATGCGTCGGGAATTGTAAAAACTATTTGTGGATAACATAAACATTTGCTCCGGCGCGGGGATCGAACCCGCGGCCTCTCGTCTTACAGCCAGCGGCTAAGCAACTCGTGACGGAAGCGGTCGAGGATATTCCAAACCAAGCCAGCTTTTGTGGTGTCAATCAATTCCGCCGACCGGAGAAAGATAATCATCTCTCTCTCTCTTTTCAGCCACAGGAAGTCCACTGCTGAACACGGGCCTCCCCCAAGTATCTAGACATTGACCTGTTGGAAGTGGCCTGCACCCATCCTGAATCATCCCTCACTGGTGAGAAAAAATATAAAAAAATATTGACAATTATACAGAATTCCCCTTATTAATCTTATCACTGCATTTAATATTATTGAGAAATCAACTGTTATTTGTAAGAGATAACATCTCGGCTATGATAAACTGTTTAGACAGTAAATAATTGCAGATGAGTTACATTTGTTGACTGAACACAATTCCTTTATGACTGAAAGCGTTCATGTTTTGCAATATGAACCTCGAATGACGTAGTCCTTTTAGTAATTCTTTTATGAAGATCTTTAGCATAATAAGTCCTGCAATCTACGGTATAAGGCAGTGCTAATGAAATATAGGGCATTTCATTTAGACGCCAAAAATAGCCTGTTATTTTGATATCGACTTGGCTCAGACATTTTCACGACGAGATTCCTTCGTTAGCATTCTGTTGATTATCGATGCCTCTCGTTTTATTATTCACAGCTTCGGCTTTTTAATGAACTATGGAGAAGGCCTAATAATAGACCCAGGAAAGGACATAAAGTTGCTAATAGATTTCACAAGTTATTTTGAAAGGAAATTTTCACACTAAGAATTAATCTGATGCTTATTTCCTATGGTTTATCACGCACGGCGCCTTAATTCGAACGTAAAGTGTCACACAATGGTCGAAAGATTTATGACTGTAGGCATTTTAGTGCATTGCGCAGTGCTCTTCTGTAGGCGTTAAACGTCAATATGACTTTATAATTACGAATTAGTGCGGTTGGTATGAGCCTAAACTTGATACATATTCAACAGCCGCCCAACAATAATTTGATACTTAATAAGTAATATAGTCATAGAAATAAAAGGATAGTTGGAAATAGCTACACAATGTTAGATGATCAATAGTATTAAAGCTAATAGAAAAATAACGATATTTATTATATCATGTTATTTGTGCAATTAATTTTATGATAGCAATAATTTACTATCTGAGTTTGCTCGGAATTAGTTTACTTAAATATTACGATAACTTTGTAGTAATATGGACAGATAAACTACTATGTAGCTAGGGTCAGCTGATTTCATCCCAGCATCGAAACAAATAATTTTATGGTCAATAAATGTAATTGTTAAAGTCTGGAAGATATAGCGAAAATAGGGATAGAGCCACGCTGTTGTCAGTTATGGCTCAGCATGAACGGGCTTCTCCGGGGTGGCACCACTGTCTCATAGGAGATCGACGGGAAGCGACAGCTTTGTTGTCGCGTTACTTTCGGTGAGTGTGATTGTTGGATGTCCAATACCCCTTTCCTTTTCTCATCCTTTTTCTCCCCGCTGTTCATCGGGCCGGTACACATCTATGGTCCAAGCGTTGTGGATATTCATGGGCTGCATTGATCATTTACCATCAGACGACCAATTTGCTCGTTTGCCGGACGTAATAAATAAAAAAATACGTACTTTTTCAATAACCACAAAATGAGATCAATATTTTTGTATGGCGTTCGACTATGTATTATTAAACACGTTACATGGTTCAAGGACAGTTATTCTAGACTCGAGACAACTCTAGCGGACCATCCACGTTTTTATTGCTTAACCACATTATCGCTTTACAAATTACTTAACATTGTCTCCTGACCGCAAGCGATCCGTGCCAAATACCCGCGGATTTCTAACTTAGCGTACCAATGCTTATGAAATATTCACGAAATGGTGAAATATTATTTATTACCCTTGAGGAAGTAGTAGAATTATACATCCTTTGTAATATTAAAACTGCTGACGAGAAAGTAGATGATGAAATGAGGGAATATGAAGACAAATATAATTTGTCTCCGAGATCGCGTTTTTTTTCTGCGCAGTGCCGCTATCGTAAAGCCAAACATGTTGTTAACAAATTTTCTACAAGCAAAATGACTACATTCAACAACATACATACATACATACATACATAAACTCACGCCTTTTTCCCAGAAGGGGCAGGCAGGGGTTCTCCTAGTAGTAAACAGGTCCCGCGTTTCGCCTTGTTGGTTCCGTCCCACGATGTGATAGGGCGCGAGCCTATCGCCATATCAGGCACACATTTCTGACTCCGGACTGATAATGAATAGAAAAATTCAATATCACGTTGCCTGACCCGGGACTCAAACCCGAGACCTCAGCAATGTAACCGTACTGAAGTACAACTACGCCATCGAGGCAGTCAGTGCATTTTAAAAACACTTATTTATTTTCGAGAAATAAGATATATTTTTTTAAGAAATATTGGACATGACATATAAAGCGGAGAACTTATGACCGAAGGCTTAAAAGGTCCTCGAGAGGAAACCACCAACCGGCAACCACAATTTAATAACCCTAGTTAATACATCCTTATGAAATATACATAGAGTCCCCGCCTTAAACCATTACTTTAGGCACTAATTACAGCCGGTCGCCGCTAAAGTAATAATGTTAGTGTAACTGAGGCTTAATCCTGTCATAAACATGTCTGCTGGCCACGCTATCTGCCCCGACAAACAGCCTTGTGCTACTCGTCGTGGGCAGTTTCACGAATTAAATGCTCCGATGCGTTTGACGTGTAATTACGTCTCAATACTTCATGTTGAATGACAGTCTATACCGGTGTTTTGCGCGATTATTCGCGGAATTTGATTTTCTTTCGACAGTCGTGTGCAGAGACGACTTAGGATCTCCAAAAAAAAAAATGGTGGCAATGCAGTGTGGTTAATCTATTGCTGCCGTAATCGCTCAAGGTTTTTTTTTATAATGATACCTTTAGCTGCTCACCCCCTGGGTCCCGGGGAGGGGCGCTACTGATACGCAGTTGTTGTGTTGTGTTCCGGTTTGAATTGTAGCATTGTTGCACATTGTAGCCAGCGTAACTACTGGACATAATGAGACATAATACCTTATGTCTCAGGATGGCGAGCGCAGTGGAATACCAAGCATTGCTTTGTAATTCATGGTGTTGTTTGGATTTGCTGGTTTTCATGGTACAGTCCATGAGCGGTAGTATCGCTTACCATCAGGCAAATGGCATGCTCGTCTAGCCATTCATAGAAATAAAAAAAAACCTGACACAGCTCTAGATTTCGCTATGCTATCTCTGTAATCGCTATTGCACCATCACACTGGTCAAAACAACGGCGACTGGGCAGCAGGGTCACTAACAAATGAATTACTTTTCGATAATGTGGCGAAGACAAATTACCTGTAGTTGTAAGCAATAAAATAAATGTGTGCCTATCTATTACAATATCGAACTCTCGGAGTCCTGAGCCATGGACGCATTTGGGATGATATTTTATTTATTATAATATCACAGTCTCGATGTCTCTAAAATAAAATGATATAAACAAAATATGATTAAATAGATTTAGGCTAAAGATCACGTCGCTGATCGCCTATCATAAATCTAGACTCAAAATTTTGAACTAGCATGTTCGATAATCGATAAACAAATTTTATTGACCGACATACATTTAATAATGTATTTTAAGACAATGGTGTTTATGAAAATATTTATTTTATACACCGATCATCGATTTGATATCAGTTAAGCATCAATTTCGATTTGTATCAACAAAATACTTTTATGCATATACCTATATATAGCATATTAGTTACTAGATTTAGAACTGAGAATCAATAATGATTAATTGCAAAAGATAATTTTAAATTTTATTTATCATTATAATCATCTTCATTATTAGTCACCAGGTATCTACTGCTCAGCATAGTACCCCCAAGTATTTATCTGTCAACATTTATCACATAAATCAATTTAATTAATTAGAATTAATGTAGTAAAAAAATCTTTCGAGGATTGTTACATGTTTTTCTTACAACAACGTATTAAAGACATTTGAGATAATTTTATCACTATAAACTATGCATATTAATTATGACGCCCGAGAGACGGGAAATTACAATTAATAGTATCATTCGTCAATATTTAATGAGCGATAATATTAATACGACATAAACTTGTATTGTAGCCATAAAACTCAACCTTTAACATATCCAGATATATCAGTTACTCTTACAAAGTTAATTACTCAATAAAAAATAAAAATAGTAACCTTTTCAAAACAAACAAAATGTTTTACGCGTTGCAAAACTTATGGTACTTATAAACAAACGCGTTGATGTCTTTTACACGCGAACAAATTCCATTCCGGTTTGGATAAAAAACCACATCGTTTGAGCGCGGCGGCAAAAAGTTCTTATTTCAGTTAGAGACAACGTTACGATCGCGAAGTTATTGCAAATCGAGCCGGCGGACGGCTCGAATGGGAACGGGCCCATTTCGCACACTCTATGAGATAAAAACGCGTTTCCGTTGCATGGGACGATACGATTTTGTCTGAAAGAAAATACAATGACAAATAAATGAGATTTTACTTGAATAGAAAATATATTGATTTCTTTGATAATAATAGACCTTTGAAAGAGTACGTACAACATTTGTATGTAAACTGATATCGTTTTGTATGAAATGTCTACTAGTACATAATCTAGAATTTATTTTCTTTTTACATCAGAGGAAATAGAATAAATTTAAGTCTTCAAAATGTTAGTCAAAGTTACTGTTCCATTATTTACAAACCACGTTAAACTAAGTCCAGTGATTTCTAGATAAAGCATCGAGACGGTTGACGACCAACTCATACCGATCAACACAATTACATTGGACTGGTTGAAACGAACATACCTAGTGCGTACGTTACTAAAGCGGGTACACTAGAATGAAGCGTATATTTCTTGAATATATTTTTAATTTCTCAACAGTACATAAGTTTGTTGCGAAGATGTACTTCCAAAGCAAGTGAAGATGTACTTGCTTTGGTCTATCATGACCATGTGGGAAGATATGGACTACACAGTCAGAATACTCAGAGAAGACCCAAAGGTCAGACAATTAAAATCCACAAACATTTCAGCCAAGCACAAAAAATTAAGTAGTATTTTTGAATGGCCTTGACTGCTTTTATTGTTTCTTTTAATTGCTTTAGGTATTTTCTGCAGATTTCAATGATTGGTGACGTGATTAGTTGATCACACAATTCCACTACATAAATAAATATACCCAACAGTCACATACATAATCCTCCCCCACACTAAGATCGAGTCTTGTGTCGTGGGTATTAAAACCACGAGAGACTTTTTGGTCTCACAAACACCCAGACCCGAAACAGATACTTTAGCTTCACACAAACATTTGTCTCGGTGCGGGTATCGAACCCGCGGCATCTCGTGTCACATACACACGGAGGCCGTCAACTTTCTCCAATCCTTCGATATTTGTCGTATAACAATGAGCCCGCGTCCTCGGGGTGGCGTACGTGCTCGGGCGCACGTCGCGCGCGGCACTCCTCCCGCCCCCCGCCCTGCCGCCGGCGCCTAGACCTCTGTTAAGGCGCCGTTATCTGCGCTGCACCCGCCACTCACAGCTGCCAATTGATTTGTATTTTGCACTAATGATTTGGAAGTTTGTTTGTTGGGCTTGTAGTTGTAGTAATTAGGTGTGAAAGTATTGTAGCTTTTGGTTTAGATGAGATCTAAATATAGGTATTTTAATTTTAATTTATGTGGATTTAGAAAAAATAAGACAATTAACTAAAGTGCGTGGTGGCCTGTTGGTAACGGACCAGACTCGGCTGCCTACATGTTCACGGTGGTCGCGGGTTCAAATCCCAGGGCACACCTCTGACTTTTCGCAGTTATGTATGTATTGATAGTCAATCACCACGCACTTTAACGGTGGAGGAAAACATCGTGAGGAAACCTGTATAGCATAGTGATTTGTATAAATTTCTATAGGATGTAAAAGTCCGCCAACCCCCACTATATGGCCGTGGTGGACTATATGGCCTTATCACTCTCAATCATACGAGTACTCCCGATTGTAAATTAGGCCCGTGCCCAGCAGTGGGACGTATATGGGCTGATAAAAAAAAGACAACTATTAGTTGTACAAATCTAAAAAGGATTTAAATAATATTTTACTGAAAAAAAATATGTTTTTTTTATTTTCCACCAGAGTAAATATTATTACGACCTATTTGTATGGGTGATCGTCTAAAAATATAAAATGTATGTCCGTAAAATGTACCCATATACAACAGTCATGCTGGTTTCATTATTGTAATCTTAATGATCATAAACCCGCTAAAAATATTGCCGCATCGCTACATTTACTTTAACAATATTGCCAACCACATTTGACCAATTAAACTGCATATATTAGCCAATTTTGGAGCCAAAGGAATATGCGGAATGTATGAATCACTGACCTCGACATTGAACACTAAGATAACTACATAAATCAATTGAAAGGTCAGATCGTTGTGATGATGTTGCAGATGTTGTCTACGGTCTTGAAATTGAATGTTTTTTAATTAAAATTAAAAAAACATTCAAATTTCAATAGACAATATTGCTTGATTCGAGCATGGGATTCAATAATACATTTCATTAAATGAAAACCCAAAAGACCGACAGCCATACCTCAACAGTGAACTCCATCCGCGTAGATCGGATTGCAAAAAACAATAAACTTTTTAATTTAATAAGTAATTACAATAAAGGGTAGTTAAATTGAAACAGTCACTGAGCGGATGATTAATACCTCAGTCGGACCCGTGACCACGAAAGCTGTAAAGTGATCGAAAAGTCAGGAATTTAAGAAATGTAAAAATTAAACCAAATGTGATATAATCCTTAAAAAAATATTCCAGTAATTATAACAATATATAAAACATCTGAAGAGCCAAGGAAGCTAGTTTATATTACCTAATAAACTAAGAATAGCCTGGTAAGGTTGGCGCACGCCACAGTTCAAACAGCAGTGTCATCACGTTTGACGCCACATAAAATCAATCACACAGTTGATATGTTATCAGTACTAATATTTATGACGGTAGTAAAATTGTTTTATCATGTGTGCGGTACATTAATTTATTATTTAGATACGGTAGACAAATGGTTAGTGTATAGCCATAGATACGGATAGTACAGTCTATTGTTTATTACGTAGCTTTGTTGTTATTCAATACATGAGAACATGAGTTAATAGGTTCCACTCCCAGATCGGGTAATTTTCTTTAGGTGAGATTTTTGTAACGAGGTATTTCACGAAGGTGGTATTTATAGACTTACGACCTTATTCATAAACGTATTTAATACCTATTTTAGTTATCAAATGTTTTGTCTTCTTCACTGAAATTGAATTCTGATGTCATTCGAAAGAGATAAAATATATGATAACTAAAACATGATATAGATCTGTCTATGAATAAGGTCGTAAGACACGAGCCATATAGTTACATACGTAGTCTAAGTACCAGTATCAGTAATGGGAGGCCTTTTTTAGTATTAAGACTTCATCATTACTAGCCCTTAGCAGGGAAATGCTGGGAAAACGTCTGTACAAAGTAACATACACATTCATCTTTCAACCCCCCCTCCCTTTTTTACGAGGGAAACTAGTTATGGTTTCCATGCCGAAATCCCTAGGGGAGGGGGTAGGCCTGCATAGCCATAGCAAAGACTTACTCATATTAACCAAAGGATATTTTTACACAACGTTTCATATACATATTACCTAAAAAATAAAACAAACACAGCATTTTTATTTAATTATCTGTTGTTTACATACTTGTTCAAAGTGACTTCAACAACTTAAAGCAACGTTTTAGCATAAGAAGATAGTGAATTAACTCGCCAGCAAGCTGTAATAGACGTGCTAATTATAATATCCTTACTTACTGCTGAGTGGTTCGGATCGGACAGCTTGTACGTGGGTGTTGTAGCTGTTCGATCGGTTTATTGTAAATAACCATTATATACAATGTATTGAAAAGAAATTACTGTGATTTAACCTGACGATCTACAAACGAGTTTGTAAGATAATGTGTTGTTTATTTTTTAGGGTTTGATGCCACTGCTGGGCAACGGTGGCTTCCCAGAAAGTCATATATTTTAAAGTGGAATTTCCTGCACTGTCCGCATTGGCGTTAAAGTTTTAGGCGATTTTTCTTGGGTTTGAACCTACGCTTCCTGGTAGGCTATTATTCCCTCATGTGTTTTTGTTAAATCAATTAACTAATCACTCTTCTATCACAAATCTAAATATAATGATATTTTAGTGAGTGATAATGTCAAAAAAGCTGCCTAGTTACAAATATTTCTTATCTGTCATCCGTCGAGGAATCCTACCGGTTACCGAACTGCAACTACTGACCTGAATCGCCTTTATCTTTCACAAATAAATAATTATAAATATTGTTGCTAATCTGATTGATGTCTGGGATTCATTTTATCATTCTATTTTTATAGTTATTGCAATATAATTATATCAATTGCAATCAATGATTAGATAAAACGATTACATTGATTTCTGGAAGAAAACCGACTTGACAACAACTTTGCTGTCGTTTTTCGTTGAAAATGAAATTACTGGATGAAAAATACCTCCTTCATCCTCCCGTCACTTTTCCATTCCTGCCCAATTTTAAGACACTGGCAACACACCTGTAATCTCAGTATTGTAAACGTTAATCAGATACCTCATCTGACGGACCTATGCAAAAGAAAAAGTGAAACAAATAAATGAATAGGGAAAAATACGTAAAGTAAATAAAAACAATATGACTTCTAGTTATTTACGTCATATATTCACATGTGAAAATCAATAACAACAATATTTTCTTAGAATAACACATAGTTTTTCGGGAAATCAACAGGGTCATCATAAAGCTACATTTAACTTAACTTTATTTATATAATGGAACAATTAACGTAACATAAAGTACCAAAAAAAATAACTTGACGATCTAATTAATCATTCAATCTACGCCTTAAATGATGGGAAACGTCATGTTTGGATAAAAGTAATTCAATGTGTGGTCGCATTGCTCAGTGACCGCAACCTCTCGGGTTACCAAGCGATCGAGACGGGACGAAACCTTTACTATACAACTAGGAAGCAAACCTGCTACACTAGAGCTTACACTAGCTTCCAGAATTGTGAATTAATGGCAGGAGTTGGGAATTTATTGTCTACTTCCTTCCCTAGCTAAGCGGGAGGCAAACTTATGTCTAAACAATATGATAAAAACACTTCTACAGGGGCAGACGGTAGAGTGCCACTGAAATGGAATGAGACCATCTGTGCCAGCTGATTGACTTAATAAAAACAATGAAGGTTGTGGTTGGGGCGCTCAGAGTCACTGCGAATTATGTACTTTGCTTGAAAAAACAATCAATAAGTCTACTGATTCTATTGCGCCTGCCTTTTTAATATCTATCTAATGTTTAGGGGCTACCATTCCTTAACCACTCGTGCTGCTTTAACGAATCACAGCTGTTAGTAAACATCATCTCGGTCCAAATGAAACAGTCCCCCAACTTATATGTTTTCCCACCCCATTATACTGTTGGATCACATTCCTATAGTCCTATGACCTCATGCGGTTACTTCTCAGCATAAAAAGGCAGACCGGCATAATTGTATCTACCTTATCCGGATTCTGTGGCATCACATAACTGTCTATTGTCAATCAATACTCTTTCTGGGCGACAGTGCATACAATATTAAATATGGTTTGTAGTTATTTTATCGTGTTAATTTTTATAATCAATCAATCAGCCAAAGGAATTTCACTGCTGAACATAGGCCTCTCCCAATGATTTCCACAGTGACCTGTTGGAGGCAGCCTGCATCCAGCGTCGTCCAGCGTAATTTTAATAATAATGATATTTTATATAATAAAATTAAATAAAAAATAAGATTACTTTTTATAAAAAAAAACACAAGACTGCTCAGGGACACTGAAACTGATGGCCGTTGGGGTTGAAAGGTTCTGAAGTGGAGGCCACCTTACAAGCAAGTGAAGTGTCTGACGTCCACTCATAGGGTTGAGGTTCCAGGAAGTCGCTGGATGCAGGCCGCTTCCAACAGGTCGATGTAGCGATCCATGGAGGAGGCATAAGATGTACAGCAGTGGACTTCATGTGGCTGAAGAAAAGAGAAGAAGAAGATTGAAAAACTTAAAATGTAATTAAACATGTATTGTTGACGACTATACTATTTAATTTGTACTATTTAGTATTTATGATATTTTCCGGTATTGACAGCTATTTACAATATTACACGCTCCGTATCTTGATCCGTAGTAAAACCAACGCTATAATGAAGTTTCCGTAAATAGATTGAAAGCGCTAAATCCAGATATTTGCCTTTATATGCATACTAATAGCACGCAAGTTCACTTTAGATGGTAATTAAAGTAATGCGATACGGTAATAGTGATAAATCTAGTACTTTAATAAAGCGCTGGAAATTATTTATAAAAAAGTTAAGGATGAATTCATGTAGATAATAAGAAATGATTAATTATTGTTATTGCAACCATTAAGCAAGTTTTTTGCCTTCGGTTAATCTAAGTGGATAGATGACCTAAGGCCTCTTGTTCACACACGGTTTATCGGCATGAAAATCTACGTTTAATTCGCCGGTGTAGGCACGGATGTCGGGGCTACATCACGGCGCCGCTACCATATTCGCTGTTTATGTCCACAAGCTCTTATAGTAATGCATATAGCACTGACAACAGTGCCTATACACGGCGAATTGACTGAAGATTTTCACGCAGAAAAACCGCGTGTAAACAAGGGGCCTGATACAACAAATGTTGCGGGAAATCATTTGACATAACATTAAATCGCTATGACAATCTTGGGGCGAGGAATACGACCATGCACTGCCTTCTTCATGTGGCTGATAATTAAATAACTGATAATATAGACAAATCAATAATATAAGCGGTACCTAGTGTCCATACCCGTTATTAAGTTAATATATTTCAATGACATAATAGTTTACAGGTGGAGATGAAATACTTCTGCAACAGTTAAAATTAATACTTAAAATGTATCCGTAATATTAATATTGCATAAAAAATAATTTAATATGTTCAACTAAATAAAAATATCAATCAAAGTAGGTACCGCAATGCAATTACAAGGAATGCATAAACGATAAATAATGTTATTTAAAAGTAATTCAGTAATATTGAGTATACTTCCCACGATCACACTTGTTTATACAAGGTTTATTACGGTACAAAGAAAAAAAAACGAATAGGGACATATTTAATTTACACAATATTTTAATGTACCTAATTTTACTAGAAAATTTAATATTATTTTTACAAGAAATTGAGCTATTACGTTTTAATTTCATAATCTCATCTTACCATCCCTTCCTTGAGGTAAATAGGATGATTATGATCAACGTTAAATCAAAGAATTAGACCCTTGTATTATCCTTCTAATCCATAGGAATTTGCAACATTGATAAACACAAATCGCGTCGTAATGCAGACAATAATTCTAAAAATTCGCTTACAAACTTACAGACGAAACTAAAACAAAAAACCATCGATATCAATGTTGTATTGTATTGTATCAGCCCATTTACGACCCACTACAGGGCACGGGCCTCCTCTACAATCGAGAGCACGATTGAGAGTGGTTAGGCCATATAGTCCACCACGCTGGCCTAATGCGGGTTGGCGGATTTTACATACCATAGAAATTTATACAAATCGCTATGGTATGCAGGTTTCCTCACGATATTTTCCTTCACCGTTATAGTGCAATATCAATGTTATATCAATGTTACGTAGTAATATTATCTCTATGCAAAGAACCTCTTTATCAAAGTCGGTTAAAAGTTCTCCGTCACAACTCACATATAAGAGGCGTAAGTGCTCGTTACTCAGTAGTACGACATGTGTACAGATATAAATCAATAAAAAGGTTAATAGCCCCATTGAAAGCGAGCGGTCGTTATCACGTGACCTCCGGCGAGTCAAGGTCGCCTCTCGATGTGATAAGTTTATCTACATTGTATAGACTATCTATAGGGTTTAATAGATTACGTAGCAAGAGAAACGTGCAACGTCACTCGTCGCTTCTTCCAGTTATATCTAGTCCCGCAGTTTAACCCAGAATTTGGATGTCTTTTTTTATTTCAATGAATGGCGAGACGAGCATGCCATTCGTCTGATTGCGAATGCGACGGCTCATGGACAATAGCAAAGCCAAACAACATGATTACAAAGCAATGCTTGACATTCCACTGCGCTCGCCATACTGAGACATAAGATGTTAAGTCTCATGATGTGCAGTAGTTACCCTGGCTACAATGTCTTTCAAACCTGAACACAACAGTGCATTTACATTGCTGTTTGGCGAAAGAAATATACATTGTCTAGTCATGCCTAGTCAAATTAGCCATATTATGTAGACCACAAAGGACGAGCCACATTTAAGAGGTAAATAGTACAGCGCCTGTCTCTTGTACTACGGCACGACCACAACGCTGAGGTACCGGGTTCGAATCCCAGGTTGGACAAAGTGATATTGGATTTTTCTATTTATTCTCAGCCCAGAGACAGAAATTTGTGCCCGATATGTCGTTCACATTGTGGGACACAAGTTGAAACGTCCCCCACGTTTCACCTGGTGTGTTCCGTCCACTGTCCTGGTATCACCTGTGCCTACCCCTACTGGGATAAAGTAGTCATGTGCATTTATGTAGTACAGCGCAGCATAGAGCTGCAAAATATTATTTAGAACATTTTTTACGGCTCATATTGTGTCTAATCTTCGCTGCAATGCATAGCGCGGATAATTCACATAAAAGATACTGTGAAGCCCAAATCGCTCAATTACGACATGACCTTAATCATCTTATTACTGGATAGTGTTATGATTTCCTATGAAATCCTTTAGCAGTGGTTCAAATTTGTTCCTCTCGAGATCAGTAATATTTTTAAAACTTAGCCCGGCAAATACTATACTATACTAGGTAAATACTTGTACGTCAACAATATCTAAAAACTGCGCTTAAATTAGATCCAATAATTATATATAATGTATTATATGTAGGCTTCGCCCAATATTTGTATGTGTATGAATGCAGTAAATAAAAAAAAAACAATATATTCACACACAGTATTCACATGAGAAATCTTCGTCGAATATAACACATTTAATAATGGTATACGAACTTTTATAAATCGTACCTTGACAAACATGATTTAAAAATATAAAATTCCCACAATCTGACATTTGACATATATTTTCATGTGACACCAGATCCCCAGATTAATAATACCTTTACACATAACTACTCGTATCATATGGTTCAGAAACTGAATAAACCATTACGTGTCATGGGTCTAAAGAAGAGCATAAAAGCAGACATAATTATTTTAGGATGCACGTTGCCTGGAATTGTGACTGCACATAAACTTAAGACAAAGTTCGGCAACACTATGGATATAGTGGTCCTCGACCTGACTGGGCCGCAGAGAAGTATGTCCAAATGCAACGTAGCCTTCCAAGCAGAAGATATAGACCACGAAAATGAGAGCACCATCGGGATCCAATACGACGCCTCCCACCAACTAATAGACAACGTAGCGAAGTATTACCTCGCGAAATACACAAAAGAATTCAGCATCCCTCTGCCAGAGGTAATCCTGACGCCTGAGAAGGTGAGGTCACCGTTAAGCAAACTCTTCCAACATAGGAACGGCAGAGCTGTAGAGTGCGCCAAAGATTTTCATGATTTCGACTACCTAAGCTTCGTAGAGAGATTTGAAATGACACAGTACCAGACACTCCTCGACCAGAGCATGCGAGATTTGTTTCAGAAGAAAGACACGAAAGACGAAAGGAAGAGATTGCTCTATTACGACCGGACTACAATGGAGAAGCACATTTGTGACGCATTATTATTTTCTAACTCGAGAGAGATCATGAGAACTACTGTCAGGTTAGTGTGCGGTGCATCAGCCAGCTGCGTATCCGTTCTTTTCTATCTTCACCAATGTCATAGAACTTGCAGCTCAAGAAACCATTTAGACGGAGACAATACAAAGTTCCGCGAGAAACTTTTAGGTTATTGCAAAAAAAGACTCCGAAACAAACTGCAGCAGAGTATAGCAGACATAACGTTACCGGCTAGATCGATAAAGGAAATCCGAACGTTCTCCGACGAACAGGTAATACTGGAGACCATGAAAGGAGAAACGAATTACGTATGCAACCTCCTCGCCATGGCATTGAAGCCTGATCAATTAAACAAAATCCAAGTGGAGGACCAGTTGCTCTCGGAAAAGCAGGTCGACATGATTAATTCGATGACGCCAGGCAAAGCAAAGAAGTTCGTGATACAATATGAAGAATGCTTCTGGAGAACGCAGGGCTACAGCGGAGATATCTTGAGTATACGAGGCCCCATCATATGGGCGATGGAAAAGCCAAGAATGTCGGGTACTGGTAGCTCGGAACGATATTTTTCTCTTATTGGCTTTTTGAAGGCCTCGGACGAAGATGAAGTGGATTCTCGTGAAGCGGTGTTAGAACAACTCGTCAAACTCTTCGGCGATGACGCAGCCGCGCCCTTCAGCTATAAAGAAAGGGTCGTGGCTGATGTCTTTATACCTCGCTGCGGCGATTTTGTAGCTATCAAAACTATGACAAAGGATAGCACTCCGAAATACTTGGAGTGGGGTGCTCTCGACATTTTTGCTGATGGTGATGTGGCTGCGGCTTTAGAAGCTGGGCATACAGCGTACTTAAACCTTCTGACGTGTCTGCGACCCCAAGCGATGACTTACGAGGACCTAAGCACATCAGACTGGCCCATTATCCTAAACCAGTCGCCTATTAAACGCTGGCTGGCTCATATCAACATAATCTCTAGCATGCAATTTGTGGTTTTTACAGCGGTCTTGTGTGTGGGAATGAGACTCATAAAGGCTTACATGAGGAAATGACATACAGCTTGATCTTTATTCAGCTTAACTTGTATATCCATTGATATTTTCTTATGGATATTTTAGATATGTTTATGTTTTAATAAATTGATTTATTAATTGGTGGCTTTCTCGTCGTGTTTTTGCTATAACATTAGAATTTGCTGATGGTAACCTATCCGTCTGTAATCCTCCAGATACGCCACAGAATTGTATCTGAGTCGTGGTCGAGAACAATCAATGACGAAAATTTATTTCAATGATTTTTTAATAAAGATGACGCATAACCATTTTGCGCAACGTTTAAAAGCTGTCCCACTCTGAGGTGCATATACATACTTATTTGTCAATATTTCATTACATTATTACTGAATGAAACAGATCATACAGAAAGTACAAGGCGGAAAGAGCGTTGCGCCATCTAAACGTAGAAACGCAGCGATGCAAACATAATAGTCTAGTCAACAAGTTCAAAAACGTGAAAAATAGAGATAAAGGTCCTAAAATATGAGCGATGGCTCATTCGATTCGGAACCACCTCTAGAAAAATGTTTTTGAAGGATTTTGGTGCATGTTAAAAATAGAAGGGTCACGTTGGATGAAACAACCTACACACAACGACAGAATTTGGGGACCACAAGTAAAGTTATGATTTTGTTTCGTGAACAGGGATAAATATTTATTTGAATTAATACAAAACAATAAATAAAACAAAAACAAAGTTAAAAAATATTTTCATGCATAATTAAATAAAACCTAAAAGAGTTAAATTCGCATTTTCGGGGTTAAAAGTTATCCGTGTATAGTTTACATCAGAAAAAAACAATTGCAAGAGCTACGGAAGCGGTGGCCGCTTTCCATCAGGCAGGCTGCTGGCTCGTCTGCCTATAACAGCAATAAAAAAAAACAGCATTGATAACTTCCATCTGTCGCTGTTGCTATACGACTACATTACACCAATTGCCAGAATTTGAACGAGGCGTTCGGTTTCGACGTGCTAGTGCGATATCTACATCGTATTTGCATATTATAACATTGGTCTATTTAGGCCTACATTAATATTAATATTGTATCTAAATTATTCCAATGATGCGAGACCCATCCATGAGATATTACCGATCGGCGATTGAAAAGTCAAGAGGAAAAATATTAAAATTCCAGTCTCATTCGCCCTACCACTGGCCCAATAGGCCCTATTATAGGGCGGTTGTATGCACGAGGTAAGACAACCTTCCACTCATCGTTATCGATGATCGACATGGCCATCTCAAATAGGTCAAGTTGATTTGACTACTTTACCATGAAATTTACTAAAAACGATTAAACAAATTAATATTGGTTAACAACATTGTTAAATTATTTACAAACGTATCATTAATTTATTACAGTGTAAATTATTTTACTTTAACTTAGGCAGAGTATGAAATGGAGTATTTTATACATTACTCAGTAGTAAAATAAAACTGTACCTATAAAATATATTTAGTCAATATGCTAAACCGAGATATTGCTATTATGTTTTGATAGGCGCTGATTTTATATTGCTTATAAATGACAATTAACAAAGAATACTATTTACATAAGTTCCTTTTTTGCCACATAGTATTTCATAATTTGTGGCCGGTGTGGCGATAGGCTCATCCCCTATCGCATCGTGGGACGGTACATACAAAGCGAAATGTGGGTGTCATGGTGGCACCTCTGCCTGGTGGTGCCTACCCCTTTTGGGAAAAAGGCGTGTGTTAAAGTATGTATGTATGTATTTCATAACAACGAATACTAATTACCCTATCCATTTCTAACGTCACGAATATTATATCGTTTTAAAGATTTTAAAGACGATAGTGAACATAATGTTACTAAACACATGCTAGTTTAAGATAGGCAGTGAAAATGACAAAGGTATGTAAATTTTGGATTATTAAAATTCCAGTTATATTATAAACGTTGATCATCTACGTTTTAGTGTTTGTTATTTTACATTTCTATTTAAACCTATTTACTGTCTATCTGTGATTCATACCCGATCGCCATTTTTTGCCTCTCGATCGTATAACGGAAGTAGTACCTTCAGAAACGATAAGTAAAAAGTAGGAACAGGAAGAATTTAGTGACCGCATAGTATGCTTCACTAAATACTTGTTTACGAACAAATTAGTTAATTGAATTGCTTTGTATTTCCGATTTTTTGTAGTTTCTTAAAGTGTCAGAAGAATTGTGGTCAGAATTAAACTTCCAATTTTTTTTAATTCTTTATTCCCTACAAAAGATACATAGCCATGTAGACAATAAAACAAAGTAAAAATCACCATAATAGTATTGACTCGTGGTAGCATGTGTGGGCTTAGAACCGCGCCGCCCAGGGTTCGAATACCAGGCCAGAGTCTACTTCGAAACAAAGGTTTTTTCAAAATTTTTGGTAAAAACCCATATAAATTCCCTGGGATTGAAATTTGTGACCGGGATGGAAATAGGATCGGCCCTATCACGTTTACCACTTTATAAGCTCAGGGAACTGTGTATCGCATTAGTGTTACCTCTGCGTTCCCATTTTGGGATACGGGCGTAAGTATATTTTCGGTTCAGTTCTTTTTACAATTAAAATTCAACATTCCGACGTAAAGAATTTTTGTGTCGTGTGATCACGGATTCCTCCATAACTGGGTTGAGCTTTTGGGTATTGTTTAGAACGCTAGTTCAGTGTATCTTAATGTAAATTACCTGGAATATATTGGGCAAATAATAATGAGGATACCTCGCGATATTTCCTTCTGCGTCAAATTGAACGCTGAGTGATAAATCTAAAAAAAAAACATTTTATCATAGCATCATTTATTTATTTATTAATATTTATTGGAAAACCAACAGCTTACATACAACAAAATAGGTGACAAACAAGTATGAAATAGATAGATTATGTACCAACACAACCTACAAACAATACTACAAATATGTATGTAGTATCTGTACATTACGCGCCCATGACGTCACCGATTTCTTTCTTCACACTTGAAAATGTAACACACATGTGGGTCACTACCACGACACGCAACGTCCATTGTAGAATTACAATGAGACATACTAACCCTATTACATAAGCCACTTTCCATTAGTCGCGCCGCCAAATATTGTATAATTATTATCAATATGCGGCTTAGAGGGCATTCCGTAACATTGTACAGTACTGTATGAGCCTATCAACGTTCAAAGTTGAATATATGCAACAAATCCTTACTGTTTGACTGATCTGACTGCCTCGGTGGCGTAGTGGTACTACAGTACGATTGCAAAGCTGAGGTCTCGGGTTCGAATCCCGGGTCGGGCAAAGTAATATTGGATTTTCCTATATATTATCAGCCCGGAGTCAGGAATTTGTGCCCGATATGGCGATAGGCTCGCCCCCTATCACATCGTGGGACGGAGTATACAAGGCGAAACGTGGGTGTTCTGGTAGCACCTCTGCCTACCCCTTCTGGGAAAAAGGCGTGTGTTTATGTATGTAAACCTTACTGTTTACAAATAATCCATAGTAATGTGGATGTACCAGACTTGCATAAGGAGTTTTACGCATTTTTGTTCCTGTCAAATACAGTCGAACTCGAAATCACTCGTTATTTGCTTTCCAACTGGGTAGAACAGTTGCTAGATCCAAATCACCGGAGATTTTGATCGCTGGAGATGATGCCTCGTACAAACATATTACAATACTAAACCGAATCCTGAACTAGAAACCCGAGTGTGACATGATTGCAGGAGATTTATGCTTGAAAGCACAAAGTTTGGTGAGTATGAATGTTAGGTTATTATTAGCGTAATACGAGTATTATATAGGGCATATCAAGACTGTGACTGAAAACGAAGCCAGGTGATATTTTTAGTGATGACAGACACAACGCAACTAAAAATTTCTCAAAAAATGCGATAGGTTTTTTTGCATTTTTTTAAATATCATCGTGTTTGACTGGTAAAAACCTAGTTTTTGCTAAAATTATAATTTAAAGTTTAAACCATTGCGCACCGTGGTTACTTTAAAAATAAAAAGGTTTACATTATTATTTTGGGAAAGAGATGTAATTACTACCCAAATACGAAGATAAGTAAAAAATTACAACAAAAAGTTTCGCTCTTATTTAATTGTGTAAATGGTGTTTTGTATCGTTCTATTCACAATATATAAAAATGGAGTGAGCTCAGGGCTACTCTGCCACGCTACTCCATTGCAGGTTGGTGAAATTCGCTTATCATATAAATTTTTGTTTACAACTTGATGGTATGCATGTTTCTTCATAATGTTTTCTTACACCGTTATCGTGAGTGGTAATCAACTGTCATCTATCAATACCCATATAAATAAAAGTCAGAGATGTATCCTGGGATTTCAAGTCGTGACAGCTATTCCGATAAATTGCGTCTGGTCCGTCACTATCTTGCCACCACGCATCTAATAACTTAAACCTATAGTTTCTTCTTAGTTCTTTCGATTGATCCGAAAACTTCCTTCCTTAGTAAAGCAGATAACATCTCTCAGAATGCTATGAGTCTGTATGGCTCCATCAGGGTTATTAAGCGACCTGCCCACAGGCCTCACCTCAAATGTAACGTTATTTTTGTAAATATGTAAAGAATTAGTAGGTAGATCATGTTTTATTGTCATTCCTGCGCTATTGTTAGCGAACGGCAGACCAAATGTTTTGAAACGCGCGCGCGCCGCGGCTTTCCTCGAAGTCTCGGGTTCGTGTTAATTGTTTATGTTCATGGTATGTCATCCATTAAATTATAGCAGTACTAGGAATGCCTAATCTGTGCTGGCAAGTACATTAAGTCAAATTGTATGGTTATTACTTATTAGTAACTGTTCATGGTTCATGGTAGATATATTGAAGGTAATAAAAATTATAAACCCATCACATAGTGAATTTATCAATTTACGTATTATTCGTCGTCATAAAACAGTGAGCGCCGAGCGGTAACCTAGTTGGAAGCCAGCTGTGAACTCTTGACGGCAGATTCTACGCCCATTGACTGATTCTGATTGAAGAGATGAGCAACTTGTTCTCCTGATACTAAATGTCATGCCTGCCCC
The DNA here is from genome assembly GCA_033459515.1 of Theretra japonica. Lineage (NCBI taxonomy): Eukaryota > Metazoa > Arthropoda > Insecta > Lepidoptera > Sphingidae > Theretra > Theretra japonica. The sequence goes on from CM065931.1 coordinate 15,285,094, forward strand.
TAGAATAGCTGATTGTGATGAATGATTTATTGCAATTGTAGCTGAATATAATAATAAACTGTTTTGTACGTTGGCTGATACAGTAAATACTATGACCACGTTTTTACGTCCAAAGTTTAGAAATATTTTAAGTAAGTATACAAATGTGAACCGTGGCCTGGCTCTGCAATGGGATGTATACTGGAGTATTCAATCTGTATCAGCCCATATACGTCCCACTGCAAGGCACGGGCCTTCTGTAAAGTGTCTTCTGTAAGGTGTTTGGTAACAAATAACTCCGAAAAGTCAGACGCGTGTCCTGGGATGAGACCCCGCGACCACCGTGAAGATGTTGGCACGCGTGTGGTCCGTTACCGACAGGCCACCACGCACTTGCCTATATACTTGGTATAAATACGTAATATGAAGTGAGAAAGTAAACAAATTAATAAAAGACTGAAGTAACTAACAACACATTACGAGCCACAACAACATTAATTGCCGACGATTGTACAGTAGATAGATCTTATCTTAATCTTTTCCGGTCTTCTCCAACTAAACAGGATGAAACAAAAACGACTTTTGTGTTCTAAACTTTTTTATGTAATCGATATTTTTTGCAAACAATTATTCCGGCGACCGTGGCTTTTTATCGAAACGTTTTACAAGCCAACTACAATAATAAACAAAGCGATAAAAATGACCACTATTGTTTTTTATTTGATTGTACAGTTTTCTTTTACAAGTGCGACAATTTAGGCCCGAGAGTTAATATTTTTTTACAGGAACCGACTATTTCAAGACTTGTTTTAAATGTAGAAGCCTACTCATTTTCTTGGAACGAAATTCGGATATTTCTAAGAATGGTTGTAAAAGTTATCGTTGGCTTTATATGTGACATTTTATTAAATTTATTCTATTGTATAAATGTGAGGAGAAAGAACATTGAAATCCATCCATAATGTATCAAATAGATTAATACCAATACCTATCCTGTCCTAAATCACTGTAAATAATTGATTATAAGCAAAATAATATGTATTACGACTTAATTATTATATTTTTCTTAATAAATGCCTTAAATAAAAAAAATTGGCGCTTATACTAATTTAATATTCTTTAAATTATTTTTTTCCATTAATTCATAAAGATTGTGTCGCCCAGTGCCCACGGCCCACCCCACCGACATAACTTTGAACCACTCTTTATACTCGTACTTGGCCCTACTTATAACGTGAATCGAAGTAGACAGAAGAAGAATAAATAAATATAACCATAAGTCAATGCATCCAAACTTAGTTTGATCTTATAGCTTGACTTAAAGTCATTTTAAGTTAATAGGTACATACAATTGCAATCGTATTGTCGGTATGACCGACATGGTGGCGTTGTTGTATATACACTTCAACACTTCGATGTACCGATAGTCAATGTGGCACCGCTGAAGAGACTGTAGCACAGCCCAGGTCTCGATCGAATCAAAGGCTTTCTCATAGTCCACAAACGCTAAACAAAGCGGCAAGTTATATTCCTCGTTTTTTTGTATAACTTGCCGAAGCGTATGAATGTGGTCTATGGTACTAAAGCCTTTTCGGAAACCGGCTTGTTCGGGAGGCTGGAAGTCATCAAATCTGCGTTCGAGACGATTTGTGATGACCCTCGAAAACAGCTTATAGACATGGCTCAGGAGCGAGATGGGCCTGTAGTTCTTCAGCAAAGTGTTATCACCTTTTTTGAAGAACAGTACCACCACGCTCCTGCTCCATGCCTCTGGCGTTGAGCCCTCGAGGAGAACGGAATTGAAAAGCTTCTGAAGGACTTTCAGCATCGGCATACCGCCCGCTTTCAGAAGCTCTGAAGTTATTCCGTCCTCACCCGGCGCCTTGTTGTTCTTAAGCTGTTTCAGGGCCATCTCAATCTCACACAGGTTGATGTCCGGGATATCATCGCTAAAGTGTCGGATCAACTCGGCTCTCGGGTCTTCGGCCGAGCTAACAGCAGGTTCGGCAACCGAGGTGTAAAGCTGTCCGTAGAACCTCTCGATCTCCCTTAATACCTCTGCCCTCGTCGACACTACGCTGCCGCCGTCCGTCTTCAGCCTAGACAACTGGCTTTGCCCAATAGACGTCTCTTGAAAACACTTTGTAGCCTCCGTTCCGCTCAATTGTCTCTTTTATGCTCACAGTATTGTGAGCACGGACATCGTGTCGCAAGGACTTCCAGATCCGTCTATTGAGCCGCCTATATGCTTCGGCGTCATCGGAAGACTGCAGCGCCATAGATCGACGTTCGGCCATGAGGTCGAGAGTGTGGATCGAGAGTTTTTGGGGTCTATCTCTACGGCGAGGTCTAAAATACTTAGATCCCACCGTATGGACAGCTTCTACCAAACCGCTGTTTAGCTCGTCCACTGCAAGGTTTTCTTTGAGACAATCAAAGCGATTTGCCAGCTCAAGTTGAAAGCTCTCGGGGTTTTGGACATGGGCGCGAGTATGTCGGAGCGTAGACTTCATCAAGCGACGCCTTTCTAATTGGACATTGATGTTCAATGTGCCTCTAACCATTCGGTGATCACTGCCGGTTTTCACCCTGTTGATCACAGAGACATCACTGAACATCCGTCTATTCGTCGTCAAGATGAAATCTATCTCGTTTCTCGTAGAACCGTCGGGACTCAGCCAGGTCCATTTCCTGTGAGGCGGCTTCTGGAAGAAAGAGTTCATCGCAAAGAGTCCCTCTTTCTCCAGAAAGTCGGCCAGCCTCTGACCCCTGAGGTTCCGTTGCCCATGTCCAAATTGCCCCACTTTCAGCTCTGCATCGCTTCTCATGCCCAACTTTGCGTTGAAGTCCCCCATAACAACATTGAAGTAGGTTTTGGAAGTATGTATGGCCCGACTTATGTCCTCATACATCTCCTCTACTTCTTCATCTGCATGTGTCGAGGTCGGCGCGTATACCTGTATGACCTTCAGCGAATATCTTTTTGATATTCTGAGTATAAGGTACACGACCCTGCTCGACACACTTTCGATGGATACGATGTTGTTTATGAGAGACCTGTGGACGAGAAATCCGACACCTCCTCGGGACTGTTGGTCATCCCCCCGGTAGAAAAGCAGGTTACCGGACTTCAGGGTTATCGTGTCCTCCCCGATTCTTCGGACTTCCGACAACCCCAGAATGTCCCAGTGTAACCCACTCAATTCTTCTTCCAGTTCGACAATCTTCTCGTCTGTCCTCATCGTGCGTATGTTGTGTGTTACCAGGGCCAGTCGTCGTCGGGGGTGGTAGCCGGGGCCAACCCGGAGATTCTTAGCACCCCTTGCCCCGCCGTAACCATGGCCGCTACCGTAGCCAGGAATAGCGGGGCTGCCGGGGACTGGGGGCCTGGTCCTGGTTTCGCTCATTCTGAGGTTATTGCCAATACTCGCCACGCTTGGCAGGCGGGTTGGCGAGCGCAGGAGGGGACTGGAGCTGATGACGCTGCTGCCCGTCATCAACCGGGGAAAGGAAATATAGTTTGTGGGTAAAGGATAATATGGGAAAGGAAAATATGGCCTGTAGGAGTGGATACTGCAGTCACGGAAGGTAAGGTTGGTAGTGACTGAGTAGCTCGGGGGGCCGAGGTCGCGTACTCGTAGCACCTATTCTAGGATAGGCCATGACCACTAGATAGGAGCATCCCTGACCTAAGATAGGAGCATCCCTGACCTAAGATAGGAGCATCCCTGACCTGAGTACAAGATCAGAGCACGAAGGCTATTCCACTACAGAGAAGCGTAAGACAGGGAGATGTCATATCTCCGAAACTGTTTACTGCCGCGCTGGAAAACGCCTTCAAGCTCTTGCAGTGGAAACGATTCGGCATCAACATCAACGGCGAGTATATCACTCACCTTCGATTTGCCGACGATATTGTAGTCTTGGCAGAATCGCTGGAAGACCTTAGCACTATGCTCGAAGACCTCAATCGAGTCTCCCAACAGGTGGGTCTTAAAATGAACATGGACAAAACGAAGATCATGTCGAATGTCCATGTTGTGCCCACCCCCATCGGAGTTGGGGGCTCGACTCTCGAAGTTATAGACGAATATGTCTATTTAGGACAAGTGGTCCGGTTAGGCAGGTCCAACTTCGAGAGAGAGGTCAATCGTCGAATCCAACTCGGTTGGGCAGCGTTCGGGAAACTACGCGACGTCTTCTCGTCCAAAATACCTCAGTGCCTCAAATCGAAAGTCTTCGATAGTTGTGTGTTACCAGTGATGACATACGGCACCGAGACGTGGCCTCTTACTATGGGCCTTATTAGGAGGCTCAAAGTCACTCAACGAGCTATGGAGAGGGCTATGCTCGGGGTTTCCCTACGAGATCGAATCAGAAATGAGGAGATCCGTAGGAGAACTAAAGTAACCGACATAGCCCAGAGGATTAGCAAGTTGAAGTGGCAATGGGCGGGGCACATAGCACGGAGAACTGATGGCCGATGGGGCCAAAAAGTTCTCGAATGGAGGCCACGAAGCGGAAAGCGCAGCGTGGGACGTCCACCCACTAGGTGGTCAGACGACCTGGTAAAGGTCGCGGGACGTCGCTGGATGCAGGCTGCCTCCAACAGGTCACTGTGGAAATCATTAGGAGAGGCCTATGTTCAGCAGTGGACTTCCTTTGGCTGATGGATGGATGGATGGATGTCGGTATGATAATGACTGTAGTATTGTGGTCGGCAAATTGCTTTTATACAATGCGTATGATGACTATCCGGGGATTGTATGCCCAAATAATAACAAAAGGAGCTAATAGTAACAACTAACATACATAGTCCTGACCCCAAATTGTTTCGTGTGTATATGAAACTACAAGAGACTTTTCGGTCTCAAAAACATCCAGACCCGAAACAAACATTTTTGAGCATCAACATTTGCCTCAGTGCAGGAATCGAACCAGCGGCCTCTCATAATCTGTGGATTATTATGTTAGGGCTAAAAATATTTAAAATAACGTTATTAAATACCTATTATGCGATACTACTAATCAATAATAATTGTGTCGAATGGCATGGGACCGCCGTCTGATGCCATTCGATACTCTGTCTGGACGGCATTTGCGCTTACCATCAGGTGCAGTGCAGTCATTATGCCGTGCCAGTGTAAAATAAAAATATAAAAAAAATCTCAGATCTTTCACAAATCACAATGTCCATATTACTTAGGACTCCTGCGGAAGTATTATCTATAAACACACCTTTATTAGAAGAGAAACAAAACCATTACGTAAAATAACATAATAAAATATAAAAGTGAAATAATATAAAAGATATTCCCATACATAAGTATATCAAGGCTTTTATATCACAATCACTTTCAAAAATACAGCTGACGTGGGGAAACAACATAATTTATTATATTAATTTCATAGAAAATTCCAGAATCGTCTACGTACACTCATTCCGCACTGACATAATCAATTTTGTAACACCTTGAAACTCCACAATGTTCGCAAGTTCCCACAGTTTCCATGTTGCGGTATTCGGTCAACCGATAGCCATCAAGGTTACTGCGTATGTTTGTTATATTTACATACTATTGGGTTTTGCCTACATTTTCTTCGGCTAATCAGCATCCGAATGTGGGACGAACGGATAGGCAAACACGATAATTATGTAGGCAAATTGATTTTCTCGTGTCGACTGTTCAAATATTGGAATGTGCTTGTTCGTGTTAATTGTGTTCGATCCAATATTGGTAAGCAATATTTACATTGTTAAGATTGTACGCAGTTGAAATATGGGGTACAAGTTACCACCACCGTTGCTATTGACTGAGAACTTATTCATTTAGGTATCTACTATTTATCATAATCCAGGCTATATACGTTCGTGGGAACGTCACTGTATAGCCTGAATTATGATAAAAAAAATCCAGGACACAGGCTTCTTAGAGGGGTTAGGCCATAATACACCCGTCTGGCGTAGTGCTAATTGGCGGACTTCACATACTATAGAAACTCTTGTATATCATTATGCTAAGCAAGTTTTCTTACGATGTTTTCCTCCACCGGTAGACTACATAAGTGATAATTAATTATTCTCACAATCATAACTCCCAAAAATTAAAGGTGTGTTATAAAATTTGAACCCGCCATCACGCACGCATTGCAGGTGACAATATACATAGTACATACAATAATTCCTACGGTATGTCAAGTCCGCCAGCCCGCAATAGGCTAGCATGGTGGAATAGTGCAGAATTGTCAGTAGGTAATTAAGGCTCAATTGCACAAACTAACTTTGCCCATAACCTTAACTTTGACAATGTCAACGCCATACATTTGGGTCGTATTTGACATTGCCAATGTTGGGTTTACAATTGGGCCTAAGAGTGGATACAGTACAGTTGTCAGTACAGCAATCAACAACCATCACCGTTAATTGCTTTAGTATTTGACCGAAAAACGACAATCACCAACATTGGACTAATTACGTAACCAACCCAATACTGGCGAGTTGGTACTTATTGGCAAATATCCTATACAAACAATGTGGCTGAATGAAATAATCTAAATTAGATTGGTTCCTCCACAAGTAATTAGTTAACTTAATAGACGCAATATCAACCATGCAAATAATGCATTATTCCTCGGTTGGTCTTCTACAGCGCTCGGCTTAGCAGTAAATCAACACATCGTCTCATTTGTCTAGTTTTTATATACAAAAATTAGGTATCTAAAAAGTTGATTTCGTCACCAACATTCATTATTATCTAGAATGTACAATATGACTTTATGTCCTAGAAAACTTAATTAAGGTATGCAGGCTTGAATTTGCAAACAAAACAACCTTATGTCTTAAGGTTTTGTATCTTTTATACTATAAAGTACTTCCCAAATTCCAACAGAGCCACACCCAAAATATAAATGTCAATTACAAGAATGTTTGTCTAGAGCCGAGGATCAAACCAGCAAACTCTCATTTTACTGTTATTTGGCCTACTTTTCACTACAGCACTATTCTTCTGCGACGAATCATTAGTGAGCATACATAATATAAACCCGATTTGAATCCTTCCTAATACTATTATTTAAAAGTTATGACAGAGACAGCGCCACATGAATACGGCTGGGGGCCATCGCCCACAAACTTACAAACCAACAGGTCCCGTGAGTGAAACCTTTAAAGCCATAAAAAATACAAAAATTAAGAATACATGTCTTGGTGCACAATAAAATATTAACTATTCCATACAATAATAAACTTATCAATTGTTATCTAATCTTAGTCTTACGGCATCTCTGAAGTGTCAGCCATCTAGATCTGAGTTAAATAAAGTCTACCGAATTAAAAAAAAAACACTCCAATACAAAGTAACGCTAACGTTCCAAGTATTTACACAGTAGACCTGCATTTAGAACACATAATTTTTTTTTTCTGAATAAATAATGATGTATTAAACATAATTAAGCCTCGCAATAAAAAAGGGTATGATACTGAGAAACTTTAAGGATCCGTCATCCAAAGTACATACAAGGATTACAAGGTGCCAATCGTTGGCTCGTGATAAACAATTCATTACAACACACAGGTGAACGTACAAACACTTATGTCAATCAGAACACGGCATATAAGTTTAAATACACAAAACACAAAGAAAGTTTAATTCGATTATCGATGACTATTAACCAATTAAACATACGATTGTTCTCAGAACAAAATCTTATTTACCGTCTGGGAAATTATTGTTATCGCCACCTAATACGCCTTGCTGCTTGTGAAAAGGCTTATCTAAATTTCCACTTTACTAATACGGTTTCAGGGCAATTCTAGTCTTATGAACACATTATAGTTGGTAGCTGTGAAGATTGAAAGACGTGTAATGGGGTGCGTATTATTTTTTTATCTATTTAACAACCTTTAAGTGTCCCGTGAGCAAACGGCTGTGACAGAATGTGAAATTCAATTGTAAATTCCGAAGGCCAATCAATAAGTGGTAGTAGTCGGTACATTCGCATCCGCCGAGATAGTGACAACCATACAAAATGTTAGAAAACTCGAAATAATAATGACCACGAGATGGTTTTAGGCCGACGTAACTGAGTCAACAGGCGCGAGATAACCGGTGTATAATCTACTTATTTAAATTGTACTATACTAACCGTTAGGTGCATTGTTACATTGTCGTTCAATTATAAAAAAACATCTCCCCCTTCTTGCAATACTCATTTTAATGAGAGATAGTGGTAAGTATGTCGAAGATCCTCCCGAGTAGAGAGTTTTTAGTGCCGCAGATATTCACATAACATGAGTTATACGATCGTTGTTCCGAGTCTCTGTCACAGAAATAAGTAAATTACATACATAAAAGACACGAATATTACTAGAACAGGGCACACTACGAGTATGTCTTAAAATGTTTTTAAACCAACATTTACTATTGTATTTCAACAACTTATTGGTGTTATCATAAGCAATCTACATTTTTAAAGTAAAACTTCTTTACGCACGTTTGACTTGGGGAGTAAGCTGGTGAATGCATGACGAGAGCGTTACGAAAATACGGGCGAGACGAACGGAGGTTGGGAGGAAGATATAAGTTAGTGAAAATATTATACATATTATATTATATTACGATATTATGGAGTCTTCGGGACGATGTTTCGACCAGACAAATCCGTTCATATATTTTTATATAGAAACGGATTTTTTTGTTTTGGATTTTAAACTAAAAATCTAGTCAAACAGTAAATTAAAGTGATCATTCTTTTATATTCGTTGACTCAAATCTTTTACCAGTCAAAAACCAACCAATATTTATGAAAGAGAACGCTAAATTAGTCACGGTTATTGATACCTACTGATTTTATTGTAGACTAGATGACATACTAGTCCATTTGGAACCTGCTCACGTATCGACCCGTAAGGTCAAATGTACAGCCTCGGAAACGACGTGTTACAGCACAGAATTTCAATTCTTATGGCGGGAAATACTACGCTGTCTATGACTTATTCCAATTAAAATATATTGCATCACCTAACTACCAGTAACCTTAATTTTTAAGGATATCCAATGACAAACTAAAAGCCTTCCTTGTTTCCTGCATTTTCACGTACAAGGCGGGATGGTTGTAAAATACATAGTTTCTAATTCGTATTTTACGATTTATGGATGTTTTTTTTTGTTTTGATATAAGTGTTTATAGTTTTAGCAGCTATATTATTGATGCTATAATTAAGGTACCTGTCCACAGTTCGACAATTTCATATTTTTCAATACAGCCCTGCTTTTATGAAACAACAAAACGTCTTGTTTCTACTAGGTGAAAGATTACGTTGAGTGCAAATACTCTTCATTTTTTACACACCAGCCATTCTATAAAGTACGAACCACTTCCTTTTTATTTATTTTAGTAACAATCATTATTCTTTATTTTCTGTAATGCGTATAAATTGACAATAGCGATTCACCTTCGTTGGCGTTCCTATTCCGTCATTGAAAAACAAAACCTTTTTCACTTCGCGGACCTCTCGGCGAACAACACGACTGAATTAAATATCTCCACACTGTTTACATCACAATAGAGAGCAACGGCGTGTTAAACCGGCCGAGTGTTATTTGTTTAGTTGAATGCAAAGCATTTGCTTTATGTCTGGGAACGTCAGTCGAATCGCGCAGTTGAGATTGACAAGCTGTTTGTAAACGCGCGCGATTGTTTGATTCGAGATGACATCTAATATAATTAGCGAAAAATATCACAATGATACAAAGTTAAATAGTTTTAGTGCGTTCACTGATAAGAGCTTAGCACCAATAAACGGTAGATATAGATCGAAAAGTTTATCTAGTGATAAATTGAATAAGACAAACGCAGACCGTGCTGCAATTTTGGAAGATGTGGAAGCGCATCACATAGCTGATAAATATGAGACACCTGGCTGTCTGATCGGGAACAAAATAATGGAGCAGGGCGGCCAGCCGACTGTTAATGGGTACGTACCAATGCTAATTTTCTATTCACTGCCTTTCAATATGCTTTCAATTGTGTTGACCTTTTGACAGTGACATAGCGTATTCAAGTTAGCAGAATTAAGAATTTATGCGATAGGATCGAATTTTACCGTGCATAACTCCGAGAAGAATCATTAAGAGCAAAACATAATTTAGGCCATACAAATATTTGACTCAATAAGGATTGGTTGCTTTGTATTGTTTCTGCATCTAATTATTTTTGGAAAAATATTATCCACAGATTTTTTATATATGCCCCAACTTATAATAAGTACTTATTACCTTATCGTTTTCATGTTTCACAACTCCTATTTAACTTTTTAAATAATAAAAACAAAGCCACAGATAAAAACATAGAACATTTAAATTTAAAATGCCATATTGAACTACTCATTATGAAAATAATCACACATTAAACTTAACAAAATACATTTCTCTACATAAGTTTGAAGCAAATGTGTCTCACTAATTACAACTATTATTTGGCTCGAATTTAAACAAAACAAATTCAATTTGAATGGACAAATATTATAATAATCAGAGCAATGATATTTAATATCATTCAACATGCTGTAATAAATAAATAGAGCATAGTAAATTGATGCCAAGCTTAGTTATAATAGGTAAGTAATTTTATTTTTTTACGACCAGTATTGTACTGGTAGTATTTTTCTTTTTAATTTTTAGTAAAAAGGTTCTATTAAAATTGTAATGTCATTTGTTTCTTTTTTTTAACCAACTTTTAAAAAAAGACCTTTTTTTTCTCAATTTGTCAGAATCTTTTTTTGTTTTGTTTTCAAATTGTCATATTATGTGCATTCCATATATGAAATGAAATGAAATTAGTTTAATGGCCATGTAGGCAATTAAATAACCCATATGACAAGTCCATACTCAATACACAAAAATAATAGTCATACAATTCCATCACATTGTGATAAGAAACCTGTATTTCTTTATTGAATTCTATTTTGATAAGGAACAACAAAACAATGATAACTAAAGCAATTACCTTAAAAGGGATAAATTATTTCAACAGGTTTCGGTTAATGTGCTTCAATTTAAAGTACATATTGTTAAGAAAATAGATAATGAGTAGTCTTGACCTGAATATTTTTTTGGAGACTGAGAGGGGTTATAGACAACACATTTTATTGTTATTTAAGGCGTAGAACATGTGTAGCAAAAACAGTTTTGTTTATTTTGGAATTCAATGTACCTTATCTATAATTTCTGTCAAGATGTTATTGTACTGGCAGTGATTACTTACCACTCAGGATTACTTTGCTAATTTTCCGGTACTATGGCATAAGAAAGGCTTCATTTCTTGTATTTTTTTTAATATAATGAATTTGCGAGATGAGCATACCATTAGCCTGATGGTAAGCGATACAACTGCTCATGGACAGTAGCAAAATCAAACAACACCATGAATCACAAAGCAATGCTTGGCATTCCACTGCTCTCGCCAGCCTGAGACATAAGAAGTTAAAGTATCATTATGTCCAGTAGTAACTCTGGCTACAATGCCCTTCAAACAGGAACACAACAGTGCATTTACCCTGCTGTTTGTCAGGAGAAATAGAAATTGTATGCTCATGGGTTTTTGTTTATTCTTTATCATTAATTGAGAATGAAAACACATCAGCTTATACAAATGTCAGTGCTCTACATGAGTCTTGCTTGAGCAGTTTATGGTTTTACAGATTACGGTTGAGTGTGGTTTTAGATATTAGACTTTATATCCTTGTGGAAAGGTCTCAGATGTACAGGTTTTTCAACATTATTTTGCTTCACTGTTAAAATAACTAATCATTTTCTTTGTATTAATAAATAAAATATTGAAAATGATTGGTGTTCAAAAATCAGAGGTGTCTGTCAATCCAATCTTCTACGATGGTAAATTAAAACAATAAAAATATATTAATGATAGGCGAATTTGAATAAATAATTTTTACCTTTTCAAGAATCACCAGCATGAGGGATAAATAAAATCACTATGTTATAAAGTCTGTCAATATTTTAATTTACTTATTTGTTGGAAGTTTTGAGATTTGTCTAGCAGGTATTGACCTTCACAATTATTATTTTTTATTTTAGTATGTTGTACTTTATATTGCCGGTGTTCAATACCTATTCTACAATTCAAGTTGTATTTATATCATGGTATATTATATGCTAGTCAAACAATAATGTGGCATGAGCAATTATTTACAATGTAATACACTTGTGCATTTCTAAAGAAAGATGTTAAGGAACTTATGTATTACTAAGAAAGGAATTTCGTTCACTAAGAAGTAAGAGGGTATAATATACAGTAGAGTTTTGTAAATTACTAACATGGATCATGGTACTTTGAATATGGGATAATGTATTGATATAAAATATGAATAATTAAATCTGGTTGATGATTACAATAAGTAAAACTATTATTTAGTATTGAAATAATCATGTTATTGCTGTCAGTTATTCTGATAGCCTTGGTATAAGACTTGATCTTAGTGTGGGGTCAGGATTATGCATGTGACTGTTGGCTATATAAATTATTTTTTGTCTATTTCTTCAGCCATTTTGTAATGGAATAGAAGTCCATTGCTGTACATACGCCTCCTGCAAAGACTTGGATATGTTGGATTTATATACCACCATTGGATTGATTCCAAGCTCGGTGTTCTGCCTGCTTTTGTGAATACTGATTATGTATGTGTATATTTTATGTTTTTTGAGGTTACATGGTGGTACCTCCACAGTTGAGCCTGGCATTGACTACTACCGTACATTACCACCCCTTAACTGATTTTAATTGACAGTAATTAACTAATTAATTGCACTCTTACAAAATAATCTGTCTAAATCTCTAACTAATCTATGGTAAAAAGTGAATTAATCATTTGATCTACACTGTGAATTTGTAAGTGCTTGTTTATGATACGTTATCACATCGTTTCATCTACTCAAAACGAGGCCATAACTACTGTATCATTGATACGCAGGTATATACATAGTATAGCATAGTAATAGATTTGTCTGTCCGTCTATATATATTTTCTAATAATATTATTTGATGTTTTTTACGTCAGTTTTTACTTTTACCACGTGTCGTGGTACAGTCGCGTAGATCTGAATAAATAAAATCTGTAGGCGATGCAATCAGTTTGGTGTGAAAATCGCGCAAGTTTCAAAGCAGAACGTCAAACGAAAGTGTTATTAAATTCATCCGACACTCGACCCCAATGTCTTTAAAAAAATACCTACTTTTTTTTATGAAATAATGCACATATTTAAATACATTACAGACAATGAGCGGGCTAGAAACGTAGCGATTGCAAACGTAAAAAATTTACACCCGCAATGACATAATATACCTCAGCAGGTCGCTAGGACAATGGTATCCACACGTTGAGTAACGTTTTGAAAAATATTTCAAAAATTGACTATGTTGTTTATTCATGTTTTTTTATTTATTTTTATATTTTTTTGTATGTAATCATGGGCAATTGTGAGTTTAAGTACGTCGCTCGTTTTACTGTAAGATATAATCTTCGAAGGAGACTTAACAATCTTATAAAATATTAAGATATATATTATAAAGTCCAATAAACTATTTTTTTTCCCTTAATTTGCTTAAGAAATAAGATTTTATGTGTATATTTCAACACTCAAAGAAATTAATTAAAATATTAATTTGTAATTTAGCATTATGTAAATAAGAATAAATGGCTATGACCAATAAAAAACTCTAAATGTACTATTTTTCTATATTATATTGCTTTAAACATACGTAAGTAATGTTATATAATGATTCATTTTTTGCACTGTGTTTTTGCACCCTACCATTTTTTTATGTTACTACGTCATTATAAACATAAAATAAATAAAATTAAAAGTAGGGGACGAACATTATTACTTCTTATGAATCGTGTAGTAAAGTTTTCTATCTATATTCTATCCCCACCTCAAATGTTCAGGTTAGCAGAATGTTTTTTATGGTTAAGTAGGCTTTTATCAACCACCGGTTATCAAACGGCTACATTTGTGACGTAAACAGGTTCGTGATATGAACCTTTGACAAAATTCCCCAGTTTCCGGGAAATGGTTAAAGTAAATAATTAAACCTTGGCCTACTGACAAAACAAAATTGCATATGTCGATATATAAATTAATAACTCTTACATTAAAGTTTAAACCTAATGTAAAAAGTACCAATGGAATCCTACTCAGAGAGGAATTTTACTCTCCAGGTCCGAAGATATTCGTCAGATCTTGACCCATTTTTTATGGGACCACCTGTGAAGTATAGGATTTGAAACAAAAAAAAGAATTTTTCAAATCGATTCAGGCGTCTTTGAGTAATCGGGATTCCGACGAATTGCGATTACTCCTCCTCCTTTTTTTTTTGAAGTCGGTTAAAAAAAGCAATCGAATTAAGAAAAGGCACAAATTAATATATTATTTTTTGTATCAAATATATTTTTCCGCTTGAAATTTGGTGATTGTCTTATCTATTTTATTAACACATGAATAAAGTCAACCATGATTGCGGGGCAAAACTTAAAAAAAAAAATGTGCCTTGCTCTTGCGAATAAACCCACGATCTTTCACCAGTGGTGTGATAAACGATTACTGTTATCAGTATCACTAATGCACTGTGCTATCTCATTTCGACACGTGAAATGAAATTATAGCTCATCACATTCTGATTGGTGTTATTACCCTTCAATTACTTAATGTTGTCTTAGATTAACGCGAATGTTACACATTAAAATATAACGAATTAAGCAGATGACCAATACCTCAGTCCGCCCCGTGACCACGAAAACTGTAACGTGATCGAAACGCCGGGAAATTAAAACGTGTAAAAATTAAATCAAATTCGCGATAAAATCCGTAAGGATTCGTTTTATTTCCTTGTTAAAAAAATGTAATATGATAATGGTCATAGGTTAATTTGTTAAGTGGGCGGAAGGAGAGGGTATGGGCATATTTTATCTCTTATTAAGAGGAAGGCAATAATATTGGGCAATAAATTATACTAAGGCAATAAATAATCAATTTTACTTGAGATACATTGTGTTTTCATGCGATGGCTAAGTCAATAATAATAAAACTTTATTAGCAATAATAATATACACTTTATTATTACACCACGCAACATAAAATATGAAAACGAAACAAATTTATATTTAGTGAAACAATTGGCGGCCTTACGGCCGCTAAAAGCGATCTCTTTCAGACAATCATTCGAACAGGTTTTAATCGGGAACATTGGCGGTGCCTTTTATTTAAAATAAACTTACATAAACAATACATAGATATATATTCCTAAGTTTATATATACAATAAATTCAGCAAACAATAAACTTCAATATTACAATACATAACAAATACATATTATAGTACCCTTTACGCGTAGTTTAAAGGTTTCCAGAGAAAATTACGCAACCTACACTAAGGGAAAGAATTTGCATGTTGCTCGATTTCACAATGCTTTCTAGAGACTGAAGAGGATCGATGATCACGTTTAAGGAGACATGTCAATCTATTTTATTACAAACACAAAAGATTTTTAATATTTATATGGTCACTATAAGATGTTGTTAAGTTAGCTAATTGCCAATCGATAAAAGATCATATCACCTTGTTAACATGTTTATTTATAAGGAGGTTTTAAAACAATAATGATACGTCCTTGCCACTGTTATTTTGTGGCTCCATCTAAGGAGTTTTCATACATTACTATTTCACACAATTACGCTCGCTACAGGAAATATGACGCGACAAAACATACGAATCATTGTATTTTACTGTAATTTATGACAAGTCTCACTAAGTCTATTGTAAACGACATTCATTCCTGCCATTCAAATTTTACCGCCATTAAAAAAACCGTTTGCTGAGGAAGGTTTTGCCAGTCATAATATGAATGTTTCTTTTTTTAATATACTACGTTGAGCACGCTACACATGTGTACAGCTTTGTACATAATTATAGGAGTAATTATTGTGGAATTATCGCCATACCTTAATTGCTTGTTCACGTACCGACTGAAAATCCTGATGTTCATGGGAGGGGAAACACGTGAGCTGGTAAGCTCCTTCGCTGTTTAATAATAACCTATCTGCTTGCTAATTTCTCTATTAAACATCTTCAAAAATGTTTACGAACCTTAAAATACCTTGGGGTTAGATAATGATATTTCAAAAATCTCTCGTACTGACTTGTAAGACATTCCTATTTCATATTTTATTCATCGCACATCGATTCAAGTTACTCCTTTTGTCAGTAAATTGTTAGTTTTTCTAGTAGATCTTGTTTACTCATTCTCAAAAATGCAGGATGTTTATTTAGTTAATTAGCGTGGCATCAAACGCTCGTTTGTCGTTGCCATTATGGACAGTTTTAGAGTACATTCTGCGTACATTTTAGTCCACTTTCTAAAGCATTGAGAAATTCACATGGTAAATATAGAAAAGGTGAAGTATGTGTAACCTCAAAATATTTTGGGTATCGAAATACGAATGTGACCGTGCTGTATTTCAAAAGCAATAAAATCTATATTCCAATGGTTTCAATAGTTTTAGACGGCATGGCAGGTTTGTATTTTCAGCGCGATGATTGCCGATGAATCTAATTTGAATTGTAACTAATGCAAATACAATGCTAATTTATTTACTGGGAAGCAAAAATTGTTTGCATCAATACTTATCACAATTGACAACAAGTGTAACTGTGAAAATATGTGAGCATTGAAACGGTGCCTCCGTGGTCCGTTCTGTGAGATCTTACTGCCTCTATCTCAATCTACGGAATCAACTTGTTGTAAAACGGCATGAGGTGGACAAACGCATGCAGCAGAACATGCAACACTACATTTCTATGTATTCATGTCGTCTTTTTCAGCCACAGGAAGTACATTTAATTTAGGCTTAAGTAAATTAACTGAACTACAATTAACTAAACTAACTAAAGTGCGTGGTGGCCTGTTGGTAACGGACCAGACTCGGCTGCCTGCATGTTCAAGGTGGTTTGTATTGATAGTCAATCACCACGCACTTTAACGGTAAAGGAAAACATCGTGAGGAAACCTGCGTATCGTAGCGATTTTAAAGAATTTCTACGGTATGTAAGTCCGCCAACCCGCACTAGGCCAGCATGGTGGACTATATGGCCTACCACTCTCAATCGATTCTCTCGATTGTAGAGTAGGCCTGTGCCCAGCAGTGGGACGTATATGGGCTGATAAAAAAAAAAAAAAACTGAAATGCTTCAATGCCCTCGATGTGTGGAAAAGCGGTTAATACTACTTTTGTTTAACTTATGGTAATGGACACTAGATTAGGGATATATTGGACACTTATTTACACTCTGTGGAGTCTCGATCTATAGTTTCTCAGTATACCAAAGAGCTAAAGGCTTGGGTTACTAAATTTGTAGTGCCCAATCTAGTCGAAATGTTCAATTCACTTCCAGTAGGCGTCATAGGCGGCGTGTTTTTATCAATATGTCAACAACTTATATTTGCATACTTGAACGTTTATGGTGTACGTGACGTCACAGCCAAACACCGTCGGTTAAGGAGGTGTTATATCACACGTCCTATGTGCTAACTATTTGACATTGTGTCATCTGTTAATTTGAATACATTAAAAATTGGCCATCGGGCTTGGTATTGGAAAACGTTTTAACCGGTGGTAGCATATTAATTTGTATTCGTCTGTATACTGTACTGTACTGTATCAGCCCATACACGACCCACTGCAGGGCACGAGCCTCCTCTACAATCGAGAGTACGATTGAGCGTGGTTAGGCCATATAGTCTACCACGCTGGCCCAGTGCGGGTTGGCAGACTTTTACATACCATAGAAATTTATACAAATTGCTATGGTATGCAGGTTTCCTCACGATGTTTTCCTTCACCGTTATAATGCGTGGTGATTGACTATCAATACACACATGACTCCGAAAAGTCAGAGGTGTGCCCTGGGATTTGAACCCGCGACCACCGTGAACATGTAGGCAGCCACGTCTGGTCCGTTACCAACAGGCCACCACGCACTTGTATTCGTCTGTATAGGATCCACTATACTCAATGCGTAACGCTGCTTAATATCTTAATTAAAATTATATACCCGCTTATAAAATCGATAAGATAAAACATGATACTGTTTATAAAATATATCATTGAAAATAATAAAGATAACCAATAAAATGCAAAGCACCTACGAATAATATCCGCATTGATAGTAGAAATTGAAACTACTAAATTCCATACATTCATAGCTTATTTAACCCCTTCGGGGATCATCATTATCCACGTACGCAGCATGTAAAGTCCCACTGTTGGGTATAATACCTCTCCTTTTATCCTTTTAGATATGTAGGTTTATAATTATTTTTTTAATATATTTTTTAGATTTTACATGTACTTTGTAATTATCAAAATCTTGGGTGCAAAATTATTTCATGCCTACCTATTTAGGTTATTAATTTTGTGTCACTCATTTATCATAGTTTTATTAAGATTTTGGTAACTTGTTTTTCTTCTACAATATTAGGTAAGTGAACCAATTGTTGCTGTAATCAGTACAAGTACCGTCCCTTCCGTTCCCCCCTCGATAGTAAACAGTCGCTGATAGGAATGTACGTGCGCAAACAAACAGGAGGCGGACTCCGAACTTGTTTGTTTGTCGTTCTCCTATATCGCATATTTCAATGGACAAAATACTCATTGAAAATATGAAACTGTTGGTAGGTCTCTCATATGTGACAGGCCGCCTGAGTAGGTGCCACCGCAATCAAATTCTTCCGCCAAACAACAGTGTAAATGCTCTGTTGTGTTCCGGTTTAAAGGACATTGTATTCTAGCCAGAGCAACTACTGGACATAATGAGACATAACATCTTATGTCTCAGGATAGCGAGCGCAGTGGAATGACAAGCATTGCTTTGCAATTAGCATTCATCGCAATAAAAAAGAAATAATTATTGTCAACAGTCATACACATTGTGAATATACATGATACAAGTCTGAAGTCTTGTGTGTTTCAATCAAAAACTTTTGGAAATTCGGTCTTATAACACTGAGACACAAAACAATTACTCGATTATTTGTCTCGGTGCGGAGATCGAACGCGCGCCTTCTCGTTTCACAGCCGGAATTCAAATCCCGGAGGCTGCTATGAAATGAATTAATTTACTAACAGAGTCAAACTGTATATTGCTTACTACCGATGTCAGGCTGGGCTGTTTGTGATCCAACAAAACAACATTTTCCGGTTTAATTGATCTGTTTTCTTCTTGCTAAATCATAACATATTTTGTATTATGGATAGAATAATAATTGTTTCGCGGTCACGAGATTCATAACAGTGCAAACTTTTCGAAGTATCGTGTTTATTCAAAATTAATTATCGCTTGATTTAACGAAAGATATCGCAAGATTTCTCCACATTAATTCGAAGGTGTGTGTAGTTCTTCAACACGCAATAGATTCGTTTATTTTAACTCACAACGCAACCAATTAAAAAAAGATACGAGTCGGAAATAAATAATATTATGCCATTCTACTGGCTAATTAAAAATGATGAGAATACTATAAACATGCATTACGAATATCCTTTAAAATCAGTCAATGCAAACAAATGTATATTCAAATTGAACGCAGTTCATGAAGGTTTTTTTGTTTTGGAAAGTTAACTGCCTTAGTTGTAAGTAGATGTATATTCTTCAGTTCAATACAATTAAAAAAAAATGGCAAGCAGGTATTTTCTTAAAATAAAAAAATACAATGGAGGTAATTTCAATATTAATTACGTCAAACAAAAATGCTTCCTTCACAAAAGTTTTAGAATATACGGTGGTTTAATGTTTGTTATGTAGATTTGACAACAATTTGTAACAAGAGGTCGTGATCTGTCGATCGGCACAGGGCGCTAGTGCGCTCTCGACTACCTACATTTAGTGAGCCAAGGAGTGTCAGATAACCGCTGATAACGCTCAGTGCTAACAAATCATTCTATTAGTACTTACGTGCCTTGTGATTAATTCATGTTATGTGCCTGTGAACTATGACTGACAAGAAACCTTTATTGCAGTAAGTTTTTAAAGAGATCCTTTTTGAGTATGTGGTGTTGCGTTTTCGAAGATTTTGTCCCGTGTGTAAGTCCGGTGTAATTATGATTTTAAACGTTATCGATTGATTCCAAAGGAAGAAAGCATTGATAGATATAATTTCCGTGTGTAATTGAGTACGCGATATTAGTATTATTTATTTGTCTAGGTAATTATTTCAACATATTAGATTAATATCATTGATCATGAAGGGAGAAAACATTGGTAATGTGTCGGTTTGTAATCTGAATTTGAATTTTGTGATGGGTTTTGTAGTGAAATCGTGTTATAAAAGTGCTGACTAAGCTACACGCGTGGTTTTTTAGTATTTTACACGGTGCTACCCGAGTGTGTGTAGTATAAATGCATGACCAGACAAAATAACGAGTACATTATTTGTTGTAATGCATACCTCGCGATCAATTGCATGAAGTTTGATTTAATGTATTTCTAATATTTTGGTATTATTTTGACATAATCGTAGGTAGATCTATTTGAATTATTGAGTCTACTAACATTACTTTTGAATGTGTTGTGGATGTTACGAAGAAACGGTGCAAGAATCTCCCTCAGCAACACTGACTTTTTTATCAAGCTAAAATTCATACAATTGGCTGCACAGTGCACGCTGAGTTTAGGGCTTGTAATATGTGTTTCAATTAACGCTTATTATATTTTATAATAACTTAAAAACTGGTTGTAGCCAAACTTTAAACCGAAGGTCTCGCTCGCCATGTGGTGCTGTAACCCTGTATATCGCAGTTAGCCAGATGTCCGATTCGACCGGTTGGGCCAGAATATGAGTGACTTATCTTTTTTGTTTTGCTTGCGTAGGCATCTGCCTAGTCATCTGAGTTAGCGACCCGCGTGATGATAAACGGTAACCGTTCTATTACCAGTCTCAAAAGGGGAGAGATTTCTTTACGAGATAGCCGCCAATAGAAATGCGCATAATGTTTACCTTATTTAGGACCAATAAATTACTTATGATTAGGTCGAAAGATATTATCGTAACTGTTTTTATTTTGTCTTCCTATTAACAGCGTATTGATAATTAAGACTAGTTTTCAAAATCGCACGATGATGGCTTGATAAATTTTATTATCGCCGTATATAGAATGAAGTTATCTGTCATTTTATTTTTGCAAGTAACTGTCGGATATGCTTATTTGATCGGATAGCAACTACAGCATCCCAACTGTTAAGTTGGTTTTAATTGCTGAAATAAATGAGCCACGTTCTGAAATCCAATACGTTTATTTAAATAAGGAAATTACAAAATATATAGGTACAACTACCTACCTAACACCAAATGTGGTTCCGATTTGAACATAAAAGCTTGTAAACATGGTCATGGGATGTTGTAGTTGGCAGACTTTAATGGTGGGTAAGTACCATTTGACGTCATAATCTCATCTATACTCCATCTGGACAGAACTGTACTTACAATCATGTGCAGTATATAACCAACAGTTTTTATAAACAGTATTCTGTAAACAGTAGTCAGTAGTAATCTGGATTAGTTGTATCCAGACCACCCCATGTCAATCTTTCCTCAATTTCCTAGGCAATCGTACTATATAACCAATTGGCAATTACTTCCAAATAGGAACAGTAAAATCAATGCCTAGTTTAGACAATACTGAATAATTCTGGCACGCGTCTCACCATTCTAGTCTAATTGTGACCTGGATGTGTTGATTACTAAGGTATGACTCAAGTAGGTAACCTATATTGTTAGCGCAGGACCTGAAGCCAATCTGTTAAGAATATGACCTCAGTCGTAGCGTATAGGTGTGCTGTATCAGCCAATATGTCCTGCTGCAGGGCCCGGGCCTCCTCTACAATCGAGAGGACGATTGAGAGTGGTTAGGCCATATAGTCCACCACGCTGGCCTAGTGCGGGTTGGCGAACTTTTACATACCATAGAAATTTATACAAATCGCTATGGTATGCAGGTTTCCTCACGATGTTTTCATTCACCGTCAAAGTGCGTGGTGATTGACTATCAATACACACATGACTCCGAAGTCAGAGGTGTGCCCTGGGATTTGAACCCGCGACTACCGTGAACGTGTAGGTCCATTAGTTCGTTACCGACCACCACGCACTTAGCGTATAAGTGTACACGCACCGGTTTAACTGAGCCATGCCTGGCGCGCATCACTGCCAATTGTAATTTATGACAAAACCATGATTACAACCGATGCCCGTACCTGAGTGGTGTAAATCTTTGATCAGATCCGAGAGCTATCTGTTGTATAAATCTAAATAAATACATCCAACAGTCACATACATAGTCCTGACGCCACACCAAGATCGTGTCTAGTGTCGTGGGTATCGGGAACTACGAGAGACTTTTAGGTCTCACGAACACCCAGACCCCCGACAAATACCCTTGGTTCACAGGCATAAAATGTGCATGCATGGCTGACTAATGATATAGTCACGGTTACCGTTCGTCCTAACTGGTGTTGTTAACTTTTTGAAACGTTATATCTCTAAAATGGTGGCTCTTAGGAAAAAAAGTATTTGGACGTTTTATATAAATAATCTGATCTATAATTTTTGTCTGGGTTATTTTTATGATAAAATTTACCGTTAAGCTGAAAATCACGAATAATCCGTTTTTGTGACGTTTGAGCCCGAGTAATGTTTTTTTCCAGGTGTCGGATCTATGAGGACTTTTCACATTTCATTTATTATAGTGTTTTGAACAATGCTACCAATTTTCAGCCTAGTGTGAATTTATGTAACCTTACTCCTATTTTTTGGTCTAATTTGAACGCACTAATGACATAAATGCAATGTTTTTAGTTGTGTTGAACCTCTAGAACTTGGGTCCGCTATTTTGAAGTCCTGACGCACATTGTTGACATATCCTTGTGATAAATATATTGTCAATTTATTTTTCACTTATCAATTATTTCCTAAATATCACAAAATTTCAAAACCATTATCTTATGATGCGGCAATAGTACAACAATACTTAAATTATTAATTAATGACAACTTTGTAAAGTATAACATTGTAGCTTAGTATACACTTTTGTATACTTCTTTAACACATACTCTTCACATAAGTGCATTAAGTGTGTATGCTTAATGATAAGTTACTTGTATGTAGTAACACTTGTAATAAGTATAATTACATAATACGTATAACGCGGGTTCGATGTCCGGTTGGAGAATTCAAATTCTTCTTGTTTGTCTGTATCACATTTAACAGATTGGTCGTGGTAATTACTTCAGGTGAATTTAAATTACAATGTTGTAAAATAAATGGAAATTTTTAACATTTTTATTACTCTCTTCTCTATGGGCATTCTCAACAAGCGTCTCAAAAACTTTAAACTAATATTTTCGTGTATTTTTGAAACCAGTGAATTTGTACATTTAAAAACGGTAATTTCCCATTCATTTTCCTGAAATGAAATGGTTTTCTAATATACTTAATCTGATTTTTTTTAATCCAAATATCTTTCTGTTCACTCCCTACCGATGACTAGAGTTGCGTAATGAATTGGTCTTAATTCCTTCGTACGGAAACAAACATTTACACGACATAGTGTATCATTGAAATATTATTTATTTAATACAAATTACGCGATATCGAATATAGTACTTACATTTTCAAGTGTGATTCAATGATTTTTGATACCAACGCAATACTTCAGTAGTTCCGTGAATCAAATTATCATTGAATATGTTTACAATGTTTGGAATAGAAAATATGTTATTGTCTATTAAAAAAAGGATTCTGACGAGAACCTCGTCTTTTTTTGAAGACGGTTAAAAACATGAAAATAATGAAGTAATAAATTAATAATAATAAATAATAAAGTAATAAATAATTTTTGAACATATCTCAATAATACCCAACACATATTTATATATATATATATATATATATATATATACTGTATATGTATTTTGTATAGGTATTTTTATAGTAAACATTTTCCGCTATCGTAAATATTTTTGGCATTGCTCTCCTTTAGGAAGTTCTTCGTTCACTTTCTTCTGTTATTGTTCACGACGCAGATTTAACAATATAGTATCACTATTTGTTCAATATATTCCCTTCTATTATGCGCAGTGAACTCTTGAAAAATCCTGCATTATCATATAAATGGGCTGATATATTAGCATTTTTAACCGACTTCAAAAAAGAAGCAGGTTCCCAAATCCATTGTATGTTTTTTTAAACCAAACTGCAACGCATCTTAAATACGTAACACGTAGATTATATCGAATTGCGTTGTATCTAGATCAATATTCAAATCAATACACACGTCGACTGGGGCGACCTCATGTCAATCACGTGATCACCATTTTACACATAGAACGCAGGTACCACGAAGGTCGGAAGTAGGTCATTAAACCCTACCCGTGTCCCGCCGTATTTAATGTAAATACTAAAAACCGATTACTGATAGTACGCCGCCTTTCGGCATAGCTGATAAGAAAATGATACGGCCGGATTACACAATCTACGGTTGTAATCCGATTATGTAGTAGAAGGTGTTTTAATTTTCGATGATTATTCAAAATGAGCCTTTTGGTTGTCAAATACAGGATCAAGGAGGTAGG
Organism: Theretra japonica; assembly: GCA_033459515.1. NCBI lineage: Eukaryota > Metazoa > Arthropoda > Insecta > Lepidoptera > Sphingidae > Theretra > Theretra japonica. The sequence continues at coordinate 15,309,771 of CM065931.1, forward strand.
ATGCTTGTTCATAGATGTTGGGTAATTTAGAAGTAGCTTAGGATAGAAAATCACTTAAACTATATCCCAAGAGAAGTAAGTTGAACACAAGCTTATAGACATGGCCGACACTAATTTCAGTTCAGAGCAACAAATATTAATCATACAAATTCGCGCAATATCTAGTCACAGCCTTTCTTTCTTTCAAGCCTTTCTTTTTTGGTACAAACTTATATACTGAAGTAAACTATTTATTTCACTTTTAAAATGCTGATCGTCTTGATCATTTCTGTATAACAATTTTGGCGACATGTAATCACTACTTAGTTTGCTTTCGACCCGGTTTATGCCAAGGCAGATTTTCTTAATTGCATCCACTTCATCCAGTCTTCAGCAATCTCAGTTATTAGACAATTTATTATACAACTGTTGTGTTTCGGTTTGAACGATATTGTAGCCAAACACCTACTGGACATGATGAGACTTAATATCTTATATCTCAGGATGGTGAGCGCAGTAGAATGCCAAGAATTACTTTGTAATTCATGGAGTTGTTTGGTGTTGCTACTGTCCATGAGCGGTCGTACCGCTTACGATCAGGCGAATGGCATGAACGTCTCATCATTTATCGCAATAAAAAAACAATCATAATATATCGGCTGAAGACATTCAACTATAAGTAATTCTCCATAAGCATAATATGTTAAACTGGCCTCCAATTTAATACTTTTGAACTTGATTTGAAACGCACTTTAGTCGACTTCGTTGTGCTTTATTAAGGTCTGTATAATCTTTCCTGATAATAGACAAGATAACAATTACTTATAATATAACATGTAGCTATTGCAGTCTACCATGAATTACGATAAATGCTATAATGTATTGAAGGTGTAATTGCAACGAACGTGTATGTTTTTAGGTTTTTAATACTTTTTATAGATGAGCCCGTTATGTCTACTCCTATAAGCCATAAGACATATAGGCTAGTGTTATAGTTATTTATGTTGATTGATGAGATCTCTTAAAAAAATGATTCAGGTAATTCCTTTATGGCCACCCCACACACTCAAACACAACACTCAACAGAGACATAGACAAAACCCCGACATAATAAAACACAGGCGAAAAAAAAATTAAATCTATGGCTACTTCTTGTTGCAGAGATCTACAAATTCCAAAAGAATATTAGCATTCTATCTAATATAATGTTCCGCTCTTTTTGCCGGACTCCATCTGTGGCATAAAGATTTTTCTTAACGTACCAGTATTTACCTTTCAAGCCCGGTCGGTGCCAAGTGCTTTCCTAAACTGTACCAACTCTATATAACTCTTACTTCAGTACTTCAAAACAACTTTGTTAACAACAGGAAATGTCATTGTTACTATCACTTACGTGTATTTACTTGTTTTATGTCAATGTAGGTACAAACACGTTGTAGATAACAATTATATAATAGAAACGTAGTAATTATTGTTATATTAGTAAACATACATACTGACATACATATACATAATATGTGTCGCGTGGACTTCCTAATACGTCTTGTTAGTTATTAATTTGCAGATTACTACCTTCGATATCATAAATTACAATATTGCGTCGCGATAAAAGGATTACGCAAAATAAAAGGAAATTGCGTGTGTTTGTAAAGTTATTTATTAAGTGGCGGTAGATAGTTTATTGGGATTATAAAAAGAAATAATATCGGCCCAAATGTGATGATTCTCTAACCCCCCCCCCCCCTCCCCATATATTTCTCTCTCTCTCCAACCACAGGAAGTCAACTGCTTAACATAGGCATATGATTTATGATTCGCTCAATATGTATTATTATGGCAAATTTTGGGACGCATAACAATACCACAAGGCATTAAACTTTATATTTTGTAGACCATTATACAAGCCATCACGAATAAGTCTATAATAGTTACATGTGTTATACCATCCCAAACCACAGTAGTTCTTAAACAAAAGTCCAGCAAACAAAATTTCTATCCTGCTCGAAGGACCAAAACAAACTTTGTTGACGGCTACTGGGAACCATACAATCTTCTATACATCGGTTGGATAAACGGCAATAGAGGCTCACAAGTGAGGTATTGTTCCAGTTTGCACAATCACAATTACGTGGAAATTGGATAATGATAATATTATAATGGGTGGACGGGACGCTATTATTTCCTTGTGTTTACTAACCGGTAACCGTGTATGTGAATGCGGTTTAGTAATCACGTGGTTTTCTACTTTGCTTCCGTGAAGTTTAGAGTTTAGATATTGCTGCTGGTTTTTTTGTTTCTAGATTCTTTTTAATTCTTTTTAAGCTAAAAGTTGATGACTGTATTAATGAAACTTATAGTCCACATATGTGGTTCATGAATTGTTAAAACGCATTTTGTGTAACAATTAAAAGTGTTTTGCTACTTTAAAATAGTCATTATTGAATATGAAACCCTGGCGGTTTTTATATATTTTAATTCTATGAATATATTTAAGTCTGTCTAAAATAATTTAAAAATTAACCATTTATATTATTTCATGTCCACCTCACTGGATGTGTGTGTCCCTTCACAGGATAACGCGTGCTTTTATTAGACTACGGACTCTGCTAATCTTAAGTCTAGTCATAAAATTCTAGCCCCCCATTATGTTTCTATTCAGCAGCGAATCTACGTACAGCGTTTTTTGGCTGAGGATGACAATCTTTTAAGAATTGGCATTTCATACTTCAACTTATTTTCTTTTGTTGTGATTCCCAGGTTCAAAGATGGCAAGGCGTCGTACGGCACGAGCACAGGCACAGACAGCCCCGCTCGGGGGCGGCGCGTGATATTCTGCGTGCATGGCAACCCCTCCACAGGCTGCTGCGCCGTCATCGAGACCAGCGCCGACCCAGACGACGGAGACAGGGGGAATGGAAGCATCTCAGAGGTTGAAAGTGAGTATAATCTTATTCATTAATTAATTGCAATTAACTACTGAAAGGTTAGGTTACCTGGTTAAGGTCGCAGGAAGTCGCTGAATGCAGGCCGCTTCCAACAGGTCTATGTGGCGATCCATGGGGGAGGCCTATGTTCAGCAGTGGACTTCCTGTGGCTGAAGAGAGAGAGAGAGAACGGCTAAAAAAAACTGCCTGAATTATATCATGCACAGCCACAATTGAGTCATCTATAAAATTTTCCATACGACGTGGGAAATTACATACATACATAAACACACGCCTTTTTCCCAGAAGGGGTAGGCAGAGGTGCTACCAGAACACCCACGTTTCGCCTTGTATATTTCGTCCCACGATGTGATAGGGGGCGAGTCTATCGCGGATCGCCATATCGGGCACAAATTCCTGACTCCGGGCTGATAATGAATAGAAAAATCCAATATCACTTTGTCCGACCCGGGATTCGAACCCGAGACCTCAGCTTTGCAATCATACCGTAGTACCACTACGCCACCGAGGCAGGAAATTATATTCGAAGAAATAAATTGTTCGAATTCATCCCCTGGTGAACCAATTAATGAATTAACATTTAACAGTTCTCGACAGAAGGCCATACAACGGCAAGAGTAAAGTTGGGCGATCATCCACAAAGTAAACGGATGTAGAAAAAGTTATAAGAAGTAGATGAATGCGGTCGGATTTGAAATAACATAGTGTCTTTGGGAGGTCAATGTTTAGTAGTGTATCACTTACTGGTAATGAGAATATTAAATTAAAAGCGAATCATATTAAAGGTATCTTTACACATTTCGCAAACTTTGTTCTTAGCAATTTGAAGGTGCTTATAGTAAAAAAATAATTTAATTTAAAGCAATTCGATATCTTTGAAATTCACTTTTTTGTAATACGTATTATGGAACATGGCGTGCGTACTCTGACGTCACATGTCGTGTCGTCATGGTTATTACTGGAAGTAGTTTTGAACAATACCGTGAATGATCCAACATTTGTGTTAACTGGAGATTTGTTTTCGACATTACTTGCATGTTACTAGTCTGTTAACAAATGCCTAACATTGTGCACTGGTTAACAAGTAGTACAGGATATGTCAAGACTGCTAACAAAAACGAAGCCAGGTGGTAGTTTTAGTTACTACAGACACGATGCAACAGAAAATTTTGCAAAAAAACGCGATAGTTGTTTTTTATAATGTTTTAAATATCATTGTGTTTGGGTGGAAAACTTGATATACCCTGTATAATATGTATGATGGAATTTGACCAAATATTTACTGCCTCCGTGAGGTAATAAAAATGCGTATGAAAAGATTAGATGTCATAGACGCACCAAAACAAATTTAATGTTAATTTATTCAATAGATCATTTCATCCGAACATTTTTTTTATTGTAGTGGATGGCGATACGAGCATGCCATTCGCCTGATGGTAAGCGATACGACTGCTCATGGACAGTAGCAAGCCCAAACAACACAATGAATTACAAAATAATGCTTGGTATTTCACTGCGCTCGCCATCCTGAGACATAAGTTGTTAAGTCTCATTATGTCCAGTAGTTACTCTGGCTACAATGCCCTTCTAACCGGAACGCAACAGATTATCTGTCAGGAGGAATAGACATTGCGGATTGTCATAGTTCCTATACCCACTCCTCGCCAAGCACATTTTTTGTTGAAGCTGGGACTGTTGTTAATACTTTTATATAATATAATCTTGTAAATACAATTTATGCATGTAATTCCAGGGCATTGTCACAGATCAAGAAATGAAGACATAGACAAACGAGCCAGAAGAAAACTTATAATAGCCAGCATATTGTGTGTAATATTTATGATAGGTGAAATTGTAGGTGAGTACCTTTTATTAACTAGTATTTTTGTTATCATGGCGACCACTGCTTTTATGTGTCTTGGGTTCATATCCGGGACAGTGGCAAAAAGCCATATCATATTATTATCTTCGACATTAGTTGTACCCACTCGATCATACAGACGGAAATAGTTAAATCAATTATGAGCAATTTTTTATACTTATTAATAACAACTTTAATCACCTTGTAAGCCTTTTTATCTAGTTGGTGCAGTGGTATATTTAATAATGGATTTTGTGTGATGATCGGAAATATCAACTGGTTAATAGATTAGTAATATCTGCAACACACATAAAATGACGATCTCTAGTGTTGTATGCCCTCATCAAAAAAGCAAAAACCCACAACAAACATATCCAAAAAAAACTTTTTGCTTTATGGATAATAGACAATAATTTGATGATCTCGTAAAAGCAGCAAGTCGTTAAACTCAAGTGTGAACCAAACGCTTACTGTAGAATTCTTTGGAGAAGACTTATTTATATCCAGCAGTGAAATATTAGTAACTTATAATAGGATAACAATAATATAATTCTTAGAATTTCTTTAAAACACTTATGAATACTTTGTGTATGGGTTTCAGGTGGATATTTATCGAACAGTTTAGCGATAGCGACAGACGCGGCGCATTTGCTCACAGACTTCGCCAGTTTTATGATATCGCTGTTCTCGCTATGGGTAGCAGGGCGACCGGCCACAAGGCGGTATGTCTTTAACATTCTCTATGTATTCCTAGCAACTATAATCTCTCATTCTTTATGTATTCCTAGTACCTAAAATCTCACATTCTTTATGTATTCCTAGTACCTATAATCTCTCATTCTTTATATATTCCTATTTAACTGCGGTGTCTATGAACATTTTTGGGGGAGGCCTATGAACTTCTGTGCCTGAAGAAAGTCATTCAGATGTAACGGCTGGTGGTAGGATCATAGAATGCGCCGGAATAGCGATCACCGTTCAGGGGATAAGGAGTCAAGGACTCGTTATAGTGACCTGAATGTGTCTCGCATAGGTGTCTTCGTATTTATATAAGGTTACAACATGGCCGACAAAATTGTGTCGCGACTCGCGTGGCAAGAAAGTCTGTCGCATATGGGCATTCTTTCTAGACGGTATCGCCCTCACCATGAATGCGGTCTAGTCACTTCCACGATCCTGGTAAAAACGAAATGTATAGGAAGTTAATATTCCATTTTCATGTATTCGCAGTCACGTTTAATACATTTGCAAAAAACACACTAAAATCCAATAGCAAGGGAATTACGTATTTTTAATGTTTTTGTATCATAACCTTGTTATATGGTCATAATAGAATAAAGTATTTCATGAATCATGCTCTATTATGATGAATTCTATAAAGCAATGTCATTGGAAAAAATACTAGGGAGCCATCAGTCGCAATTATTACGCTTGGGTTTAAATTATATTAAAAAAGAAGTTTCTGAGAAACTTCCTACTTAAATACATTTTAAACATTATTGTTTCAATCAATCGGTTATTTTATTTCTTTATAAATACACCGAAAATTAACTTTAAAACAATATGTTGATAAGACCAGTTTTATGTATCTATGTAATCCTTATGTACTTCCATACTCATGCTTCCATCTACCCGTCAGGATGCCGTTCGGCTGGTACAGAGCGGAGGTGATAGGCGCGCTCACCTCGGTACTCCTCATCTGGGTGGTGACCGGCGTGCTGGTGTACATGGCGGTGCAGAGGGTCATCTACAAGGACTTCGAGATCGACGCCACTGTGATGCTCATCACATCCGCTGTTGGAGTCGCGGTTAACCTTGTGTGAGTATTTTATACAATACTATCGGCCGTCCCAGCATCGCTAGGGTGTAGACGTGGTTTTTGTTGTCATGTTATTTTCGTACAAGCTCTTGTATACCACAAGTCGACGTAGTAGTAGTTGAACCAAAAGTCACTTTTATTCTTACCATGACCCCATCAATCCCGTCCCGTCCCCTTTGGACTGATATCGTTAAATGATGGTTTTTTTTTTACCACATGGCGGGTTCGATTCCCGTTTCAGACATGCAATTATTTTAAAATCTTTGAATGCAGATTAAATTGTTTTCTAAATTGAAATGATGCCTTGTTTCAATAAATTGTCTATCTACAATATTTAAGATACCTCCCCTCCATGTAGCATCGCCGTGGGACGCCCTGTATATGCATTATACATATAAATCTTCTTGAATTCTCCTAACCATTGCTGAAAACTGTATTAAAATCTGTTGAATAGTTAAAAACCAGGACACCATATTTACCTGCTCTGTGGCAGTGTGTAAGCACTGTTGCGTTAGGGTTTGAAGAAATACTTGCCGAAGACTATTTGCGTGAACACTAATGTCAATTTGACATGATTAAATGTGTGCCACCATTTCCCATTTGACCTTACTGTAGTAATGCCCCATAACTAATTAGTACATGTTCCTTATCAGCCCGTGTAGATTTATATAATTTACAATGTGACAACAGCTGAGTTAATGTCGCAATGTTATCTAAACATGGGTTTGTACACATGTTTTATATGCATCGTTGAATAAATAATAGTATTATAATGGTCACATTATCTGCTTGGACTATGAGCATGAATGGATTGACTGGGCTGGAACGGTGGTACTATTCAAAAACCACAAAGTGACAAATTTGTGAACGCTTTTAGTTTTGTTCAATAAAATAGGCTTAATACTTAATTCCTTCTTTCCGCTTTCGTATTTTTTTCATAGTAAACTATTAAATACTTATACTGAATAACAGTTCTAGGGTAAATATAAATAGTATTTGTTTTTGTAATTTCAGACGACATGCTGAATTTAAATCTGATTACAGTCTAAGTAAGAAGCGAGTATGGTTGTAAGAAGTATCTGAATGTAGGCTTTCAATATGAAACTGTTTTGAAACACTTTTGAAATATAACTATACTTAGTTATATTTCAAAAGTGCTAGAGGCACGCTGTTGTCAGCCATGACTCAGCATGAATAAGTAGGCTCGTCCGGGGTGATACTGTCTCACAGGAGATCGACGTTAAGCGATAACTTTACTGTCGCGTTTCGTTCAGTGAGTGAGACTGCCGGATGCCCAATACCCATTTCCTGTTCCCAAACTTTTTCCTTCCCACTCCCCTCCCAATCTGATGGTCCGGTAACACATCCATGATCCAAGCGTTGTAGATGTTCGTGGGAGGCAATGATCACTTACCATCTGGCGACCTGCTTGGTCGTTTGCCGGACCTATGCTATAAAGTATGATGAATGTCCTTTAGTTTATGCTTAATAAGCTATGTTGGTTGCAGCATGGGCCTGACGCTGCACCAGCACGGGCACAGCCACGGCGGCGGACACGGACACAGCCACGGCGGCGCCAACCCCGTGCTCAACAACAAGGTTACCATTACACACGCTTGCTTTGTACGCCGTGGTATAGGGCATACGCTATCATTGCAATATATTTATTTCCTATAAAGATGAAAGTGTATAAGAGCTACTGTTTTATGACTGTCTGACTGACTGTCTGTCTCATAATATTCTTCAATATTAGAGAACATCAAATTGCATTGTATAATTTGTATAGTCATTATTTTCTCTAAACGTTCCTTGTAAATAGCTATACTTTGCTGGTTGGTTGGTGTTTAATACCAGAGAAAAATGATTCTTTTTCGTTTTATCAGTATATACTATAGCAATTAGTGTGTTGAATCCCACAGAATCATCTTTATTTTACTTTAAATATGTACTGTACAATACCACATTGAATCCTACATAATCATCTTTATTTTATTTTAAATTAGTACTGTACAATACTGCATTGAATCCCACAGAAGGAGCGCAATGAGTCGGACGTGGAGAGTTCGACATCGCACACGCACGAGCACCACGCGGAGAACATCAACGTGCGCGCCGCCTTCATACACGTGCTCGGAGACTTCCTGCAGAGCTTCGGAGTACTCATCGCCGCCATCGTCATCTACTTCCAGGTGAACATTATTAACCACAAGTGGCCTTATTTCAAATGTAAAATGATAAGATGATTTTGGACATCCTTATGCCAATGCATAACAGTTGTGTTTGCTGAGTTTTATTAATTTCGATATCGATATAAGTACGCACTTGTACTGCCTTGAATATTAATCCTTTGTTTGTACAACATACAATCTGGGCAATTTAAATTTTTAAAAAAACTTTCTTTTTTTTTCAAGGAAGCTTTACGCGTCGTTTTTTCTTTATGATAGTGATTCCAATTCGAGCAATTTATATTTAAATTTTCTCCAGTGAATCATTAATTGACTTAATGAATACAGCCTTATTTAGGTCAATGTGATGACAGTACTATAATGAGCATTTGCTTACATTCCAGCCGAGTTGGAGCCTGGTGGACCCCATCTGCACGTTCCTGTTCTCGGTGCTGGTGCTCATCACCACCTTCAACATCATCAAGGACACGCTGCTCGTACTCATGGAGGGTTCGCCAAGAGGAGTCGACTTCCAGGTAAACACTATGACTTCGCAGGAATGAAGATACCAACTCGTGTATGAAAGCGTTTTAATCACACCACTGGTGGTAAGTCTCTTATATCTGAAAGGCCGCCTGGGTAGGTACCACCGCAATATGTTTTTCTCCCACCTAAAAGCAATGTAAATGCACTGCTGTGTTCCGCTTTGAAGAATATTGTAGCCAGAATAACTATTAGACATAACTATGAGACTTAACATTTTATGTCTCAGTACGGCGAACGCAGTGGAATGCCAAGCATTACTTTGTAATTAATTGTGTTGTTTGGTTTTGCTACTGTGCGTGAGCGATCATATCGCTTACTATCAAGCGAATGACATGCTCGTCTCGCCGTTCATTGCAATAATTAAAAAAACAAGCATTTAAGTCTTCTCATGGGTGTATTAATAGAGTGTTTGAGCAGCTCGGTCATTCCAATTTGTGTGAATTATCTAATTTGGGAAATCCCATTTTCTTGGGACTGGTATTTTATACTTGATATAGCAATAGTCTCGACGCCTATAATATCTTTGGTCAATAATAAACTCGAAGAAATGTGGACTCCATTAGTATCTGTGCTTACCGCTTGGAAGATACAGATGCGAGTGCGGACGCGTGTTCACGTGTACGTGCGTGTATGTTAGTATTACAATTGGACTATTTTCTGGGAGTAAGTGATACATGTGGTTTATTGTTGTTGCAGGAGGTGGCGAACACGTTCCTGTCGCTGGCGGGCGTGGTGCGCATACACAACCTGCGACTGTGGGCTCTCTCGCTCGACAAGACCGCGCTCTCCGCACACCTCGCCATACGTACGTTGTAGCGTCCATGCTCTCATGCACACTTGACAAATGTTAACAATATAGGACCATACAAGTCAAGGTCACCACCTCACCAGTCAAACCGACTCAGTCATGCCGCCTCTTCGGACATGCTGTCACTTTTAAAATACTAATATTTGCTCAGTTTTATAAGCTATTTCAATGCTGTCTGGGAAGAAATGTTTTATTTGCGTTTGTATACAAAATAGTGTATAAAATCATAAACTGTATAGTGTTATTATTGATGATGTAAATTGAATATTGCAGGAAGCGGAGTGAGCCCCCAGAAAGTTCTAGAAGAGGCTACAAGACTGGTCCACGAGAAATACAACTTCTTCGAGATGACCCTTCAGATCGAGGAGTTCAACGACGGCATGGAGGAGTGCAGCCAGTGCAAGATGCCCCAGTCGTGAACCAAACCCGAGACCACGGACAGTAAGGCGCATATCCTATCCACGGCGTAATGATTGGCATTGCCAATGATGTTGGTTTACAAATACAAAATATTTTGAATGCCAAAATAATTTTAAAATCATTTTGAAATTAACAGCCAATAAAGTATTAACTTCAATCGCTAAAAGAAACATCAACTTTATATAACAGCTTAAATATTATTAATTATTAAGATACGCCGATATATTATAAGTCACAGCCTTAATAATGCTCAAAACTATAAAAAGGCGATAATAATTGCCAAAATATATTTCAAGAGGACATGTGCCTTCTCGTCTCGTTTGAGGGTGCATCGAGTCGCAAAATGGAGAATATACAGGGTGAAAATATATAGCGTTAAATGTAATATTATTTATAATGTATAAGGGACCAAAATAATAATTTTGGATCTTTACTGTAGCCTCATTGTGATTCAAGTCTGTATTGTCATTATAATTACAGAATTATTATTATTAATCACACTGCATTGGTATTAAAAACAATACCGAATATCTTTTTGTTTTATTTACATCAAGTAATTTTACAGCAGAAGTAAAGCTAATTCATAATTTCTAGTCTTTTTATTTGAGACTTACTACCCAAAAGGCTTGAAGTTTAGCTAGGAACCAGTTATGAAACTATCTGGAAATCAGTCTACAACACTCGTCAAAATCATGTCGCTGAGATCCTAAATAAATATCGGACATGGGGAGTTAAGAGATGCCTTTGGGAGTCGTGGATGAGATAAGTGGATCACTAGAAATTAATCTAGGTTTTGGGGTGGTTTCGTTATTTAAAAAAACAAATATCATATATCAAATATTATATATATAATCTACTGATCTTTAGGATTAATAAGTATGGTAGCTAAATAATGTTAATATACCACGGCTGCATAAAACCCCGGGGAAGTCAATGATTATTTGTTGCCCCCGTTTTTTTATTTCTATACTATCAACAGTCGCATAGTTTTGATATTCGTCAAATATACCGGCCGGATCCCATGCCCTATGTGTTGCAGATGTTCAAGGGCGTCAGAAAACCATAGGAAGTGAGTATGAAAAAGTTTCCCCACTTCAGCAGATGTTACAGAAAATAATCGTAAAATTCGTATGATTGGCCTGTAGAAGTACCAGGGCGTCAGAAATCCATAGGAAGTGATTCTGGAAAATTTTCCCTACTTCACGCCAGATGTCATAGAAAATAATCCCTACTTCACGCTAGATGTCATAGAAAATAATCGCAAAATTCGTATGATTGGCCTGTAGAAGTACCAGGGCATCAGAAATCCATAGGAAGTGGTTCTGGAAATTTTTCCCTACTTCACGCTAGATGTCATAGAAAATAATCGTAAAATTCGTATGATTGGCCTGTAGAAGTACCAGGACGTCAGAAATCCATAATAAGTAATTCTGGAAAATTTTCCCTATTTCACGCTAGATGTCATAGAAAATAAAAAAATCGTATGATTGGTCTACAGAAGTACCAGGGTGGCAGAAAACTATAGGAAGTGGTTCTGGAAATTTTTCCCTACTTCACGCTAGATGTCATAGAAAATAATCGTAAAATTCGTATGATTGGTCTACAGAAGTACCAGGGTGGCAGAAAACTATAGGAAGTGGTTTAGAAAAAGCGTCCCTACTTCACGCTAGATGTCATGGAAAATAATCGCAAAATTCGTATGATTGGCCTGTAGAAGTACCAGGGCGTCAGAAATCCAAAGGAAGTGATTCTGGAAAATTTTCCCTACTTCACGCTAGATGTCATAGAAAATAATCCCTACTTCACGCTAGATGTCATAGAAAATAATCGTAAAATTCGTATGATTGGTCTACAGAAGTACCAGGGTGGCAGAAAACTATAGGAAGTGGTTTAGAAAAAGCGTCCCTACTTCACGCTAGATGTCATGGAAAATAATCGCAAAATTCGTATGATTGGCCTGTAGAAGTACCAGGGCGTCAGAAATCCATAGGAGTGATTCTGGACAATTTTCCCTACTTCACGCTAGATGTCATGGAAAATAATCGTAAAATTCGTATGATTGGTCTATAGAAGTACCAGGGTGGCAGAAAACTATAGGAAGTGGTTTAGAAAAAGCGTCTTTACTTCACGCTAGATGTCATAAAAAAATATTCATAAAATACGTATGATTGGCCTTTAGAAGTACCAGGGCAGCAGAAATACATAGGAAGTGATTATAAAAAAACTTCCCCTACTTCCCGCTAGATATCGTAAAATTAAACGAGTCACTTATTATTTACTTCTACCCTACACTTTTTTAGTTTCTATACAAGTGAATAAAAAATGCCGAATGTTTTGAAACACTAGATTTCCTACCCTCAAACTAGTGCTACCAAACATTATCGGCCTTATTTCGTGGACAGATTTACAACATATATTAGTTAGCGAATGTTTTGCTCTTTTGAACGACTCTTGAATTCAGTTTGAGTAAAGAAGACAAAGCAATCCAAAACTGAAAAAGGTTTTAAAACTGTCTATGAATACGGCCAAATGGATGTATATGATGGTATAATGAATTAATTATTTTGACTATCAAATGTTTTTTACGTATCATCTTGGTAATGTAAACCCTCATCTATTGTAAACCTCGATCTGTTTCCAGTATTGAACAGAACTCTCTCCTAATATGTGAGGATATTAGCAAATCGTAAGTATTATTTTAAGCGGTACGTGGTTGTTTACAAGTAACCGTCTGCCGTCTGTGTAGGTACAATCACTTTGTCCATCTCCTCCGCCAAGCAGAGCAATGTTTGACCATACTCGTGTTCCACTTTGAAGGACATCGTAGCCAGTAACCACGGGGCATCAAGAAATTCAATACGTCGTCTCGGGGTGATGAGCGCATTACCAAGTAGTAATTAACACATTCTGTTGCTCCACTTAAGTGCCAGGCGTGAACTTATCAGGGGAACGAACTGCTTAGATTGCTATTCTCGCTAATTAGAAAAAATACTAAGTTGTCAGTGATGCAAAAATATCTAGTGAACTTTTTGTCAAAGTGTTCAGTGTGAGTCAATCTTCGCTTTCTAGAGACTTGGTATGCTTCGTAGTAAAAAACAGTTATATGTACACTTTTATTATATTCTTCTTAATGTCAAAATATACCTTAAATTATCGAACTTGAGTATATCTTTGGAACTTGAGTATTTTTTTGGCTAAACTGGGTATCACAAATATAAGATTTATTTAAAAGTTCATGATTTTACCATATCTACGATTTCATAATGGCGTAGGATCTTAGAGATATGTCTTAATTGCCGGACAGCGGACTAACAAACCAAGCGAGTTTCTGGTTATAAATGCACAATTAAATTCTGGATCAAATCACAATTGTAAATTACAGAAAATAGCCTTGATTTATTAGTCAGTATTAGTAACAAATGCCTGCCTGCTCATGTACCATGAATGTACCAGGAAACCAGTAGAACGAGAGGGAACATAGAATTACTGAATAGGATTAACAGAGAAAACAACAGAAATATCGCTGTTTTTGCACTTCCCTTAATTATCGAGATCGTACGAGTAATAGGTATAGTTGTCAGGTATGCACTTCGTCTTGGCGATTATAGAGTAATACGAGGCGGAGAGACGAGGCGTGCGCGTCATGTTCCGAGACTTGTAGTCCACTTGGTACAGGCCGAAACGCTCTCTGAAACAAAACAATATTATCAGGATATCTGACTGTAACAAAAATGAAAGAAATATGAAACATAACAATATTACTGGTAAGCATAGCCTTTCTTAAAAGTTGTACAAGAGCTTTGTGCCCGACTAATACAGATACGTTCCACTGCAAGTCACGGGCCTCGTCTACGATTCAGGGGGGTTAAGCCATAAAAATTGTGAACATTAAAACTGATAATTTCTAGACTGCCTTGGTGGCGTAGTGGTACTACGGTATGATTGCAAAGCTCAGGTCTCGGGTTGGAATCCCGGGTCGGGCAAATTGATATTGGATTTTTCTATTCATCATCAGCCCGGAGTCAGGAATTTGTGCCCGATACGGCGATAGGCTCGCCCCCTATCACATCGTGGGACGGAATATACATGGCGAAACGTGGGTGTTCTGGTAGCACCTTTGCCTACCCCTTCTGGTAAAAAAAGGCGTGTGTTTATGTATGTATGTAAGTTCTAGGCGGCAAAATATGCAAAATGCTAGTAGCGATTAGTGATACCATTGGCGACAACGATATTGTTTGTTTGATCAATAGGAACTTATTGATCTAGGTGTCTTAGTTGTATGTAATCGAAAAAATCTTTGTAAGAGACAGCATCATGGAAAACTGCAAACGCTGCTGGAGATTTTTTGTCATTTCTTCTTAAATTACCAGTTTATAAGATCTTGTAAACCAGGACTTCGCTTAAGAATATTGCATTATATTTTCAAAACTGTAGGAAAAAATATCCTAATACTCACGAAAATCCCCTCATCCACTCATAATTGTCCATGAGGCTCCAGTAGGTGTATCCGAACACGAAGCAGCCATCTTTGTAGATAGCATCATGTAGGGAGCGCAGATAAGCCTCAATATAGTTGATCCTCTTCACGTCATGCAAGCCAGCCTCGAAGGGCACCCCGTTCTCCGTCACCAACACCGGCGGGTTGTTGAACGAGTTCTTGATCCAGTTCAACGTTTTCCTGAAGCCCCAGGGGACTACCTTGAATGATAGGAGAGTTAAAGAAATACGCTTAGATGCTCAGTAATAATTTTCGGCATACACTCATCAGTGGTTTTGTGACATTGATGTTTCGCCTAGTAGATTAGATTTGCGCTGGTGTCGCAACTTAACGGCCCTGCAGAAGACAAATGCTGGTGCATTACCAGAAAATGCCGCTCATGAGCCATTTAAGAACGATTCCTTTATTTACTTATAATTGTAAACATGAGTTTGTAACAACTAAGGAGTTCAAGATGACCATTGACACTAAGATTTAAAAAAATGTAAAACTATATCAAAGTAAGTTTAACCTACTCTACGTTGATGTTGTGAAAATAGCATCCTAAAGATAAAGTTGTCTGCCAACATAAAGATTTACATATGTACTTACTCTAAGCCAAGTGGAGTTAGTCTTCGGCCAACTGGCTTTCTGACTAATCTTCACGCCCATGTCGTCGTCAAATGAAGGTTTAGTGCTGATCTTACCAGATCCTTTGCTGACCTTGGAAATAATGTATACATTATTAATACCAAGCTAACGGGAATAGTAAGTACCATCATTTCAAATATTGACAGCCTCCATAGTAAAAAAACTTGGAAATGAAAGGCCTCTGGTGCGATCAAGGGACACTTAGAACCCATGCAATGTCCTCCCCAATTTTGAAAATAGCCACTACGGGTACGTAATGGCACAATATAGTTATAAGAATTTTCATTAATTGTTTTGCAACCGGCAACCTCAAAACTCACAAAATGAATTATCAATATGTACAAAAACATCTGGAATATTAAAACTTACCAAGTACGTGGTATAATGGTTGAGTCCCAGGAACTGGCAAGACTTTCTGATGATAGCCACCTCCTCGGGCGTGAAGACCGGAAGCCGAGACCGCGGGAAGCCTTGCCGCTTGGAGTTGCGGTCTACTGCCTCCCGCATCGCGCGGGGGTAGTCGCCCTCCTCAGATAAGATCGGGTGGACGAACCAGCCAAACTGAGAGACACATAAGCTCATTTATTATTTTTTACTGGCTAGATAAAGAAACAATCTAGTTCGATCAATAACCACGCACTTTAGAGGTAAAAGAAAACATCAATACTACAGAAATCATCAAGATTTTGTATGGCATGAGTCACCATTCTGCCCCCACTGGGTCAGTGGACTATGGTTAAGGCCCTCTTGATCGAAATCTCTGATAATATGGTACAGTAGCCAAAGGGCATACCATACACGAGCTAAGTACGAAGTGCAGACAGTGTATCTTCCTCGAAATGGTCATCTCTCACCGGTCGATAGAATTATGCCGGCGTGATTGTCACCGTATTGAAATGAAATGAAATTCATTTGTTGGTGACGTAAGTAATCTTCTTAAGTATGTTATTTTATATACCTACCCAGCAATTATAAGAACTGCAAGAGGTGGTCTCCATTCGAGTAGATACAAATATTCTACTACAAACAAATATATAAACTTTATCTACTTACTCTAAACTGCCTGGCGATCTCAGCGGCTTGCTGATCTTCCGCAGACGTGGTCGCAGCCTCCAACCACGACATGTCCAGGGTTATTCCCACAGAAACTGCAGAATACGATTATTATTTTGTATACAAATATTCATCATCAACACATGAACATGAAACACATGAAATGAACATAGGCCTCAAAGAATTTTCAGATACATATTTAGCATTTAAGTACTCTTTACAGCTTTGATTAAACAAATATTAGGCAAATAATTCTCCTAACATACAAAAATACAGCCAAAATGACCTCGTGGTCATAGACCGTGGTCATGTACATAATATGTACAAGAGATACATATTATGTACCTCTTGGGGAAAAGAGCTCAGGACACGTATTAAAATTACAAAGCAAAACTCTCCACGCTACCTTTAAGATGTGCAAATTCCCTCTCCATCATCCTGAAGGTCATGCCATGAGCCCGCAGCACGTTGTGTCCGCACAAGTAGTCCTCGAACCCGCTGGCGCGGCCGCCCGGCGCGTCGCTGCCGCCGTACCCGTCGTGGCAGAACGACAACGGCTCGTTGAAGGTCAACCAGGTCGACACTTTATTGCCGAAGTTTTGGAACAGCACCTGAATTTGGTTTTAGTAGTAGCCGTTGAGTAATATTAATTAGGTACTTAGTAAAGATTGTAGGATATTGTTTTTTTTCTTATTACCTAAAAAAAGTAAAGAAATTATTACAAAATGTCTCGCAAAAGCAATAGATTGGTTTGACTGCGAGTAGGTACGTTACGTAATGGTATTATATATCTGTTATCCACATGTTTTTCATATAATACATTGAAAATGTTTTACATATTAAGTATGTGCGTATATAATTATATATACTCGTAAAATACATTATCTTGTATATTTTTAATGGTTCACTTTTCTTTGTTAATTTCAGAAGCGGCTTTCGAAGGATGTTAGATGCATACCGCTTAAAGTAAGTCGCTAGAATTCTCAAACGATATGATGGCTAAAATGCGTTGTAATGAGTTAAAATGTAATTATTATGTTCTGTCCAACAACTGCAACGTGATTATTCAATAGACCCCATGCTATTCTATATGGGAACAAGATTCTGTACGAATTCTAGATAACTAAAAAGTATGCAAAATATACGCACCCTAGCGTAGTCAACGAAATAGTCTGCAATGGTGGGGTTGGTCCACCCACCGAGATCCTGCAGACTCTGCGGCAAGTCCCAGTGGTACATGGTGACCACTGGAATAATACCAGCTTTCAACAACTCGTCGAGGACCTCGTTATAGTATCTTAGACCATCCTCATTCACCTCGCTGTAATGAAACAAGAAATCAAACATTCAGTTTAGTGATTCCATTAGCATTAAAATATTGCTAATAATTTGAATTATCTACAAATAATTAAGGTAGCATGAATGGGGTAATGTCTGGGGTATGCCCCGGGATTCGAGACCACCATCTTAGCAGCTGCATCTAATCCGTTACCACCATGCCACCATGCACTTTAAAACATATAAATTACTATTAAAATATAATGAAAAATCCACATTACTTGCTAAGTCCAGAAGGCAGGATCCTGGGCCACGAAATAGAGAACCTGTAGAAGGTGGCGCCAAGCTTCTTGACATTGTCCACGTCATCCTTGAACAAGTGGTAGGAGTCGGTAGCCAAGTCCGCGTTGGCGTGGTCGAACACGCGATCCGGGTACTCATGAGTGTACCTGTCCCATATGCTCTCACCTTTACCTGGAAATAGCAAAACAAACTCCTGATTAGCCATGATCTCCTGGTACTTGAATAATCAGATTCACTTTATATTCAACTGTAATGGTCAATTTTACTTGTATTATTAATCAAGATTAAATAAATAAATAATACCAATTTTTAATAAATAATTTAAAACTGTTTTTATCCATTTTATCCGGATTTGGTTTAATATCACATTTTTGCTTCCCGACGCGACGACAGTTCTATTATTTTTTATCTTTCTTGGTTCCTATGCGAACGGAGGTATTAGTCATTCCCATGACAAGTATAAATTATAAAAACTACCTTCGTTTTATAATAAAAATTAGAAGGTTACATTCAAAACGTTGACTGCTCGTGATCTGATTTACACAGAAGAAACTAACTTTTATTGAGGTCTGGCAGACGGCTGTTGATCTTTTAGGTTCTAATTAATTTAATGTATAATTGGGATCCCAACGATTGTGCTAGCTAACAACCATCTTCTCTATTGAAATTTAGATGTTTGTCAAATTTTTATCACGTGTCAAGTGCCATAATATACCTTTGCAAGAACCGGTATAAAATAGGTGCTGCCTGTGACTTCCCCTACATACACACCTGATACATTCCACGCTCCTTCTGTTTGGAACGCAGCAGATGCCACTCCAAATGGGAACTTATCCGAGAAACATTGCTTGGGTTTTGCACTGTATGCCCTGAAACACAATATTAAAATATAACTACGATGCTGAGATTTTAGTATTGTTCTTCAAGCAAAGGTCCAATAATTTCTTCCCAAATAGTATTTTTGGTAAATATCAGCATTTCAATTACACGACGGTTAAGAACAATTTGATGGTAATCCCAGAACTGACGCGCTCATAAGACAATGAATATTCTTTGTGCAGTGTTATCTCACAATTTATAATTAACTGCAGCTCGTATCGTGTTAAGTAGTCATCGAACCTTGCCGGACAAGCAAATCGATAAATTACCAATTGTAATAACTGCGTACAGCCGACGTACATATATCATAAAGTACAAAATTGTTAAAAAAAAATGCAATATTTTTCCCCAAGTTATTTCCCTACAAATAAGTAGAAAAATAATTATTAATTATGCTGACTCAACAATACATAAAATCTGAATACTGATGGTTAGTTGAGTTCTGGAATTAACGCGGGGAATGTAAACCCGCGGTCTTATGCCGTGTATGCCCAAGAGAATTGAGAGGAGCACTACACATAGTTCGCTAAGCATACCCCAGTCCCAAGATATGACAGGGGGAGATGCTATACCCATGTCAGGTACTTTCAATAATGAACAACTTGTTTTAATTTACTACTATCACAAAACAATGAATGCATATAAGGCACATACAATATTGAATAGTCAAAACCCCACAAGACCATATCTGATGTCATGGGTATCAGAAATTATGAGATAATTTAGGGCGTAATTGTTCACTGACTATAATACTAAATCACATACCTGTTAAAACTCAACAATACACAAAAATACAACAACCGGGACATTGCGCGGCTTCTCTCCCAGTCGCGAGCTACTACTGTGCGATAGCCCGCCGTTGCAATAAATATACAGGGTGATGCAAATCTTTATCTCGGGACAAAACGTGTTTATGCAGCGCGAGACTTTGGTCTTGGCGGTTCTTGGTGATAGTAGCACAGCTGCGTTAAGAAATAATTTTGAAATGGAGAGTGTTGATGACCAAGCGGTTTACCTGATCTAAAATACCCTTCAAAGACAACGGAATCTTAGCTGGGTTATCATAGTTAGACGATTGGGAATGTCAGCAGTGCGAAGAAGAAAGAAAGAGGTATTAAGCTTTAAGCAGACTTTTTGACCAAACAAAATATGAGAAAACATACGTTTTTCACCACTGCTGTCTGTGAGGCAACGGTACTAAGTATATGGAGCCTGTCAATTCGCATTTTTTTTCGATATTGCCTATTTAAAACAATAAATTTTATAGTACCAGGCACCAAATATCACTTGCACTGGGATCAGAAAATAACAACATTAGGTGCCAAAAATGTTACTGTTCAAAAAGCCGGTGTATTACTGACAAAATATTTGCAAACTCTAAAGAATCGATTTTGATTAACATCTGCCCTATCTCTGTCCGACAGACGAGGGGTGCAATCAATTATATCATTGTTACGTACTTGCGCCCTTTTTTGAACTATTATGTAACGAAAAAACAAAGGGTAGAAGCCCTTTGTAATATGCAAGGGTGGCCTGTGTCCGGCGATACATAACCGTGTAGCAGTTTGAACACTTTAATATGCAAGCTATTTTAAATTGAATATATCAAAGACTTATTTTTTCATTCATATTCCCTCATTTCGTTGTTCTTTTAGTACGCAATCAGTTCTTCGCAAGTGAGTCATATTTCGGCACCATGCAAATCGATATATCTATACATATGGGGCATTTCATGTGAAGCGGACAACAAAAAAAAAATGAGGTCATGAATTTTGTTTATACTCCGGTCAGTTATACTTCTAGTAGACGTAGATTTGTACGCACATTTTTTTTTAAGTATGAAGCTTTATTGCATAGTTATGAGCTTTTAAAAGTTTACCAAGAATGAAGTCACGAATTTTTGGATGCTTATTATCTGCATCAATTAATTTGTAAAAATACTAAAAATATATTGTTTCTTAAAGTTAAAAAGTCGAAGATTTTAATTTTTTTGTCGAATTCTAAATTTGAATTTTTTTACGTAGAGTAAACCGGAAGTGAACATTTCAAATCCATATTTGAGTAACTTCGACACTTTTTTTGTTTAATATTTTAACCTTAAATGAGAGCTTTAAACGTATTAATTCTTCACAAAAAAAATTAAAACGTGATCATCAATAGTTTAAGACTTAGAGCATATAGAGTACATACACATAGCTATGAGCACTTTCTAAACGATCGGGTTTATGCACTAACATGCTAAAATACTACGATATTAATATTTTATTCCTTCATTCTAACCTGCAAAAATATAAAAATACACGATTTCATTAATTCTTCACTAAAAAATTTAAGCATTATCGCCAATAGTTTAAGACTTAGAGCGGTTTTATTGAGATTGAAACAGTTTTAACTAAAATAGAGATTTATTTTGTAATTTTTACTATTCGCACTGCCACTAATTATATTTACTCATAAGCCCTCATTGGTTTGAAGAAAAGCATGCAGTTGTTTAGTTCCTGGAACGGTGATAGCGGAAGCAAAACGGACTCGTAGAAAATCTCGCTCTTGTTGAATACTTTCCTTCGAGCAGTAGTAAATAGAAGTCTCATTCATATAATATTATAGGTATAGAGATAGCGTTATTCGTGGACTGTAAGCTTGCACGGGGTGCCAAACGTTTAAGGTTTCCCCCAAGACCGTCACATGGCCTTATTCCATGAGCGGTGGCATGGAAGTGTAACTGTGCTTCTATCTTAAAATTTTGGTTGTAGTGAAATAGGTTCACAAAAATGAACCTATTCTTAAAATGTTGGGGAGCTCCGTCTGTAATGTATTTCATGACAGAAACCACAATTTTATGCTCATCATAGTTTTATGCGCATAAATTCGATTGCTTATAAAGTGCTCATAGCTATGTGTATGTACTCTATATGCTCTAAATCTTAAACTATTGGGGATCACGTTTTATTTTTTTTTGTGTAGAATTAATATGTTTAAAGCTTTCATTTAAGGTAAAAATATTAAACAAAAAAAGTGTCGAAGTTACTCAAATATCGATTTGCAATGTTCACTTCCGGTTTACTCTACGTAAAAAAATTCAAATTTAGAATTCGACAAAAAAATTAAAATCTTCGACTTTTTAACTTTAAGAAACAATATATATTTAGTATTTTTACAAATTAATTGATGCAGATAATAAGCATCCAAAAATTCGTGACTTCATTCTTGGTAAACTTTTAAAAGCTCATAACTATGCAATAAAGCTTTATACTAAAAAAATAATGTGTGTACACATCCACGTCTACTAGAAGTATAACTGACCGGAGTATAAACAAAATTCATGACCTCATTTTTTTTTGGTTGTCCGCTTCACGTGAAATGCCCCATATAATAAATTTGTAACCCATCGATGTCTGTACATGCAAGATAAATGAGGAAAAAGATACGGGGCGACTATGTTAACGTAATAGAACCCAAAACAACGATTGTTAGATTTTTTGTCTATTTATTTGTGCCTTTGTGCACGCTAATCTCAGAAACGGCTGAACCAATTTCGCTTTAATTTGGTATTGAAGCTGGCTGACTCCCTGGATTAACACATAGGATACTTTTGAAAAATGTAGTGTTCCCGTGACAGTTAACTGACAGCTAAGATGATTTCACAAAGATTCCTTTTACCTTTTCAGGAAAGGAGTCCCAATAACATGGAAATGACACATACTTATGACGTAGTCCTTGCCACACATTAACGACATACAAGACCTACGTCGTGGATATCAGAAAATTATTTACGAGCTTACACCCCGGCATAAAATAAATAATAGCTTACAAAACCAAAATATGTCACACACTGTATATTTGTTTATCTGTGCGGAGTGCGGAGTCAACGGCTGTGGGTTAAACGCATGTAATAATTAATAAACAATGTAATCATAACATTGTGAGTGACGACCATTTACTCGCTTCAAATAGTTGCCTTTAAATATCTACTATTAATTGTTCTATTATAAGGCCTGACATGTGACAAACGATATTATTAGTAATTAATTACACTTCTTGTATTACTATAATTAATTACACTTCTCCTGTTGTCTTCAGTGCGTGGTGGCCTGTTCGTAACGGACCTCGAGGGTTCAAATCCTAGGACACACCTCTGACTTTTCGGAGTTATGTGTATATTGATAGTCAATCACCACGCACTATAACAGTGAAGGAAAACATCGTTTAGAAGCCGGCATACCGAATCACGATAAAAAAGTATCTTTCCCACAGTTTTTAGCAATTTTTTCCTTATACTTATTACCTTTTTCATGTTTTACTTTCAATTTAAAATAGTAGGCGCAACAGAAATATGAATGGCATATTGCCAGCCTCCATGGCGCAGTGTGTTAGACGCGCCGACTGTGAAACGAGAGGGCGCGGGATCGATGCCCGCACCGAGACAAATGTTTGTAAAACCTACAAGTATTTGTCTCGTGTCTGGGTGTTTGTGAGGCCGAAAAGTCTCTCGTACACCCATGACACAAGACTTAATTGATCTTAAGGTGGGGTCAGGACTATGTATGTGACTGTTGGGTCATAGGTGTATTTATTTATTATTATTTATTTATGTAGGCCTAGACAGAACGCGCGGGCCTAGTTTATTTGCTTTATAACTAGGTACATGAGTTTGGGTGTTAATGTTTTCCACCAACATGTATAGTACAGTGATTGTAGTACTATCTTTGTATTGTATTGTATTGTATCAGCCCATATACGACCCACTGCAGGGCACGGGCCTCCTCTACAATCGAGAGTACGATTGAGAGTGGTTAGGCCATATAGTCCACCACGCTGGCCTAGTGCGGGTTGGCGGACTTACACACCGTAGAAATTTTTTAAAAATCGCTACGGTATGCAGGTTTCCTCACGATGTTTTCCTTCACCGTTAAAGTGCGTGGTGATTGACTATCAATACACACATAACTCCGAAAAGTCAGAGGTGTGCCCTGGGATTTGAACCCGCGACCACCGTGAACATGTAGGCAGCCGAGTCTGGTCCGATACCACGAGGCCACCACGCACTTAACTAATTCCTCTCCATAAACAAAATGAAAGTCAAGAGAAAAACCAAACAGCAGCCAACCAAATCAAGCCATAAGACAGTGGAAAGTGGCAATACAATCATTTCTTTCATTTGTGGACGTAGGATTTTTATTGCAATCAATGGCGAAACAAGCACGCCATTCACCTGATGGTAAGCGATACGACGGCTTATGGACAGTAGTAAAACCAAACAACACCATAAATTACAAAGCAATGCATGGCATTCTACTGCGCTCGCTCGCCATCTTGAGACATAAGATGTTAAGTCTCATTATGTCCAGTAGTTACTCTGGCTACAGTTTCCTTAAACCGGAACACAACAGTGCATTTACACTGCTGTTTTGTGTAAGAAATAGACAATGTGATGTTATCTACCCAAGCCTCTCACATAATGAGAGACCTACCACCAGTGAAAATGTAAGTAGGACGTAGGTATAAATTGTTTATTTAAATAACTAAAGATATTAACTACTTACCTTACTCTTCACCTTTGCATTTTCCAGCACAATTCCAATAAAATCTAAAATCATCTTTCGCAGAATGAAAAATTATAACAAGCAACTTATTCGTTTCGATTTGCCGAAACGAGTATGTAAGGTGTTTTAATACCTAAAGATAACTAACACACCCGCAGCGTTCTGGAACACAATCATGTTGATAAAACAAATAACAATTCGATTATAGTAAAGTTATAACTATAAGCAGGTTCGCATAGCATTCATAAGAAATTGCTAGAATAGTCGCTTGGTTCATCTATTTGACAACAGATGGCGTTTTACACAATTTTTGTTCATATATTATACGAGCACTTTCGGAACGCGGTATTATAGCAGCATCGACGACATTCGAGTTGTTTACGCAAATCGGTAGCATTTTCTAGAACCTAAATTCTTTTACGTTTACGTAACTAGGTGGCGTTGGTGTGCGAGAGTATAAATAGGAAGATTGTGCGCAGTGGTAACAGTTTTGTTTTATTAAATCTCGAAGGGAGTCCAAAAAGGTTTAAAAGCATACTAACCAAGATGTCGATGCTTCCGTATTTGTACGATGTGGAGAGGCCGTTTCGTATGATGGAGAGGGAATTCTTCAGGCCAGACAACCTCATGGGTTATGCGCCATTTAACCAGCTTGCACCTCGGGACTTCTTCGCTCCACAATTCTTCCAGCCATGGGAACAGGCCATGAAACAGATACAGAATATCATAAAACCCATCGAAGAGCTATCTGCGGCTATGAGCCAAATGGCTTTGCAGGAAGTCGGCGGCTCCAAGATCTCAGCGGACAAAGAGAAGTTCCAAGTAAACATAGACGTGCAGCACTTCTCTCCAGACGAGATAAATGTCAAAGTGGCTGATGGGTACGTATTGGTGGAAGGGAAACACGAAGAAAAATTGGACCAGCATGGTTATGTATCGAGACAGTTTGTGAGGAGGTTTGCGTTGCCACAAGGCTGCCTTGGAGACACAGTTCAGTCGAAGTTATCTTCAGATGGTGTTCTCACAATAACAGCTCCTAAGAAACTCCCACTGCCGTCTTCTGGTGAGAGAATAGTTCCAATAACCCACACTGGGCCGGTGCAAAAACAGATTGGATCTCCAGAACCAGCGACTATAGAGGAAGTGTATTAAATGTGATTATGTGTTTTTATTTCTTTTTTAAAGACTGATTATAATTTCTGTGCTATTAAATATTCCAAATAAATTTACTTTTAGTAGTACTTTGTGGTTTTATTGTAAAATAACTTTCGGTTTGTAAAGCAAGGTAGGCGAAAGTGATTCCAGAAATTGGGAAAATATTATTGTGTATAATAGTAAAGCTTATATATGTTATTTTTGTATGAGTATTACGCATGTAAATAATTATTTTAAAATAAAAATGTGTGACTAATATTAAGTTTTACACAAGGACACCCACGTTTCACCTTATGTGTTCCGTCCCATGAGGTGACAGGGGCGAGCCTGTCGCCATATGGGGCACAAAATCTGGACTACTGGCTGATAATGACTCGAAAAATCCAATATCACTGCCCGACCCGGGATTCGAACCCGAGACCACAGTTTTGTAATCATACCGTAGTACAATTACGACACAGAGGCAGTCAACAAAACACCTAGATATATATCTGAGTATAATTTGTTAATTAAGATATTATCTTTTACTCTTAATTAACATATTCAAGTATAAACTTTTGATAATGTCATCCATTTTTAACCGACTACATTGCTCTTTAAATGTAAACAAATTGTGATATTTGACATTTCGTTGAAGCTAAATTCAAACTTTGTTCCTTCATTCTGGCATAAGTTTTACCTAGTATTCCTAGTAAGTGATTATATAGAATTCTAGACTGGTCGTACCAGACATACATCTCACGAACTTGTTAACGAATACGAGTATATCAATGTTAACAAACATAGATGTAGTATTAACAATGTGTTTATTTACACTCCGTGTTGACGCACACTTTATTTATAGATTGCATCAGTGTGGTGGTACTTACGAACTGAATTATATTGGGTCATACTATGTGGCCTTGAAATTAACACATAAGTGCGAATGCTTGGAAACGATCCTAATTTTCAAAACGAAATTAGGCATGTATGTTGATACATAAATGACAGAAATAATACCACAGAGAAATATGGCTTTATTCCACTAAAAACATTACATGACGTATAAAGTATAATACAATAATAGACTATGATAATAGAGTATGAGCCGAAGTGGCCAGTAATATATATCATTCACCCTCCCCTAAAATGTAATCCTTAAAGTGCTTGGGTGGACGTTTGAGGCGCGCGGAACGCCTGACATCACCTCTCTGATCTTCAACCATAGGTTCAGGAGTTCCATAATTATTTATTATAGCAGGGTCAGGAAGGTTATCATCAGGCGTTGATGGAGTTGCAGTTTCATTAACCGTAGATTCAGGAGATTCAGTATTATTAGTAACAATTGGCTCAAAATCATTTTCATCTGAAGATGGTAGTGGTGCTAGATGCCTGTTTGATATTGTTCCTTCTCTTCCATCTGAGTATCTGACATAAGAGTAATTTGGGTTACTTTGTAGCAGTTCACCTTCTTCAACAACAGGATCAAATTTTGTATTCCTAGCATTTTTTTTAATTAAGATTGGGCCTGGGTTGATCAACCACGCAGGCAGAGATATTCCGTTTGGGCTTCTTCTTGAATGACTAAACATTCGTTCATGTGGTGTCATGTTGGTAGTCGTACACAACAGTGACCTAATCGAATGTAACGCTAATGGTAAAACTCTTTCCCATTCTGTAATATCTAAACATTTGTTTCTCAGACTTAGTTGAATAGTCTTCCATAATGTTCCATTTAAACGTTCCACTTGGCCATTTCCTTGAGGGTTATAAGGTGTCGTTCTACTACAGGCTATGCCTAGAGAAACGAGATACTTTGTAAGTTCTTGCGACATAAACGAAGTTCCTCTATCTGAGTGTATATAGGCTGGTGTTCCGAATATGAAAAAAACTTCATTAAGGCATTTAATGACAGTGTTTGCAGTCATATCTTTACAGGCAAAGGCGAAAGGAAAGCGACTGAATTCATCGATTATGGACAATATATATTTGTTCTGCGTTTTAGATGGTAATGGTCCTTTGAAATCAATGTTAAGTCTTTCAAAGCATGCTGTCGCTTTAATAAGCTGTCCATTTGACTGCGCGAATCTCGGTTTGATTTCAGAGCAAACTCGACAATTAGCTGTCATTTGACGGATGTCGTTAATTGAATACGGAAGATTCTTTGATCGTACCCAGTGATTCATTCGTATTATTCCTGGGTGACATAAATTTTCATGCAAATGTTTAAGATTGCTTATGTCCATATGTGCGCACACTCGAGACAAAGCGTCGGCAGCTTTGTTCTCCTTGCCCGGACGATAAATTATATCATACCTATAACAGGATAATTCTAATCTCCAACGCTCAATTTTTTCATTTTTTATTTTACTTGAGTGTTTGCTAAACATGAAAGACACCGATTTTTGGTCTGTTATAAGTAAAAAATGTCGTGATCTAAGATAATGGCGCCATTTACGAAGAGATTCAACAATAGCAGCAGCTTCCTTTTCAATCGAAGACTGTCGTCTTTCTGAGTCAGTTAAAGTGCGAGAAAAAAATGCAACTGGTTGGCCTTTTTGTGTTAAAGTAGCCGCTAGCGCGTTTTCAGACGCATCTGTTTCTACAACAAATGTAGCACTCTCGTCAATGGCGAATAAAGTTGCCTTAGCTATATCTTTTTTTAGTCCATTAAATATAGTTATAGCTTCATCTAAAAGCGGAAAAGTATTTATAGAAAGAAGTGGCTTAATTCTTTCTGAAAAGTTTTGTATCCATCTTGAATAATGAGCGAAAAGTCCTAACGCTCGTTTTAATGCTGCGGCATTTTCAGGTGCCGGTAGATTCAACAATGGCTTTAATCGACTTTCATCTGGTTTGATCTTGTTATTTTGTATCGTGTAGCCCAGAAGGCTTATAGTAACTTGATTATATACACATTTTTGCTCGTTCAATGTAAGATTATAGTTACTTACTGCTTCCATAAATTTTGATAAATTATCATCGTGCTCTTGTTTCGTCTTTCCGCAAACAGTAACGTCGTCAAGATACGTGAATACTCCCTTCAGATTCCCTTGTTCTACAATATAATTCATAGTGCGCTGGAATGCTGCCACACCATTTGTTACTCCAAATGGAATCCTAGTAAATTGGTACAATTTACCATTTGCTTCAAATGCTGTATAAAGTTTTTCTTTCTTTACTATAGGTACTTGATGATAAGCGCTTTTTAAATCGATTTGGCTAAAATAATTGAATTTAGCCACTTCCGAAACAATAGTTTCGATTTTAGGAAGTGGAAAAGCGTCAAGTTCTGTAAATTTGTTTATCGTTTGCGAATAATCTATTACTAGTCTCTTTTTATGATAGCCTCCACCTGCAATCAACACTTGTGCCCGCCAAGGTGAAATACTAGGCTCAATAATTCCCTGACTAAGAAGCTTAGAGATCTCATTGGTTATAAATATTTTGTCTTCTTGACTGTGGCTTCTTGAACGAACTGCAATGGGCTTTATGTTCGGTGTTAGATTGGTGAACAGTGATACAGGTGGTAATAACGCCTCCATGACATTACAAATTTCTAATGGTTCATCCGTTCCGCCAAAATTTAGTTGTAACGAAGAGTGTTTTCTTAATATATCGTGACCAATAATGACATCGGAACAAAGATTGTTCACAATTAATAATTGTTGACATTTGTAAATATGTTTTCCGAGTGCAATATTTGCTTGACAGACTCCTTGGACAAAGGATATATGATTAAGAGATGCTAATGTGACAGCTTGGTTACATGGATTAGTTTTTATCTTCAGTATTTGTGCTAAATTCCTGTCAATAAAACTAACAGAGCTACCAGTATCGATTAAGGCTTCAGCTTTGTAACCATTAATAGTAATATGTACTGTAGCCTTTCTTAAACTGTTTTGAGATGCTGCAGATATGGCAGATAATGTGTCGTTACAACCCTCTTGTTGGACATCATCTTCTATTATCGCGTTTGCTCTTTGTGCTGGTCCCGATCTGCACACGTTTGCAAAGTGCCCCTTTTTAGAACATAGCTGGCAAATTTTATTTACTGCTGGGCAACTGGTACGTTGGTGTACGTTACCTCCGCAAAAGAAACATCGACGTTTTGAAATGGGACGAAAATTTGTGGAAGTAACTAGTGCGTTTTTCCCAGAATTAGAGGCAGCATTAAGATTCAACGGCATGGAAGTAGAATTCTCACCAGTAAAAGCTTGATTGTTATTCTCAGCATTCTCAAGAGAAATAGCTACATCAACAGCTTCGTCTAAACTCAGATTAAATTTTTCAAGTAATCTCTCTCTGATTTTTTGTGAGCTTATTCCCGCAATAAATGCACCGCGTGTCGCTTCGCTTTTGTGTTCTTCAGCAGTAACATTTTTGAATTCACATTCAAGCGCAAGTATTTTTAGAGCTTGGACATAGTCTTTTATTGATTCATCTGTTCTTTGTTTGCGGTTTGAGAGTAGATGTCTAGCTAATATTACATTTCTAGGCTTTATGTAAATACCTTGTAATACTGTAATTGCATCGTTGTAAGTTTCACATGCTTGTATATAGCAGAATATTGATGGTGAGAGGTGATTTATCAATAGTTTTAATTTCTTTTCACCCGGAATGTCAGCGCATTCTTCGGCTAGAAAATTTTCAAATGTGGAACGCCAATGCTTCCACTTCAAGTCAGAAGCCGAACTCCTCGGTTCTTCGTCGAAGCGCTCTGGCCGAAGATACCGCGATAATGGATTTTCAGTTTTCTTTCCAATAGACATTGTGGAAACAATTTTAGTGGAATAAATTGATACATAAATGACAGAAATAATACCACAGAGAAATATGGCTTTATTCCACTAAAAACATTACATGACGTATAAAGTATAATACAATAATAGACTATGATAATAGAGTATGAGCCGAAGTGGCCAGTAATATATATCATATGTATTATAATATGTATGATGCAAAACACTTTTTTTTTTGGTTTTAGGAATAAATATTCTAGTTTTTGGAGATAGCTAAACAGTGTCGGTATTTGCCGATAGCTAAATTATTATGTCAAAGAAGTTTATACAAATAAAGTGGCTTGGATTTCTACCTAAAAGCCGTTTGTGTTGGAATCCTTAGTATGGAATCCTTATTAAAATAGATTTTGTATTTTAAAAAATTGAACAAAATAATTTGAACAATCTATAATCACTGGGTTCATTTAAAAATAAGCTACACGTATAACATTCAAACAATCCCCAAGGTCATGTCATGCAAAGTTCAATAAAAACAATTTCTTTTGAGCGTTTAATACACAGACATTTCACAATAAATAAACACATTGGAATGGTACAAGATCACCTTTACACTTATAACCGGAATGAATGAGACATAAATAAATCAATGGCTATGTGGCTTGGCGCACTGCCGAGTGCATACTACTGGCCGTTTTCCACAGGCGTGGTGTCCGCGTTGTCGCCGCCTTCCTGCTTCGGCCCTTCCGACTGGGTCTTCACTGGACCAGTCTGGATGATGGGGACTATGCGCTCTGCCAACTGGGGGCGCTCCAGGGGCGCTGTCACCGTCAAAACCCCATCTGACGACAGCTTCGACTGCACTACATCCACATTACATCCTTCAGGCAAGGCATACCTCCTCGTAAACTGGCGGGAGACCCACCCGTGCTCGTCGCGCTTCTCCTCATGCCGGGCTTCGACCAGGATGAACCCGTTGGACACTTTCACCGAGATCTCGTCGGGGGCGAAGTGCTGCACGTCTAGGTTGACCTGGAACTTGTCCTTATCGGCTTTGATGGTGGAGCCGGTGTCTCGGAGGAGATGGGACAGCTGCCTCCACGGGCGGTAGTAATCGCGCGAGGGCTGCGGGGGCACGATTGTGAGGACATCCTCGGGGGTCAGCGAGAGCGCGAAGTGCTGGTCGTGGAGGCGACGCGGGCGTTCGAGTTCCAACAAGAACGGCAGGAGAGACATTTTTCACGTCCGCAACGCAAATGGCGTGAGTTTTCAGTGCTGTTTGTGCGCATGACGCGCCGCGCAGGGAGATGCCGCGGATGGCCAGTACTTACCAACAGTTTCGGAACTTGCGATTTAATACTTTTTACAGATAAACTTGATGGTTTAGTTAGCATTTATAAAAAAATAATTGACTTCGTTGTTGCGGTCTACAGACTAGAGATAAATGTTTGCGTTTTAACATTGTATCCAAAAATGTACGATGGTAGCATTTATAAACGCGAACGTACATATTATGAAATTCATGTTTCGATTCGCATCCTAATTCGTAAAGTTTTGAAAAAAACTTTTTCGAAAAAGAATAACGTGAATGTTACAAGCACTGTAAAGTTTAAAATAGGGGCATGTAAAATATTTCAATTTGTAATATTAATCGGCCATATTAGTTGTCTTCCATAATGTCAGTGGCTTTGTAAACGAAAATGTGTTAATTATCGGAATTAAAATGTTCAATAAGAGATCTTTCTAAGACATTATTTATCAAGTTTTAGGGTAGGTAGGTATTTTATCTGATTTTATTTTTCAAGATTTAGCGTTAGTATATCTAAAGTTGAAAATGTTGCGAATCCCTGCCTGGTCACAAAGAAACGTGAGAGAGTATAACCACACCACAAGCTGAAACATTATATGTGATATGGAATTCTTAAAATCTATTTATGGAACAAGTCGGACAAACTATCGAACTACTCAATCATTAATTATTGATGTCTATGGAATACTACAATAAAGGTCAGTAGGATACTCCTATAGTTTGGCAACCTAGTAATCATGTGGGCAGATGGCTTTTTAGGCTAATGGTTGGAGATTCGACATTGATGCAGATAAATATTTTATAGCAGCCATCAGATCTGAATATTTGGGATATAGTTTTTTTGCAAACGCAACCACGTTATTATATAAATTATTTACTGTAGTTTCTGATGCAGGCCGCTTCCAACAGGTCAATGTGGAGAACCTTGGGCGAGGCCTATGTTCAGCAGTGGACTTTCTGTCACTGAAGAGAGAGAGAGAGAGTGTGGACGAAAAAAATCGTAGGTAATAAATGTTTTACTAGACTTAGGAATAGACAATACTTTCATATCCATTTTTTTATTATTTACGTTATAATAGTAGTGTATTTCAATTAATTCTTTCATAAACATACTCTATTAAACGTTTCAAAGTTCACGCATTTCGTAAGATCATAATAAAGAAAACTGCATTCAATAAACAGGGTTGTGTCAGTAATTTTGTCCAGAAGTATCTGGGGAGGCGGGTGCATGACCTAGATCGGTATTGATTATTCCTAGGTCTCGCCCGATGCTAGCTGCACTGCTCTGCGCGTAGACACTGACCGTTCATACAGGCTAATGTTCAAAATACATGGACGTCAGGTCAGAGGTTTATACGCCAAAAAAAAATTTTATTAAGTGTTATTGCTAATGGATATTTTTTGCTAGAATGATTTCTACAGGGCAGATTATTTCCTTATTTACTTTGAATTATGATATTGATGTTTTATCATTGATGTAACACAATTTTGACCGATTGGAAAGGTATTTGATTTGTATTTATCGTGTATAGTGATTCAATATTCTTATAATTGTATGACCCTGTATACCCATACGTTAAGAAAACTACGGTATGTAGGCAGTTTAAATGAATCAATTAACTTTGGTTTACCCATAGTTTCTTTTGTTTTTACTGGGAAATGTAGACATTATTGTACACGGTTGCCCGTGCCCTGCAGTGGGTCGTATATGGGCTGATACAATACAAAAAAAAAAATTGTACACGTATACTTATTACTAAATTTTAGGATAGGCCATCCAAATGTAAACCAATGTTTATAATTGTTTCAATGAGTTTACGGCTTTGAATTACTAAGTGATAATACAGTTGAAATCAGGAAAAAAATAAATAAATACATTAATAAGACACAAATTACATTGAAGACTCACATTTATTGATACATGACATCGTCGGTATAAACACATTTATCCTAGTTACATAACACTTAATGCTTTTATCACCGTGCAGATAATCTTATTATATACTGAATAGATTTATGTGCCTACAAATATTTTTTAACTAGCCAGAAGTAAAACATCAATCACATTGCACAATGGGTCAGGCAATAGGTAAATCTTTGCATTATAGTTGAGGAATGCGATTTCTCTCTCTCTCCTCAGCCACAGGAAGTCGACTGCTGAACATAGGCCTCCCCCAATCTCCACATCGACCTGTTGGAAGCGGCCTGCATCCAGCGTCTTCATTCTTCGACTTGGAATGCGATTTAATTTATTGTGAATTATTTGTTACCTAGTTATCAAAGAGCGATGGTCTAGTTGTTTGAGAGCAGGACTGCAAACATGGAGTCGCCGGGTCAAAACACATAACGAAAGCTTTTCAAATTTGCTAGTGGATACTAGATAATATAGGTAGCCGTCACTGAGAAGGGAGTAATGCGAAGCAACCATCCTATAAACAACCTAAGATCTATACTTATATCTACCAACCGCACCATGTAGCTTGGAATACCTATAAACCTCCAGAAAATACAGCTATGCTTGACAATCAACTTTTTCATGAGTCAAAAACTGCCTTAATTTCCAATTATCTCTTGCCATTGTTCTTAACTAAAACACACAATGGGGATGAATTACTAAACAATAAACAAAGGAACTCAAGCGCTGCAGTAGGGCCCAGAACGATCGTCCTATTGTGTCCCGATGCATTCATCTGGCGTTTTTGCTACAGATGTGTAAAATAAACAGGGTATATGAAGACTGCTACCAAAACGAAACCAGGTGGTAGTTTTATTGACTAGACACAATGCAACTAAATTTTTTGCAAAAAGTGACGATTTTTTGTATTTTTTTTCCTAAAAGTTACTAAACTACCACCTGCTTTCGTTTTGAGGGCAGTCTTGATATACCCTGTATAATCTAGAATTTTGTATGCTACAATACATTTATGCGGTATGTAAGTCCGCCAACCCGCACTAGGCCAGCGTGGTGGACTATATGGCCTAACCACTCTCAGTCGTACTTTCGATTGTAGAGTAGGCCCATGCCCTGCATTGGGACGTATATGGGCTGATACAATACAATACAATACAATTAAAAAAGCTAGATATACATATATTATGGTAAATAATTTGGCACGAAATTCTTAGGAATGTAATGTATTTTATCAACACAATAATATGTTAATACCTTAAGTTTAGGAATGTTAATAACCGATGACTCCGTTCTCATTGTTAATCTAGAAATAATTCGATATTTTTGTTGGAATTATTTTATAATTTACATTTACACATACTGCAGATTTATTACTTCTCTAAATAAACACCACATTCTAATGCATGGATTTTGTTATTTATTTTAATAACTTGTGGGACACGAGAAAATTATTTTTTAAATAATTATAATTTTGGGCATGTATATATTTTTATCATAGTTACATAGAATATAAGAATTGCAATAAGGTACAAAAACCGTTCACCCAATTAATCGTCCGATAAAAACAGTAGGTCAATTATGATTTAAATTGGATTAAGATATAAACAAATAACATAAACATAAAGATATAAATCCCTATGCCCAACATTAGATCAATAGAATTGGCAGATAGAGGCGGATTATCCCTAAGGCAAACTAGGCACGTGCCTAGGGGCGCGAGGTTGCGAAGGGGCGCCCACGATTTCGGATATTTTCGTTTCATGCAAAACCATCGAATGTTATAATTATGATACTTATAAGAAACATCATCTGTGTCTGACCATTTGCGTTATAACATGGTGTATTTCACTCATTTACAACATAGTACTATCACCAAATAGGCAATAAGACAATTCCTCGTTCTTTCAAAGTTAGTATTTTTATAAGTATGGCTGTTAGAGGGGCGCTTTGATGTGCTTGCCTAGGGCGCTCTCAACATTTAATCCGCCTTTGGTGGCAGACGATGATTACCCAAAAGAACTTGTGATTCGAACAAAATACCATGCACAAGTTATGAATTTACAATACAATGAAATTGAATGAACACCTAACGAACAAGGTACTTTTTATTAAATCGTCCCACAAAACCTCAACTCATGCGCACACAATATTTCAACTTTTCAAAATGCAGATCTATAGTAAGTACCACCGCTTTAACACTTTAATTATCATTTGTTATTGTCATTATACTTCAATAGGCAACAAGCAAGCCTCATTCTAGCTTTCCATTACTAAAATACCTTGTAGATTAATCACATATAGTGTAAGAAAGATGTTTGCGACCTAAGCCATCGGTATCACATATTATAATAACAAGATAGCAAATGGCATAAAATATACTAACAGAAATCACAATATATTTGTCTTTAAATAAGCGTAACGTTTTATCCGACAACCATTATTACCTTACAATATAGCCTAAATGTATAAATGCACATTAATCACGTGTACTTTTTACTATATAATATATTTATGGTAGGGATACTAAGGACGTATGTCCCGAACACTTAGTTAATGCTAGTAACAAAATTAAGTAGGTAACTATGAATGACGAGTGCGCGATAACACATACCAACGGCACCATTTTAAAAGCTCACAATAATATTAATAATAAATTGACATTTGGTACATATTTAATTAGAACCCCATGTTCTTAACCACCTCAGGTAACATTGTACCGAGTTTGAAAAAAAAACTGGTACTTTTAAAAACAAAATCGCGATTTTAGTTTTTAAGGCTTTTGATACCCGAAAAGGTATGAGTCTTTTTACCACTCATGTAAGTGGTAAAAATACTCGTATCTATACGGGGTGGCCAAAAATCGTGAAAACTAAAATCACGATTTTTGACAAAAAAGCATCTGCGAGTTTTTTCAAATTTTGTACAATGTCACCTGGGGTGATGAGAAACATGTGGGTACTTAAATACTCGCCAATATGAACAATATCGCCCTATATGAACTTTTAGTTCCTAATCAGAGCATCAAATTTCGAATAATTTTGTTCATTTTCATCATCGTTCAAACCCTCCTTTACACTCTGTGCATAGTGCCTTTCAATTAAATTATGTCGATATGATATTAACTCTACGTCTAGCATTATATGTCGCTCGCGCATTGTAAAAAAATCGGAATACAATAAACTAGGTTAGCTTTACCATAATAAGTAATTGATTAACCGTCAGTAGAATCATCAGAGAGATCATCTTGGTCGGTATCAGTTGATCTGTCATCACAGCCGGTCGCTCGCTCAGATATATCGTCAACTCTCTTATCAACAGCCCTTAAATTGTTCTCCTCAGCTTGGGTCAGTCTGCTCGCGTTCTTCCAAACCTCATCAGGCAGTGAAGCCACTTTCTTCTTCGCAACATTTCTGATACTATCCGTCAGCAAACTGGCCTCCTCGCCTATGTAATTTGTGATCGAGGATAGAACAAATTTAACAGGATTCAGGTCGGGGTGATGTCCTGGCAACCTCAACGCCGTGTGGCCATGTTCCCGCAGCAAAGCCTCCGTTCTGTATTCAGGATATTTCTCCTGGTTTGTCAGGACTAACTGGTATAGTTGCGATTTGTACATATCAATGGAATAAGGAATGCTTCTTGATGTCAGGTAGTCCATGAGCTCACTTCTTGGAGAATTTGAGTGGGGCATCGGGTTCGCCATTCTACTGTGGAAAGGCGTCGCGCCGTCTATCACAACAATGCTGTTGGGTTTCAAGGCGGGAATGAGATAGTATTTGAACCATTTTTCGTAATGTTCAAAATTGTCCCGTTTACAACCATTTTTATCCTCGGCAAATATGTAAATGGTGCTTTTCAGCACTCGTTCTGTATCACCTGCTAGAAGGATGACTGTTACGTTCTTTGAAGGTAGCTTGATTGTAGCTGAAGACTCAATTGGAGTGACTTGTGGGGCCTTTTGTCTTCTCTCGACCAACATTTCTCCCGTAAAAACAATGTGTCGTCCTTGAGATCGATACGCATTTATTTTCGTTAGATACTGGACTCTAGGATACCGAAGTTCGTGTTTCTCGATCAACACAATATTATTCGCTTCTTTCTCAATCCATGTAAACCCTAGCTTTGCCACTCGACGTCTTAGGCTGTATAGAGACCCTCGGTAATCCAAATCGGCCTTCACAATTCGGTATAATTCATTCATAGTGATAAACTGCACGTCCTTAGTGTATGAACTGTGTATTATTCTTCGAATTGCTTGAGCGTCGTATTCGTCGCAGGCAATAAGTTTCCTCTTTTTTCGTCGGCAAGGTTTAATTTCGCTTGTCTCTGTGATTTCGTTTCCAGCCAGCAATTTCTTGACGCCCGTCGCCGCTACGCCCGTGGCTTGCTTCACGAGCTGCGCGGCAGTGACCGTGGATTTAGGGTCTTTTTCTATTTGAGACTGGAAATATCTGTATATTTTCCATAATACTATTTTGGTTTGATGTTTGAGTGGTCTTTCCCGTCCTCCTATTTTAGAAGGCGGCATGTTTGTATAAAAACACAATTTCGCAATAGTAAGCACAAGTGATGTTGATACACAAAGGCGAACGACTGATCTGTTGCCGCCCCTCTATTTGGCTCGCCGAAAAAGATAGAGATATTGAGAACATACCATGTATGAAAGAGAAAGCACATAGACGCTCATTATTCCTGGTCATCCTATCTGTTGAATTTATTTTTGTTATTGTTCTGTATATTTAAGTGATAAAAGCCGAGACTTGCATATAATATTACGTCTATCACTTGCTATATACTAGAAAAACAGTGTATCTAAACTGTAAATAATTTGGCACTTGATCAATAAAATGCTACGGCCATATTTATCTACTAGTGCCACCTGTTGAGTAATAGCATAACAATTTATTAAAAGAATGTTCTAGAAAGCTTAGTAAAAAGTACAGCCATTAGCCGATAGATGGCATTGTAATTCAGAGGTTAACAACCATTACACATTATAATGACAAAGTGTAATAGAATGAAAACCTGAGAATATCTATTAAACAAAACAATATTTAACTACAAAGAAATATCTAGTTTGAATCATACTATTGTGAACTAAAATTCCTTTGATTTCTAACAAAAAAGAAGGATAAAGACAAAAATATTAAAATAAGAATATACGGAAACGAATAAGTATAGCACATTTCAATATAGCTCTAAATGCCCTTTACTCGAAATTCATACACTTGTCACTGCTTACTTTAGATTGCTTGATTTCATAAATAAATCCAGCAATGGTTTGATATTATAAAACGTTAAGGATATTTTGATTAAAGTACTCCTTTCTGCTAGTTTTTTTTTCAAAATGTGCATATAAATAAAATATGTTGCCGGTAAAAACAGTTTAATTTTGAATTATAAGCATGCAACTTCAAACTTAAAACGCTATGCGAATGCTGTGTGTGAAAAAATGTTTGCAACACATGCCTTGTAAATGAAGTTAGGACTTTCTAAGAGTTTCTAGAACTTTCCTCCCGTTACTAGATGTCGCTGTTCGCGTATATAAAAGCTATCGAGAACATTGCTTTTCATTGATCGCATTGCCGTTTCCGCGAAAAGGTGCTACTTAACAGTGCGTCAATTAATAATTCCGTGAGTTAATACTTTACGCTACAGCCAAAAAATGTCGTTCTATCCGTTGTTTATTGAGTATGAGCGCCCACGTCAGCGTCGTTTGCCTGATCAGCACTTCGGATTGGGCCTCACTCCGCAAGATTTGCTGACTATTCTGGCCGTCCCACAAACAAATCAGGATTACTACAGACCCTGGAGAAACCTGCAATCCACGGCGAGGGACGCCGGCTCAACAATTAAAGAAGAAAAGGACAAATTCCAAGTAAACTTAGACGTGCAACACTTCGCGCCTGAAGAAATTTCTGTGAAAACGGCTGACGGCTTCTTGATCGTGGAAGCTAAACACGACGAGAGACGAGATGAGCACGGCTTCATCTCCAGGAGTTTTACCAGAAAGTATCCGCTCCCTGAAGGTATTGAGGCTGATCTAGTCACCTCTAAGCTATCCTCTGACGGTGTTCTATCCATTACTGCCCCTCTGAAGGCGCCTCCGAAGAGTTCCAACGAAAGAGTGGTTCCTATCGTGCAGACTGGGCCGGTGAAAAGGCAAGCTGAAGGAGAAACTAACGAAGAAAAGAGATAGGTGTTCAGAACTTTCCAGAATTTTTAGGCTAAGCATTTCCAGTATTGTTTGCGTGCATTTGTATGATTGTGTTAATATAACTTCCTAGTCACTTATTTTGTTGTTTTATTACATTTTTCTTGTTTTCATAATGTTCTACAAATGGTTTGCAAAACTAACTTTCTGAAATACATTATAACCTAAGATGTTTTAATAAGAATTATAATATGTTTAAAGAAATATCAAACATATAATACTTTTGTAATATACAAATAACATCAACTAAACTAGTTTTCCCTAAACCCACTCTAATTAGACCACACTACACATTATACCTATGAATAATTTATTTACGTACACTAGATATTCAAAAGTGTCTGTACAAGTGCCAACAGCCAAGTGATATCAATCAATCGTTTATCGATTCGTGGTGAACTAGATGATTCATTAATTAATTATATCTTACCAGATTTTACCTTCCACTCGGGTTGCAAATTGCCAGTTTTTGGTGCCAAGTCAACTTGAAGTTTGCCACATACGAGTAGTACTTCGATATAAGTCAAATATAAGTACAAAACATCGCTTTGCAGTTGCCTGGTGTAAGGGTGAAAGAACATTAGCTCCCTTGATGAGTTCCTCCGAGTGTTCGTGTCGTTGCCGTGGTGCTCGCTACATAAAGTATAGATTTATAAAAATTAAAACCAGTAATGCACTTGGCAATTCCTTAAGAGGCTCCTATAATTAGAAGTAGGTAGGAAACTTGACTAGAACTATAGGCTGATATCAAAACTGAGTCAACATTTAAAGATTGTCGCGTCGCGCCACCATATAATCTCGTTTGGAAATGTGTTTGAACAGTTCCGGGAAAATCGGAGAGCAAGGAACTGTATTCATTTACCAAATGAGATGAAGGCACTAAATTATTGGCTTAATATAGGCAGAATTTAGTGTATATTAATTATCATACTATAGGATAGCGTTTATGTGAGAATAAAATCACGTAAAAAATAAATGTAAAGTAAATTCAAAAATAGTGTATTAACGCCATCTATACATTTTATATCGTACTAACATGAAAAAAGTTTTCAAACATAACAACGTTTTAAGCAGTTCTAATAAAAATACACAGATGGCGCTAAATACAACTAGAGTAATGCAAGTACAACATCCGAGTACGAACGCCGCCCGTGTAAACCAAAAGCAGCAAACAGGAGAACGAACTGTTTTATTTTAACTGCAATGACAAATAAATAAAACATAATAGTCGATTTCATAAACTACATAGTATGGGGCTCAACGACTGGTCACTGGGAACAATAGGAACATTATAATTATTACGTGGCGACTGCCTCGGTGGCGTAGTGGTACTACGGTATGATTGCAAAAGCTGAGGTCTCGGGTTCGAATCCCGGGTCGGGCAAAGTGATATTGGATTTTTCTATTCATTATTAGCCCGGAGTCAGGAATTTGTGCCCGATATGGCGATAGGCTCGCCCCCTATCACATCGTGGGACGGAGTATACAAGGCGAAACGTGGGTGTTCTAGTAGCACCTCTGCCTACCCCTTCTGGGAAAAAGGCGTGTGGTTATGTATGTATGTATAATTATTACGTAATATACGAGTAGGTACCGGTAGTATGCAGAAAATTACGTATTTTATGAAGATATCATTCTAAAATTACTGCAAAATTTGTGAAGGATAATATTATAATATGTATATATGTTCTCTTACATTCTACCACATCGATAAGCATAACAATGGGCTATTAGACTATGTTATGTAGATTTTTTTATTATGGTGCATACTAACGCAAATACAAATAAATACATTTCTGTCATAACAGTATAAAATTCGTGGAATAAAGTTAAATCTTCTAAGACGAGGGAAATATTATAATAGTATTAAATAAAGGAGTGGAAGCGAAGTTGGGACATATTACCGTCTCTTTCACTCGCGCGCACTGTAATGCATAATAAGACAAGTGACGTCACTCGTTTTATTTTGCTTTTCTTTTTTTTGACTCCCACTGCAAGATTTAAAACGGTTTTTTATTTTGTTTAATTCTGGACAGATTATCAAAATTCTTTTTTGTTACATTTTTGATACGGATAACTTTTGATAATTAAAATAAGAAAATTGAGTCAAATTCCCTATACTCATAATACAGGGCTATTATGCTTATGGAAATAGTAACAAGCTCATTCTTAATCACGTGTCTTAAAAATCTTTATTAACCGAATTCATATATTATCTATGACCCATTTCAAGGATCATTGAACCCATTTTGTCTGCCAATGAATATTTTTATATTGTGAATTTGGGCATATATTTTGAGATCATCAAATATTTCAAACATTATTTTGCATACGTAAAATAAATAGCAACATGGCCTGTTAGTAACT
Source organism: Theretra japonica (assembly GCA_033459515.1). Lineage (NCBI taxonomy): Eukaryota > Metazoa > Arthropoda > Insecta > Lepidoptera > Sphingidae > Theretra > Theretra japonica. The sequence continues at coordinate 15,352,173 of CM065931.1, forward strand.
GATCAAATGCGGTTGTCGAGACGGTGGTCGCGGGTTCGGGCAAACCTTCTGACTTTTTGACTACATGTGTTTGTTGATAGTTATTATATATTATTATTATATACTATTATTATATTATGTCATTACGCATTGTGAAGAAACCTGCGTACCATAGCGATTTGCAAGAATGTCTATGGTATGTAAAGTCCGCCAACCCGCACTAGGCCACCGTAGTGGACTATATGGCCTAAACCCTCTCAATCATACTCTCGATTGTAGAGGCTTGTGCCCTGCAGTGGGACGTATCTGGACTGATACAGTCTAACTGCGCCACGGAGACTGTCAATTATTGATGGTGTTAAATTAAGGAAAACTAAAAGATGAGCAAGTTAGTCTTATTATTCGCCCTTTGTAGGTAAAAACATATTTTTATCATAAAAAAGTCCTAGGTGATTACAATCCTGGGAATTCCATTGCGATAAAGACAGTGTTAACCCTTCACCTCTGATTAATGCTGGTCCGTTCTCGATCGAACAGTAGGCACTAGTATTCGCAATGGAAATTTTATAATTCTATCTATCTATCATAGGTTCTCAAACTTATGAATTGAATTCATGGCACCATTGGAATGCAAAATCGTACATTCGTAGATAAACTCACGCATATTTCCAGAAGGGGAAGGCAGAGGTGCTAGCGGGACACCCACGTTTCGCCTTGTGTATTTAATAGCTTAATATTACTGTTCAATAATAGTAATAGCAATAGCTTTAATATTACTGTTCACTCCTCCTCTGACCCTGACTCATTCCAATGTATAAACTCTGTCATAGAAAGAACTACCCAAATAAAATACCTAGGACTACTCATAGATAACAACCTTTCATTCAGACCCTACATTAAACTATTATCAGGAAGAATACGTAAATTAATTTTTGTATTCAAACATTTACGACGCGTTGCTGATCCTTCTACTCTCAAAATGGTTTACCAGGCGTTATGTCAATCCCTAATTACTTATTGCATTACTTCCTGGGGTGGAGCACCCAAAAACCACCTAATAATAATTGAACGTGCCCAAAGAGCCTTACTAAAAGTAATTACATTTAAACCGTTGTTATTTCCCACAAAAGATCTATATGCAATTTGTCAAGTGCTCACTGTCCGTCAACTCTTTATCTTAAATACTATTCTATTACAACATTCTGTAACACATCCATTTAATATCAGCATAACTAATCGCCGCAATTTTCTCATTGTAAAATCTACATCATTAAATACCTCCTTTAGTCACAGATTTTTTTGCTTCCTTGGTCCTTTTCTCTACAATAGATTACACCGAATTCTAAATATTAATACATACTTTGTTAAATATACTCTAAAGAAAACAGTCAGTGCATGGCTTCTTCATCAATGTTATGAAGACACAGAATATCTTCTGCATCCTCTAGCCTAATACACACACGCACACACACACACACACACACACACACACACACACACACACACACACACACACACACTCTCACACACACACACACATACACACACACACACAACATATGCGCACATATTATGTATGCACGCACACAGAAATACACCCATTGAGACGCACACAAAAAAACATGCGTGCATGCCTTTTATGTGCGTTACGAATCAAAAAGACCTGTCTTTACACCCACTAGAACTAGGCCCTGCAACATATAGATGGTAGCTGGTGCTTATGATACAGGGCTATCCTAGTGTAAGTACCAGCAGTATCTCAATACAATCTCAATACCTAGCCTAAGCTTTTATTATTATAAATTGTATTTCTGTTTCTTTTTTTAAATTTAGGTTAAGAAAGTAAACTAATAAAAGTTTTATTATTATTATTATTATTATTATTCCGTCCCACGATGTGATAGGGGGCGAGTCTATCGCCATATCGGACACAAATTCGTATCCTCCCAATATTTAATATTGGGCTTACCTGCTATAAATCCTTAATTGTGGTGGCGAAAGGCCAAATTGTTATGTGTTATTTAAACACATTTTGCGAGTCCTCTGGAACCGCCTTCTTACGCTTAAAATACATCCAAATATTGGAGAAAATTGAGTAAATGTACCCTGGCATCATGGGGGATAACACAAAGCAGAAAAAACTTTATGGAGATAAAACGTTTTAAATCGGTATAGTAAAGTGGCTACAAAGTATTTTATAGCCATTCTAATAGAAGTTCCTAATAGAAGTCAATAGAAATGTCCCGACAAGCTCGACGCCGGACATGCACAGATAACCCGAGATGCAACAAACTTGGATGGGTCACTAATATTTTTTTTTATAATAAAGGAGGCAAACGAGCATACGGTTCACCTGATGGTAAGTGACCACCGCCGTCCATAAACATCGCCAAAACCAGAGGGCATAGAGATGCCTTGCCAGTCTTTAAAGTGGTAATACGCTTATTTTATGATCGCCATGTCGTAATATGACGGGTTTTCAACCATTCTGTTCTGTGGTCGCTGTTAGTGCTACACTTTTTGCCAAACCTAATACTGGGGTCATGTATACCAGCTCAAACAATAGGCCCCATTTAACATATAATAAGAATTTGATCCGTGATGCTTTACCGCTGGGTTCTCTGTAAGAGTCTTTAGACGAGGCTATTTTCTTCTTTAGTTAATTTTTTTGGCACCCGCTTTGCTTCGGAGGGAAGTGGACAAAAATATTTCGAATTGCTGCTATTAATGTAACTTTATAATTGATTTCGTTGCGGGTTAAAGACAAGTGAGATACTCCTAAAATGCCTGCCACTGTTGATCCTGGTTTATAGGAGATACAGTGGCGGGTGTGAGGGCGGGACATTCTCCTCCCACCAGCATACCTAATACCACTAGGGGCACTAAAACAATGGTGAAACTATATTGTGTTTTAATAATTTCACAGTTGAGTAAATTGTGTCGCGTCAGTTTAACAAAAACACTGTTTTTATCACGCAGATGTTCCCGTTCAAATAATGAACAAAGAATTGTAATATCTCTTTGCAAACCACGAAAGTGACTCACTTGTGTTATTAAATATGTTTATTTTTCCTCATTGCATAGTATTATATAGTTTATTTTTAATTACAAAGTTAGATAGTCAGTGAATTTATATTAATAATGACAACTCTTTGTTTTAACGTCATAGAATCCAAAACAATGATTTTTGAATTGTTGCTTGTGCGGTTTTGCGCGATTATCCTAGAAATCGCTTCACGGATTTCGATGAAACTTGGTATGGAGGTAGCTGACACAGTGGATTAACACTATTTTTTATCCCGAATAAGTGTTTCCGTGGGATGAGGCAGGAATTCAGATACATTTAATTTTTTTATACTCAAAGGGATGGGATGGGACTGGATTACATCACTTGAATAAAAATGTGACGAGACAAAGCGGATTGTAACTGGACGGGGCGGGAAAAGCAGTACAAGGAACGGCATTGAGTTTGAATATAAATAAAACGGTACGCGAAATGATATGTTGCTGATATGGACTGGACTCGAAAAGTATCTGTACTCGAGCGGAGCCGAGCCGGCCCTTAGTATCAAATATAACTTTTTAAAACGATACCGCCATCGTCTCTATTTACCCCAGCGTTTCTATTTACGCCGTAAATGGTATGTGAGTGTAGCATAATTATGGACAGACGATAATAGAAGATTGACTTCTTTCTAGACAGTTCACGATAAGGTCCAGTTAAAACGATAAACAATATGAACATTAATGAGTCACTTGTGAAGTAAGCGTTTGCACGCAGCTTGTTTGTGAATCATTATGTTTTCTTATAAATTAGGTATGCCTATCCTGATATGATGTAGTTTAATAACATTTTAATTCCAGGAATTTACTTGAAAAAATTGAAGTAAATCTCTGAAGATAATAATAGAATGCCTTTCCTGTTATATTATAGCCTAAAGCATATAATTGTCAGACTACCAAACCTTATGGATAACTATGCCCAATGCCCCTTTCCTCTTCCTATCCTTTATCTTACCCGCTCCCCTCCCGATCTGATGGGTCGCAACACATCCATGATCCAGCGTTGTGTTTATGGGCGGCAGTGATCCCTTACCATCAGATGACCTGCTTGCTCGTTCGCCGGACCTATGCAATTAAAAAAAAGACTAAACATGTTTCTGCTGCGTTTCGTGTGGTGGTCGATAATGCCGGTGATTCAAAAGCTGCTGGTAGAAATTCGAATATTCGTGTAATTATTTGTTAGAATGCGAAAACACATCGATATAACACTTGTTACGGATTTTATCGCGAATTTAGTTTAATTAGTTTATTCGTTTAACTGGCTAGTAATTACCATACACGATACACGTACATCCGGAGTATTTTATATTTATTATGTATTTCCAGTTTACTTGTTTTATATTTAAACTCGACGTGACTGCCGCCCTTTATACTACTGCCTTTCTCGTTCCATCCCGCTACGTCCCTGCTTGTCCCGACAACTTGTTCCATGACTCGAGGGCATGTAATCCTGTCCTCTTATAACCCATTTCATAATCATCATCAGCCTATGCTGTTGTCCACTGCTGGATATAGGAATCCTCCAAATTGGGCCATTTCACCGTATATTCGGCTTGTCGCATCCAGCATCTGCCAGCGACCTCTCACAAATCGTCACTCCACCTGCCTGGAGGGCGTCCTACACTACGCTTGCCAAGATGCGGTCTCCACTCAAGAACACGTTTACCCCACGTTCATCCCATTTCATCCGACTTACATTCTATCTCAAACCATCCCTTTGAGTTTGAAACAGTAGCAAATAAACGTATTTGAATTCCTTTCATATCTCACTGGAAAACTATATTTTCGGGATAAAAAGTAGTCTAGGCGTTAATCTAAGGCATCAGCTACATCGTTACTAAATTTGATTAAAATTAGTCCAGCCGTTTGAGCGGAAAGATTTCTTTATCATCCCAAGAGAACACTACATTTATTCGGAATAAAAAGTAGTCTATTCGTAATTCTAAGGTATCAGCTACCCCAATACCAAATTTCATCAAAATTGGTCCAGCATCTGAGCGTGAAGAAGTCACAAACACCCAAACTTTCAGCTTTATAATTTTAGTAGAAAATAGGATTTCATGTAGTATGTACCTATAATATACTTTATCTAAGCTGTACTGCAACATCAAGTATTGGAATCAGTAAGTTGCCAAATAAAAAAGTTCCAAAAAATTTATTATTTCATTATATCGATATCTACATTATTATCTGGTAGTCTTCTAACACAGGCATAGCTATGCCTAAAAGGAGGCTGCCACAATTAGTTAATAAAATGAATTTTTTATTAGAGAAATAAATAAATAAAAATATATTACTATAATAGCTAGAGTTAATTTCACTGCACATCTAAAGCGCAATTCAGTGGTGCGGTTATTGTTTATTTATAACATGTGTTGTTTTGTTCATTAAACAAGTATGAATTTCTAGGAAAAGATAAAATGGCGGGTGTGGGTATATACTCCCTCCTTACTCCTTTAGCCTTTTAAATCATATGTACTTAATAATGTTTTTAAAATTACAATAAATAAATAGTTACATGTTGGTAAACAGTACTTCTCACCCTATTTTTATATTTTTAACCGATTTCAAAAAAGGAGAATCTTTTTTTATAACCACAATTAATTTGATGACGATAAAAATTGATACTTGCTACCCGTATACACGTTCGATCGATGATAGAATATTGGCCTTTGAAATATACAATGGCATAGTCAATGGAATGATCCTACAAGCAATACATAAAGACAAACAACAGATGCTCTTCAAATTCTGCTCTATGACGCGTTAAAATATACAAAAGAACGCAAAACCATTCGCAAGCTCCGCCTGCTCGCCGCTCCAGGAATGATTACTCTGATAACCTTTGAACTGATCGCACGCGTATAAATACGTCGAGGAAGACACAGCGGCTGCAGTAATAAATCGAAACGCGCCACAAAATGTTCCTCGTGTTAGTGACACTCGTCGCGGCCGCCGCGGCTGCCCCGCAGTACCTACAGCAAAATATCTGGCACGGCTCGCCATCCTTCTTCCCTGAACACCACCGACAATCCGACTTCTTCGGAGATGATATCTTCGACACTGGCAGGTTCTGGGCGGAACTCAACACCGAGTTGAGAGAACTGGACGCCATGCTAGCCAACTTGAACAGAAGATTCCCCACCTCCATAACCAGGGAAGTCATCGAAGACAATCTGTACAAAATCACCATACCCCTAAACGGTTTCGAAGAGAAAGACATCATTGTGAAGGCCAAGCCTGGCCTGCTGATGGTCCAGGCCGTGAAGAAATATGAAGACGCGGTAGTGAAGAATTATATGGATGTGAGGTCGTTGCCTGACTGCGTCAATGTGACTGGCAATTGGAGATACGAGCAAGGAGTTCTGAAGATCGAGTTCCCGTTGAAATCTGATCAAGTGACAGATGAAGTTGGTGTTGCAGTGACAGAAGGACAGGAAGGGTTCCAGACCGAGATTCCGAGCCGTGAGGAGATGGAGCCCACAGAAGGGCCCAGTGATGTCCAAGACGCCGACGTGGGTGTGAACCAAGTGGAACAAACCGAAGACAGGCAAATCCTGACCAACGAGATTCCTAACAACACATTCGAAGCGACCACTTACGCAGTTGACGTTAAAGGAGATGTTGAGTTTGTACCGATTAAAAAATAAATAAGTTTTTCAAATGTGGTTTTATTTAATTCCATAGTGCTGAATAAATAGGAATTAAAATAAACCGCAATTTAAATCCAACTGATTATATTGACTGTATTATGGCCTTATTCAGACAGTTTAAAACCTATTTTAGTTATCTAATATATTGTCATCGATGCTCTAACTGAATTTAAAAGACGTTCGAAAGGGACAAAACTTTCGATAGCTAAAATGGCTTTTAATACTGTCTATGATAAGGCCGTTATTATTTTCTATATTTGCAGTAGTAACACAATTTTTATGGCATTATAGTTAAGTGTTGGTAAACTTAGATAAAGAAGTCTGTTAAAAACGTAGTAAACTAAAGTTTTAAATATGTTTTCATAGATTACGTATGAGTTATTAAACTTAATACTGGAACAAGAACATGTGTTTTTCTAGTATTCAACAGTTTCATTTATTTCAAACACACATGTCGATCTGAAGGCTGTTTCAATACCTAAGTAAACAACATAATTTTGTCATTGTTCGTAATTTGAGTTGACGTAATTGTGTGTTGGCTTATCTAGAATGTTCTGGAAATTCCCGTTTTATCACAACATTCTTGTAGGTTGCATCAAATAACACAATTTTTATATTTTTGTTAATTGCATGTGTCACGATTATTTTGAAGACGAGCTGGTCTTTATGAATAGTTATAAATAATTTGTATTGTAAATATTTTTTTGATTTAAGATAAAGATCGAGGTCTATGTCGCCATGGCAAGGAATTGAAGCATGCTTAAACCAAAACTATTATATATTTTCCAGCGAATACCTGTTTCAAAACCTACCAGAAATATCTAGAATAGACATGAATGAGTATGACCTAAACCTAAGCATGGAGTCCGTGTTCCCTCAGGGGCTAGTTTACTGCTAAATGTCCGTTGATTGTGTTATCAGTCCATACTTTGTAAATTGTAACGCAGCTGTTTACACCGCGAAATTCTTTGTTATTAATTCTCCGAAATGTTTATCTAACGAGACATTTAGATTATAGAGGACCCTGATTGTGATAAAAAAATAAATTCATCCAGAGTTAAAAAATAAAGGGAGTTGTGTAAACTACACAAAATCGTGGTAGAAATAGGAATCCTCTTTACGGATGCAAATTTTGTGTCAAATAATGACGAGGACATCAATAATAATATATACGAAATAAACTAGATTAGTTCATTATTTATTATGCTCCTTATTTAGCTTTGTATTCATCATTTTAGGCACCTATACGGTATACTATTCTCCCCAGCGTGGTGGAATGTGGAGGCCTGTTCCTGAAAGTCAATATCCGAAGGCTGGTTGCAAATATATAGGAATCATCCTAAAAATGTGCGAGCGCCGAGCGCAGAAATAGGGTGCAGTTTATAATGGTAGAAATGTCAATCAATGTTAAGAATCGCACACTTCATAGTTCAGTTTCACAAATTATTTTATTTTCATTTACACATATTTAGATTAGACCTCAAATAAACAGGGAAGATTTTAACCATCCCAAAGTAAGGACAAGGGTAGACAGAATACCAAACCGGACTCCAACGAAATAATAACAAATGTGTAATCGTCTTGGACACGTAGCGTCTGTTTGCGAGTAATGATTAAGAGGTCACAGAGACTCGAGATAGCGTTAATTATGCGCACAAGTACATAATGTTGTTTGCCATCGCTGAATAAGCACTACTATCTGTCTCATGCAGTTACATTCGTCAGGGAGATTTATATATAGCGTTGCACGGAGATTTATTTGCATAAATCCATAGTTGAAAGCATTGTGAGATAAATGGCGCAGCTACCCCAACTTTCACACTAACTTGATGTTAAAAGAATCTTAAATGAGTACAAAAATTAAATATATTTTAATTTTTGCTACATAAGCATGTTATTATATAAATAATATGGAAAACTGCCTCGGTGGCCTAGTTGTACTACGGTAATGTTACAAAGCTGAGGTCTTGGGTTCGAATCCCGGGTCGGGCAAAGAAGATATATTGGATTGGATATATCTGTATATATATTGGATTTTTTTGTTCATTATCAGCCCGGAGTCAAGAATTTGTGCCCGATATGGCGATGAGCTCGCCCCCTATCACATCATGGGACGGAACACATAAGGCGAAACGTGGGTGCCCTGGTTGCACCTCTGCCTACCCCTTCGGGAAAAAAGGCGTGATGTTTGTGTGTGTGTGTGTGTGTGTGTGTAAAATGGAAAAAGTAAATTGATATACTAAAATTACTAAACAGTAAATCATTTTTACTGCCTACTGCTCATTGATTGTTTATATGGTTACGCGACGAATATCAAGTAGGCGCTGAATAGATATAGACAAAAGTCCAACTCCCGTTCAGTACGTCAAGTGAGGGCGATTTTTTTGGCTATTTAGGTATTTAACAATTTTATTCTAAGTTAATGTTGTTTTACCACAACTTTTGTTCTTCTTTTACGGCCAAAGGTGAGCCCCAATACGGCAGGTTTTGTAAAGTGTGTCAGAGGCCAGAGCCCACTCAACTTTGGGAACCGATGACCTAGACGGGTAATAACTGATGCCCATTACGCCAGGCACAAATAGTCCCAGACGACTCGTCAATTTTTCAAACTGAATAACTCGCAAGAATTGCTTGACCTAGGATTGGAATTCAGCATTTCACGATTACACATCCTATACACGGTACCGCCAGACTATTAATATAAGATTTTTAAATTTTGTATCATTGTATGGGTGTTAAATAGCGACTAACAAGTCTGTCGTGTATTTACCTGTATTTATGAAGCCACCATAATAATCTTTGTGGATAGGTATTCTGAACTGATCTGAATCAAGTGAAGCTTTGCCCTGCCAGTATAAAAAAAATATTAATTTAATTATTCATGTATATTTTTACTTATTCTGGAGGCCACAGTGATGATTAGTATGTTAAAAGTGCCTGCTACTTATTTTAGAGCAAACATTGTGTTTATCGAGTAAAACTATTTTTTTTTATTGCGATGAATGCCGAGAAGAGCTTGCCATTCGCCTGATGATAGGCGATACGACGGCTCATGTACTGACACCGACCCCAAAATTTTTTTGGCGTATTTATGTATTTTAGATGTATTAAAAGATTAGTTTTATTTCCCTCTTTTTATTACAATTTCGAAGTCGGTTTAATTGTTTAATTTTTTTTTTAATATTTGTTACTTTTGATTGCTTTTTTAGTTTTTTTTTATAATTAAAATTGTTATTTATTTGTGTCTGTTTCTGTCTTTCTATTTCTCTCACCCCCCTTTTTCACTTCCTATTTAGTGAATTTTATATTAAGATTTTTTTATTGCCTAATTCCGGCAATCGAGCAAACAGGTCACGTGATGGTAAGTAACCACTGCCACCCATGAGCACCCACAAAGCTGGATCATGGATGTGTTGCCGGACCACTTGGGAGGGGAGCGGGAAGGAAAAAGGATGAGAAGAGGAAAGGGGTATTGGGCATCCGGCAGTCTCATTCACCGAATGAAATGCGACAGCTGAGCTGTCGCTTCACGTCGTATTCCTATGAGACAGTGGTATCGCCCCGGATGAGCCTGCCCATTCATGCTGAGTCATGACTGACAACAGCGTGACTCTACCACTTCCAAATCCACTTCCACTTGGATTCCTGTTTGAATTCGAGGACTGACTGACTGAGGACTGAGGACTGAAGATGATCATCAGATCTTCATGATTTATTCGTGGTGTCAACCTGTCAATACGTTCTTTCCGGTGAAAAAGAAACCACTAAAATCGGTTAAAAACTGACGAACATATTGAGTCTTAACGTGAATATTAATTTTCTCACCCCTCCATCTCACCTCCACCCCTTCTTCACTCCGCTACTTTAGCTTAATTTTTATACTTAATGTAATGCAAAAAGAACCATTGGAATCCTATTCAATTTTTAGGAGTTCTACTCTCCAGGTCCGAAGATATTCATCAGATCTTCACTATTTTTATGGGATCAAATGACAAGCACCAGCTTTCAACCAAAGAAAGAATAATGACGATTTTCATTATTCTTTTTTTCAGCCAGCCAGTTGAGAGTTATGAGGTAACAAATAAAAAAAAACATCCCGTCGCAGGGCACGGGCTTCCTCTATAGTCGAGAGTACGATTAAGAGGGGTTAAGCCATATACTTCACCACGCTAGGACAAATTGATGTTTCCGTTCACAAAAAAACACAATAACTCACGCCTTTTTCCCAGAAGGCGTAGGCAGAGGCGCCACCGTGACACCTCCATTTCGGCTTGTTTGTTCCGTCCTACGGTGTGATAGGGGGCGAGCTCATCGCCATATCGGGCACAAATTCATGACTCCGGGCTGATAATTAATTGAAAAATCCATTATCACTTTGCCCGACCCGGGATTCAAACCCGAGACATCAGCTTTGCAATCGTACCGTAGTACAACTACGCCACTGAGACAGCATAAAGAAATAAAACACAAAAAAAAACTATTTCAGTTAAAAGATCTGTGTCAAAGGCCTTCCAGCCCGGCATATTTATTAATATTGTGGTCAGTTCTTTAACTAGAATGACGAATCCAGCAGATCTTTTGCGTCATATCCAACATCACGCCTGCAAATAAACAGGAGCAACACTACTCGACAACGATTATTTAAAAACTGCTAGGGGCTGCACTGCGTTTGCCACTTCCAATGTTAATTTGCAAGTCTCTTGTAGCTCAGTAATCACTGGTTAAAATTAAAACTTTTATAATAAAATTGCAGTTAAACAAATTTAAACTTTTATTCTACAATATTAAATACATTAAAACCTTTCACAGAATTAAATTAGCACATCTGTAAATTGTACATTAATAGTTTTTGCGAAACCTATTATAAACATTTTAAGCAGCTAGCATGTATGAAAAAAATAATACAAATAAACATGAAACACCTACAATTAGTAGAGTAAGACTCATTTACATTTTATTATGTGCAATTTTCCATTTCACTATTGTACAAGATTTCTTCTATAAATAATTAATATATCGATCACTGAGATATTTTTTCTGTGATATCGGGATATCATCGCACGACACCTGTTATGATTAGCCGCCTTTTCTCACAACCATTATACCATTTTGAAGATTCCTGTAGTTATAATCGAGCCGGTGTGTACCTTCTAGACTTCCTGAAGCGTATGGGATAGTGATAACAATTTCATTGTTGTCCAACACCCAGCTGGCTCGGTTCAAGGCAAGAAAGTCGGGAATGATCCTTAGATCAGAGAATTTCACGTCTTCGTCGCAGCTGCACGCTTCGATGAACAGCAACCGCCTTCCATATTTCACTGAGATATCATCTTCGCAGAATCCGGGGGCGGGAATGACCATCTGGAAGTCATCTTCGCCGTGGATGTACTTGACGTCTGGTACATTATTTTCCCTGCAGTGGTCGGCTTGAAGTCTGTCCAGTTCTATCACTTTGTTGGCGAGGGCGTCGAAGTAATTCAATAATGGCTTCGGATCGTGCCAATGGCACGGGATGTGGCATCCCTCAGCGATCGCGAGCACGCATAAAAAAACCAAGAACTTGTACATGGTTGCTAACGAACTGACTCGCGGTGTCGAAAGAACCTGTTTAAATGTTATGTCGTCTGTTATCCGCTCGCTATTAATATTGATTATTATTGATGTCTTTTCCCAAAGTCTTATCGACCCCTTCCACAGCGAGTGCATAAAAATTAATTACTGTTTATTATCTAATGTCAATGGTCATCGACGTATCGCAAGCTGTGAAAATGAAAATATCAAAGCTAAAACACGACGTTGAAATATTGTGGGTATTGAATATATTGCATGCCATTAATAAATTAATATTATATGGGATACCGACTAGCGGAGATTGTAGCGAGAGGTCGCATTCTGTATCGCCATCCGGGCGGATACAAACATCTTACTACCAGCCTGAATGTCTCGGACAATCTCATTCTTCGAACGAAACGTAACAGCCATGACTTAAGTCACTTCGTGGTACGTGGTATCACCCCTGTCGACCCAGCCTATTTGTTCAGTGTTCCAATGTAGCTACAGTGGAACTCTGCAAATTTTGCCTTTTTAGGCATTATCGAAGCTGCACTTATAGATACAATGCAGGTAAAATTTCAAGAAGTTTCTTCGTATCAAGCGCGTTCTGATATTCTAAGCGATAATCCCCACCACTATCTAGCTATCAACTAAACTAACTAATTAACTTACAACTGCTAACTTACATATTATAACCTTATTATTCAAATATTTGTTGTAATTTGTCACATGGGATGAGAATTTTTTTTTCTGGGGCCATTTAATATTATTAAACCCCATTGTCAGGCGTATTTCGTCAAGTGGCCGTGTGTGCATTACGTAAGGTCTTGGATTCGAATCCTACAAAAATTCTTTCCAATTTGTCTTTACTGAAAGGCGATACAGTAGTAGGTAATTGGAAGAATATACCCTTAAATCCCTCAACTAACCTAATTTAGAAGCAATATTGATGTTACCAAATTTTTGACGTATGCATTAGAAATATTATTTTTTTAACAGAAATGGCAAATTAACATATCCAAAATGCATCCTTCAATCTGGAATACATTAAAACTAATCACAGAAATAAATTCGCACGTCTAAAGTGTTAAATCTTACGAGACTTGGCAAAGCTACTGGCCTTTAAATACATTTCTTGAAGGAAATTTCTAGCTAAGTTTGTCTGTTTAGCGTAGAATCGCCGACATGTGACCAATCACACCAATCTTCACCTTCGGTGCTCAAATCTGGTCTTTGATGGATCTTCAAAGGTCCAAGGTCGAGGTTTATCAAGATTATGGACTGCAGCATTCATGGTATATGGTATAACTCGCGTGGACAAAGTGCGAAATAACCTATTGAAGGACACCGAAATTAAGGACGGTGGACACAAATTGGCTGGAGTCAACTGGGATTGAGGAGGCTGTGATTCGGATGGACCCGAAAAGATTGGCAAAAATTTCGACGCAGTGGACACCCAAGGATGGCAAGATGGCAGACCGCGTGAAAATGGCACACGACCGCAACCATTTAATCAGCAATGAACAGAGATACGTGAAACGGGTTGAAGAAGACCTTTGCCTAGAGTATATTGGTAAAGCAAAAAAGCTAGTTACACATGTGCTATGTACAAATGCCAATATTTACTGGCCTTAGCAAATAGTACAAAACATTTACTTATTTACCGAACTGGGAAGTATTTAATCGAAACGGACAATTGTAAATCCACCACTACATTTTATTATGTACGATATTCCATTTGACTATTGTAAATGATTTATTGGTTAGGTATCTTTTGTTTTGGTCACAGCGATATCTTTTTTTCGTTCTGCCAGGGTCCGAACCGCGAATGAGAGTTGTCAATCACTTATTAACCACCTTTTCTCATAACCATAATACCACTTTGAAGATTCCTGTTATTATAATCAAGCAAGTGCGGCGAGTCCAGGCTTCCAGACGCGTATGGGATGGTGATGATAATTTCCTCGTTGTCGTATACCCATCTGCCACAGCTCAAGGCAAGGAAGTCAGGAATAATCCTCAGGTCTGAGAACCTCAGGTCTTCGTCGCAGCTGCACGCTTCTATGAACAGCAACCGCCTTCCATATTTCACGGTGATGTCGTTTTCACAGAATCCAGGAGCGGGAATGACCATCTGGAACTGATCTTCGCCGTGCATGTACTTGATGTCTGGTACATTATTTTCCCTGCAGTGGTCGGCTTGAAGTCTGTCCAGCTCTATCACTTTATTAGCGAGAGCGTCGAAGTAATTTACCAATGGCTTCGGATCGTGCCAATGGCACGGGATGTGGCATCCCTCAGCGATCGCAATCACACATAAAAAAGCTAAGAACTTGTACATGGTTGCTGACGAACTGACTCCCTATATCGCAGACACCCGTTTAAATGTTCTATCGACGGCTGTCCGCTTGGTTTTAATATCTATTATTATACGATTAATGTCGTTTCCCAAATTCTAATCGGGCCTTCCCATCTTGAGTTCAGAAAAACTAATTATTGCTTTAATTTATCATTGTTTATTATTGTCTAATGTCAATGGTCAACGACGTATCATACGCGACGTATCACATCGACTCCGATGATTCCTTTGGTTCGCCTCTTATGACGGGCAGGGGATACAGTGACGAAATTCTAACTTCCCCTAATCGAAGGGCGGAGGCGCTGGTTCAGTCGTTTATCACTCTGCGCGTCTTTCTTTGTAGTTGGTGGCGAGTGGGATCGCTTTCTACCCCGGTTCGCGCAGAATTTCTCATCGAGGTGTGTTACATTGGTAGTACAGCCCTTTACCTCCCATTTTATAGTATCAGTTCTTTTTCCCAGGAACTGGTTTTATTCTCCTACTTTTATGCAATTGATTAATAACTATACTCCTTCTTGTATTATGTACTGTTTGTTTTATGGTGTCAAGATCTATTTTTTTATAATAGATAAATTTTCGACACTTTCTCAATTAATTTCATAAGCCAAATAATCAAGTGTTTGTAAGCCGTGTAAATGTAAAATAAATTTGATTTGTTAACTATACTCCTTAAGACATACATTTGCACACATTTATAAAGTGTCGTCGACATGATGATTTTTTTGGAACCACTTAAAGACTATCCCATGGCAAGTCCCTACACCAAATATTATTAATTTTGTTATTGCATAGATTCGGCACACGAGCTAACAGGTCACCTGATGGTAAGTGATCACTGTCACCCATGAAAATCCACAACGCTGGATTATGGATGTGTTGCATCAGGCAATCTTACTCACCGAACGAAACGCGACAGCGAAGCTGTCGCTTCACGTCGATTTTCGGTGAGATAGTGGTACCAGCACGAGCAACTCTTTTCATCTGCGAGTTAGCCCGGTCAAGACGTCAATGGAGTATTAGGTCTTCGGAAGTCTTGCTCACCGACCGAAATACGTCACAAAGCTGTCACTTCACGCGAAATTCTGAGGGACATTGGTATCACCCAGGTCGGGGCAGCTCAATCCTGGAGTACTCCAAGGTGACTGCAGTGTGGGTTTACTTCCAGCCTGGCCTTATTTGGCAGTGTAAAAGGCTGCATTTAAGGATACAATGCAGGTAACATTTCAAAAAGTTTCTTCATATGAGGCGGGATCTAATGTTCTAAGCGGTAACGCCGCGCCACTAACTAGCTTTCAACTAACCAAATTTAACTAATTTACTTAGATCTGCAGACTTAACTTAGTTATAACTTGCAACTTAAGTTAGGTTAGGTTATCCGTGCCAACTTCACCGTAAGTTAATTTGGGCTTTAACTTTCCTTGGTATTAAATTCATTGTCTTAAACCGGATTTAAGTGCATTCGTTTTTGGGGTGATCAAATAATTTTTAACCCCATTATATACTCGTAATTGTTACTTAATATAATTGTATGAGCGTAAATTTTTATATTTTTACTAGCTTCTGACCGCAAATCCGTTTGCGTGGTTATTTTTATTAAAAAATCCTATCCCGTCCCCTCCCGTTATATCCCGCATAGACCCGTCTCATTCTCACTGAAGATATGAAAATTCTAAAAATCATTATTACGTTAATATAATCCCCCCACATTAGTTTTTGTCATTTATTTTCCATGTACAGACATCGATATATAGATAAATACTTTTTTCATATTTTTCATCGTCAGGTATCGAGTAATATAGGTATTTTGAATACGCCTATAACAAACTTGTGAGCACACAACGTTTTCAAAATGTCCTATTTCGCCTCATTATATACGAGTATATTTCAAATCCACGTTCATCAGCTTGGAAATCCGGTTCCTTCAAGCTTGGAAATAAGTGCTTTGAATATGGAAAAAATAATTTTACGTAGTTATCGATACAATTATAATATCTTGGGTATTATCAATGTGGAGTTCAAAATGTTATTTGGTTTATTAATATAAATTAATTACAGTTCTTTATCGCAGGATTTCCCGAGCCATTGTTGATTATAATTTGACCTATGCGAGTGTGTTTTCATTTGGAGTCACTGTTATTTTAGTGATGTAATACTGTTTTTTTTTATAGTGAGACTATTCATGGGTATATTGTATTTCCATGGGTATATTGTAGATTTTTTGAATAATTTTTAACAACTTTAATTTTGAACTACGTTATTTATTTTTTAAATCCATATATTTATTTTTATTATACAGGATGAAATCGAATTCAGTCGACAAACTTAAATGAATAACCCAACTTGTAATCAAGAATATTTAGGGCACATAATTAGATTAATTGAGTTATGTTTTTGATATTACAAAAAAACTTTATAATAATCAAAAGTATCAAATAAATTATTCCATGCGTGTTAGTTTTGTTAATGAATGAATGACGAATAGGAAGCCGCGCGGGGGGTGTGTGCTAACCGCGTCGCGCGCGCATCGTGAATAAGTAAAATTGAGAAACCAACTTCCCGTTCATACTTTTACCGGCTTAGGACGGTCAAACATGCGATAAATAAAACATAATCAAACACTTAGTTACTTGAGTATTAAGAGGTATCTATCGTATCTTTGGCGTATTTAAAAAGTTGGAATCACGATATTTACAATAATTGACATTTAAATTAAATAATAATCACCGTTAATTAACTCACATGTAAATGTTCTTAAGGAGATGGCTTATCTACGTGTATCTTAATAAATGCTCGAAATGTCCTCCGCCGTTCTCCAAACACAACAAAGCACGACGCCGCAAATTCTCTTTAATTTTACGCAGCACAGTCGTTTGCGATTTAACTACCTCACACACTAACTAACACACTCACATGCACATAAGATAATCCTACAATCAGCTGTAATCGATGACGCATGCGCGACCGTGACCTATCTCGGAGATAGTTTTCGGACGACTGGTGATTTTTTGTTTGTTTTGAGGGCGCTTGCGTCGCGTGCAACTGCAGCCTTGATCCTATGTGTAGGTACTTAGGCGGCGCGGCGGCGGGATCATACGGTTGTCGGTTTGGCAACGTCGCAGTGTCGAGTAGGTGCGTTTGTAGTTTGTACTCGCTCTTTACGGGCAAAATAGATAAAAAAATTTGAATGACCGTTCGACGCGTTGCCACTTTTTACGATCTACGAGTGTAAATGCCGCACGTGATGCGCGATCGATGTGACTTGATACTTTGAATATTTTATTTATTTGTAAACTTTTGAGTCGTAGAAATAATAATAAAGTACTGATATTTTGAGTTTACCTAAAGCAATAACTTCGTTTGCATCGTTATAGGCGAAAAAATAGGTTTTTTGAATTACAATTTAAATTTGTTTTATTTCTATCAAGGGTACAAGTATTACTGATACTGAATCACCCATATCAATTTGTCGACTGTTTTCAATTTCATCCGGTATAATACGTTATTATTTTTCAGTATAATTTAATTCATAAACTTAATTGCGAAAGCGAACCCGCTATTACCTACGCCCTCTCATTCTTAAAGAACACCCGTGCCTTGCAGTGGGACGCATATTGGATCATTATTAATTACAAAAGTAACAATTACCTTCTGTTACAGTTGAGAAGGGTTTGCCACGCTCCCCTGCCTACCCGTTGAGATCATCAATCATCCGCCATGTATGGGATTTCACAGTATCTACGTAAATACGCTTAACTTAATCTGCGAAAGCGTCTCCGTAACGTATAAGTGGATTTGGGGTAGACTGGGGCTACGACACGTCTCACCACACGTAATAATCATATTTCGTACAGGCTAGCTGTGTTGGGTAAGGGACTGAATATATTTAAGAAAAAACGGAAACCTTATAGGATCACTTTGTTGTCCGTCTGTCTTTCTGTCAAGACCCATTTTTTCAAAAACGCGTGGAGGTATCAATTCATATCGAATACTCAGGTCTAGTGTCTCTTAGAGCTGTAAAAAATCAAACTTCTAAACCAACGCAATCAAAAGATACAGCCGTTTATGCTGCAAATTTTTGACACTCGCAAGGGAATTAAAACCTACAGGGTACTTCCTGTAAACTCAGAATCTTGAAATTTGGTACGAAGCAACGTCTTATAGCACAGATAAAAGAAAAGATTAAGAAAAAACCTACATTTTAGTTACATCATATAATAAAAATATTTTTAATAATTATAAACTTACTACCCCTTTCCTCATAAACGCATAGAGGTATTGAATTGAAATTCATATAAAATACTCAAGTCTATAATACCTTTAAGTTCAAAATCTATATGTATACCTACAGGTTTGTACGAAACCCTCGTTGCGCGAGTCCGGCTCGCACTTGGCCGGTTTTTTATAATTTAATTGCATATAATCTTGGATTTCACAAGCATCACATTTACCTACATATAAGAGTTTTATCTAGATTTTTATTGAGTGACCCCTGCCATTATTTTTTATACAATAAGATAATTCTTTTTGCTCCCTGACTCGTGCAGATATGGCTATAAAGTATAAATACAAAAGTTAATGGAAATCCACATAAATATACAACAAGTCTCTATCGTCGAAAGGGTGGATAGAAGTGGTTTTGCTCAAAGTACGCCAATCTTATGTCTGTCACTGGACTTAAGAGGAGGCGAGCCTCAAATGAGGTTTTTCAAATAAAAAAAATATAATAAAATGTCTGTCCTAACAACTAAACCTAGAACCTCAGGATTCATCGCAACACTGACCAATGAGGCGGTTTAAAAAACAATTGCCGTCGCGTAACGTGGTGTGTACACAATGTCCCACAAACTTCCGTAGGGTACGATAAAAGCTTTATCACAGCAAATGTACAGGGCATCTTATTACGTGAATACTTAAGACATGTATGGAAAACTTGTATCTATTGTCGTCCCTTCTTGGATGTCTTCTGTTTATTGAAATTCTCTGCGGGAAATATGCGGCATATCCGTTTGTTATACTGGTTTAGTATATGAACATGG
This sequence comes from Theretra japonica, assembly GCA_033459515.1. Lineage (NCBI taxonomy): Eukaryota > Metazoa > Arthropoda > Insecta > Lepidoptera > Sphingidae > Theretra > Theretra japonica. Next base: position 15,371,816 of record CM065931.1, read on the forward strand.
CCGATTTTGCTGTGCTGGGCCAAGTGTTGTGTTATTATAAGTACGAAATTAGGTTATTTTTATGTATTAATTTTGAGTCTTCTCAATATAATTTTTGGTTTTAGAAGAGCCCCGTGATTAGTAGCGGGCGATTATGGTCTGATGTACAACATCGTACAGTATAGGTAATCATTGAGTATGCTTAATTTAAAATAAAGGATAGTTGCTTTCTTAAGATACAGTATTAAACAAAAGCGTTCGACTCATTCCATAATTTTTATCCTCACAAAACAACTTACTTACAAAATACGACCATAATAAGCTCATTGCTAAACTACAATCACACGCGCGCCTCTGTGTTTAAAATGACCGGTGACCGTGCTTGTAGCAGATGTTGAGTATAATTTGAACATTAAGTAGGATATGAAATTGAAATAAATGACTTATTACGTTTTAATTTTAATATTTTCTACCATGTGTTAATCAGTATTGTTTTTCTTGAGTTCTATAAAAAAAATTGGTCAGACTCTGAAAAATAACCATGTATACACGAAATGCATCAGCTGTAGCAAAAACAAATAATGAAGCAGATTGTGACATATGTACATCAAAATTAGGGCATTTTCACCGTACAATACATAAAGGTCTTACACTCGCTACGTCATACATATGTATGTATGTACATACCTCATACATAACCACCACGACTTTTTCCCAGAATGGGTATGCAGAAGTGCAACGAGGACACCCACGTTTCGCCTTATATGTTCCGTCCAACGATGTGATAGAAGTGCGTGTCTATAGCCAAATGGGGCACAAATTCGCAACATTATCTGGTCATTTATCACTTGAGAGATCAGTTATCACATTTAGCACTAGGCCAGCGTGGTGGACTATATGACGTAACCACTCTCAATCGTACTCTCGATTGTAGAGGAGGCTCGTGCCCTGCAGTGAGACGTATCTGGGCTGATACAGTATCATATTTAAAGGGACCTGTCTCTTCTAGGAAGTCTCTTCATTTCTTAAGCACTCTATATTATGAACTGTGTTAAATTTGGTGTACTGACCCGACAAATCGACAGTACTTCCACTATCTAATGTAACGTTATATAAGGTATTACTATGATGTATATACAGTATACAAAGATCCTTTTAGCGTAAATAACTAATTGTATTATGGCCATTATCGTTCTCTAAAGTCGTACACAATGGCGATGCAAGTTTGTTCCATGGGGCCATTGTTTCAGTAAAGGGTTTAAACCCATTTGCGCTATTTGTATATTCGTGAGTGAATGGAAACGATTATACTCGTAGTAACTTTGCCGTTGATACTGCTAGATTAATCGCTAGGTAATACTCGCTGTTCCACCTCAATGATTTAACCTAACAGCGTTGGGAGAAGATCGAGGTTGAAAACGAGTTCGCGAGTTCAATAGGGACATGCGAAACGACTGCTCGTAGCTTCATGTGTATTTTACGTAATTTTATTTTATTGCAATCTTTAATAACTATTTTTTTTCATTTGTAATTTTTTTATTATTTCTCACATAGTAATGCAAAAATATCTTTCTGTTATAATTTTTAGTATTTGTATCCTTTTGCGTGCGTGGTGGCTTGTTGGTAACGGACCAGACGCGGCTACCTGTGAAGGAAAACATCGTGAGGAAACTTGCATACCATAGCGATTGTATAAATTTCTATGGTATGTAAAAGTCCGCCAAACCGCACTAGGCCAGCGTGGTGGACTATATGGCCTAAGCCGTCTCATTCGTACTTTCGATTGTAGAGGAGGATCTTGCCCTGCAGTGTGACGTATATGGGCTGATACAGAATCGTTTTGAACTGAAAAATGGAAAAGATTTACTGGAATAGTGGTGTCGACCGGTAAAAGGAAATCATTTTTCGCCTCTCAATATTCCGTAGTAACTGTCGTGCTTGAATAAAAAATATCTTCATTTAAGAGACGTGCAATATACAGACTAGTGTGCATTTGGCTAGAAAAAATCTGTTCCTTTCCATTGTTGGGTCTCTTTTCACACACGTTCAATCAATTTTCTAACAGTGCTGTTCTTTCAAACATTCATAACATTAAGATATCATAACTATTACTCGTAGAAGCAAATTTCAATTAATGAAAAACCCAACGACGGATCTAAATTTAATTAAATATAATCAATTAAAATGTATACTCGGAAAGACCCCGACTAAACATAATGATAAACGCAAGAAATTCCTAATTATAATTAAAGCATAGTACTCGATAACCTATTATGTTTCCTATATATAGATGTGCAGCAATTTGTTATATACTATATTTTCTTACATAACGCAATTTCAATTGATTACATACTCATTAGTGTTTTATTTAATTATGAGGCAGGAAATTCTTTTTCTGTTCCGCCGTTGGTAAAAATAGTATAAATTTGGTAAATAAGTGAGAAATAAAAAAATCGTGAATCAATATCAAGTTCGTTTGTGAGACCGAAAAGTATCTCGTAGTTCCTGATACCCATGACACAAGACTCGATCTTAGTGGGGTCAGGACTACGTATGTGACTGTTAGGTGCATTTATTTATTATTTTAATGCCAACTATCACGTTATACTAGGAATACATGGACATATTGCCGGTTTTTTAATCACCTAATATTTTAATATAGTAAACATTATAATTGTGAAATTATGTTAGTTAGGCTGATTTCACGCAACAACAGTCAAAAATATTATACAGTGACGTAGGCTCCTTTATATCGCGGTAAATTATGTCTATATTGTAATAAATGCACCTGATAGTCATACATATAGCCTCGGTCTTACATTAAGATACGTGTCTTGTGTCGTGGGTATCAGAATCTATGAGTGTCTTTCCTGTCCTATTTCACACAAAAAATGTCTATATAGTTCAGTTGGAATGTTTGTCTTGTAGCGAGGATACAAGCGTAGTCCTATTGTTTCACACCCTAATATTCCAAGTCTACTTTATACAGGCTGTTAAAAATCCACGTTATCCCGTATCTGTGTTATATCTCTGAAAAAATACTTTATAAACATTGAAATTTATATCTCCAGATGTTTCATAGCACGCATAAATTCCCTCAAAAACAGAGATAAAAAATAACAGCCCTGTCACTTCAGTCACAAAGGAGGAAATTAAATTTCGCCAGCCAACGTTTTAAAACGTAATCCAATAATAATTGTTGCACACAATTCCTTTGTAGCTTTTTTCCGCCTCCAGCGTTCTGACGAAGCGCTGCATCGTCGAATTACACTTGCCAGCGCGGTGTAAGCCACGAGAGACTTGATACATTATAATTCAATTGCTATCTTAGGAGTTCTGACGTCTTCGACACTTTTCATTCCACATTAAACAGATTTTATACATACATAAACACACGCCGTTTTCCCAAAAGGGGTAGGCAAAGGTGCTTGTATATTCCGTCCCACGATGTGATAGGGGGCGAGCCTATCGCCATATCAGGCACAAATTCCTGACTCCGGGCTGATAATGAATAGAAAAATCCAATATCACTTTGCCCGACCCGGGATTCGAACCCGAGACCTCAGCTTTGCAATCATACTGTAGTACTACTACGCCACCGAGGCAGTCTATAACAGATTTTATAATCGTCCTAATACAATTTTCCTTTATACAGCGCTACAAACTTGGAAAATATCGTAGGACCAATTTATAATAACTACAATTGTATTTCTTTGAATTTATAATACGAATTTTATTTAGTAGAAATAATATTTTTAAACTTATGTGAACCTATGGTTGCCATGAAAACGGGACGCAAATGATTAGTACTGTGGATGGATAGTTTTCTAGTTATGTATGATTTAAAAAATCACAATAAAACTCTTATTGCGGTGATAAAGTGGTACCTATTTAAATTTATAATACGGGTATTGCTTTAATTACAATTTGCGAATATTCCACTTCGATTTCGGTATTTTTTGTTTAAATCGGCAGGTTCTTACTATATACATATAAATATTACGGTAAATTGTGTTATATTTTAAATTCAAAACCGTTTTCCTGTCGTTTTGTTGCTCTTTCAGATATCCCCATTTAAGATTTCTAGATACAGTATTTTCAACTTTGCGTTGATATATTTAACCAGGAAGAATGAATTCTTAAGAAAATATTTTAATCGATAAATCTATGTTCCCAAAGTAAATCGATTCTGCAAGAAATTGGTTTTATTTTAAACCGATAATTCGTTACCCATCTCATTTCTATTTCGAATAAACGTCATAAGATACTAGTGGCACGCAAACAATTGGCACCGAGTTCCAGAGCTCGAGGAGTCTCTTAGGGACACTAGTCTGTCTTTAGGCAATATTTAAACAAAACATTAGGTCAAAGTATCTAATTCAAGATAATTGTTAAATGTACGATGAGGCCAGTTCTGATTATACTCTTAAACACCCCTAAATACTGTATGCTTTACATCTACAATAATGGAAATAGCAAATAGTTACAAGAATTTCAGTTTTCATGAAACATAACACGAGAATTAAAGTTATTTTCTCATAATAATATTCTACAAGATCGTTCTGATTCAATAAGAAAACAAAACGTAAAATAAACTCCAAAAACTTTGACTTTTTCAAGTCAAACATAAAACAGAGATCCTCGTAAATTAAAATTCGACGTTTAGACAAAGTTTGTTTCGTTGGTATACAAGATTATTTCAATCGGCCCATTTGAGCAACACGTAAAGGAAAAACTCCAATAATTATAACAAACATTTAACTTCGACAATGAAAGTCCTAGCGCGATGAAAAATATATTACCCTGAAACGGTTTTGTTTTACGGGTTCTGTATAAAATTATTAATTATATACTATTGGATATTGAGACAACTTCAACAAAAGTATAGGTAGGTTATTTCTGTATATGTGTAAAAAGGCATCTGTTTTTTTGTTTATATATCAAAAAGCACAGGTACTTCAAAGGTATTACTCGTATGTAAAAGCCATAAGAAAAAATAAAAACATATGTACGCACGTAAGAAGTTAGATGTTACTACTTTTATCAGGAATTTTTACAATGGCCTATCATTCACCACCATATATTATTTAAAATCAAAAACACAGGTGTATATGTATTTTTTTTTTATTTGCATTGTTAAAAACACGTGATTTATGAATATTTAACAACTACTTTGAATATAGTTATGAGTTTTTACAAAAAAGAGAGACAGTTAAGAGCTAACTTCATGATGTCGCTTTTCGGCTGTCGGTGTGCGTGCATCGTAAAAATGTTACTCTGTTTTATTTTTTTAAACGCGCCAAAAGAAGTAGAACATTCAAAATAGCAGCGTCTTAAAGAAATACAACTTTCAAAATGATTTTAAGCCTTTCCGCAATATGTTAAAAATAATTTTCATACGAAATCTTTCTACAAAATAATTAAAAATAAATTGCTCCATAACCGGTTTAAAACTTGAGTAAAAAATGTCGTTGCAAATTTATTTTTGCAACATTTATAAAAATCGTGTTGCGCTGTTATAAAAGAGCAGTAATAATAATATAGGACTATGCATTTTAAAATTTTCTTCACAGGATGCTGTCATTTAGAAATCAAGAAATCTTAATCTTTGAAAGGAACGCCAAAAATTATCATGCTCAGCTAATTTCGCGTCTGTCTGCGAAAAACTGAGGAGCCTTAGAAATATTAAATTGAAGCGCAATGAAACTGGAGAAATGGAAAAAGTTGTTTTCCCAACACTTAGGCCCGTGATCTCGCTGTACGCCGGACCATTCGTATTGTTACAATGTATTTGGGAGATATTTTCATTTTTCGTATACGATTTGCAGGAATTGTAATTTATTTTAGGTTTTTGTTTATTAGCATGAATGACCATATGTACAGTTATGATTGGTGAGGCCCTAGGTTCGAATCCTATAGGCCCGCAAAAACATATTCATACATACATAAATCCTACATAAACACCACGCCTTTTTTCCAGAAGGGGTAGGCAGAGGTGCAACCAGGACACCCCTTATATCTCACCGTCGCCGATACGGGCCGAGCCTACCGCCATATCGGGCATAAATTCCTAACTCTCGGACTCTGTCCTGATGATGAATAGGAAAATCCAATATTACTTTGCCAGACCCGGGATTTGAATCCGAGACCTTAGCTTTCTAATCATACCGAAGTACAACTACGCCATCGAGGCAGGCGGAAAAACAATTTGTGTAAGTTTTTCGGTTTAGGAAATGAAGTTGCTTATAACTGGATTTTGTGCCTGACTTGCTTACAGGGTCTAGCTCTATAGCCTGGTTCCATATGTTGCTAAACCTATGTATGTTAAATTATAATATGTCTCAGATACTTTAATGAAAGTTATCTAATGTAGGTACTAACACTAGTCAATACCTTATGAAACACTGATTTGTCGTTTACCTCATCTTAGTATATATTAAATAAAGGACATAGAATCAGGCAAAATGCGGCAACTAATAAAATATCCATAAAATAAATGTTAGAATTACATTAATTTTATGGATATCGACATCACCCCCTATCACATCGTGGGACGGAACATACAAGGCGAAATGTGGGTGCCCTGGTAGCATCTCTGTCTACCCCATTGTGGGAAAAATGCGTGAGTTTATGTACATATATTATGTAATTCTAATAACCCAGCTAAACATTACTCGAGTTCTGGAAATGCTCTGTTTGGGAAAGCTGGGTGCTAAGGTGTGCGAAGAATGCTTGATGCGCGGATAAATTCGAGAAGGGTAGCGTGTTTTACAAATCACATGTGTTGCAAAAGCAAACAAACGCCTGTGTGGCGGGGAAGTAAATTGAACGCTTTCACAAGTGAGTTTGTAGGGGCACTGTGCCGAGGATGGTTTGGGGATAGTCCGACTGTTTGGACATTGTACTGTATCAGCCCACATACGCCCCCCTGCTGGGCACGGCCCTACTCTACAATCGAGAGAATTGATTGAGAGTGGTTAGGCCATATAGTCCACCACGCTGGCCTAGTGCGGGTTGGCGGACTTACATACCGTAGAAATTCTTTAAAATCGCTACGGAATGCAGGTTTCTTTACGATGTTTTCCTCCACCGTAAAAGTGTATGGTGATTGACTATCAATACACACATGACTCCGAAAAGTCAATGGTGTGCCCTGAGATTTGAACCCGCGACCACCGTGAACATGTAGGCAGCCGCGTCTGGTCCGTTACTAACAGATCACCACGCACTGTACATTGGACATTGGTAAAAAAAAATTGTGTCGGTGAGCCCAAATTTAATGATGATAATTCGAAATTATGGTTGGTGATGAAGGGAATAGTCGATCATGTGTCGTTATACTAAAAATATTTATGATAGGTAAATGTTATTTTAGTGTTTTCAAAATTTTTTGTTCGGATGAAAACAGTGCGGTTGTAACTTATTTGAATATATATTTATAACTTTATGGATTTATTCAATATATTTATAAATTATAGCTTGTATCTCCATCTGATATATAATCGATAATACTATAAAGTTTCATCAAAATCCGTCCAGTAGTTGTTGCGGGAACGAGAACAAACATCCACAGATATTTTCGCCTTTACGAGTATATCGTTTGATTAAACTTCTCTGTCTCACTGAATCCGAAAAACGACCAACATTGTCTCAATCTATTTAAAGCCTTTTATCCCAGTTAGCTCAAACCACAGGCACAATAGCATTGCAGCTGAGTGTTTTAAACTTCCCCTTGCGTTCAATTGAAAGAGAAAAAATAAGCGTTTCCAAGAGGCCCGGTAGAGTTCCGGCGCAGTGAGTCTGGCTCTTAATAGATCGTCCAATGCCTAGCGCAGCGGTACTTATTGCAATGATGTATAGCTTTAAGAAGATTTCAGTGTAATGAAGCGGAAAAAAAATCTGGACTTTACTGTTTTTTTTTGGTAATACTCGTAGAAGAGTTATGCATTTTTTATGCACTGGGTGAAGAAATATAGGCTAACTTTTGTTTTTTAAAGAACATATTATGTTTTAAATTAGCTTATTTGTGTTTTCCGTAAGTTATACAACTGGATTTTCTGCATATATTAATGACAGGAAATTATAATGGAACATGTTTTAAAATCGTGTTACAAAGGCTAAACGAAAATGAGGTGACGTGGTAAAATGCTTTTCCCTTATATTAACATTCACTTCAAAGAATTGCTCTAAAAATCTGAAGATTTACAACATTACAAAACACTTAATCATCATCATCATCCATCCATCAGTCAAAGGAAGTCCACTGCTGAACATAGGCCTCTCCCAATGATTTCCACAGTGACCTGTTGGAGGCAGCCTGCATCCAGCGACGTCCCAAAAAACTTAATAAATTTCGGAAATTGAACTTGATAAAAAAATTAAAACCTCTCGCCTGTGTATAAATAATATATTACATGCGATTTTTTTAACGGCAAATGGCATTTTTATACCGATATTACACGTCCATTTCAATGCACAGATGACGTTATTATTTTAGTTTTTTTGTGTATCTATTATTTTAAATAAACATATTAAACAGTGTTGTAGCTATTATACTAAACTACAACACTGTTATACATAACTTGTTTTCTAAGGCGTATTTTTAAAATTACAGAGATTCATTTTGATATAAACGATTCAGCCTATTATACCCTTTATAAATATCACAAGCTGAAATGCACTGTCAATATCAAAAGAATGAGATAGCATATTAAACAAAACAGGAAGAATAAAACTGATTCCATAAAGTGGTTGGCCACTAATATTTTATTGTGATTTATTTCAGTACAAAAACAAAACAAATATAGGAAAATTCATTTATGTGCCACATTTGGAAGCACGTTATGTGAATGAGTGTTAAGACAGGATAAGGGCTTGTGCACAGTTGGATAATATAACGTGGCATTTTGATCCACGAAGAATAAGAAAACTTTTGGTATATCATAATTATTTAGCAACAGACGCCGTAAAAGACAAATATTTGTGTGAACCACAAGTATTTGTTTCGGGTTTGGGTGTTTGTGGGACTGAAAAGTCTCTCGTAGTTTCTGATGCCTACGACACAAGACTTAGTTGATCATAATGTGGGGTCAAGACTATGTATGTGACGGTTGGGTGAATTATTTATTTATTTATTTCGTGTATTCCAAGGATGTATGCATTAGAACAAGTGGTTAAGAACTATTCATGACTCGCGAACATTTGTAGCGTTTTGGGCTCGGATTATCTCTGTTGGTGGACGCTGTATCTGGACTCCACTGCACTCACCATTAGGAGCCATGTGGTCATGTTATTAGACAAGGTAAGTGAATAATAGGGCACGCAATTAGACACATTCAAGGATAAAAATAATTTTCTATTCCGTTTACAATTTTCCCGCAACGCTTTTTTCTTCGCTACACATCCCTCCTAGCAAGGCCCATTTTAATATTAAATAATTCCGCAAAGATAATTCTATATAAGCCCGATGTGTGGGGTTGCCATGCGTGATGCTGTCATCTGACAGTGTTGTCAGCCGAAAAAAAATCTCTTGTTGGCGAACAATTTCTGGAAAGTAATGCTCTCCTGATAATATCTTTTGTAAAACATACTGTAGCTGTTATTTCAACTTTGTTAGATTTAATTCAACTTTCTTGGAGACGCTTTGTAGCTATTTGAGTCGGAATAATTATGGGAGTACGTATTCTGCGCATGTGGGTGTTTGTGGCAACTTACAAGCATAGACTTTCGTTTGGTCTTTAATGAAATGAGTAAACTAATTATAAAAGACTAATGAAATGGATCTGTTATTTTATTTGCTGGTTGTTTTGAGAACTAAGACTATTATTAATGCTTCGAATTAATAAGAATACTCAATGAAAATAGCTCGTGTTGTTGAGGGAGTATCTTGCACTTTTGTTGCATTGTTTTGTCACAACTTCAATACTTTCCGAAGTGGTGTTATTAATTACCTATTCAACATAGTTTCTAAAATACATAAACTCACGCATTTTTCCCAGAAGGGGTAGACAGAGGTGCTACCAGCACACCTAATTTTCGCCTTGTATGTTACGTCCCACGAAGTGATAGGGAGTGAGCCTATCGCCATATCGGGCATAAATTCCTGACTCCGGACTGATAATGAATAGAAATATTATCACATTGCCCGACCCGGGATTCGCACCCGAGAGTTTGCAATCATACCAGTTGTACTACACAACTGCGCCACCGAGGCAGTAATAAAAATACTTAAATGATAATGCAGAATACTTTTCAGATTTAATTTGATAAAATGTTTTCGGTTTTTTGAATTTATGGATCTTTTTAATTGTAATTTATTATGGGCGTTTGGATTTAGCACATCATTAAGAGATCGTCAAAATATATTTAAATAAATAATATATATTTTGTATTTGAACCCCGATCCAAGGGGATCTTTGAAAAATAAAAAATACGCGGAAATGTTTCAGGTCGACAAAAAGAGCCCGACCCATTGAAAATTCTTGAAGCATGTTATAATATCCTTTGAATTTATGACTAAAACGTCTTCCGTTTGAGGCGATTAAAAGGATTTCGCGTACAATGAGAGCAGAAGGGGTAATGCTGGCATTATGGACTTGTGTATAACATATGGACTATGCCGATGTTTCTCAAACTGAGATCCAGGGACACAGAAGTTAAGTACAAAAATCCATTTCATTTTCATAGAATTGTTCTTATTTTTCCTAGGAAACAGTATTCTTACTTTTAATTTATGTATAACTGTACTGTGCTGTATAACTATAAATACAAATAAATAAATACACCCAATAGTCACATACATAGTCTTGACCCCACACTAAGATCTAGTCTTGTGTCGTGGGTATCAGGAACAACGAGAGACTTTTCGGTCTCACAAACACCCAGACTTGAAACAAATACTTGTGGATCACACAAACATTTATCTCGGTACGGGGATCGAACCTGCGGTCCTTCGTTTCACAGCCGGCGTTTAACTTGTAATTATTGCGGTGATAAGTTTATTGCAAACTTTTATTGTAAAGGCTCGTGGCCATTATAACACAGTTTTACTGGTTGGTACGTCGCTCGTATGTGAGAGGTCATCTAGGTATGTACGTTCCATTTCTTTGTGTTTTTGCATAATTTTACAAATAGTAAACATTGTGGTTTCCTAGTTTGAATGATACTACATCTTTTATTAATTATACGTTTTAATTGCTGATCTTCCTGTTTATGGTCACACGTTATTATCAATTCAAGAGACATACTCTTCCCCTCATTTTCCATAACTACATACATAAACACACGCCTGTTTCTCAGAAGGGTAAGGCAGAGGTTCTCCGGATAGTAACCAGGACACCCACTGTATGTGACAAAAAAATCGGCTTTGTTTTCTTTCTTTATTTTCCCAGAAGGCGTGGGCAGAGGTCCAACCTATGTGTCACCGTTGCATGACATGATGGGGGGCGAGCCTATCGCCATATCGGGCACAAACACTTGACTCCGGGCTGGTAATGAATAGAAAAATCTAATGTCACTTTGCCCGACTCGGGATTCGAACTCGACACCTCAGCGTTGTAACCGAACCGTAGTACACCTACGTCACGGAGGCAGTCCATTCTCCCTAATAAAAGAAATAATTATATTTCAATAATTATAATAATAAAAGAGGCGCGACGTCTAAGGTTTGAGAATCGCTGGACCACACGGAACGAGTGTAAGACACGTGAAAAGAAAAGTCACGGGGATTTCGTGAACGAATTATTCCCAAGCTGCTTTATGGAACGCGTGTACAGGCTTATAATGTCACATTCATGAGTTATTATGCCGGCCTTTTTGACGCAGTGGTGGTTAAGTTAAATATGGAAAGAGAAGTCGCTGGTTCATTCCCGCGTCATGATACTTTTTGGTGTGATCTATATTTTGATGGTGGTTGTAGATTCGCATCTGTACATAATAGGTACCCCTGACCCAATTCAATTAAAAAAAAACAATTAATAGTTTTCGATAGGCAAGTTATCATAAGCATGTTTGTTAATCAATATGTATCAGCCCGTATACGTCCCACTGCAGGGCACGAGCCTCCTTTCCAACCTAGAGTATGATTGGGAGTGGTTAGGCCACATAGCCAACCATGCTGGCCTAGTGCGGGTTGGCAATCAATTGTATTGTATTGTATCAGCCCATATACGACCCACTGCAGGGCACGGGCCTCCTCTACAATCGAGAGTACGATTGAGAGTGGTTAGGCCATATAGTCCACCACGCTGGCCTAATGCGGGTTGGCGGACTTTTACATACCATAGAAATTTATACAAATCGCTATGGTATGCAGGTTTCCTCACGATGTTTTCCTTCACCGTTATAGTGCGTGGTGATGGCAATCAATAATATTTGTTATTGGTTTGTTAATCAATAATATTAGATAAAAAATATGTCTTATCTGGTTACCAGATCGGTAAAGGTCGATCTACAATGGCTCTTCTACAATATAGACCGCCGGCTAGTGTGGGCGGACTGCGTCGCTGAGCCGGCGGTTTCGGTGTGTTCGCTTAAGAATTAACCATGATATGACATTACATGCATGTTCATTACTAATGTATTAAATTGGGGTCCTATGTCACACCGTTAATTTACCTTATTGTGTGGTATAATGTAATTACAGGGTCTTTGTACGCGACCGCAAAGCTTGGCAGTTTCTGTAAGTGTTATGACGGAATGTTTAGCATAATACACATACATTACTAACTTGTGGCCTACAGTCTATAGACAATACAGCATTGATACCCTACGTTTTTAATATCGACTCTTGGGACATGGAAATATTCTGCAAGGGATCTGTCAGTGAAAAATACAATTTAATTTATGATCACATATTTCAAGTAGGTAGTAGCTAGGGTGCTAGAGGATAAGTAATTGTTGTAAGCACCCCACGCTTTTTAACAATACAATGAATGTATTTCACTCAATTTTCAAATATCAAACTCATCATCAATTATTTTTAGTTGGGTCTTTTACTAAAGCGTAAGTTTTAGATTTTTTAACTATTTATGTTTGTACCATAAAACGTCTATCTACGGCTATCTTAGAAAGGCAGCTATGCGTAACCTACCTAATTTAATTTAAAAAAAAATTGTTTGTTCTGTTTATGTTAATGTCACATACTTGTTAAATTATTATTTTGTCATCGGTCCTTGACAAGTATGCATTTCAAATCAATTCGAAATGTTGAAGTGCTCGAAATCGACTTCAAAGATTCTGTTACATACATACATGCACATAGGCGAAACTAGTAAAAGCGTGTTAAAAAGGCAAGGAATGTAAGTTTAATTCCGTAGTGCAGCAGTTCCCGGTTGTTATTGGTTGTAACGCGTCCCGCGAGGCTGCGGCGCGGACTAACTGAGATAAACGAGCGCTGCTTTATGGCTCTCGTGAAATATACCTTATGTATCGTTAGCAAAAATTTAATAATACGGGAAAGATGTAAGGACCGATACACTTGCTAAAGACCTGTTAGACAGGGTCATCAGTATTGAAATTCTGTAAATCTGTTATGTACTCTAGCTCGTCCTGAAACTTAATGAAAAAAAATTAAGAAGGAGCTTAAATGCTCGTCGTACGCTTACAGATTTTCAAAATTCTTCATTCCTATGCAATGACATTTGTTAAAGTTTGCATAATTATTTCTTTGTATTTTTTTTCTCATATACAACCAATATACAAATATCCATAATATATTATACGGAAGCGTGAAATATATTCTCATATCTGTGACCGTTTTACGTGTCCCAGCAGAGCAATTAATTAACATGCACGGCGCGAAATTAAATCGCGGCTTAATGAAGAGGAAAATATAAATAAACCTTGTGAGTACTCGTATTTAGTTAAATCAAAGGCTTTAGTTGAAGCTGAGCTGGTTGCCCAATGAGCCTTCTGTAATTCATTTGTTTAGTGCTTGACCATACATATAAGGGTTTTAAAGTTACTGGTGATCTGCAATGCTAAAGGTATTGCTTTTAATCAAACGTAGATTATTTCTTGTTTACTTTCAGTTTATGCCATGGAACCACTGATATGAATGCAAATAGATACTTTTTTTATTGCTGTTATAGACAGGCGAGCTAGTGGCCCGCCTGATGGGAAGCGGCCACCGCTGCCCATAGACCTTCGCAGTGCCAGGGGTCCAACTCAACAAAGCCGCTGCCTAACTTAAGGAGAGTACTCTCTTTAAGCCTCGTTTGAAGGCCAGGTATAGCGGTCAGGAAGCATCAATGCAGGGAGTTCATTCCAGAGCTTGCACGTGCGTGGTAAGAAAGAACGCTGAAATACTGCAAATTTTATGACCATCACTTGTCTAAAGTAAAAAAGTTTGAAGGGTTCATCTATTAAGAATCATCTTTATGAATGAAACTGTGATTAGTGTAATTAATGAGGACAGTTAAATAATATAGATGTATACATTGGTAGATGTATTGGTAATCTATTACTGAAAATACTCCCTAAGTGAAATAAAGTCCATATAGCACAGCCAGGCGCAGAAAAAAGATAAAACAGGACAGATCCTGGCCACCGGCAAAAAGAGAAATAAAAGGAAAAAGTTAGGAAGCCAAGCGCGGTTTGAACTGAACTGGCCAGTACGGCACTAAACGAAAAACTTTATTAATACCGCGTTGTATTACGTACGCGAGGGGGCTATTCCCAAAGACGCCATTTATCTTAACGTCCGCCACAAACGTACAAACAAGGTGCAAAATTTTCATATCGCACTTTTACACGGGTTTCCACCGAGCGCACTCCATTTTGTCGGTTTACTTTTATGTGTAAACAGGGGTGTTATTACCGAGGACTCGATATTATGTCGCACGCTTTGATATCAGTAATTGCGATTTTGAGTGACATCGCCGCGCCGTGTCAACAACTAAGTAGTTATTTGGGCTTAAACAGGTCGTTGTTAATCAAACGCCGTTTACATTTGTATGTCTTTGCGGCTTTATAATGATCGTGATCTTAAGCATACGCATAATTTATTGTGCTTACGTCATGAAACGTAAATTGGATTATTTCTAATTGTTCTAGCAAAGATAGTAAGTAGTATGTACACCCTTTTTTAATCGAATACAAACTACAAGTTTATCTTTTGATCGCATCCATAATGCAAGGTTTAGACATAATTATTTCAAAGCCGCTTAACTATTTTCAAATAATAATTATGGAACATCAATTGTAAGAAAAACGTTTTCGTTTTATTTTTAAATCACAATGAGTACGTAATGAACTAGCAGTTAACTAACACTGTTAAATAAAATAAAAAGCAATTATTACACATTATTTTTTATGCAATAAGTGTTAGTGTTACCTAATTTATTTAATAGATGGCGCTGTAGCACGTAGCGCGATCCCCACCGAGAATATTGCCAGGAGCGTGAGTTTCCTGTGGTTTAGTTTCTAATCATAGTTTGTACGAGTTTAAATGGCGGTACAATTTCTCGTCACGTTCTGCTAATATATCTTTCTGAGGTTGTTTAGTTTGTTTATATTGCAATGTATTATGAGGGAGACATTTGGTTTTTGTTTTATATACGCATTGGGACTGATTGAAATGTGTTTATCTTTAGTTTTTGATTATTTTATAGATATTATTTGTTTTCTAGATATTAATCGGAGATTTTATGAGAGATAAATTATTGTGAACAATATCTCTTGGATCGTTTGGCATCAAGTCAAATTAATTATAAAAAGATGCCTCTGCGGGAGGCAGGGCCTTGATTATGTGTTCGATTTTTCGATTTTCATGATGACGAAAGTAACTGACATGTTAAGAATTATTAATATAAAAATACATTCGACATTTTGTCACCACACACATACAACTCATCAAAGTATCACAACATTTTTACCATGTAAAATATCGATATATCGCTAATAGGACGCGTATTGACTGCTACCTACTGAAAGTTAGGAATCTCCAATTTCACGCGACAAATGGGTTAGAAAGTCGTCACCCTACGCGACCATTTCCATACGACGTGAGGAACCCGACCGCGAAAATACAATCATATTGTAAAGGTGTAACTGTATTGTTGTTCTTGTTTGTGATTCATATTATTCGTGAAGTTAGAATTTACCCAATTAAAACACATATAATTAAGCGTGTGGCAACAGATAGGAACGGTGTCGTACTTGCAGCATCATTTTTTTTTTTTGTATTGTATGAGCCCATATACGACCCACTGCAGGGCACGGGCCTCCTCTACAACCGAGAGTGCGATTGAGAGTAGTTAGGCCATATAGTCCACCACGATGGCCTAATGCGGGTTGGCGGACTTTTACATACCATAGAAATTTATACAAATCGCTATGGTATGCAGGTTTCCTCACGATGTTTTACTTCACCGTTATAGTGCGTGGTGATTGACTATCAATACACACATGACTCCGAAGTCAGAGGTGTGCCCTGGGATTTGAACCCGCGACCACCGTGAACATGTAGGCAGCCGCGTCTGGTCCGTTTACCAACAGGCCACCACGCACTCAATTAGATTAGTTTATTTTCGTTCGAATGTGGTAGAGGTAGCACCTGTCGTCATTTTGGACACTTACAGCTTAGGCAACGTACGTGTAAGATTTTTTTAGTTGCAGTTTTTGGAGCCTCAAAGTAATTTGATCGCGGTAAAGATAGTGGGGCTATGGTTTTTCAATAGCATTTCCTGTCTGCTCACGTTAAGATATATTGGGGTGAGACGATATTTTTGCAATGGAAATGTTTTCCCTGCATACGCAATCTCTTGTCGTGTTTGCTCTAATACTAGAGCTGCATTATTGTACAAGTTAATGCATTTAGGTAGACCAGCTGTCAGATGGGCACATCATATATGCATTTAGGTCTACCTAAGCTGTCAGATGGGCAGATCATATCATACAAGTCGCTGGCAAACAGTGGATGGAGATAGCAAAGAACAGAGAGACATGGAAATCTCTAGCGGAGCCCTTCACCTTCAATAAAAAGGGGTTCTTACACACTTGGACAGTAAATAAACATATGCATCAAAAAATATTTTTAAAAGTAGTACTAAGAGTAAAAAAATTACATGCATTTAATTTTTTTGTAAGAAATGTATTTACCAATTACAGGCAATTAAATTACAACCAAACTTATATGAAAACATACATCTGTATCTTATTACTTAGATAGAAAACAGCAGTTTAAAATATAGAAAATGCTACATTTCTGCTTCGGAAGACTTACGTCTTTTACCCGCGGGGCGATGACCTGTCTAAACGCTATATATAGGTTTTAGACAGGTGTGTATATATATAAATGGAAAGAAATCTTCTAGATGTTACGTATGTTTAGTAATGTTACAGAGCGTGGCGTCACGGCGTAGTTTCATTCGAGTTATCTCAAAGGCAATCGAGGTATTGCTTGCTGTTGCACGTGTCTCGAGCCTCGCTCGCGGAGACCGGCCGTCTCTCACACCGGCTGATGAGCGAAATAAAAACATTTACACCTGAGTTAAAAATCACATTTCTAATGTTGCGTCATACTAGGATTTCTCTTAAAGCATGGTTGTGTTAAAAATGAACAAAAATTTAGATTCCAAAGATTTTTTTGATAAAACTGTTTCGATGAGGTGACTAATGCTCTTAGTAAAAGTAGTGAGATTTACCTAATTGTAAGTGTTAGACACAGTCCATTGATACCTATACCACTTGGACCGCAGGTTCGTTATCGGCTTTTAATATTGGAGAAGAAAGGGTAGGAAAAACGACGAGAGTAACAAAGACTAAGTAACTAAAATACATCTAATAACACTACTGTTTCTCCCACCAAATAGCAGTGTAAATGCACTATTGTGTTCCAGTTTGAAGGCATTGTTCCCAGAGTAACTACTGGACGTAATGGGACTTAACATCTTATGTGTCAGGACGGCAAGCGCAGTGGAATTCGTGGTGTTGTTTGGTTTGCCGCTGTCTATAAGCGGTTGTCGCTTACCATCAGGCGAATGGCATGTTCGTCTCGCCATTCATTGAAATAATAAAAACAATAATAGTAGATACATTGCAATCCAGATAAAGTATTCACCGACGCGAAATGGTTGTGTTTCGCCTGTTCAATGACCATAAACAATATTACTCCACGCGGCGACATTACAGAAGCCACTCAACTTGGCACCTGTTGCATAAAAAAACACTTTCTCCTCTCAATTCGCTAGGGAAATTACGTTGTCACGTGTGATCTGATCTACATTCCCGTAACTCAATACTTAGATGATAAATGATAACTTTTGATGCGGAGGAATAAATAATCGAGACGTGATTTTTGGAGTATCTATATCAGTCCAAATACGTATGCAGGGCATGAGCCTCCGGTACCATCAAGAGTACGATTGAGAGGGGTTAGCCCATATGGTCCACAATGCCGGCCTAGCGCAGGTTGGCGAACTTTGTATACCATAGAAATTCTTTCGAATCGCTATGGTATGCAAGTTTCCTCAAGATGTTTTCTTTAGCGTTATAGTGCGTGATGATTGACTATCAATACACACAAGATTTCGAAAAGTCAGAGATGTGTCCTGGGATTTGAACCCGTGACCACTGTACACATGTTGGCAAATGGCAGTCGCGTCTGGTCTGTTACCAATAGACCACCACGCACTTACCAAATAAAATTCTTATAAATCTCTAAGTTATGCATATTTTATGTTTTTCATATTTACGTGTCCCAAAATCCCATTATGACCCTCCCAACTCGTGAATGTGATTGTAACTATAATTAATTATCCGATACAATGTTATTTGTTAACAGTTTCTCGGGATAGGGTCCCTTGACCCACTTACCAGTTTGGTCCAATGTTCCAATTCAATTTGTATAATTAAGTGACATACAATACGTCCGAACATGGGGTTCTCTACATGTCATTAGGAAAATAAATTAGGGTTTAAATGTTATGTCTGGTGTGGTGGTGCAAAATTATAGTTATTTTCTACTCTTCTTGACTACGGAAAAATAATTAAATTTAGTATAAATAATAACAAATAGATATAGATTAAGTACTGCCTGACTTAAGTACTGACTGCCTCGGTGGCGTAGTGGTACTACGGTATGATTGCAAAGCTGAGGTCTCGGGTTCGAATCCCGGGTCGGGCAAAGTGATATTGGATTTTTCTATTCATTATTAGCCCGGAGTCAGGAGTTTGTGCCCGATATGGCGATAGGCTCGCCCCCTATCACATCGTGGGACGGAATATACAAGGCGAAACGTGGGTGTTCTAGTAGCACCTCTGCCTACCCCTTCTGGGAAAAAGGCGTGTGGTTATGTATGTAGATTAAGTACTATGTGTATTGACTTGTCATAAAAGCTATCCCATTACCTACATGACCAATAAACAAATTTCATTTCATTTATTTCTGTACTAGGAATGGGTTGTCTCGATCGGGACGATACCACTGTCTTACGGAGAACCGTCGTGCAAGTGCTAACTTGTCATGTTCCGTCCGATAAGTGACGTTCCCGAAAGCAAAATATACTATGTTTTGCTCGTTTGCTCGACGAACGCAATAAAATATAAGTTTTGGCAATTATAAAATTGTCATTTATTAATCATTATTTATTTTATTTTATTGAACTTCATATACAAAGGGTATACAGGCGGACTTAATGCCAGCGACATTCTCTGCCAGTCTACCCTGAGATGGTGCAGAGACCAACTGAACAATTACTTGCCTGTTTATTTTATAAATGAATGTTTCTTAAACATTCCGAAGTAAAATTCTTGGTGCAATTTGTCCAACGCAGTTGCATTTAGCGTCTCAAGTATAAATACGACAATGGCGTCGGGCGTCGCCACCGAAATATCACTTATTTGTATGAAAATTACGAAAACGCGCTTTTGCGGGTTGCAGACATTCATATCTCGCGACGACATTACAAGAAAACGAGCGTAAATTCATTTATTTACGCGAGCGAATGTTTCTATTCAAATTACTCATGAATAAACAAATTCTTACTTGAAAATCACGTTTCACAGCATTGATTACCGGCTGACTGAAGTGGTAAACTTTTTAGCTCCGGTTAGTGATTATTAATAAGCATGAATCCTTCCTAGCGACGGGATACACAGGCATATGAGTTCTTTTTTGTATTGATATGATAATGAATCGAAAATACATCAGTTTGTGATTGCAATGCAATTCAATCAGAATATCCACGGTAAAACATTTTTTTTTATTGTGATGAATGGCGAGATGAGCGTGTCATTCGCCTGATGGTAAGAGAAACGACTACTCATAGACCAAAACCAAACAATACCATGAACACCAAGGCAATGCTTGACATTACACTGCGCTCGTTATCCTGAGACATATAATGTTAAATCTATTTATGTCCAGTAGTTACTCTAGCTACAATGTACTTTCGACCAGAACACAACGGTGCATTTACACTGGTGTTTGACTGGAGAAATAGATATTGCGGTGGTACCTATCCAGGCGGTCTCTCACATATGAGATACCTGCCACCACCAAACATCAACTACATTAAATTATAGTAATTGAAATAATACCTTCAACAGTTTATAGCAAATTTAAATGAAGTTGTTCTTGTTTTGGTCCGTTTTAGGATGACTTGGAGATAATTAGAATATATTTATTGTTAAAACATATTTTCAATATACTCACGGCACGTAGAAGATATTAAAATATGACAAAGATGATTTAAACTAACTTTATGATTTAAAGTGTCTGACAGTGATTATAATTTATTACGCCTTAGTGGAGGATAAACAAAAGTAAAATTTGTGATAAAGTATTGTTTTTTTTTATATTCTCTACTAGTAAACTGAGAGTAATTTTCCGTCTATGCGTATTCCGATATGCGTATTCTCTTGCACGATATCTAACGTCATAAATGTTTTAAATTCCGGAATATCCTAAGCTTTGGTTCCGGAGTATTGAAACAATTATATTGACCGACGTAATTAAATACAAATTACATCACGCCTTCTTCCCAGAAAGTGTAGGCATAGGTGTTACCAGGACACCCACGTTTCGCCTTATGTGTTCCGTTCCATGATGTGATAGGGGGCGAGCCTATCGCCATATCGGGCACATACCTGACTCCGGGCTGATTATGAATAGAAAAATCCAATATCACATTGCCCGACCCGGGATTCGAACTGGAGACCTCAGCTTTGTAATCATACCGTAGTACAACTATGCCACCGACGTAATGATCGCTAAAAATGAATGTCTTACTTTAAGAAACACCGTTGTTATTGATTACTATTCAGTATAACATATTCAATTCATCATAGCATAAAAATTCTAAATGGAATTCAATAAAATAGAGCCAAATAGATCGGCGACCTAGAACCTATCGCAGAATAATAAAATTCTCATCTCACGATCATGCCCATAGCCGGCGTTTCAATTGAATCCCCCCCGTTACATTTTGTTTCGGTAAACAACATGAAACTGTACGCTCCAATATTTCTATGTGGAGACGCCTCCTTTATTACCCCATTATTCAAATGTTGGGGTGTTTCAGATAATTTTCAGGTATTTTCACGGTTTTTGCACGGATACTTGGAGGAGTTTTGGGTTACGCGACTTTGTAAATGTGTTGTGATATTTGATATCAAGTCGGGAGATGATGTTCAATTATAATAAAGTAAATAAGTAAATGTACACAGTAGGACATATTATATACGTTGTTGTGGATATCATTGGGAGAGGCCTATGTTCAGCAGTGTACTTCCTTTGGCTGATGGATTGGATTGGATTTGGGTATTAGAAGTCACGATTATGTTTTGAGTTGAGTCTCAGTATCTGAGTCTCATAAAACTCAGATTAACGATATACAGTTCGTGAAGTAACTTGCTTCTTATAATTTGCTGCTGCTCACTCCAACGTAATGTTTTCCCTACTTTTTTTCCATTGTTCCCTATTTAGGTCATCATTAGCCTCTACTGTTGCCCACTGCTGGACATATGCCCCCTTCAAATTGCGTTACTTCACCCTATCTTCGGCTTGTCGCATCCAGCATCTGCCAGCGACCTTTTGCAAATCGTAACCCCACCTAGCTGGAGGGCGTCCTACACTACGTTTGCCAAGACGCGGTCTCGACTCAAGAACACGTTTACTCCAGTGGTTGTCGGTGCTTCGGCAGATGAGGTACCTGTTTAGGTATTTTTTTTTTTTTATCAGCCCATTTACGTCCCACTGCTGTGCACGGGTCTACTCTACAATCGAGAGAATCGATTGAGAGTGGTTAAGCCATATAGTCCACCACGCTGGCCTAGTGCGGGTTGGTGGACTTACATACCGTAGAAATTCTTTAAAATCGCTACGGTATGCAGGTTTCCTCACGATATTTTCCTTCACCGTTAAAGTGCGTGGTGATTGACTATCAATACACACATATCACCGAAAAGTCAGAGGTGTGCCCTGGGATTTGAACCCGCGACCACCGTGAACATGTAGGCAGCCGAGTCTGGTCCGATACCACAAGGCCACCACACACTTCGTTTAGGTAATGCTTTAAATAAAAAAAATAGTCGAAATAGCCTTACAACGTCTGCGCGGTTTACCACGTGGTCTCCCTGGTTGTAGATTCCATTCTGTGGCAATTTTATCCTGCAAGTGCTATTTATGTTTATTAATATTTCATATACATATGTGGGGAGGACGATAAACTAAGGACACTAAGCGGTATCTCATATACATAAATTTTTTAGGGTATTGATCGAACAAGGAAATGTCCACTTGGCTAATTTTATTTACCATCTAGATGTGTATCATTATGTTACCTGCGCCTATTTGCTGTCATTAATAAAGAAAAGGCAAGGGCTTTAATACCTGTACTATTACAAAAAAATATGTTAGTCAATTACCACGATTTTGAACGTTAAAGAAAACTTCGCGAGGACACATACATACATTCCTGCCTTCTTTATCATACTTTATCTTTACATGACTTCCTATGATATGTGAAGTCTTCTTACATGTAACAAGTCAGCGTCGCCTAAGCAGTTTCAATTGAACTTTCGATAGTAGAGTTATTACGTTTTCAGTAGCGGTCATATTTGAACTATTATATAAAAGAAAGAAAGCATTTCAATCTCTCATTTACCCCAATTTAACAAACTAAATACCTACTATCTTCGTCAGGTATAAATCCCTTAGACATCGGTGTAAATGAGTCCACTTCAAAGAGGTCGCATTCACACTAACAACCGCAAAGGCCCTCACGGTGAAAACCGCATTTTTCACTTGAGAAAATGCGAAAATCTTTTCAAACTGAACGCGAGAACGCTTTAGAATGGTAAGTGATGTCTACGTGATATCTTTGTGGTAGACGCGTTAAAGGAATATAACGCGGTTTTCAATTGTCACGGCGTCTTTACGATGTTTGTGGAGTTTTAAATGTGGTAGTGCATACTGGTGTAAAATGTGATTATGGGGTTATAAAGAGTATTATAGATGACTGGAGCCCACGAAGCGGAAAGCGCAGCGTGGGATGTCCACCCACTAGGTGGTTAGACAGCCTCCCACGGGTCACTGTGGAAATCATTCGGGAGAGGTCTACTTCCTTTGGCTAATGGGTGGACGATAGATGACTGAGCAATTGAGTTATTTAAGACAGTCTCCGTGGCGCAGTTGGTTAGACGCTGGTTGTGAAACGAGAGCCTGCGGGTTCGATCCCCGCACCGAGACAAATTTGTGAGGCCCTCAAGTATTTGTCTCGGAACTGGGTGTTATTCTATTTTTCTAGTGGCAGCAGGTCCACTGTTAAACCATAGGCCGCCCCCAGGAATTTCTAGTTACATATTAGAAGATGCTTGTATCCAACGACATTGCAAACTATAATTTATTAACTTGACCCTTGATGGTATTTTCAAAAGTTACAATTTTCCAAATCATCATCAACATCAGTCCGTTGCAGTCCACTGCTGGATATAGGCCTCTCCCAAGGTACGCCACAGAGCCAAGTTTTCCCGATGTAATTTGTTTAAAATAACAACCAGTAACCAACCAGTAGCGCAATAGTTAATTGCATTAAAATTCTATATGGCTGTTTACGAGTAATTAATTGTGTTAAACAACACAAGTAACGATAAAATGTTACAATTACACTATTTATTTTAATTGCTATCGGATGACGTAATTTACGATGCTTTTTTATGATAAAATAGTCACTGACTTTTCAAATTATGGCGAAAAAATTGACGAGAGGTAATTTTAATTATAATTTTAATAAATTTTTAATTTTAATTGAGGTAATTATCTTTCGCACTTATGCACAATTATTCCGGTTGGATCGAAATCGAATGTAGACAGAGAGGTTCAAAATGTTGGCTAAGTTTACCGTCATATTTTCTCGTTGTCTGGAGGGATTATTTAATCCATCGCTACTTTTTGGATCTTCAGAAATCGTACCCACGAAAAAAGGTATGTGGTAAGGCCACGCTGTTGTCAGTCATGACTCAGCATGAATGGGCCGGCTCGTCCTGGGTGGTAGGTACCACTGTCTCATAGGAAAGCTACGTGAAGCGAAAGCTTTGCTGTGGCGTTTCATTCGGTGGGTGAGATAGCCGGATGCCTAATACTCCTTTCCTATTACCATCTTTTTACCTTCCCGCTCCCCTCCTGATTTTAGGGGCCGGCCACACGTCTATGAACCAAGCGTTGTGGATGGTCATGGGTGGCAGTGATCACTTACCATAAGGTGACCTGTCTGCTCATTAGCAGGACCTGTACAATAAAAAAAGGAAAGCTGTGACCTCACATACATCATAGTGGATACTTTTCATAATGCTAAAATTCTCCAGATGAAATCGGTGAATTGAGGTAAACCTAGTAACAAGATTCAGGAGATAAGAAACTAGTTCCTGGTAACGGTAAAAATCCATCTCTTTCTTACCGCGGGCAATCAATGTAGCGTTCACTTAATTCAAGACAATGGAAGTCAAAAGGTGATTATTCTCGTCACTCGCGTTAGTGTTCGACATTTCTCACAAGTCATCACAAAGACCCGAAACAAAACTTATGGATTACACAAAAAATTGTCTGAGTGCAGGGATGGAAACCGCGGCTTCCGGCTTTGAAACGATTCAAAGCCGGTGCCTCACTAGCTGCGCCACAGAGACTGAAAAAAGGACGATGGGACTGTTGGGTGTGTTCGTAATGCGTGCGAAACAGCATGTTGGCGTGTTGGCATGTCGGCGTGGCGTGTTTGGTAAAACGCTGTCACGCTCTGTCACGTCGCGTCACGCGTGGCTCGGAGCACTTGATTAGAAATCCGTTACGTAGCCTTTCGCACGGGGACGCGACGTGCCCGGCCTGTGAGACAGGTAACGCCATTCTGAGCCGTTCGATATCATATTGTGATAAAAAGGTGTTTTGAGGCCGGACTGAAAAAATTTAGGTTGCAACTTGCAACTTCGAGATTAGAGCCTACTTTAATAAGTTATGTGTATTCTTAATTATCGTTAGTTTTAATCGTGGTGGAAAATAAGGCAAGGCAAGTTTTTTGCCAGAAAAATCTTCTGAAGTAATTTCGAGCATGGCCGTCTAAGACCTAAACTCTTGCGATCTTAGAGAATCCTAGAGAAGGCTTGAGCCTGCTTGGTGCAGACATAATATGGGCTAATACTGTACTGTATCAGCCTATATACGTCCCACTGCAGGGTACGGGCTACAATCGATAGTACGATTTATAGTAGCTAGGCCATATAGTTCACCACGTTGGCCTAGTGCGGGTTGGCGGACTTTTACATATCATAGAAATTTATACAAATCGCTATGGTATGCAGGTTTCCTCACGATGTTTTCCTTCATCTTTATGGTGCGTGGTGATTGACTATCAATACAAACATGACTCCGAAAAGTCAGAGGTGTGCCCTGGGATTTGAACCCGCGACCACTGTGAACATGTACATAGGCAGCTGCGTCTGGTCCGTTACCAACAGGCCACCACGCACTTGGGCTAACATAGATACATACAATACGTTATTACGATATTATAATAATTTAGGAAAATGTTTGAATTATTTCGATGTAATATCGAAGTTGCCAGAATAAAGCCCGTGTTAGCAATCATCTGATTCGGAATAAAGTAAAATTTCTCGTTGTGAGAATGATAAAATTTGTTATACGTTTTGTATTTTGCAATACATTTATATTTTATGCCGTCTGAATATAAATGAAAAATTGGTGATATACTTGAAATTCTGACAAAGCAATATCTGGAAAAACTAGGTGAGTAATATATGAATAGCTAAGAAAATATTAAGATATTTTATTATGCTGCATTTATAAAAACGACCTCATGCCTTTTTGTGTAGCTAGGTTAAGTTATCACTTGTAGTTTTTAAGGCCATAAAAAAATATTTAACGCATATTTTGACATATGTTTTCATAGTATGTATAAAGAACAAATATTTGTACACGTAATCTAGTAATACTATCATGCCCAATATATAATAAAATGTGAAGGGGGAAATCTTGTTATTTTGACAACACTGTTTTCGGCGACGATGACCTATAACAAGACAATTACACAAGATAAGCCCTAATTCAAAATCCTCCACTGGTCATCACAAGAGGCTTGCGTCAGAGGCAACGATGCGGTCACACCTGCGACACGCGACGGCACGCGACGTGCAGCGACATCTGATGGACACGCTGCTACCCACGATTATTTACCGCCACGAACGGGATGTTACGTCAAGATTGTAATAGCTTCTGTGAAGCTAGATTTATGGAAATGGAATATTTTTGTTGGATCTGAAATACCGTTTTGTTGCAAAATTGTAAATATGGAATAGAGTTGATTGAGTTAGGCCGTGACAGCAGTAAAGGAATTTAATTTGGTTTTTCTGAATCTAAGAGCATAAACGGAATTCATGTTAAAAATATTCCGACTAGAAACTACACGCCATGTCAATATTATCCTTAGTAATATTTTAGAGTATTGTATTTTTCACTATTAAATATTTAGGCCTGGTTGTCTTAAGAATAAGAAGTACGTTCAGTAGTGTGTTTGTTATCGCGAATATATTTTTATTGTAGGTAATAGAATAATATACTCTGGTTATATATTTCAATTGTTCACTAAAACCAAACTGTCCCTAACAAGTATAGAGGTAAACACTTTTTATAGGCTTTGATTTATATTTTTAATAAGGTCAAACGTAAGTATAAAAAAAACGATCAATCACACACATTAAATCGTTATTGAATGGGAATTTTGCACAAAAACACCAACCCTTTGCCAAACCACGAAACAGCAGGTGTTAAATATTTTTCCATTCATAACGGAATGACAGTGACAAATACTTTCCATTGTGGAGGCTGAAATAAATGACAGCATAATCGACACGTGTCCTCGCGTGTGGTGGTTACATTGTATTCATATCATGGTGAATGGTGAATGACGATAATCAATATAGGCTTGACAAAAAACGATATTCTTTTTTTTACTGCCAAGATAAAGTTATATGGTGTAATATAAATCATCCATCCATCCATCCATCAGCCAAAGGAAGTTCCCTACTGAACATAGCCCTCTCCCAATGATTTCCACAGTGTCCTGTTGGACGCAGCCTGCATCCATAATACATATAGCATATGATAAAAAGTCCAGTCCAGGTACGCTATCCACAGAGCCCTCATTTCCGTGTGCGCAGTTATGCAGGTCTACTTAAGAACAGATATAGACATATAGACAGGCTTAATACAAAAGTGGTATGCTTGGTAGGTTACTTTGATATCTTATTATCGTTGTGTGCTACCCAGATGAATGCACTACCACTAGTAACTCAAGAATACAGGATAGGCTGATAAACGATCAAGCAGATTGATAGTAAATGATAATCCCTGCCTAAAAATATTTACGAGAAACTTATCCAATCCAAACCATTAACCAAAAGTCCATTGCTGAACATAGGCCTCTCCCAATGATGTCCACAGTGACCTGTTTTAGAGGCAGCCTGCATCCAGCGACGTCCCGCGACCTTTACCAGGTCGTCTGACCACCTAGTGGGTGGACGTCCCACGCTGCGCTTTCCGCTTCGTGGCCTCCATTCGAGAACTTTTTGGCCCCATCGGCCATCAGTTATACATTGCCACAAAAACATATAAAAAGTCTGATAAGTTTCCAAGGTGATAGTAGTTTATCATCACAGTTAACAAACATTTACATAACTTATGAGTTGCAGATAACACTTGCCTTTCAAAATGGATGAAGTGTTAAATGGCGAAAGACAGGATTTGAAAGAGAAGGGATGACCTATAATTATTCATCTGTTTATCACTTTTGTGCATGCTTTCTTTGGTGATTATTTTCGGACAATAATTATTATTATAACAGTCTTGGCGCATTGAACGAGACCCTACTTTTATAAAAGCAGTTAATTAATAAGACGCATTTTTATTTCAACCTTACATCACGCAATGATATAGGTGTACATTAATTATTTTCTTAAATGTCTACGTTTTCTGATACCATCCATTCAAAGGTCGTCTAGAGACCGCACGAAGCGATAATGCCGCTCATCGTAATTTTTTTTGTATTGTATCAGCCCATATACGACCCACTGCAGGGCACGGGCCTCCTCTACAATCGAGAGTACGATTGAGAGTGGTTAGGCCATATAGTCCACCACGCTGGCCTAGTGCGGGTTGGCGGACTTACACACCGTAGATTTTTTTTTTAAAATCGCTACGGTATGGAGGTTTCCTCACGATGTTTTCCTTCACCGTTAAAGTGCGTGGTGATTGACTATCAATACACACATAACTCCGAAAGTCAGAGGTGTGCCCTGGGATTTGAACCCGCGACCACCGTGAACATGTAGGCAGCCGAGTCTGGTTCGATACCACGAGGCCACCACGCACTTCGTAATACATTTGTTGATTACTATTTTTATATTTGTTAGTTAGGTATCATAATAAAGATTTGTGTTTTTAGACTCAAAAGCTTATGGTAGTGTATTAGCATCAACGATGGTAGAGAACCCGACAAAGTGACACACGCATGTGCCCAGATTTTTTATGTATTTTGATCAGGCTGGCGTAATTGCATCGACCAACGTTACATAACCATTGCTTACTGGTAAATTTATTTTTGAAATGCAACGTACAAATAAGGCGCATTGCAGACACGTCGTGGCAGTAATAAATCCTTTGCTGCACACAAACTTTTGTTCTACCTTCATCTGTCTCTGTTCTAAGCATCTCTGCAGTTAGTTAGTGGCAAAAAGATGATTTAATACGCCAAACATAATGGCTGCTTCAAGACTGGCACAATACACAATTGTGTTAGAGACCGTCTGCGAGATAATGAACTTTATGCTAAAATCTTGTGCATTATTCTTAAACAGCACTGGAGCTTATGTGTAAACTATTGTTAAATGTGGTTTAGAATATTGAATATTGTTTAATTTTGAGAAAATGTTTTGAGTAAATAATTAATTTAAAGTTACGCACGTTGATTTCAAGGTAGCTTGAATGAGTGAGGAAAAGTAAGTGCCATTTTACAAGTTTACTAGTTTTACTTTTTGGATCGTTCGATTCAATGACGTATTCTCAAGTGTTAAAACTACGATGTAGTTTCTATGGACTACATCAGGAATGGGATGGCTGACCACAGTAGTACCGGCTCACAGAAAAGGAAAGCGATGTAAAAAGACTGCTTTGTCGTGTTTCATTCGGTAAGCAAGATTGCCAGATGGTCTTCCATTTTAAGAGACTAACAGTGTATCCCCTGTATAAGTATCGTAGACGTTTATGGTGGGAGTAATTACTTACTAATAAATTTTAAATAAATACACCCAACCGTCACATACATAGTCTTGACCTCACACTAAGATCGATTCTTGCGTCGTGGGTAACTGGAACTACGAGAAACTTTACGGTCTTACAAACCCAGACCTGAAACAATTACCTATGGTTCACACAAATATTTGTCTCGGTGCAGGGATCGAACCCGCGGCTTCTCGCTTCACAGACAGCTTCTAACCAACTGCTCCACGGATGCTGTCATGCTGAGTTGTTTGTCGGACTTATGCAACAGAAACAGGACCTCCTGTGACATCTACGTCACTCCACCTAGAGATGACGCTTTGTTCTGGGCGTCCCATATTGTTATTGACAGAAATATAGACATAGAGATCTGACGAAAGCGGCAAGATAAGTAGTGAGATGATGTAATTAGAGTGGTGCAGCGATAAAGCGCGGCGGCACATGTGTTAATGTAATTAAATCACATCTATACCGAACGCGACGGCGCGTTCGCTTTGTCCGAGGTATATTTAATTTATTAAAGCAAGGGTTAGATCTAGTACCTTTTTTTAATTGCATATGTCCGGCAAACGAGCAAACAGGTCACCTGATGGGAAGTGATTACTGCTGCCCATGGGCATCCACAGAGCTGGATCAGGGATGTGTTGCCGGCCTAATTAGGGGGGGAGCGGGAAGAAAAGAGGATGGGAAGAGGAAAGGGGTATTGGGCATCCGGCAATCTCACTCACCACATATATGTAAACATACATACATAACCACACGCCTTTTTCCCAGAAGGGGTAGGCAGAGGTGCTACCAGAACACCCACGTTTCGCCTTGTATACTCCGTCCCACGATGTGATAGGGGGCGAGCCTATCGCCATATCGGGCACAAATTCCTGACTCCGGGCTAATAATGAGTAGAAAAATCCAATATCACTTTGCCCGACCCGGGATCCGAACCCGAGACCTCGGCTTTTGCAATCATACCGTAGTACCACTACGCCACCGAGGCAGTCGATCGAGGCAGTTATATGTAAAGAAAAAAGTTATTTTTGTTGCTTTGTATAGGTAGGTGATCCAGCGACCAGCCTAATGGCCGCCACACGTAACGTATAACTATGCAAGTCTGAGTTTGCACCAGTATACTGGAACGTGTGTGAGCAAATAATTGCACATACTTCGTTCCAATTTTCGATTCAAGACCGTTGAAACTCGCGTTTGCGCAAACGCACTTGGACGTGTGTGGCCTTAATGGTCAATGGCCTTAGTGGTCACCGCTGCTTATAGGCTTTGCAAAGCCAGGGGCACAGACGAGCCACTGCCTACCGTGAGACCTATTTATTGAATATTGGACGTCCATATGATAGGTTAACAATCTGATAATGTATGCTGAAAGTCCCTGGACGCCACCCATTTTCAAAATTCACAGTGGAAACCTTAGGAGTTGTCCTATGTTTAGCAGTGGCAGCTTGTGGGTGAGTATAATAATCTATTTTGAATGGCCTTCAGGCTCTCATACGGTTCTATCTCTTTGTATCTGAATAGTTATATTTCCAGGAAGGGTTTTCTCTAGCTAAGAATGAAACTCAGTCTCGTTCAATTATAATATTACTTTTCATACTACGATCAACTACACGTCAAGACATCAATCAAAACACTACTGTTTTACATTTTTAAATTCCTCATCCCATTCTCCATAATTTAAATCTATTTCATTTTTAAATCAAGTCAACCCAGTCGTTACCTTAAGTTTGAAAGAGTATTTAATATTATTTATATATATATTTACGTATTATTAGACGGAGCTCAACAATAAGAGTGAAAAATGGCACGGGCACGCGTATGTTTTCTTAAAATAGTCGTGAGACAATGGGAACAGGGTACAAAGCCAGCCGTATTCCTGCAAGGTGTTAGTTAAAATCCAATTATATTTTCTATGGATGCTCGCGCGTATAAGTTAGAAACAGTTTGTGCCGCCACGCGCAAGGAACCGTTCCATTTCACTTATCTTGCTTGATGTTATGATGTTATTATGATGGTAACTTTCATTACATGCAACTGAATGAAGTTTAGGAATTGATTTTTATTTTTCTAAATAATTTTTACAGAATATTTTTTACGAATTATGAGGAGTCTAGGAATGGGTTATGCAGATAGCATTCCGTTTTGAAAAAAATATTAGGGTTCCGAAAACAAGTTGTACATGAAAAACAAAACAGATCCGTAGTAAAGAATTGTAGGTTGTGCAAAGTAATCCTTATTATATGCTGTAGAGCTATGAGAACGTAGCACGAGCTACGCTTCGTAGATCTTCCGGGCCTGGGTGTGTCTGAGACCGAAAAGATTCTCGTAGTTTCTGATACCCACGATACAAGACTAGATCTTAGTGTTAGGTCAGTATGTATATGACTTTTGGGTGTATTTATTTGTTTACCTTCAACAAAATAACGTATACCACAAATATTTGTTTAGGATCTGAGTGGTGTGAAAACAAAAAGTTTCTAGTAGTTTTTGATACCCGCGTTACAAATTACAAAAACGTAATGTGGGATAACGACTAAGCGTATGACTGTGGGATGTCGTGGGTTGTGGGATGACTGATGACAGTCGCTGCCGGCCCTCTATAGACTTATATAGATATATATTTATAGATATAAAAACCCATAACCACGATCATATAAAAGCAATTTTTACTATCCATATAAAATATCTGTAGCACTAAGCCTTCGGAGCGTCGCGTGGTACATCGCGATACGGCAGCCTATTATGCTCAGTGCAGCGTCATTTCCACCCCCCGATCACCCCTTTATTAAACGCACCCTTCTGAGAGAGTTTATGTGGGGTACTTAATTTAAAATTATTGTTTTGTAAGACAAGCTGTTTCTAAAGACGTGTTTTCTATGGATATTAATGATGTAGGTCGTAGGGACTTGGTGTTAATTGGTATGAATGTGTGATCGATTTTAAATTATATTGTAGAAAAGGAAAGTACGTTAAAAGTTGTTGCAAGAAATTAATTCACTGGTATAAAGGGTTTAGAGAGGCAGCGATGATGACTGTATTTTTAGAATTATATTGTGTTGAAATAAATATATGATATTATACTTAGACACAAGTGGAACCACCAGCGGCAAATATTTTAAAATATTATTATTGGACTTGACATAAAAAACATTTTTTTTGCAAACTAAATTATATGTTTTTTTTTATTGGCCTTTAGCGGGCAGTCGAGCGTGCGGCCAGCCTGTTGGTAAGCTGTCACCGCTGCTAATGGACCTTTGCAATCTAGCACAGCCAGGTCGGTGCCTACCGTAAGGAGAGTACTATCTTTCACCACATTCCACTAAATATTTTGTACTGTATCAGCCCATATAAGTCCCACTGCAAGTCACGGGCCTCCTCTGCAATCGAGAGTGCGATTGAGAGTGGTTAGGCCATATAGTCCACCACGCTGGGTAAATATAGTAATATTATGCATTTTTTGTTGTGCCCACGTATGAACTGGTGCTTTGTCTCCATTAACGAGTATTTGTAGATCGGGTAGAATGGCTCTAGAAATACAGTATTTAACTGTTTTCTATTTGAATCTATATTACTATTATAGACATCCTCCGTGGCGCAGTTGGTTAGACGCCGGCTGTGAAACGACAGGCTGCGGGTTCGATCCCCGCACCGGGACAAATGTTAGTGAGGCCCACAAGTATTTCCGGGTCTGGGTGTTTGTGAGACCGTAAAGTCTCTCGTAATGTCTGATACCCACGACACAAGACTTAATTGAACTTAGTGTGGACTTAGTGTGTGTCAGGACTATGTATGTGACTGTTGGGTGTATTTATTTATTTATAGAGCTGTTTTTTTTGTTTGGACGCGCTAATCTAGAGAACTACTAGTTTGCGTCGAAAAATAAATTACTTTTAAATTGTCCATTTATCGAGGGAGGCTATAGGGTAATTAATATCCCAGGAAAATATATACGGGGACATGTGTTCCGAAAAAACTATTCCACGCGAGCAAAGCCGCGAGCGATAGTCGTACAGAATGTTCTGTTAACTGTTTTAAGACGAAGGGGATCCACTATTCATAAATTCGTTCAACTTTATCTATTTTACCCTTAAAATATCTTTCTTATTCTATGCCAACCATAAGTTATCTTTACAAGTAGCATTTTCCTTTGACTGTGAGACCGTAAAATACATATTTTATCGCCCAAAAAACTTGCGACTAAGCTAAAGAATAATTTAAAACCACATTAAGACCCTTTTTGATATTCCGATTGAGTTGCGTTCGCAGAGTAAGGGACCGTGCATATTCGACTTTACGAGTATTGTTTGATTTTAAGTAGGTATTTATTTATGAATGAAATATGATATTTTTAAAAGTACAGTGCGATTTAAAGTATACAATGGTATTTAAAAATGTTGGGCATTTTATATATTTTTCTAATAAATAAAGTTATTTTCCGAAATATGTAACTAGTGATGATAACATTCAGCATTAACATAAAAATATTATACTATGAATAAAATACATATTATAACATTCCTACTTATATAATCCCTCTCAATCGTACTCTCCATTGTAGAAGAGGCTCGTGCCCTGCAGTGGGACGTATGTGGGCTGATACAGTACAGTGCAGTATAATATTCTATGTGGTATTCCTGTAATGTTCTCATTTTCGGTGTTCACAAAAAAGCTGATCTCTAAGATAGGTTCAGCGGAATATCGATTTCCCGTTTTGTTAGTGAAAACCTATGTTACATACCCGATTGCCAGCGTATTACTTGAGTTCTGCACTAAAAGGTAGTATGTTCGACTTAGCACATTTGGCGTTCTCTGTGTTACCCCAGGGAAAGCTAAACATTAAGTAACACCGCAACTGATTCATGTGACACATTTTATTCATAAGAAAAATATCTCATTTAATAATTTGTATTCAACATTTTCAAATAGCTTTTAATGTAACTTGTTTTTTTTTGCAATGAATGGCGAGACGAGCATGTCTTTCGGCTGATGGAAAGCGATACGACCGTTCATGGACAGTAGCAAAACCAAACAACGCCATTAATTACAAAGCAATGCTTGGCATTGCACTGCACTCGCCATCCGGAGACATAAGATGTTAAGTCTCATTATGTCCAGTAGTTGCTATGGCTACAATATCCTTCAAACCGGAATACAACAGTGCATTTACACTGCTGTTTGGCGGTAAAAATGGACACTGGTGGTACCTACCCAGTTAGCCTCTCATATATGACGGGCCTACCACAGTATGACAGTCCAAAATATTTAGTGTATTACCAATCTTACCTATAGCATCATGTTTCCAATTATATGCGTTACTAAGGTGCAGAACCGTTTTATATTTTACCGTATAAAAAACTAGTATTGGGAATAAAAGCGAGTCATGTGCGGCACGAGCGCCGTCGCACTAAAACACACATGTCGGCGTATTGTTATTCTATAGCCGGCGATCACGCGCAGGGCTGCCACGCGAATGTGTCCAATTGGTTCTGTATGTAACCGATACATTCGAAAAATATTTGATGTGTTTTAGATTGATTGGAAAACTGACAAAGGAAAATCTGGAAGCTGGTCAATCATCCAACAGGTCTGTGTGGGGTTTCATGGGGAAGGCCTATGGACCAGTGGACTTCCCGTGGTTGAAGAGAGAGAGAGAAAGAGAGAGAGAGAGAGAGAGAGAGAAAGAGAGAGAGAGAGAGAGAGAAAGAGAGAGAGAAGGGGAATCTGAGCGAACTTGATGGCAGGTAGTAAAATTGAGAGTATCTACTAGACACTAGTGTGAGATGGGATGACATGAGATCTCTTGCATGTTGACACAAGTATGGAAGACTGGTCGAAACCTGGTGTATTCAGACTTTAAACCGACATACTTTTGAGGCATTAAAACCCATTTTCCTCTGTACGGTATGATCTCCGGGTGGATACGAAAATCGTATGATCGGCTATTGTGTCTACGACAATGTAATGCATCCAATCAAAAGTAATAGTAAAGGTGTTACATGATGTCGGATTAGTATGAGAAAGGGGTACCTAGTTAAGCCAACCCATTGGTACTGTAGTTTTTGCTACTGTACTGCATTGAATTAGCCCATATACGCCCTACTGCAGGGCACGGACCTCTACAATCGAGAGTAAGATTGGGAGGGATCCACTACGTTGGCCCAGTGTCGGTTGGCGTACTCAGTGATCACTTGCCATCAGGTGACATATTTGCTCCTTTGTCAGACCTATGCAATAAAAAAAAATACACGTGTGTTTGTAGATCACCCAGACATTTGACAGAATAAAGAAATTGAAATGGGGACCTCACTCAATATTTTAATCAACTGCAAACTGCACTAAATAAATCAAGATAACAAAAATACTTTTTCCGTCACCCCTGGGGCAAATAAAGCGTGTAAAATACACAGGTAGGGGTGGTAAACAATAAGCCCTTCTAATTGGTCGGCCTTCATTCTTTTCATATGACAAGCCGCGCGGGAGGGGATGAATAGCTTCCGGTGCATTTTATTGGCTCTTATTTATGTCGTTTTTTGTTGTTTTACTGTAGGAGCTGCTGATTTGTTAACAGCTCGTTGGGCATTGCAGATGTTTATTCATGGATGTGATTACTTGATTAGAACATATAGATGGACAAGGAAATTTCTGACCATTTTCCCGAATGAAAATTTATTGCAGGGATGGATGGACGAACTACGTACTTATATCATGAAATAGTTATCCTCAGGGACAAATGTGGAAAATCTTATACGAGTAGTCTGATACTGTCTCTTTGTTCCGCTGGTGATCAACTGATCCTCCCTATCACGTCTTGGGACAGAAATAAGCCAGAAGATTTATGTGTTGTAAAAATTATGCCTCTACTTACCCCTTCAGTGTTAAGGGCGTTCGCTTAAGAATGTTCACTTGAATGCGAAGTCTAATAAGTCAGTGTGATCTGCTCACCAATTGCAAAGAAGTTTAAATAGCCTATCATGGTTACATACCAGCAGGCCAAAGTGACTAAAATGTCCGTGATGGTTCTGAAATTGCAGTCCACAGGAGCATCTAGTAACGCTTGATGGCTATCTGTCGCCGATCCACGCAATCATATCATTCCCATTGCAGGAAACGGGCCACCTCTATAAGTGAAAGTACGAGTGAGATGAGTTAGCCTATATAGTTCACTATGGTGCTGCCGATTGGCGGACTTTACAACCCATAAAAATTCTTTCAAATCGCTATGGTATGCAGGTTTCCTCGCGATGTATTCCTTCACCGTTATAATGCGTGGTGATTGACTATCAAGACACGCATTATTTTGAAGTCAGAAATATGCCTTGGGATTGCCAGCCTGCATGCAGATGTATAGTTTTTTCTCCCAAAAAATCCAAGTATCCGATTACCGTTAAAAATTTAATACTGATCTGATACTCGAGTGTAATTTAATACAAGCAGCAGACACGAGCGGCGAAACTTTGTTAATATATCCACGGCCGGACTGGACGCTGAAATTGCTCCTAGTTGAGTATTCTTTAATAGTTTTCTCCAAAGATGTTACTGAGAAGTTGCACTGCGCTCCCCCGTCTGTCTGTTTTGGTGTTTATTTAAAACTAAATTGAGATGCAGCTTCGGTGTCAATTGTGTTGTGAAATATTTGAAGATAATTTTCATAAATATAAATTAGAAGTTTTATTTTGATATTCAAAATCCAATGACTGGAAATTCCGTCATGGTGATCTGAACAAATGAGTCACGTTTCAGGTTCAACCTGTTTGTGTTTCGTTTCGAGTCAAAGTAATAGTCAATTCGGGAGGCAATGGTATGACTCCTAGCATGCACTGTTCCACGAGGTAATTTATCCTCTAAGATTTGATAGGAGGTGATTTTATCATCCGCATCATCATCTCCCACCACAGGAAGTCCATACTGATCAAAGGATTTCCTCCCTTCACAATTTCTATAGCGACCTGTAATCTATTGGCATCTCTATTTCTCTCTCTTCAGCCACAGGAAGTCCACTGTTGAATATAGACGTCCCCCAAGGATCTCCACATTGACCTGTTGGACGACCTGCATCCAACGACTTCCTGCAACGTATTGGTTGTATGCTGGACTTAAATTCCGGCCTCGCGGTAGTCATATGACCTTTATTAAATTAAAAATGATTATTTCCACGCTACAGCCTTTACGATGCAAGACATAAAACGTATCCAGGTGTATATGTACGTAATTCCCTTCAATAATGACTTTGTAGTGAACTGTAACACAAGTGTTGAGTCGTAAAGGCGCGTTTATGTTTGTTATAACATTACTTAAGCTGCAGACGTTGTATGTTTTATTCTCCTTGGGCCAGACTTACGTCATTTGTATGTTGTCTTTATATACCTGAATTACATACAGTTTTAATGTTCGCATCGCCAAATTAAGGGTCTCTGGAAACTCAAACAGAACGTACGATAGCTTTTTTTGGGTAGTGCTAATGTAATACGACGGAGAGTGAGGTATATAACTTTTACTTATGATTTGTCAAAGTTTAAGTCGATTCCTGTTGTAGAGGTGATAAGGTGAGGTAGAAGATTTCTTGAAGTAACGTAAGATTTATATAACACATACAACGATTACGTACGAATCTGCTCGTGCCTTAGATCCAAGGGAAGTATGTAATTTTATGTGGTAGAGCCACGCTGTTGTCAGTCATGACTCAGCATGAATGGGCGAAGCTCGTCCGGGGTGTTCTCACAGGAAGTCGACGTGAAGCGAGAGCTTTGCTGCCGTGCTTCGTTCGGTCAGTGAGACTGACGGATGTCCAATACCCCTTTCCTTTACCCATCCTTTTTCCTTCCCGCTCCCCTCCCGATTTTAAGGGCCGGCAACATATCTATGAACCATGCGTTGTGGATGGTCATGGGCGGCAGTGATCACTTACCATCAGGTGACCTGTTTGCTCGTTTGCCGGACCTGTGCAATAAAAGAAGGTAGTCCTTGTGCAAAACGAATACTTATGGATCGTGGACATTTATAACGAGAATTGAACCTGGGGACAATCGATTCGCAGCCGCCGTCTTAATTAACTATGCTTCGAAGAGTGCTAGTAGCTTAAAACAACTCAAGAGATTTACCACTCAATCTTCGAAATCTAGTCCATCGCTTTAGTAATCA
Source organism: Theretra japonica (assembly GCA_033459515.1). Classification (NCBI taxonomy): domain Eukaryota; kingdom Metazoa; phylum Arthropoda; class Insecta; order Lepidoptera; family Sphingidae; genus Theretra; species Theretra japonica. The sequence continues at coordinate 15,410,721 of CM065931.1, forward strand.
GTACCAAATGAGCTATAAGTCCCTTCTATACTGATGTCTATCCCGGTATTGTATTTTTGATATATTGCCTATATCGAAGCCGAGTAGGGTCCGATCGTCAAATCATGCGATAAATTATCGTACAAACTTCCAATGTCGCAAAAAATAAATGCCCAAGTGGCTAAAGCGGCTTTTCGGCCGTGTAACCGGTTTCGGCCGGTCCGAACCGTCTTTATCCGGATTAGCCGGGTCGGATGCGCCGGCTCGCCGCGTTTGGTCGCACGCTAATCTTGCGGGATTACCTTATTCCACTCTATGGGGTTTGAGGATACGACAATAAACATTTTTATTAACCGACAATGTTAATTGTCGTAAAAGGGTATTAAATTTTTTATTGACTTATTTGGTTAATATGTTTTAAATCCTGTTTGTATCCTGTAGGAGGTCGGAATGGTACTCTATTGGTATTAAATAATGTTTGTGTGTGCCATCAACAGACTGTTGTTTTACTTAAAGTAGGGGGTTGGTAGAATAGTAATATACCTACAATGATTCCTAGGATACGAGTACTAGTTCAACACCACACTGCTAGTAAACAAACTAAGCTAAGATGGTGGATTTATGTTCAGTTGTTACGTTGTTTAAATAAAACACAATGGTTGATTTTCAGTGTCTGAGACCCGTCCAATCCGCCTGATGTTGAAAATGAAAATGAAAATAATTTATTGAATCCATTAAAATGTTCAACATTATTTAGATTCAGTCATATATGGGGCATTTCACGTGAAGCGGACAACCAAAAAAAAATGAGGTCATGAATTTTGTTTATACTCCGGTCAGTTATACTTCTAGTAGACGTGGATGTGTACGCACATTTTTTTTTAAGTATGAAGCTTTATTGCATAGTTATGAGCTTTTAAAAGTTTACCAAGAATGAAGTCACGAATTTTTGGATGCTTATTATCTGCATCAATTAATTTGTAAAAATACTAAAAATATATTGTTTCTTAAAGTTAAAAAGTCGAAGTTTTTAATTTTTTTGTCGAATTCTAAATTTGAATTTTTTTACGTAGAGTAAACCGGAAGTGAACATTTCAAATCGATATTTGAGTAACTTCGACACTTTTTTTGTTTAATATTTTTACCTTAAATGAAAGCTTTAAACATATTAATTCTTCACAAAAAAAAATAAAACGTGATCCCCAATAGTTTAAGACTTAGAGCATATAGAGTACATACACATAGCTATGAGCACTTTCTAAGCGATCGGGTTTATGCGCTAACATGCTAAAATACTACGATATTAATATTTTATTCCTTCATTCTAACCTGCAAAAATATAAAAATAAACGATTTCATTAATTCTTGACTAAAAAATTTAAGCATGATCGCCAATAGTTTAAGCCTTAGAGCGGTTTTATTGAGATTGAAACAGTTTTAACTAAAATAGAGATTTATTTTGTAATTTTTACTATTCGCACTGCCACTAATTATATTTACTCATAAGCCCTCATTGGTTTGAAGAAAAGCATGCAGTTGTTTAGTTCCTGGAACGGTGATAGCGGAAGCAAAACGGACTCGTAGAAAATCTCGCTCTTGTTGAATACTTTCCTTCGAGCAGTAGTAAATAGAAGTCTCATTCATATAATATTATAGGTATAGTGATAGCGTTATTCGTGGACTGTAAGCTTGCACGGGGTGCCAAACGTTTAAGGTTTCCCCCAAGACCGTCACATGACCTTATTCCATGAGCGGTGGCATGGAAGTGTAACTATCTATCTATCTTAAAATTTTGGTTGTAGTGAAATAGGTTCACAAAATTGATCCTATTCTTAAAATGTTGTGGAGCTCCGTCTGTAATGTATTTCATGACAGAAACCACAATTTTATGCTCATCATGGCTTTATGCGCATAAATTCGATTGCTTATAAAGTGCTCATAGCTATGTGTATGTACTCTATATGCTCTAAGTCTTAAACTATTGGGGATCACGTTTTAATTTTTTTTGTAAAGAATTAATATGTCTAAAGCTTTCATGTAAGGTAAAAATATTTAAAAAAAAAAGTGTCGAAGTTACTCAAATATCGATTTGAAATGTTCACTTCCGGTTTACTCTACGTAAAAAAATTCAAATTTAGAATTCGACAAAAAAATTAAAAACTTCGACTTTTTAACTTTAAGAAACAATATATTTTTAGTATTTTTACAAATTAATTGATGCAGATAATAAGCATCCAAAAATTCGTGACTTCATTCTTGGTAAACTTTTAAAAGCTCATAACTATGCAATAAAGCTTCATACTTAAAAAAAAATGTGCGTACACATCCACGTCTACTAGAAGTATAACTGACCGGAGTATAAACAAAATTCATGACCTCATTTTTTTTTGGTTGTCCGCTTCACGTGAAATGCCCCATATATTTTTTCTACCACCCGGTTCGGAAAGCGAGAAGAATGGGCAAGAAACTCTAGTGTTGCTCTTTTCAAAACCAGTTTACAATATCGTGTCGTGTGATTATTACAAAAATTACAAGTTGGTCCAAATCAGAGCAGTTCATTGATAATTTGTTATAATTTGTTATATTTGCAAGTGACATATATTTTTAATACAATATGTTTACATTCTGTTTACAGTGTAAATGTACAATATGTTTACATTTGAGTGAAGTGAAGTAGCCCAGAACGAAGGATCAGTATACCCTGTTTCACCAACGCAGTGAATATTCGTGGAAACCTTATGTAATCTATAAGTCAGTTACAATGTAAGCAAATCGGGCAGACCAGTCTGCACAAGCAGCACCCGTTCACGAGTATGACGCATGTGCCAGCCATCGGCCTCCTCAACCATGCTACAGGGAAGTGACCGACCCGGCACACGAAGCCGCCGCAAGCACAGACTTTTAAGCGAGCATGACATACCCAATCGCTTACAAAGTAAAATACAGTGTGTAAAGTTACTTAATATAAATTATAATATACAGAGCACACCGATTCCTCCGCTCCGAAATACTATCTATTTGTTTAATTTTATTCTATTCCCAAGCCTTGTTATCATCTAGATATTCTGAAATTTTATAGTAAGCTTTATTGCATAATTTTGTTTCTTGATAGTAGCTTTGAATTTTTTTATAGTTAAGGCTTTCATATGAGTGGGAACTTTGTTATAAAAGTGTATAAAGTAACCCTTAAAAGATTTGTTGATCCTGTGGAGTCTAGTCTTATGACTAGCTAGATTGTTCTTATTCCTAGTATTTTTGTTCGTCAGTGTAGTAGTGGTGAGGGTGACTCACACCCTTATATTTTATTAACATATTTGAACTTAGCGATAGGCTCGCCCCCTATCACACACAAGGCGAAACGTGGGTGTCCTAGTAGCACCACTGCCTACCCCTTCTGGGAAAAAGGCGTGAGTTTATGTATGTATTTATTTGAGCTACAAACACCTACAAGTTTATTAGTCTGTACACCACAGAGGATAAACTAATGTAAATCTACTTACTCTGGGGTCCGCGTGAAATAATTTAACTCACAAAAAACATTTTTCAACTTTTAAACATTTAAAAAATCTCTGGAGAACCCAAATTTGTTGATATGTTTATGCCAGAATTTATCGGTTTTTCAACTTGATTTCTCGGTGTATTTTATTCACCTGTCTTCAGTGTTTGTGTGAGTACCCGGCAGTATATCTGTGCGTTTAGCGGCTATTGTCGATGGGTCGGTCCTCCGAGAGTGCCCAAATTGACACTCCCGTGCACGCGGGCCGCTGGCCGCTTACCGGGGCTGAGAAATACGCGATTTTTTATAGGCGTATTTTAGACTATATCAGCCTCATGTACTCATTGGTTGAATCTTAGAGGGTGGGGTCTATGATTAATAACTAAAAGCGTGAGACATAATAAAATAGTAGAAGGTTGAAAGAAAATTATGAAGTTTTTCACTATATAATTGGAAAGCGAAACAATTTTCCAAGATTGGGCTGATGTAAAGAAGAGCTCAGAATTAAGAGTGTTAGTATTTAAGAACCAATTTCGTGGTCCCTGTGAAGCGTATAAAATGCCGTAGAATCTTGTTTTAAAGCTAGTTTTTCCTATTGAACCCCAAAGTTTATTTTTTTATTACAATGAACAGCGAGACGATCATGCCATTCATCTGATGGCAAGCGGTAGGACCGCCCATGAACGGTAGCAAAACCAAACAACACCATAAATTACAAAGCATCAGTTTTTTTACTATTGCATAGGTCCGGCAATCGAGCAACTAGGTCACCTGATGGTAATTGATCACATCCGCCCATAAGAATCCACAAAGCTGGATCATGGATGTGTTGCTGGCACAATTGGGAGGAGAACGGGAAGGAAAAAGGATGGGAAGTGGAAAGGGGTATTGGGTATCCGGCAATCTCACTCACCGAACGAAACGCGACAGCTGAGTTATCGCCTCTCGTCAATTTCTTGTGAGACAGTGGTACCGCCCTGGATGAGCATGCTCATTCATGCTGAGTCATGACTGACAACAGCGTGGCTCTACCACTTCCAAAAAGTTAAGTCTCATTATGTTCAGTAGTTGCGCTGGGTACAATGTCCTTCAAACCGGAACATAACAATGCGTTTATACTCCTGTTTGGCGGAAGAAATAGACATTGCCGTGGTACCTATTCAAGCGGCCTTTCGCACATGAGAGACCTACCTACCTACAGTCAATTAAAAATTTATTGAATCGATTGAAAATTGTAACTCAATACTTCGTTTTTATAAAGCTCTTTTCATGGCCCTAAGAATTATTTCCGTTTCCACAGAAAAGACGTAAAGGTTTTATATAGCGGGAAGAATTTATCGACCTCCAGTGCTGGGTCCAGGCACAAAGGGTCGATTATACATTAGCCTAGTTATTTATATAAAAATATGAGGAAGGAGCTCGTAGTTTAGTCAATAGGAGACGTTTACTGTGATATTATTGCACTGCAATGAGGTTCGACCCAGGACGAGGTTAGGTGGAAGCAAAATTGAGTTGTTCATTGCCAAGAATAAATGATTGGTACTAGATCTTTGCATTTTGCCAGAATGGTCGATAAAAGCAGGTAGATCACCGGATGGTAAACGTTTGATCTCCATAAAAAAACGAGTGAGGTAATTTAAAACTTATTCCTACAGCTTGCGTGGTGTAGTTGGTTAGACGCGACTGTGAAACGAGAGGCCGCGGGTTCGATTTCCGCACCAACACAAATATATGTGTGGCTCACAAATATTTGTCTCGAGTCTGGGTGTTTGGGAGACAAAGTGTCTCGTAGTTTCTGATACCCACGACACAAGACTTAATTGATCTTAATGTGGAGTCAGAACTATGTATGACCTTTGGATGTATTTCATTATTTATTAAGTACTAAACGTTCTGCGTCGGTCAGTCTGGGACTTCAAGTGTTAAGTATTTTAACATCCAGTATGAATGTTTCGAATATGACACTAGGCGATTTGTCTATTAAAGGCAACCTGTTTAAGAAACCACTCTGTCTTTGGGTGGTAGACTATGGTGGTAGGTTACCCAGGTTGAATCACTCAGAACGAGACCTTGAGGATTCGATCTAGATAAATGAAAATGAAAAATGAAATGGAATAAAATGAAAATATTAATTAAATCCGTTAAAATGTTCAACATTATTTAGATTTAGACATTTTTTTGATCTACAACCCGGCTCGGAAAGGTGATTTCACTGGAGAAGAATGGGCAAGAAACTCTAGTGTTGCTCTTTTCAAAACCAGTTTACAATATAGTGATTACAAAAGTTACAAGTTGGTTTAAATCAGAGCAGTTTATTCATAATTTGTTAATATACAACCACCCGCACTAGGCCAGCGTGGTGGACTATATGGCCTAACCACTCCTATTCTTACTCTCGATTGTAGAGGAGGCCCGTGCCCTGTTGTGGGACGTATATGGGCTGATACGGTTAATATACAGGTAATATACTTCAATAAATATATATATATACTAGCGGCCCGGCCCAGCTTCGCCTGGGTGCTAAGATGTTTAGACTCCACTCCACACCAGAAATATCTTATTCCCGTTCAAACTTTTGTACTCCTGAACTCAACCTAAGTACCTACTATCCCTTTTCCTATCGTATCTCATCCCATCTCATCTGGCTCCTTTTCTTTCTGTTACATCCCGTCCCATTATTTCCCATCTACCGGTCTCATCGCGTTCGTCCCACTTTATCCCATTTCATCCCTTAATGCCTAAATAGGCATGTTGACAATTTTTTGGAATTGCTTTTATTTTGTAGATAGGCCTTATATAAACACGAAACTACGACGAATATCATTAAAAAATACGCAAACACAAATACTTTGCAAAATTCCTGCTAAAACTTTAAAATAAATTTAATTAATTTTATAGCGTCAACAACACGTGGTAATTATACTGTTAAAATGTAGCTTATATGACACGTTCGTAGATTTACCATAGCAGCGCCATCTATTGATTACTTACTCAACCCAGTCGGAAGGTATCGACATCTGTTAGAATCATTTGAAGTTAACAGATGATTGTGACTGTCAAATAATAACAGACAAATAATTAGCAATAAATTAAAATTGCGACTATAATTTTAGATTTAAACTATCCTATCTCTCAAGTTGGATCGAACTGCACATGGTGTGCAAATTTTATTATAATCGGTTAAGTAGTTTAGGAGTCCATTGAGGACAAACATTGTGACACGAGATTTATATATATTAAGATTGACCTTTTTGGATTACTAAATGTAGACAATTGAATCAAACTACGGGCATACATCAATACTGTCTCACAAAAATTCGGATTTTCCAGACCTCGTGATTAACTATAACGGAGACACAGGAAAACAGGGGTCAGAGCGGCCATTACCTAAATGGGGGTCCTGACGACCCGGGGGCGGTAAAAAGCCATAGCGTACTATCCATCTTTATACACTTTTATGGTTTATTATCAAGGGACTCTTGGTGAACTTTGCAATTTATACTCGGAATGATAAGGCCGAGGTCGTTTGTTTTAATGAAAGCGAGGTAATGCTTAAAGATATTGATGTAGGCCGCCAAACTATTTCGTACGTTTTATATACATTTTTTTATGGATAAACCCACATTTTTTATAGCATTGGTCCGGCAAACGAGCAAGCAGGTCACCTGATGGTAAGTGATCACTGCTGCCCATTAACATCCACGACGCTTGGATCATGAATTTGTGACCGGCCCATTATGTCGGGAGGGGAGCGGGAAGGAAAGGGCATAGGAAAGGAAAGGGGTATTGGGCATCCAACAGTCTCACTTACCGAACGAAACGTCAACGTGAAGTGACAGCTAAGCTACCGAGCTTAGCTGTCACTTCACGTTGATCTTCTGTGAGACAGTGGTACCACTCCGGACGAGCCTGCCCACTCATGCTGAGTTATGGCTGACAACAGCATGGCTCTACCACTTTTAATGACACGTGCTTATTCAGTATTTAATATTATTTGCAAATGGGACCTTTTTGTTGACACGGACTCCTTACCAGTCTTGGTCGAAAAGAAGGTCCACGGAAGGTTGAAATAGACAAGGTAGTTTAGACGTCAATTATAACATTGTCAGTTTTTATGAGCGCAAGACATAAGTCCAGCAATATCAATTGATAAAGTCAGCTCTGTTGTGATTGTGTTCCGATAATTAATTATTGTATGTCTTCGAGGAATTAATGACGTATTATATACTTTGGCATTTCCCTTATTAAAGTTTTCCCACCCGCTCCCAAGTCTAATGAATAAAGTACTAATATCGTAAACCAATGTGGAATGCCAAAATTAATAGCGATTTCGAGGAAATTAATTCTATTTTATTTGCATTGCAATACAAACACGTTATATTTACAAATACCGAATCAATGTACAAACAAACAGTCGGTGTGTTTTTACAATGAATGTTTGTTTCAACGGATAGAATTAAACCACAAAACATTATTTTGTAATATTAGTACTCTGGCTCTGTATCCGGAATATTCAATTTTATGTGTAAAAATTGAATATTCGTGGTATAAAAATATTGGTAAAAAATTAATTCCGGGAAATTAACATGACATTTTATTAAACTGTAAATACATAAATACGCAAAAAAATTACACACATACCAAGTGAGGTTGCTGACCTCACGCTATGATACAAAATGTTTTTTTTTATTATTCTAGCACAGCACAGTGCATTGCACTTGATGTAAAGTGCTAAAGCCGTCCAGACAGAGTATCGAATGGCATCAGACGGCAGTCTCATATCATTCGATACAATCATGCCGGCCCGCTGAGATGCCTCTTCACACTACGGCGGCAGGATCTATGATTATAGGAAGAAGGGAACACATTGTGTCATGTGAATCAGTAACTACGAGAGACTTTTCGGTTACACCCAGAACCGACACAAATATTTCGTATCAATCGAATTCACTTCTGTGTCCCTGCTGGTTCTCTACCAATCGAATCGTGGCTTACCCGGCTTGGAAATGGAATTCAGGACCTCGCGGCTAGCAGCCCATATACGCTGCTAGTAAAGTTCGTATTATGCACATCCATCCATAATTTTATGTTATAGGGGGCAAACGAGCATACGGCTCATCTGATGGTAAGTGATCACCAATTTACTAGTGTTATACTTAAAGCCCCTAACTACTAAGCAAGTAAAGTTAACACTGCAGTTTTATATTAAATCTGAGGGCTGGCGTACACGAGCTTCAAAATAGAATATAAACACTAACGTTATAGTTTAGCGAGAGGCGGCGGTTTAACACGTCTCCTTAACAAGTTTCAAACTTAAATAAAATTTAACGATTGCCCCCGGCCGTAGGGGACTCACGATACGTAAGGACGGAGAGCTTGATTCAAAGAGTTTTTATTATTTTATAGTAAGTATACGGTACTGTATCAGCCTATATGCGTCCCACTGCAGGGCTCAGGCCTTCTCTACAGTCGAGAGTACGACTGAGAGGGGTTAGGTCAAATAGTACACCACGCTGGCCTAGTGCGGGTTGGCGGACTTTACATAACGTATAAATTCCTGCAAATCGCTGTGGTATGAAGGTTTGCTCACGAGTATAGGAAGTATAAATAACATGAATAGTTTTTTAAACGCAATTAAATTAGATTAAATATTTCGAAGTGATAGAGTCATGCTGTAACCAATTATGGCTTGATGAGATAAAGATAAAATCTTACTTAGTCAGTTACCTGCTATTACTTTTAGAGACGCAATTTTTACATTTATTTTTATTATGGTCTCTTTTTTATTCATTATTCTGATCTATAGCAATCTCAATTGTAAATTCAAAGTTTTAATTCTACAAAACAGAAAAAATATATCCAATAAGTCGCTGTTAGTATCTTTTGAGAAGCCCATATTGACCGCTGGGTTTCTTAAAGCTGTCGATATAATGGATAAAAATATTCCCTAACCGCCCCATCAGTGAGTAACGCGAAAACTTCATTGGGATCACGTTATTGCGGGCACAATATTGCAGATTTTAGCCGGTGGCGTCTCGTCCACTTTTATTATAAGATTATTGGTCAGGGCACAGTACATCTTGGGAGGCCGAACATTCGGGCTTTTAGCAACTAATGGACGTATTTACGTTCAGTGTTATTACTCGCTTTCACTTTGTGCCTGCATTCAGTTAAATGGACTCTGCTTTATTATTGTCTTTAAACGTCTTCTTATTGTTATTGTGAAAGTCGCTTTGAAGGAAAGGATTTTGGTGTTTTTTTGTGACGTCACGCGATCCCAAGGTTTATTAGAGGTTAAGATACCGGCCGTGAAATGGTAACTTTTTGGTGCGATCTCCGCACTCATATATTTTTGCATGGTCTATAATTCACTGCCTCGGTGGCGCAGTTGTACTACGGTATGATTGCAAAGTTGAGGTCACGGGTTCGATATCTGGGTCTAGCAAAGTGATATTGGATTTTTCTACTTATCAGGCCGGAGTCAGGAATTTGTGCCTGATATGGTGATGGGTTCGTCCCCTATCACATCATGGGTCGGACGGTGTCCGAGTTACACCTCTGCCTACTCCTTCTGGGAAAAAAGCGTGAGGTTATGAATGAATGAATGCTGTCTATAAATTATTTCAGTTCTAGATGTTGCAGGAACGAAATGTCTCTCTTAGTTTTTAAGCCCACGAACAACTTGTATCTGAACAATTAATTATGTTTGTTAAGTGTTTTTAATTAGTTATAAAGCAGTACCCGGGCCTCGACCGAGGGATAGACCAAAGAAGCGCTGGCTTGATGTCATCAAGGAAAATATGAGAGTCAATGGCCTTACTATTGAGGATGCCGAAGACTGGGCGAAATGGAGGAGTCTCAGCCGGAAGGCGGACCCTGGCACCGGCCGGGATAACGCCTAACCAGAACGAATGAAAGACAGCAGTAGGAATTAACCAGATGGTAGAAGCTGTGGAGATAGAATTATTAACGAGTATAATAGTTCTCGAAAAAAAAAAAAAAGTTCTCGAATGGAGGCCACGAAGCGGAAAGCGCAGCGTGGGACGTCCACCCACTAGGTGGTCAGACGACCTGGTAAAGGTCGCGGGACGTCGCTGGATGCAGGCTGCCTCCAATAGGTCACTGTGGAAATCATTAGGAGAGGCCTATGTTCAGCAGTGGACTTCCTTTGGCTGATGGATGGATGGATGATAATAATAACATGAAATAACAATCTACTGTTGGTAGGTCTCTCATATATGAAAAGCCGCCTGAGTTTCTTCCGCCAAACAGCAGTGTAAACGCATTGTTGTGTTCCGCTTTGAACGACATCTGTAGCCAGCATAACTACTGGACATAATGAGACTTGACAGCTTATGTCTCAGGATGGTGAGCGCAGTAGAATGCCAAGCATTGCTTTGTAATTCATGGTGATGTTTGGATTTGCTAGGTCCATGAGCGGTAGTATCGCGTACCATCAGGCGAATGGCATGGTCGTCTCGCCATTCATTGCAACAAAAAAAAATGAAAACAAAAAGATCCTGTTACTGCTAATCTTTGTGTTAAAAAGCTTTAATCAGTGTAAAATTTAAATATTTTTATTTTCACACACTTTTCTGTTTCTACTAAATATGCAACCACGATTCTCGCCTCTTATCGCCAAATTTACTAACGCGAATATTTGGTATAATCCTAACATTTTTGTTAAAATATTATGCAATGCAGATATTGTCCGATTTTTACAATGTTTTTGAATTTAATATTATAATCTATGACAAACTTATTGATGCCTACATTTACAATATATTGTTTTGTTTTTGCGTTGTACTGCGGTATGATTAAAAAGCTGAGGTCTCGGGTTCGAATCCCGGGTCGGGCAAAGTGATATTGGATTTTTCTATTCATTATCAGCCCGGAGTCAGGAATTTGTGCCCGACATGGCGATAGGCTCGCCCCCTATCACATTATGGGACGGAACATATAAGGCGAAACGCACTGGTGATGTATATAGTATGTTTTTGAAAAACAGTAAATATTTTTCTTATTTTTAAGTGCCCGTCGATCATGTGAGTCTATAAATTTTCAATCAGCCAATACACCAGACTGAGTTTAAAATTCTGATTACTTAAAAAAATTAACTTACGTGTAAATAAAACGAATGTGATAATTTCCAAAGTTCGCTGTACATGTAAGAGTTGTTTAAGAAGTCTGCGAAGTCGTGGAGTGCAAACGAGCCTTGTATAGGTATCGAGCAGCTACGCACGTGCCAATACCTTTCTTTACACAATACAAACAGCTGTCTGAGGTACAATCAGCTGCAAATTTGGAATTTTATTCATATTTCTTCTAATTTAATAATTTAGTATACTGCATGCAGCATGAAAAAAAAATCACTGCATAGTATAAAACAAAGTCGTTTTCCGATATCTGTCTGTCCATATGTATGCTTAGATCTTTAAAACTACGCAACCGATTTTGATGCGGTTTTTTAAATAGATAAAGTGATTTAAGAGGAATGTTTATATGATTAATACATATACAGGGTGTCCCAGTTTGTACGAAAAATAACATGTGTCTGGTGTGGAGGGAGATCAAAAAACATGTGCACCCAGGCGAAGCTGGGCCGGACTGCTAGTTATAAATGAAGATGTTTATGTTGTAAGACAGACAACAAAACACTTTGTCTAATAAAAATGAAAGAATCCTTTAAGATGTTATTGAGATTTTTGTAGAGTTAAACCTTTGTATTATGCAGAGCTTATTTGCATGCTTAGATGCTTAGAATGCAACTTAGAAAAAATATTTATTGTCGCCTTAATGATGTGGGCAGTAAGTAGTTGTATTCGTTTTTAATTCGATCACTTAAAAATGTCTAAAATATGAATCAATATTATGTTATTATACCAATAACTATAACGGTGAAGGAAAACATCGTGAGGAAACCTGCATACCATAGCGATTTGTATAAATTTCTATGGTATGTAAAAGTCCGCCACTAGGCCGCACTAGGCCAGCGTGGTGGACTATATGGCCTAACCACTCTCAATCGTACTTTGGATTGTAGAGGAGGCCCGTGCCCTGCAGTGGGTCGTATATGGGCTGATACAATACAATAGAAAGAAAGAAAGAAAAACTATTTATTAGTCACAGACGCAACATGAATCTTAGAAAGAAAAAAAAAACAATAATAAATAATAACAACAAAAATGACTGGTCGCGGCTGTAACCGATAGGTATCCACTCAGCTAAATGTTGTGAAGTGGTCCAAACCACTCCACAACGGTGATTTTTCAATACAATACCAATAATACTACCCTATCTATATTTACAATTTTCAATATGCTCAATATTTAACAAGCCAACTGTACCCAAAATAAACATTAAGTAATATAACGGAGATAAGGTTTGAAATGTCTTCGCGAAGTTTCTCCGAGCCACTTAATATCACGATACCACAGATCGACTTAGTACATACAAAATATCTATAATGTACACCCACGCTTGTAAATGTCTAAAGTGTAATCAAAGTTTTCTATTAAAATGATGTTCAAAGATATTTAAAATAAGAAAAAAATATATAAATGTGAAATTAATGTGAAAGTGCGTGGTGGCCTGTTGGTAAACGGACCAGACGCGGCTGCCTACATGTTCACGGTGGTCGCGGGTTCAAATCCCAGGGCACACCTCTGACTTTTCGGAGTCATGTGTGTATTGATAGTCAATCACCACGCACTATAACGGTGAAGGAAAACATCGTGAGGAAACCTGCATACCATAGCGATTTGTATAAATTTCTATGGTATATAAAAGTCCGCCAACCCGTATTAGGCCAGCGTGGTGGACTATATGGCCTAATCACTCTCAATCGTACTCTCGATTGTAGAGGAGGCCCGTGCCCTGCAGTGGGTCGTATATGGGCTGATACCAAGAAATTAATTACTGTCTTTGTCGTCTTATGACAAGTAAACTGCTGAACCGATAATGATGAAATTTCACAAAAAATGAGCTTAGGATTAGAAATTGATGAATGCTAGTTTTTTTTTGTGAAATAACTTCTAAGGGGACATACAATGCATATATTTATATTGGAAAAATGATGTATTAGGATATGTACAGCAGATAAATTGTACGTTCAATTCTCTCTCATAAAACACATTTTAAAGGCTTTAACACAGCGACATCTATCGAATATGGTTTAAAATAACGGAATATTTACATTAATACGCTTTCCATTTGCATCCGCAAACATGAAAGCGGCTTATGTTTATTCTACCAAATCACAATACAGATTTTATCGGATTGACCAAACAATTGTACTTGTATATGGCGCAAAGGCATCATTGTTGAGGATATTGTAAAATATTTTATTGTATACCAGCGATCCACCCTGGCTTCACCGGAGTGCAATTAGATTTTAGCTTTACTTCACTCTTCCCATCAATAAACTCTAATATCGTACATCCGTATTTAAATCTCTCTTATTTCTTTAACATCTCGCGTCTGTTACGAAGGTTCACTATTACTGCTTAGAGTCTAGACCAACAGAATCGCAATAAAATCGAAATCTCTCCTCCGAATAAATCGCAGTCTGTCCTCCCAATTATCCTCAGTCTATCCAACGAAGGGTGTAACATTATCTGTACTTTGCCGCGCTAATATTAAAACATGTTCAAACGTCCATAATTTCCCATAAAGACGACAACTGTCACAATGAAACCTCTGCCTACCCTCTCAGTAATACTAACGTGAGAGTATACACTCTGCATATAAATTTTGTTTGAAGAACTGTCCACTGTTTCAACATCCTTTTTGACCATAAAATGCGTTGAATTTTAGAAAAAGTTAAAATATGAGGGCTAGATTAGATCAGTGCGAAAAACTGTACCTGTTTACAACTCGAAAATAACAGGGTTATCTAGTTATTATACAATTGTTAGCCTTCCATATCGATAATAGACAAAAATATATTGTAAATTACCATTATCGACAATAATTATGACCCCTGCCAAAAATCAACAGTATTATCGACTTAACACAGTGTTAACCAAAGAGTACACTACAGTTAACATTTACAATAAACAATATTTCTTATACGAAATAGTGCTTTCATCATTCTATGTGAAAAGGTATTTCGTATTACCCGAGCCCTTAACCTATCAACGCGTTCAAACCTAGGTTACTTACAGTCCGTTAATGTAAAAAGACCTTTGCATTTCTCATTCATGAGGTTTTTTTCCTTTAATTTTCTTCATTTAGTACTAACTGCTTGGACGGTGGTTGGCCATAAATTTAGAGAAACAGTGGACAGTTCTTCAAATAAAAATTACATAGAGGGTGTATACTCTAAAGTTAGTATTCCACTTACAGCTTGTACATAAGTTTTAAACGCAAGAACTCAAGGTTCAAAGCACTTATACTAAAATTCACCAGATCAATGTAAGAGATAATATAAAAAATATTGTCATATATTGCCTTCTACTTTGGCTTGTCTTCGTGCCATATTTACACGAGGCGTACATAGCACCAAAATTATTATGCATGTCGCGGAAAGATTAGGGTTATGACTTTACGACCGCCTCGGTGATGTCAATCGTTCCGGGAAAAACTCTATTTCAGGAAAAATACACTTAAAATGCAGGAAGTGTTGTAGTGGGCGATAAGCCAATGAGACCACGTGACAATCTTTAATTAGAGGTAAAGGCGTGGTCATTAAATATTTGTTTCGTGTTCGGGTTTGGGACATAACAGCCTGTTCTACTCTTGGTCGGGCTTATGTGTCCACGACTATTATAAGTTTTTATATCTATAACAACATCTATTATAAATGTTCATTAAAATTCTTAATTCGAATCAATATTCTCTATAAATTCTGCAATATAATTACGAATGAATGATAAAAGCAATACTCCGCCTTTAAGTGTATCATTTTACCAAGCTTATACGGAAAATAACATTAAAAATTCCAACATACCTCCAAATCATAGCCACCCTACCAAAAGCCTCATAAATCATAATGCCGAGTTTATTTTTCTGTTATTTAACCAGAGAAAAGCGGGGGACATCTCATCTAATCGCTGCAACCGACTTGTGACAAGTTAAAAAAATATTAATCCGGGGCCCGGGCGAATGTCTAGCTGAGAGTAAACGGAACCGCGAGATAAACGCGTGACTTATCGTGAATGGGGCAGCATAGTGATGCTAAGAGGATTGTCGAGTGTACGTTGTAGAAAAATATTTTTATACCAGCACGATAGTGTACTGTACTGTACTGTATCAGCCCATACACGACCCACTGCAGGGCACGAGCCTTCTCTACAATCGAGAGTACGATTGAGAGTGGTTAGGCCATGTAGTCCACCACGCTGGCCCAGTGCGGGTTGGCAGACTTTTACATACCATAGAAATTTATACAAATCGCTATGGTATGCAGGTTTCCTCACGATGTTTTCCTTCACCGTTATAGTGCGTGGTGATTGACTATCAATACACACATGACTCCGAAAAGTCAGAGGTGTGCCCTGGGATTTGAACCCGCGACCACCGTGAACATGTAGGCAGCCACGTCTGGTCCGTTACCAATAGGCCACCACGCACTTACGATACGCTCACGCACGCACGATAGTGTAAATAAAATATACCTTATATAATTACTGCACTAACTGTATTTGAAAAGAGCAAATTTAGAATTTCTGGCTCGTTTTTCTTCGTTGAAAATTGCCTTCAGAAATGTGTGGTAGAGAAAAAATGACAATCTAAGTGATGTCAAATTTTAGAAAACAATGGTGATGATCTAAATGATGTTAAATTTTAGAGATCAATAAGTGGCTAGTGAAGTGAAATGCAAAAATACGCTGATTAAGACAAAGACACCGGCATGCTCGAAATTAAATATGAACAGGTGAACCGGGTAAGTTTCTTATATGTGTGACTATAAGTTCATCAACCCACTGCGACGGGCTTTGGACTGTCGAGTTCAGTGCACGCCATCGCACGATGCGAATTTCCTACCAACAACTTTTGGATCTTCGACAAACTCACTCATTAAATGAAACGCAAAAGTAAAGCTGCTGTTTTATATCTTAAGTACATTATTTTCCGAATTGCAAATTTGTTGCAAGATGAATATGGAATACGTTAAAAAATATGATAGTCAATCACCACGCACTATAACGGTGAAGGAAAACATCGTGAGGAAACCTGCATACCATAGCGATTTGTATAAATTTCTATGGTATGTAAAAGTCCGCCAACCCGCATTAGGCCAGCGTGGTGGACTATATGGCCTAACCACTCTCAATCGTACTATCGATTATAGAGGAGGCCCGTGCCCTGCAGTGGGTCGTATATGGGCTGTTACAATACAAAACAATAAAAAATATGATACAAATTCTCGATCATGGTACATCACTATTTCATGTAATGTTTATGAATAAAAGAATCCATTTGTGTTTTTTGTTCGCATAATAACTCTTTAGACGAGCTTAGATAAAGTGATACAGAATGGAAATTATGGTGTACAGTGATTTTTTAAAAGCCAATTTCTTTTATGATATATTTCTATGCGAGATTTAATGGATGTTTTTTTATCTTTTCTACATATTTTTGAAAGACTTTCAATTTCATAAACATTGTTGTTTTGTTTAAGAATATTTTGATGGGTGGCCTTATTATAGTTATAGAAATTCGCTGGTGCTGGTAGATTTCTACATGGGATCCTTGGGGGAGACCAATATCAGCAGTGGTTATCTCGCAGCTTAAGGTGGTGATGTTGTCAACTATCGTCCAGGGTTGACAAAGTTACAAACTGATATAACAACAAACACTGAAACTCAACGAGACTGAGTTATACTTATATTACCTAAGTTATATCAACCAATGGTAAGATAAACAAGGACCAGGCCAGCAGTACGTTGCTAGATGCAGGCTGCCTCCAACAGATCACTGTGGAAATCATTGGGAGAGGCCTATGTTCCGCAGTAGACTTCCTTAGGCTGATGGATTGGATTGGATTTAACTATCAATAAAATATCCTGAAAAAATAATTTGTGATATTCAAAATAATTAGGTTGGAAATAAGTCTGTACATCTGTTTTAAATAATATTAGAGTGATCTAACATATACATTTCAGAATGTGAATAAGTACTAAATAAGTTTTTAAAACGGATATTTTCTACAAAAACCGAATCAGAAAAAAATATTTTCTGCCTAAATCTTATGTTGCCAAGCATTTTTTAATGTCGAATTTTTGGAATAAATCGCGAAGTAATTATTTAGGCCTAAAATTTGTGGAGGTCGTAATTTTGTCGGAGATTAAATTATATCCATTATGGTAATGTCAGGCAGGCTGGTCGTGAATTTAAATTCGAAATATTTTTTACAACATAATATTTATGTACTTACGTCGATCCTATACTTGTATTTTATCGACTGATACTGCTGTAGGTATGATTACAAAGCTGAGGACTCGGGTACAAATCGCGGGTCGGGCAGAGGGATGTTGGATTTTTCTATTTATTATCAGTAGTAGTTAGGAATTTGTGCCGGATATGGCGATAGGCTCGCCCCCTATCACGTCATGGAACGGAATACGTGAGACGCAGCGTGGTTGTCCTGGTTGCATCTTTGTCTACCCCTGCTGGGAAAAGGCGTGATGTTTATGTTTGCCGAATCAACGCAGAAGTTGGATAAACGCAAGTTCCAGAATTTGGTTGTAGTCTATTCATATCCGCCCGTATAGCGACAATTTTACTTGATAGTAGAAAACTGGTCATAGGTGGTGGTCATAACTGGTCACTGATCAAACTAGGCAAATGTGTCGCGTTTCAGGTTTTTCTTTTTTTTATTGCCGTGAATGGCGAGACGAGTATGCCATCCGCCTGATGGTAAGCGATACGACCGCTCATGGACAGAAGCAAAACCATACAAAACCATGAACTACAAAGGAATGCTTGGAATACCACTGCGCACGCCATTCAATATAAGATATTAAGTCTCATTATTTCCAGTAGTTACTCTGGCTATAATGTTTAGATAATATTAGCGTTACATTATCGTTACAATCTAGGATTCGATTGAGGGCTACGACTATCAATGAAATGAAATTAAAAGAAAATATTTTATTGAACCCATGAAATGTCATACATTATTTCAGTTCAGTCACGTTTTTTCCATTACCAACCGGTTCACAAGGCTGTTTTCGCCAGAGAAGAACGGATAAGAAACTCTAGCGTTGCTCTTTTCAAAACAAATGTATAACACTGTGAGTATACAGGAGTCGAAGCGCAGTTGAATTCAGAGCAGTTCATTAATAATTTAGAATACACACATGACATAAAAATTCAGAGGTGTGCCCCGGGATTTAAGCCCACGACCACCGTGAGCGTATTGGCAGCCGCGTCTGGTCAGTTCACCAACAGGCACTTAATTACATAAAATAGGTTCCCTTTTACCCTTTAAATGCATTTTCAAACTGATAGACATTTGAATTAAATAACAATAAAGTAAATTTTCCAACTTGATATCGAACTTAGAACCTTACTACTTAGGTTACCAGTATACCAGAGCTGAGTTAATTTTCTATACATATATTTTTAATTAATAGGTACCGTCACAAAGTATAAGTCGCATTGCAAATTTTTTTTTTGTGTTTGATTAGGTATTGTGTAACTTAGCAGCAGTGTAAGTTTCATCAAAATCGGTGGTGAGTTTGTGAGATAAAGGCAGGGTGTCCAACCTTTTTCAGTCCGCGGCGCACATACCTTTTTTTTATTGCATAGGTCCGGCAAACGAGCAAACGGGTCACCTGATGGTAAGTGATCACTGCCGCCAATGATCATCTACAGCGCTGGATCATGGATGTGTTGCTGACCCATCAAATCGGGAGGGGAGCGAGAAGGAAAAAGGATGGGAAGAGGAAATTGGTATTGGGCATCCGGCAATCTCACTCACCCAACGAAACATGACAGCAAAACTGTCGCTTCACGTCGATCTTTTGTGAGACAGTGGTACCACCCTGGACGAGCTTGCCTATTCATGCTGAGTCACGACTGACGACAGCGTGGCTCTACCACAATAAAACTGTACATCCAATGTCCCACAAACCGTGTGAAGGAGTAGACACTTGACAGCGTGTTATCCTATGAATTCATTACATGTTATGTCGTAGTTTAACTTGACCTGTATGTACATAATTATATGTGTGTGCGGTTAAGTGGACGCGCTGTCTCGCCGCCATCATAACGGACGGTTTGTCTGTGTGTTTATTTTACGGATATTACTGTAAATATTATTGAATAACATTACATTGGATCAGTATTAGATATCTAATAGATATTATAATGTAACCATAACCGTTTAATGTTTTATATACTCTTTTATGTATTTTAAAAAATATTATCATCAGCCCAATGCAGTCCACTGCTGGACATAGACCTCTCCCAAGGTACGCCACTGAGCTCGGTCTGCTGCTTTATGCGTTGAGTCGCTGCCAGCCCTCTTGGGCAAGTCGACCTACCATTTGTGTCCTGCAGTAGACGTATAAAATGTAATATATATATATATATAATGTTATTTCAGCAATCGCAAAAACAAACAGACAGACAAGAACGGCAGGGAGTAAGGCATGTTGAGCGTCTGGCCATCTGACTTCTTGTATGAATTGCGATAGCAAAGACATCGCTTCGGGCGGATTTTATGAGACAATATTACCATTCTGGTCTAGTCGGCCTATTCCTTCGGAAGTTATGACGAATTGGTGGTAGAGCCACGCTATTGTCAGTCATGACTCAGCATGAATGGGCAGGCTAGTTCGAGTAGTACCACTGTCTCACAGAAAATTGGCGTGAAAGGAGAGCTTTGCGTTTCGTCGGTGAATGAGATTGCCGGATGCCTAATACCCCTTTCCTATTCCCATCCTTTTTCCTTCTGCTCCCCTCTGACTTCAATGGCCGGCAACTCAACTATGTTGTAGATGCTCATGGACGATCGCGACGACGCAGTGAAAACTTACCATCAGGTGACCTGTTAGTTCTTTTACTACCTATGCAATAAAAAATATCCTCCAGGGGGTTAATAGGCGTACAAAGTTTGTCTAATATATCGTCATTATTGTGCTCTTAGAATTTGTCATTACTATTTTTTATGTGATATACCTCTATTATGAATTGCCCATATATAATCAGGCCAAATATCTAAAGAAAATTCATGATCCTTCGAGCCGGATAAGCGTCGCGCGCAGCCACGTGACACCGCCAGTGCAGGGCATACACGTTGCCAATTTAATTAAGACGCTCGGCTGTTGGCACTGACTAATGCGCCTCGATGTGTTGACCGCTGCGGTCGACGCGCCACCTATATTGATTCGTCATATACCAGTAATGAGTATGTGTCCAAACTCCACACCTGACGACTGTTTTGTTGATGTTATTTTTAGGTAGGGTTTTAGGTTGTTTATGATGGTTAGGGTCGGTTAAGTTTACATGTGGACCTTCCGTGTCTGAAAAGAGAGAGTCACGTCGTTCATCTTTAAAGGAGTTAGATTCGTTTTTGTACAAATACATTTGAATTTACCGGGGATGGAAAACTTCGTTAAGAAACTTGCATACATATTACAAAATTTTCTATGGTATTTGAAGTCTCCTGATTCGTTGTACGCTTGTGTGAAATGAAGTTTAAGCCCTTTTAATCATAGAGCAGGTTCGTGACCTGCAGTAGACGTATATGGGCAAATTTATTTAAATAGTATCTTTAAGGTTCCATATTAAACCGAGTGAAGACGGGACCAAACCCTAGTATAAAGGAAAGAGTAACAGCAACTGCATATAAAACTACAATGTCAGCCCTTGTCAAGAACGCGGTAAGTTTAATTTATCACAACACTTCCACGTTTATACACTGGACTATTGCTATAAAATATTGTAGTTTGTTGCCTATTAAACTAGATTTAAAATAAGGCGTAATTACGGTAAACAAAACCTGATATTGTCTCATAGTTTTAAATTTTAATATAGTACATAAAGTAGAATGTGTAGAGCATGAGATTATAAAGGTTTGCTTGCTATTATTAACAAAAATAATATATTGAAGTTATTAAGAGAATTCATACCATATAAATAAATCAATCTCGTGAGACAACGACTTAATATATTTTGCGTTGTTCCTTTTTCACACAAGGTATTACTCATTTTTCAACGCAATCTTCGATAGTTAAAAATTAGCAAAAAAAAATTTTATGCATTTCGTTACATAATTACCAATATTTTAAAATAACGATATCTATGGTATCTCCGATATATCTGCTAAATGCGAAAAATAAAATGTATATGAATAAACTCTTTTTCAATCCAAATGACAATCAAACAAAAAATGCCAAAAAAATATACAAACGTCGCGTTGACAAAACATGTTTTAAAGCAACAATAAAAAATATAAATAAAATATACAATGGACTGTGTATGTTCACGGCAATGCTGCCCAGAATTCCGAAGACTGGTTAGTATTTATTACATAGTAAAATGGACTACATATACCTTAGGTATAATAGGGACTGTAATGGGCATTAGTTATGGTTAATACGTACATTAATAAAGTAGAATGCAATTAATAATATTTATCGGTTCGTTGGAAGTGCGTGGAGGCCTGTTGGTAAACGGACCAGACGCGGCTGCCTACATGTTCACGGTGGTCGCGGGTTCAAATCCCAGGGCACACCTCTGACTTTTCGGAGTCATGTGTGTATTGATAGTCAATCACCACGCACTATAACGGTGAAGGAAAACATCGTGAGGAAACCTGCATACCATAGCGATTTGTATAAATTTCTATGGTATGTAAAAGTCCGCCAACCCGCATTAGGCCAGCGTGGTGGACTATATGGCCTAACCACTCTCAATCGTACTCTCGATTGTAGAGGAGGCCCGTGCCCTGCAGTGGGTCGTATATGGGCTGATACAATACAATACAATACAAAATCGGTTCGTTGGCCATACACCACGTCTTCACACCGTCCCCGCCACAGACATCTATATCTGTTATTATTCACCCCCTGGTTAGCGTTGTGTATAGTTCGATACAACACATGCAAAGAGTATGAATATGTCAATATACTTCAGGTACTTTGGTAATTAGGGATAAATTAATTCAATTGCCAATTAGAGAGACAGAAAGACCTATATTGATGCTAAGCGCATTGACAGCCTCCGGGGCGTAGTGGGTTGAACGCCGTCTGTGAAATGTGAGGCCGCATGTTCGATTCCCGCACTGAGACAAATATTAGTGTGAACTACAAGTATTAATTTCTCGTTCGTAGAGCAGGCCCGTGCACAGCAGTCATATATGGGCTGATACAGACAGACAGATGCATTTGTATATATTTGTTTATTCATATCATTTGGTTTTGGAACTATCGCGACTCAAAGTGTTCATAGCCCGCTTACTGTCAAAATGTCATAGCCATCGGTTTTAAAATTATGTTTATTGACTAGAAAATTACGTGTAAATTTTCAGTGTTATTTTTGTGAAGCAGGTATGCAAAGTTGTGTGTCCTGCACTTGTAATTATATCATCATCATAAGCCTTTTCTTGTCCACTGCTGGACATAGGCCTACACCAAATTGCGCCATTTCATCCTGTCTTCGGCTTGTCGCATCCAGTATCTGCCAGCAACCCTTCGCAAATCGTCACTTCACCTATAATTATATGCGTAATAAATAATAAAGCAATGGGAGATAAACCAAACTATGAGGGACAGTAACTAAAATATTGGAACCCTATTCCCGATAGTTCTCAAGTAAGCTTGCTTGTGAAAATAAAATAATCTAACTTGAACAATACATTGCAATTTGACCTGTGATTTCTGAATTTCACTAATTTAATTAATGTTTTGCAATGTTAGATATATAATTCAGATCTATGTATCGAATTAAATTTAATAGTGAATATTGTTTTTATTGAAACTTTGAATATTACGTGATATTGTTTCGCTTCTTGAAAAAACTAAAGAATACACAATAGCAAATGCGCGAATTGTTTACCTTCGGCCCCGATACACGCTCTACATGGTTTTAAGAAAGACCTCTTTAAATGTAGCACATTTCTACAACATCTTGGTCAAGATATTACGTAGATATTTTTGAATTTACACAAATGTCTAGTACTATCGGAAAAAGACCTCTCTTTTTGTTACTGTACCGTTATGGTCTGCCCTATCTCTGATTGCCGTATTATTTTGAAGTTTGACGGCCTCCGTGGCGCAGTTGGTTAGACGCCGGCTGTGAAACGAGAGGCCGTGGGTTCGATCCCCGCACCGAGACAAATATTTGTGAGGCCCACAAGTATTTGTCTCGGGTATGGGTGTTTGTGAGACGGAAAAGTCTCTTGTAGTTTCTGACACCTACGACACGAGACTTAATTGATCTTAATGTGGGGTCAGGACTATGTATGTGACTGTTGGGTGTATTTATTTATTTATTATTATTGTTATTGGCGAGTTCTGGGACAACCTGTATAGTATTTTCAAGCTGTTGAATATTTATTCGTGACCCGCACAATGTAGTTTAATTTTATGTTCGCAGAGAAGCGGTATCTAAGTCGCCGCAGCTTATGCCGTTCCATAATCAGCGCTACCGAGTTGGTGGACAGCGTGGCGGCAGACATGTACTCCGACCAGCACCAGTGGCAGAGAACTGTGTTTGGACACACTGTGAGTGAATACACTCGAAGTCACAGTCTAGTCGTAAATAGTAGACTATTTAACAGTATGCCTCGGTGGCGTAGTGGTACTACGGTACGATTGCAAAGCTGAGGTCTCGGGTTCGAATCCCGGGTCGGGCAAAATGATATTGGACTTTTCTATTCATTATCAGCCCGGAGTCAGGAATTTGTGCCCGATATGGCGATAGGCTCACCCTCTATCACATCGTGGGATGGAATATACAAGGCGAAACGTGGGTGTTCTGGCTAGCACCTCTGCCTACCCCTTCTGGGAAAAAGGCGTGTATTTATGTATGTATGTATTAACAGTATAAAATGCTCCCCCAAATATTCCCTCAATAGAACCCTCTCGAGTCGAAGGATAGTATAGTCCACTACCTTAGTCTATTGCAGTTGATCAGTATGCCGGTGTATGTGCGTGGTGGCCTATTAGTAAACGGGCCAGGCGAGACCGCCTACATGTTCACGGTGGTCGCGGGTTCAAATCCCACGGCACACCTCTGACTTTTCGGAGTCATGTGTGTATTGATAGTCAGTCACCACGCACTACAACGGTGAAGGAAAACATCGTGAGGGAACGTGTATACTATAGCGATTTGCAAGAATTTCTATGGTATGTAAAGTCCGCCAACCCGCACTAGGCTAGCGTGGTGGACTATATGACCTAACCCCTTCCTATTGTGCCCTGCCCTTGTGCCCTGCCGCAGGACGTATATAGGCTGATACAGACCAAGCTCGGCAGTAACATCGGAGCACATCGCCGAAATTTCGCTTGATTTGACAGCGAAGGAAAACATGTAAAATCTTGTAGATTAGGTATAACCTATCTCAGGTATGGATTAAAGAGTTCTCTAGAAGAATACTGTAGGTATTTGAAGTGTATCAAAACTAAGTGGTCAGAAAACAATCGCGGGATAAACATGAGTCAAATATTTCGAGTTTTCCGAATAATATCTTTGAAATAGTATAATTTAATAATTACTTAGAATAGAACAGACAGCTTGTCTAAAAATTGCAACATAATTATTCTGAAACATGTGATCGTATAGAACTGTATTATTTAAGGTTAAGCAGATTATAATTATGAATTGCTTTTTTTTTTCGCAGTTCAGTGTGTCCCGACCATCGTGTTCTGATGACGTGGACGGCGGCACCATTGTCAGCGTCTTCAGGACTTGGCTGCGTACGCATGAAGAAGCACAGGTGATATATTCATATCAAATTTATTTTTAAGTTCATTTGGACTGAAACTCGGCTCAAAGCCTGATTTTTTTTGGAGCTTAAATTTAATTATTTGCGTTTGCTCGGCGAGGGAATGGTTTAGATTAATCGCAATATTATCAGATTTTTTTCCAAAATATTTTTTTTTTAATTTTTACAAAAAGCCATAAATAACCACGGAGCCTACCTAAGAAGCAGTGAGCTTTTAAACTATTTAAATGCCTTACCTTCTTTTTGGTACGAAAGAAGGAAAGTGAATACCCATGTCATAAAGCCTAGGCCACAAAAACAACACCAGCACATATTGATTGCCCACACACTTTTCATTTCACCTCGCCGGCCGAGGTTTTAGCAAATCTAGCGCGCGTTCGTACTGTGCCAATAAAGTCTTTACACTCTGCCGCACTCTTATTTCGGGTTTTTTATATCCGTGTGACGTGCATGCCGCTCGGCTGACGTGCGAGGGAAATTTTTATAACAGAATAAGATACCAGAGCTGCCAGTCGTGTGGTATTTATTGATATTGTATTTTGATAAAGTCAAGTCATAAGCACTAGAAACTTAAGGAAAACTTTTTCGTCCCGCTACACACATACTCGGAATGGTCACATAAACGTTTTTGAAATTATACTTTTTTTAGGGCGTTTAGAAAATTTTTGAATATTTTTTTTGGGATGCACGCGTACGTGGTCTGCCATCAAAGCGCCTTGATGAAGTAATTTAATTACAAGACACGCAAGATGGCAGAGATATTTTATTCTAAGCAGGTAACTTTCTGTTGGCGATATTAGCAAATTAATCACCATCTTAAAATTAAACAGTATTTCACCTTTCGTATACTAGGATAGCATTAAATTGTCGGAATCATTAATTCATAATAAGTAGATAAACTTTTCATTTTGGCATTATAAAATTGAATTTAAAATACTGGCGGCTCTGTGATCTTGGCCTACTCGTATAACACACTAAAAGCCTCGGCATTCTGAAATTCACTCGCTTCTTGTGAACTTTGCCGAGTGTTGCGAAGTAATATTACGTGTATTACTGGATGTTAGAATAATTTTCCTTGTACAAATGTACAGTATTGTAGCTGCGAACGTATTTTTTCTCGTAGGATATGAGCGTAGAATAAAAGTTGTATTGATTCTTTCTGAGTGGTGTAGTCTATCTGAGTGGTGACGGAGTAAGCAGCTTATATTAAGGCGAAAACGTAACTTTTTTGACAATGATGATACCGCCCTTTGCAATTGGTGTAAATTAATTTGCCTGAGAAAGTAATGCAAAATTTAATTACATAAACAGCTAGATTTTTTTTTTATTAACTCACCCAACAGTCACATACATTGTCCTGAGCCCACACTAAGATCGAATATTGTGTCGTGGTTATCAGAAACTTCGAGAAACTTCTCGGTCTCACAAACATACAGACCCGAAACAAATACCTGTGGTCCATATATTTGTTTCGGTGCCGGGATCGAACCCGCGGCATCTGGTTTACAGCCGGCGTCTAACCAATTGCGTCACCGAGGCTGTTATATTTGCAAATGTGTTGTATAACAAGAAACGCGACAAAGTCAAAATATTAATTCGTCACTGTCAAGACCTTTTGTATCATTAAGTACTACTAGCTTGCATTAGGTCCCAATAACTAAAATGAAGGTTTTTTCAATTACATCGACTAGTAAACATATTTCTGTCACGAAATCATCTATCCTACACTCTACCAGCTTCATTTTACACATTTCACATCGCAAAGTATCTCATTATCAACTCGAACCGATCGTCTCAGTCGCGCCACAAACAGCCCTCGAGTTATTCATTATCTGAACGATGTTTAAACATCATTAACTCGATATCAGATAAATTAAACAGCGGAATAGCGTTAAGCGATAATAACCGATTGTGTTAACTCATGAGTTACAGATTCTTACCTTGGGGATTTTATACGAAACGATAGCTTAAATTGGAACCCCAATGAATCATTAATTGCCAGTGTAAGCTTAGTATCCTTAAATGGTTGTTTATGCAAGCATGTAATCCTCTTGTCTTTAGTACGGATACTGGATAGGTTCGGTTGAATAGATGGTGCCACTGTCTCTAAGAAATACGAGGGTTTATCCGATCAATGATAAATAATAAATTGACCCAATAACCGCTATTACTTCACTATTGTATAACACATCTTGGGTCCTCTATCCTCAGAGCCATCAATGCGTCTGCCATTCAACAAACGGACAACATTAACCAATAACCACTGCCCTTTTCAAATATACAAAAATAAACATAGTTCAAAAAGTACATAGTATAAAACAAAGTCGCTTCCCGCTGTCTATTTGTCCCTATATATGCTTCATCCATCCATCCATCAGCTAAAGGAAGTCCACTGCTAAACATAGGCCACCTCCAATGATTTAAACAATATACTCGAATATGCTATATGATATACCCTTAATTTTTTTAAACTACGCAACGGATTTTAATGCGGTTCTTTTTAATAGATAGAGTGATTGAAGAGGAAGGTTTATGCGATATTATGTATGTCTGTTTTGGAGTGGAATTAAAAAATATCTGTACCTAGGCGAAGTTGGAACGAGCCGCTAGTAAATGTTAATTCAAATAATTTATTTATTAAAGACACAGTTTTAAAATTGTAACATTTACAGCGGTCCCAACAACAAATAAATAAAATAACACAACCACACAACCAATAAATAAATAAAATAATACACCCAGCAGTCACATACAAAGTCCTGACCTGACCCCATATTAAAATCAATTGACTCATGCGTCGGAGGTATCAGAAACTACATTTTTCGGTCTCAGTAACACTTAAACTCGAAGGAAATATTTGTGGGCCCCATAAACATCTGTCTCAGTGCGGGGATCGAACCCACAGCCTCTCGGGTCACAGCACACAGCACTAAGTTAGGCAGTGGCTTTATAATCCCCCTGGCATTGCCAAAGTACCATAAAATGGGTCACCAGCTCGTCTTCCTACGCAGGCGATAATAAAATCACCAGCATTGCATTGATAAGCGGTATACCCTTGCAGGTAATGTTGGCGAGTGTGCTGGTGGTGATCGGGCTGTGGTGGCTGGTGCGCGCCGTGGTCACGCTGGTCATCAACCTGGTCTGTCCCCTGCTCGTGGTGTTGTTGGCAGTGGTAAGTGGTAGTGAGATAGTATTCATCGTAGTTTGTGGGATGATGGTCTTATAATAACTCGAGCAGATCATAGTTATAAGCAATATGCCAATAAGTAAATTGTTTTGAATTTGGTAAACATTTGGTATTGGTGGCCACCTGGTCAAGCGTAATCATTATCCCAGAAGATTCTGTGGTATAGGGCGCTACTGGTACGATTTACTTATCGGTTAAATAAATAATAGGATACAAAGACAGTGATGGGACGAAATATTCTGAATCAACGAGAATACATGACTGATGAAAGGGGATGGAGCAAAAGTAATACGTCAAGGTTGAGCAAAATTGACGTCGATGATTTCAGCCTAACTTTAAGCAATATAATGAGCCATTAACCTTTATATGTTTTCTCCAGGTGTGTGTTCCACAACTCAGGACTCCATTGTTGGGACAGAACTATCCGGCAATGGCCAGCCTACTCAGAAACATATTGTTAAAAATGGCGGAGAATATCAAATCGTGATACTGAAGACAAATCAATTGTTGATGAAATAATGTTGAAGATTTGAACAGCCAATAAAAAATGTAAAATATTTTTCGTTTTTAATTATTTTATAATTTTGTCGACAAGGAAACCGTAAATTTAATATTCTTTACAAAAAGGATCGATGGTTTAACCTGAAACATCCTTTGTGTATTTTAAAATTTCCTCAAAATAATTTCATTGAAGACTGACGTTAGATAGACGGCTACTTACAGCGTCAGAAGCCTTGTATTTTTGATACCTCCGTACTTATTTTGAGACATAAACCAAAGGACAAGTACATAGCGACAATGTAAATTATTAATACTCAAAATAATATGACGATTGTGTAATCATAATTCCTCTATTCTTTTCCAACATCATGTACATTCATACAAGGACTCCCTTCACACAACTGGCATATTTTAATGCCTACAACGTTTACTCTTGAACAATCGCAGCGTAATACATCTTCCGACTCGGCCGTCCTTCCCATCAGCCGTTGACAACTCCGTTCTGTATTCAAATCCTTATTCTATTCTTCTTAATATAATTGCCAGCAACATCGTCATGCTAGAATAGGTTGCTTTACTCATCGCTTATAAAAATCACCTGTTACAATTCAGCAATAACTAATTTTATCACCCGATAATTTTGACGACGTTTTATTTTAGTTTACGATGAGTCGGGTCTATAAAACAGCTGTGTAAGCAAGTTGCAGTTCAAACATACTTCCAAACCAAGTATTAGAGGACACGTGAAGTGGCATAGAACTCCGTCATAAAGATCAGTGCTACCTGCGAATTTAATTCCGCCGCGACACCTTAACAATCGTCCCGCCATAACCGGTGGCGCTCGTAAACCAACCCGCTTTAGGGCTGCCCGGCTTATCAAATATTCACTTGTACCTGATTTTTCAGTGGTGGTCCAAGTGCGATGGTTGTGACCCTGGACCAGTTTTGCCTCGACTGCTTATGAAATATTTAGTTGCGCCTGATTTTTCAGTGTTGGTCCCAAAGTGAAAGTTGAGCAGAATTCATTGGATACAGAGTCTAAAGACATGTAGATTTGCTTGCAGAGCTTTGCGTTGGTAACTTGTTTGTATATACACATTTGTCATAGTACTCCCCAAGAATTTAAGCTTTCGGGTTCATCAAAAAATCCTCTTATACATACATACGATTAAGGAGACATTCCAGAAACCACAAAGTATCTCTATCGCCTTGTACATGTATTTTTCATGACTAAGAAAATAACATGCACTTTTCACTACAACAACATCTGCCAAGAATTCTTAATTTCGTATGCGACGCGCAAAGCTTGTAAACCATCTCCAAATTTCATGCTCTCCCTCGAGACACCGTGATGAATTCCGCAAAACGTGACATCCCGAAGGCGTAGTAGCAAAACAATTGCGAGAAAAACTAATATTTCCGGCCGTGGCAGCCCTAGGGGGCCGTTTCACCGCGCGGCAGACGATGACAGATGCGCGCCGCGTTACGGCTATGGGTTTTTGACGGTCTACCTTGTAGGGTTGGCATGTGCTTGTCAGCTTGCAATGATTCGGTGTTTTAATGTGTTTGGCGTTTGTTTACATCGTTGTTGGCTGAGGGGTGGAGTAGTTAAGGATTTGGTAATTTAGAAGATTGTTTGTTCGGTTTTTGGTAGTATTAAGTTCCTGTGTTCCTGTGTTTTATAGATTAAGGAATAGGAATAAGAAAGCCACTTTAAATAAAAAGCCATTCCGATAAAATAATTACACTCTAACTGCAGTCTCATACAAAATCCTCATCTCGCAGTAATACGCAAGTCTTGTGTGAAGGGTATCAGAGAATACGAGTATTTTTGATTTACGAAGATCTAATATACTAATACTATATCAGCCCATATACGTCTCACTGCAGGACACGAGCCTCCTCTACAATCAAGAGTACGATTGAGAGTGGTTAGGCCATATAGCTCACCACGCTGGCCTAGTACGGGTTGGCGGATTGTGATAAAACACTTGTATCAAATTAAACTGTGCAAAAGCAATTTTATCCAAGCATTATAGTAATAAGTAGTAAATCTACTCAAAAATATTGATTGTTTAAAATTCGATAGTATCTTACGTTTACACTGTGTATTAAACTCAAAGTCAACCATTACAGTTGATCGTAAAGGAGCTAATTTATTAGCTTGTAGAAATAAGGGCGTGCACCCACTAACCGTTAAAATATAGAGGGGTATACATAAAGGAGGATTAACACAGGTTTTTTATGCATCATTGGACATAATGCCAAGGAAAGCTGTTCATCCATTAAATTATACATATTTAAATGTTCAACGCAAATGAATGGATGCATTTGAATTTGATAAATACCTGTAAAGTTATAATATTATAATGTGATGCTGTTTTTTATTTATTTATCCTATTGTTTAATTTCGCGAATTACACGATTACAAATTATTAATCTGGCTACAACAGTGTTTGGAAGATTGTGAGTTAGACTATATTTTAATGTATCAGGTCTATTGTGTAACTCTTTGTTGGCCTTAATAAAATAAAGTATTTTTTAAGCACCACCTTTCCGTATATGTAAGTGATACTCTCAGTCATTTACCGACTTTTAGGGCCAATTGCACAAACTAACTTTGCGCATAACTTTAAATTTTGCAATGTCATCACCATACATTTGACACGTATTTGACATTGCTAATGTATGGGATTGACATTTTCAAAAGTCACAGTTAAGGGCAAAGTTAGTTTGTGCAATTGGGCTTTAGTCGTTGATCGATAAAGCAGGGTCAAACAATGCTGAACACAGGAACCAACAATACCTATGATATTTTTTCATAAATATGTAATATAAAAAACAATGCAAAATATTTATAATGAATATCCAAGCTCGAGGATACTCAGGGGAACTCGATTGAAACCGATTGAAAGAGAAAACTGTGGTGTATTACTTCCGCCGATTAGCTATGCATAGCGGCTCTTTGATGGATGCCCAGCCCGCACCAACATAGACTAGGAGCTGCGCGGCGTCGTAACTACGACATCAATATAAAATAAATGTGTTTTTATTTTGGAACGGGAAAGTAATGTCACTGATACCTGATGGTATAGTTCGATACAAGTACATAATTCATTGAGGAGAAATAATTACGACAGTTGTGCCGGCTGGTTCAAATTAAATTGTAACTTTTTTTTTATCTATAGATACAAATAAAATAATAATAATGTCATATGTGTTTCCGTTAATTTGTTTTGTTCCGCGTGTCACCGTTTGTTTTGTTACATGTTTTATTTACAATGGTGGTTTATTACGTAAATTTCAAATGTTCTCGTGAAAGATTATTCCAATACTTGATCACTCTCCTTGGCTGAAGCCCTCCATCGCAATGACTTGGCTGTAAAAATATAGGGTTTTTGCAAAACAAAGTGAAGTGAAGCGAAAAAACACATGCACGTCATGGTTCGTTGTGGGCTGCCGCGAAAAATGTACGAAAACCAAAAGCAATTTGGCACCAGTTTTATGTGTAACGCGGCGTCCCTTGCACGTCTATATATTCAGCAAACAAAGTACTTTTATTAAATATCGGAGGAAGGATATGACGCAGTTATTTTTTGTCCTTTTATTTATTTTGTTCCTTTTTTGAATTTTGACATTTTGATTAAAACACATACATACCATAATGTCTGCAACTATACCATAGGAGTAGATTCTATCTATTCAGGCACAGGAAGTCCACTGCTAAACTTAGGCCTCCTCCAAGGATCTCCACATCGACCTGTTGGAAGCGGCCTGCACCCAGCGACTTCCTGCAAACCTAACCAGGTCACCCTACCATCTTGTGTCCGACACTTCGCTTGCCTTATCTATACAGGGTGGCCAAAAATCGTGCCAACTAGGATCACGATATTTGACAAAAAAACATTTCCGAATTTTAATTTTTTTTTAAATGTCATCTGGGGTGATGAGAAACATGTGGGTTAAATTAGGTAACATAATATGTTAGCATCACCTTGTATAAGTTTTTTAGACTAAAGATACCGTAAAATTTGTCTCAGACTAGAAATTGAGTCTGGCTCGTCCTATCATAGCATATGATACGCCCACCACGTTGAGTTACACCCGTGAATTTTAAAAACTATTTAACGATCCACAGTTGACGTGTGCGATTTTAATTAAACATTTAAACCGACCGCGAATCCAAAGTTAAATCATTCCGATGATTTTACCGCCCAGTGGTTTAACCGTGCGATTGTATAAAATGGCCTGTGGTTCAAACTTCGCGCTCGCAATTTATTTCACTTTAAACCGGAAGTCGCTCTGCAAGAGATTTGGAAAGACTTTTAAAGTTCCTCCAAAGGATTTACTTCGGACTTGAATTAATGATTGTTCTACATTTGCTGTTGTATAAAACAATACAACGGTAATAGATTGATTATTTACTGTAGAAAATATTCCTGACTTCTAAAAGGAATGTTTGCAAAATCCGTGGTATACCGATTTAAGCACGAAAAATTGGAAATTGTACTACATAATATAATTGGGGGTAAATTTGATTGTTTAAGAGTCTTAAAGAGTCCATAGTATCTATATCGGTTTTTACCATTTGTAAAAAAAATAATTATACGAGTACGCACAAAGTAATCTGATTTTGGTTTAACTTCTATCCCTCTATTACGGGTTTGGTATAGGTATAGGTAACGGTGCTAAGTCACTGTCACAGATGGATACATACAGGTCAAAAGAAATTGCTAGGGCATTATCGAACTTTGAGACAATTTTTTTTAAGTCAAAAGAAATTGCTAGGGCATTATCGAACTTTGAGACAAATTTTTTTAAGTCCTTCAGATTTCGCTGCTTAAATATCGCAGATGAAATAGTGTGAGGGAAAATTGAAGTGATTCTACCAAGCCCGTGACGTCACTCACCGGCCTTGCGGAAGACCAGCGTTGGTTTTATTACCAGCACATGCTGAGCATTAGCCGTTTTGTTGACAAGCACTCTCATAATAGTACTTATTACTGAAAGCTGTAAACCATCGCTTGTAATTTTTTTTATTGCAATGAATGGCGAGACGAGCATGCCATTAGCCTGATGGTAAGCGATACGACCGGTCATGGACAGTAGCAAAACCAAACAAGACCATGAATTACAAGGTAATGTTTGGCAATGCACTGCACTCGCCAACCGGAGACATAAGGTTTTAAGTCTCATTATGTTCAGGAGTTACGCTTGCTACAATGTCCTTCAAAACGGAACACAACAATGCGTTTACACTGGTGTTTGGCGGGAGAAATAGACATTGCGTTAATACCTACCCAGGCGGCCTCTCACATATGAAAGACTTACCACCAGTAAGAGTAACAAATAAATGTTTCTCTCTTTATTCTAAATATATCTTAATCTCGGAGTTTAGAAATCTGCTGGCTCTCAAACTAAGCAGTTCACTTCTCAGTACGAGTATTGGAATTTTAGATTTTAGCTGTGATGGAATTTTTAAATTCTTACCTAGCGTCAGCTAACTGCCTTGTAAATCGGCTATTGTGTACGTATGAAATATTGTTATGTGGTACCATTACTAGTAGAGTTTTCATGCAATAAATATGGGACAAGTAGTGTGCTCTGCAATTTTTAGTTTTACCTCATATTGAAAATGTTGTATAAATATTTTGAAGCTAGACTTTGGTTATTATTTATCCTTAGATTCAAAATAGTTTCGAGAAATTTGAGTGGCACTATAAGCACCTTTATTTGCCAAGCCATTCAGGTTTGAGCGTATGAATATGTATCAGTATGTATTGTACTATATTCTAAATAATAAAAAAAAAGCCGAAGTCCTAAAGTAAATGGCCCGACCTAAGAATAGAACTCAATCTTAACAAACTATCCATGCATATTGTATACTGCCGAAGACCATGACATGACAGAAGATTTAGTGTAATCCTACGGTAATTGATTGATGAATTATTAATAATTATTTATATTGCTGCTACACCACAACTTTGATCGTTCCACGTCACATCTAACATTCACGATTATGGTTTAGCTGTTTAAATTTAATTCTAACGTAAATAATTAAATACCAATCAATAATTATTTAATGCCCATTGTTTTTCACACTGACGCGACGAAGTAAGACGACGAAGTATGTATACCTTTTTTTTATTGCGACGAAAGGCGAGACGAGCATGCCATTCGACTGAAGGTAAGCAATACGACCGCTGATGGACAGTAGCAAAACCACACAAGATCATGAATTACAAGGCCATGCTTGGCATTCCTCTGCGCTCGCCATCCTGAGACATAAGATGTTGAGTCGTATTATGTCCAGTAGTTACTCTGGCTACAATGTCCTTCAAACCGGAACAAAACACTGCATTTACACTTCTGTTTGGCGGGAGAAACAGACATTGCAGTGGGCCTACCCAGGCGGCCTCTCAAATTCTATGAGAGACCTTCATCTTCGTCGTTACACTCCTGGCAGAGCGGTCGTGGTCATTGTATTTTTCCCTAACAATGATGATGCTTGCCGCACGATCTCCCTCCAACTATCCTAGGAGACCTACCAGTAAATGTTACTATTTTACCGATGAGATAAAAGATATAGAAGAAAAGAAAGAAACAAGGATTTCACACTGCCTGGAGAGGTTCTTTTACTTCACAGATGTAACACGTAATAAAATGGCGCCGTTATTTACTTATAAATTCAAAACATCTTAAAAGTTTCGATATAAATAACATTTTCTCATGAAAAATCTTGATTTTATCCTGCTTTTGTACATCATATAAAAGCATAAACAAATATCATGATTTGATATTTAGATATTTTCCCGTTTTATGCCTTTGTAGCCGGCAACGGATCATTATCCAAAGCTGACGAAATAATGGCCGTTTAATACATATCTACTTTTAATATAAAATCCGTATAACAAGATATTCGTTTGACAGCAAAGCCCTTTGTATTATCTAAAGGATATTCTTAGAAAAACACAGGGAGCTAATAGAGCCTTTTCAACAGGTTGCTATGGGCATCTGGGAGAGGGCTATGTTAGTAGAATCGAGGTTGAGAATAGAGTATATCCAAGGGCTTATAAAGGCAAATTTATAAAAGATCATCTGTGTAACTTGTGGGTAGTCCGACAAAGCGCTTACATGCAACAACGGCCTTATTGAAAGACAGTTTGAAAACTTATTTGAGTTATAGAATGTTTTGTCTTCTTCGCTCAAACTGAATTCAAAAGTCGTTCGAAAGGGACATAACATTCGTTAACTAAAATAGGTTTTAAAACTCTTTATGAATACGGCCGTAAGACTCTTATGATATAAAAAGATTAAGATTATAATCACGACATTATGTTTAAAATACTCCAAGGTCTGTAGCACTTGTAAATGTAATTTTAATTGCCCAACATGCTTACGCTGAAGCCAAAACATAATTTAGCCCATATAGATACGAGAACATTAACATAATATCTAAAAATAGCTAATCTTCAATCTAAATTCACTTCCAACCCCCTTTGCATAATAAATATCGCGAGGAACACGAATTAACACATAGCCATCTTCTCCAGAAGCATTCTTTGTAGAGGTCGTAATAAGTTATTCACCATACATTACTCGGTTACAATGTGTGTTGGACCAAACAAACGCGGCCTAAGGCGGTAATGGAGCCGTAAATAAGCGATTATTCCTCCGTTGTTGGGCACGTTATGCGCAATAAATATTTACGCCGCACGCCCTTAATACTTTTGCTTAGTCAACGGAATTTCATATGCGGATAGGTTTATGTAATAACATGTAATGGGAACATTAGCATGAGATAATAGTTTCAAGGTTTGGTGATTGAAAACGAGATGAGCGGTAGGTAATAAAGTTAAAAGTTATTTTTTTAAACTTATCCTTTCAGTTTTCATTTATAACTTTTCCCAACAATTTCCCAAGTATCTTGATATGGATATAATACTACCACAGAAGATGAAAATAAGTTGATGCCTTACGTATTTATTGATATAAATATGATGACTCCTGCAGTGCCCATAATTAGGATACTGTAATTTTTTCAGCTTATTAAAGTTGCTAAAACGTCTTAGACGATTTGTACATACGACAACGGCCAACCTACAGTCTACACCTATAAAACTATCTAGTATTAGGCCAGCAATCTGCCCCAAAGCCTTAGCACTTTAAGCTGTTTTCAGCGATAAGACCGTTACGGCGATTTTTTAACTACCATTCGTGTATTTCATTCCACGCCACGTTGGAATTCTATAATTAGAAAACTTGCGTTCACCTTCTCGCATACTCCGGTCCATCTACTCAGAGCATACAATATAGTAGTAAGCCAACACACGGCCGCATACTTAGCAGCGTTCCGCTTCAAAAGGGACTTATTACAAGCCCTCCACCAGTGGCGTGCCTAGGGTTTTGGGGTAGGGCAAGCCCAATATTTTGTTTTATGTTTAATGCATATTGATTTAGAAGGAAAATATACTAAGAACAAAGAAAACGAATGTACGTCAGCAGACTTAACACATAATCTATACAATATTAGGATTAATACAAATATAGATTACTTGTGGAAATGCAACCGTAATTGTTTATTGCAATAACTGCTGAGCACTTCATTTTTAATACCCGACATTCCGCTAGCACAACGATAGCTACTATGGTGCCGTGTTTGACTTCGCAGTTATCCGAAAATGCGGCATAAATTATTATTATTATTAATTCATTAACGTTAAATTTTTAAGAATTACAAGTAATAACATACTTTTTGAAAGAGCCACCTAATTTATTGCAATGTTTATATTTTACCAAAGTATTCTAATACACAAATGTCGTTTGAAAAACATAATATGAAACATCATTATTTAATATCCTATACAAGGGGAAGCATGTAGAAATCAAATTACGTAGTTTATTTAACTGAACTGATAAAATACATCTCGTGATTTACCACGAATATAAGAAATACACAAACCCGGCGTTGTTTTCGCTTTAGTTTCTAATTCAATATAATTGAATTAAATTACCTTTATACCGGCAACGAACACTTTCATCATCACACTAAAACCATCACAGGAAACAATACAACTCATTTTAGTATCAAAAAGCTTAAATAACATAAAACAACTAATAATTAACCTATATTAGAACTATTCACAATAATTACACAATGTCAAAATACTTATGAAGTTAGTACGAATTCGTTCAGAATTGTGAAACGAAACGTAAATATAAACATTACTATAAATTACAAACTGCAATTATAATTTATTAAAAAGTACCGACATTACAGGCACATTTTTAGTCATTTAATTAAAAATATTTTTAAATGCGAAACAAGTTAATTTAATAACAATAAATATATTTACTAAACAACAATAACAAATAATAACGTGACAACCGTGAAATGTTCACCACGAAGCCGGGCATTTCGTCTCGTACTGAGAGCTATACAAAAATAGCCATACCTATACATTCGTAGCGTCTTGTACACCATTTCACACATACGTGGGCCGCGTTGCCAAAAGCCTCGTAAAAGCACACGAGAGAGAAAAAGATAGATATATGTGCGTTGTGCCGCCTTTTTAAGGGAGCGCGTGGAGCCACCGTTTTTTGAGTTTTAATATCATTGCCTATGGAATGAATTTCGCGCGGCGCTTTGGCGCTCCGTCTCAAGCGCTGTATTTAGACGCGCCGCGACAGGACGCGGTAAATTCAAAAATTGTAGATGTTTTCTAATAAATGAATGTATTGTATTTATTGTAATGGTTTATGTTTAGTATCGAGTACGTACGTATTAAGTAGGGCAAGCCGGGCTTTTGGGCTTGTATGGAAGTACCGCCACTGCCCTCCACTTAACTCGTTTACAATACGAGACCGTTCCACGCCTTTAGATCATGCTAATAGACCCCTTCTTTATCGGACCTGCATTTCCATACTCTATCTGGGGCATGAGGAACTAGGTTATTCAATGGATGTTTTTTAAAGGAGGGTTTAAGGGTCTTAAATGTAGTACATGGGCAGTGCATGGAAATTCAAATAGAGCAGAGTAGGCACCATCGTACATAATGGTAGAAATCCCCTATAGCGCTTTATGTAAATGTGTCTTGGTTTAGGGTCACCTGTTTTTTATTGCATAGGTCCTGCAAACAAGCAAACAGGTCACCTGATTGTAAGTGATCACTGCCGCCAATGACCATCTACAACGCTTGGATCATAGATTAGTTGCCGGCCCTTGAAATCAGAGGGGGAGCGGAAAGGAAAAATGATGGAAAGAGGAAATTAGGGCTGGGCATTCGGCAATCTCACTCACCGAATAAAACTGACAGTCGCATCACATCGATTTCCTGTGAGACAGTGGTATCGCCCCTGATGTGTCTGCCCATTCATGCTGAGTCACGACTGACCATAACGTGGCTCTACCACATAATAATATATCCTGTGTTACATTGGTTGCGTGTAGTCTGGCGTAATTGTGTCAGTTGATAAGAAATATCTTATCTCTCTCTCTCTCTCTCTCTCTCCAGCCACAGGAAGTCCACTGCTGAACATAGGCCTCCCCCAAGGATATCCACATTGACCTGGTGGATATCTTATTTAGCTAGGACACACTCTCTGTAGGCTCTTACAAGGCAGAAAAA
Organism: Theretra japonica; assembly: GCA_033459515.1. NCBI lineage: Eukaryota > Metazoa > Arthropoda > Insecta > Lepidoptera > Sphingidae > Theretra > Theretra japonica. Next base: position 15,450,413 of record CM065931.1, read on the forward strand.
CGACCTTAGTAAGTATGCAGGGAGTCGTTTGATACTGGCCACTTCTTACAGTCCCTACAGAAATTCTTCTGGATTATATTCGGCAGTGAGCTTTCTTTCGCTCTAATTGATTATTCACAGAAAAACCCTAACGTCCTCAAGTCCACAATCACATCACAATTATTCTGCTGTACTCAAACAGTATCCCTAATCTGTATTGGACTGCTAATCTCCTTGTGCGTACATTTGTACTCAAATGCTTGACAAACGGAGAGGCCATCCAATCTCGAACACCTCTAAGCCAGTAAGCCGTCACTTCGGTTGCTATTCAGTTAATTGCCATCAATTTTCTTGCAGGAAATAGGTCACCCAATTACAAAGCTGTACGTACTACTTAAATATGTATTTTCGTCTCCGAGTGAAGATTGACGCGAATATTTTGACTTTGAATTTAAAAGTGTGGTGACTGTAAATTGGGATGTGTTGAACAAAAGACGGTTGAGGAACATTTGTAACCAGTAGGGTAATTCACGTAATTAAATAAGTTCAGTTGCAGTTAAGTTTCGATCAAAACAGACGTTTTCGTATTCTCGTAATTTTGACAACCGCTGTCAGATACGCTTGCGGCAAGTCCGCGTCACGCGAGCGGTTTAGCGTATTCTACAGCTGCGTGTTTTATGTGCGTGATTCAAATCGCAACTTGATCGGTATTCACGTGTAAGCTTCTTGCATACGACTGACGTATAGTTGACGCGCAGCACCCGCGCAGTTTACGCATAGCTTGGGTGCAGTTCACGCGCAGCTAAACTATTACAAGAATACCATTTTGCACTAAGACGTAAACTTAATTGCAACTGCACCGCTACTTGATCGGCGCGTCAAAAAATTACGTGAATTAGCCAGCAGTTTGCCAGTTTGCTTAAATGATTTAATAATATTCATTGGACGAATAATATTATTTTATATTATTTACTGGTGGTAGGTCTCTTATATGTGAGAGGCCGCCAGGGTAGGTACCACCGCAATGTCTCTTTCTTCCAAACAGCAGTGTAAACGCATTGTTGTGTTCCGGTTTGAAGGATATTATAGCCAGCGTAACTACTGGACATAATGAGACTTAACACCTTATGTCTCAGGATGACGAGCATAGTGGAATGCCATTGCTTTATAATTCATGGTGTTGTTTGGTTTTGTTACTGTCCATGAGCGGTCGTATCGCTTACCATCAGGCGAATGGCATGCTCATCTCGCCATTCAATGCAATAAAAATATATAAGTATGTCGATTTTAGTCACCTGAATAGTGGATCCATTTGTACTGAAGCTTTAACGGGTTATACAGAGACTTCCCTACAACTTAATTATATTGTCATTGCATTGACCTTTGTATTAATTGATCTCAAAATATCACATCCTAAAATACCGCTGGTATAATTAACACAACCAAGCAAGAAGGAAATTGTAGTAAAGCTTGTAATATTCACAGTTCATCCGTGCATATAGTTGACAATATTCGTAATTAAGGAAATGTGCGTTTTCAGAGCCCTATTTCTGCCTGTACTCTGTCCTTCTGCATTTTTTTGAGTTATAAACATGGCGATAGGCTCGCCCCCTATCACATCCTGGGAACACACAATGCAAAACGTAAGTGTCCTAGTGGCACCTCTGCCTACCCCTTCTGGGAATAACGCGTGATGTTTATGTATGTTTAAGTAAATATGACGATTTATTTCCGGGCCTTTGTACCTTTTTGTTATCTTTGCACTTTTTTAAAATGTCTTATTGCCAGAATTTAACCTGGACATTTTCATTTCAGACCTCATGAACCCCTTCAAATTTGCCAGCTTACTCAGTATAAATAAAGAGAGCTTAGAGAACATTTTAATCCCAAAATTACATAATGTCGCCAAATTGGATACATTATTTTAATAATCTAACAAGCACTTGAACTATAACTCCGACATCCCCAAATATCTGTCGTAAAACTATTAAATTTCTAATAGCCCTTAGCACTTCTCATCAAACAGTTGAGAATTCATAAAACCACATTAAGAATAAATACGTCATCATTCCCAGGGGCAATTCTTAATTCCACCCCTTAATATATACCACCCGCCAACGGGGACGTGACTAAAAATTCAACCCTTGTCGGAGTGTTCTTGTTTTAAACGCTTTTTAATGTAGGTGTAGTTAGTTGGATTAGGTTTGTGATGTGGTCTTTTAAGTCAATACGTATCCATCCATCCATCCATCCATCAGCCAAAGGAAGTCCACTGCTGAACATAGGCCTCTCCCAACGATTTCTACAGTGAACTGCTGGAGGCAGCCTGCATCCAGCGACGTCCCGCGACCTTTACCAGGTCGTCTGACCACCTAGTGGGTGGACGTCCCACGCTGCGCTTTCCGCTTCGTGGCCTCCATTCAATACGTATATGTAACCAAAAATGTATTATCGAGGTTTGCAATTTTGCCTTAAAGGTGCGTCTAAGGTAGATGTTTAATAATCAAAAATGATACACACTAACAAAATTTTAAAACTCTGTTTTTTTATTTTTAAAATGACTTCGTGGTAATATACATTCACATTTATGAATATACAGATTCCGTGGCAGTCTGTCCCATACACGCTATGAACCGCGTGGTGCTAGTTCGATATTAGGTAGGGTAGTGGGCAGTTTACATTGCGTGAAGTTTTTTGTTAGCAAAATTTCATATCAGTTGCCCGAGCCTTGAATTTGTGCCTGGCATATCGATAGACCCACTTTCTATTACATATTGAGATGCACATAAACCCAGCTATACGGCGTTGTCATTAGATGGTCTGCCTACCTTCTTAGCCAAATTGGCGTAAAAGTACATATAAGTATATTATTTTATAACCGGTAGCCTCGCTCCCTATCACAACGTAGGACGGAACACACAAGGCGAAACGTGGGTGTCCTAGTAGCACCTCTACCTACCCCTTCTGGGAGAAAGGCGTGAGATTATGTATGTATGTATTTTATAATCATCATTTTCGCAGTTATACACAATCGATCCATAAAAAAGTATAATCTTAAGCGCAGCAATGTTATTAAACTCTATATCACATTATCAGATAATTATGGTGAAAAAATCATCGGTTATCTGGCATCTCGGTCACGTTCGCCCTCGTCTCAGAGCCGAGTGAAATGTTAAATTAATTTGCACTTTTGGTAAAGTTGCGCCCCCTTTTTAATCCAGTTTCGGGGCGAGATGGGTTTCTCGCATAGAATATTGTTATTTTCTCAAGTTATGGACGCTTTTTTGTTTGTAATCTTGTATTAGTCTTTTAATCATAATTATTCATCCGTTTTTTACGCTCAATAAAATATCTGGTATTACTAGGCCTAAATATTTTTCTTCGGCCCTCAATATCCTTTATCGATTACATTGGGTTGTCGAGTACCTGCATGTGAGTTTGCAGCCATGTTGCATAATGATTCGTCTTATAATATTTTGATCAACTGCTTGCTTTATGTAAACCCGTTTGGGAGCAGGTCTTTTAATCTACCATGCTGGTTTAATCTAATAATGAATACATCTTCAAAATTCTTAAGCAGGTTTTCTCACGGTATTTTGCTCGACTGTTGCAACAGACGAAATTTTAATGTTACTAAACACGCAACATTAAAAAATTTGTTGTTAAAAAATTGAGTTCTAAGTTTTTAAATGTAGTTAATATTTTAGTCACATCCGAGTATTTCAGATAAAGCTTTCAATACGAAATTGAAGTTACTGTACAGTGTACACCCACGCGATATATTTCCGCTGTATTTAAATGTTCCAAGAAATATTATATTTGTCAGACAACGTTAGCAGCGTACATTGTAAGAGTCGCGTACATTTATTTAAAAGATGCCTGTTTGAACATTTTCACGTTTCCACGAAAAGAATTAGCGAACAGGTAAAGGACGAAATTCTGGGAATATAACTTTATACAAGATTATAGAAATATTTTAAGATGGTAGTGTCTTCAGGTAGGGACTGAGCCCATTCTATATATAAAACCTATGCTCATGGCTGTATCCCAGAAAGAGTAGGCAGGGGTGCCATTAGTGCCACCTACAACTTAATTTAAATAAGTAAGGCATAAGCTTATTTCTGTTTGATGTTTTCAAAATGTAGAGATAGATGAAAATAGTCCGCGCAAGTTGTATACATTTTTAAACCGAAATATTCACATGAATTGGATTGATTTTCCTGGTAGTCAAAAACAGAGAATGTTCCGTTCCATGTCCCATACATATTAGATAAATAGATTTCTAAAATATGTGAAGTCTACCAATGCACATTAGAACACCCTGAGCGTTATGACCTGTCCTTCTTAATTTAAGTTTAAAAAGACTACTCTTCTTAAGGTAGACAGCGATTTTGTTCTTCTCGACTCCTGGCACTGTGTCCATGAGCGCCGGTGATCGCTTCCCATCAGGCGGGTCGCATGCTCGTCTGCCTGCCAAGGCAATAAAAAAAGAAAAGCGTAGTAGTAGCCTTGAATCCATCTTAACCATACGAGAGGCTATTATTATTGTTTTTTTATTGCATAGGTCCGGCAAACGAGGAAACAGGTCACCTGATGGTAAGTGATCACTGCCAACTATATACATCCACAACCCTGGATCATGGATGTGTTGCCGGCCCAATTGGGAGGGGAGCTGAAATGAAGAAGGATGAGAAGAGGAAAGGGGTATTGTGCATCCGACAATCTCCCTCGCCAAACGAAACGCGACAGCTGAGCTGTCACTTCACGTCGATTTCCTGTGAGACAGTGGTACCGCCACGGATGAGCCTGCCTATCCATGCTGAGTCATGGCTGGCAACAGCGTGGCTCTACCACTTCCATTTTTTTTTCAGATTTCTTTACTTTCCATATTTCACAAAAATCCACCAACAAAACAGCTTAAAGAGATGACATCAAGTTAACCCAGTTGTTCAATGTTGATATTGCCGAGATCGTCTGATCGCTAAACCTGTGTAGCAAAATTACATCGGCGGCAAACAATGCAATATTGATCTTGCGCCGATTTCTCACGAGGTCGGCTCTCAATTGCAGCTTAAAAAAATACGATCTCAACGTTATTGGAAATTTCTTCGTGATTTTGTTTGTTTATCTTTAACAGTGGTTTGCGTGAACGGAACGGATTAACCAGGGCGGTACTGTAGGTTCAGATAAGGGCAATTAAATGTCCCCTAGTCAGCTGGCAAATATGAAAGGAAAAGTGCAAGAGAGGCAAAATGAAAATAAGGTCATGGTAGCAAAAGTATATTAATTGAATGTAAATCATTAATTGCTTTAATTAGAATGTTGTAACTTGTAGGCCCGTGCCCTGCAGTGGGGCGTATATGGGCTCATGTAAATAAAATAGATATTTATTTCAGACGTTTTGTTTCTTTCATGTATGGTTAATAATCCATTACTATTAAAAATACGGACGTGTCACTTCACATGGTATTATATAACGGCCATACAAAGTACTTGTTTAAATTGCAAGCTAATTTGTCATAGCAATATAAAACCACTCAAAAGCAAATGAATAACAATGAAAACGCAAAGGGATCCGCGTGAAAACATCTACTATGCTCAATAAATAATGCCAATACTGCCAAACACTTACTCACAGGTCAGAGGACGTCACGCCATGACAACTCGACGTATTTAATTTAAAGCACTTTAAATAAAGTCTTTTGGGAATAAATAGCATTGATGTTGAGGGGTGGATTTGGCATGAATGGCATGGACATATTTTTTTTGTTAATCTGAATATTGAACCCACCGGCAACACATAATACCCTTAAACCCATTAGACCTGCGCACACCGGCACGAAATGGCAAGGGATTTTGTTCTTTTACAAACGATATTCAAACTTATCTGGTGGGAAAAAGACATAAATTCCAATGTTTTAAAGGGTTTCTGACACGGCATCGGGAAACGCGCCAAAGGATCCCCGGGCGTGATGCCGCGGCGCGCTACGGTATGCCACAGCACGCCAAAGGACGCCGTGTTACGCCGCGGGACGAGACAGTCCAAGCGGTGGTACATGCAGGTGCTGCCGATGTATACTTTGGCGTGACGCGGCATGTCTTATTAGGCCGCCGGAATGCCACAGTATGGAAGCGGCTGGCCGGTTGTAAAATCCCTTGCCATTCCGTCCCGGTGTGTGTAGGCCTTTATGAGACTCGTGGAAGACTTGGCTATGGGAATGGAGTATAGAAGAGGTGTAGTAACTAGTAGGTTTGTTGAATAACATAATTTCAGATGTATTCTGATTATTTTTAACCACCCAGCCATATCTCTTACAATACAAAATGCAACATTGCAGCTGTTAGCTTGCATTATTGTATTGTTAGGCAGCGGGATTAAAATAAAATAAAATAAATTAGGCTGTCGTAAAATGTGACACACAAATTATAAAATTAGTTCATTCAACTTATTAAGACCGCTATGCTTAAAGTATTTTTACACAAGACACGATCTTAGTGAAGGGTCAGGAGTTCAGATCTATGTACATATGTCACTATTGGGTGTATTTATTTATTTTATATTCAATAGGTACAATTCATTTCAGAGATTGGAGCCCCTACACCATTTAACTAAATACATCCCTGCGTGTACGTGTCAGAGTAAAAAGCGATTGGTATTTACAATATTTCTGAGCTCAGTGTTCATATTATGTTGATTGAAAATACTGGAGAAATATGATATCCAAAATTAAAGATTTGTGTTGAAAAATTGCACTAAAACTAATTTGTATTTAAATTTAAGTCAGTAAGACAGAGCGTGACAGTTTTTGTTGGAGAAGAGAAAAAATGGTCAAAAGTTTGAGCCCAAGAATTGTAACTTTGGCTTTCTGTGTCTCATCGTCATCCTCAGCCACCGCAGTACTCCATGAATTATGGAATAATTTAATCAGATAATACCCGAGACTCAAAGTTCTAGACTTATGGTGATTGCAGGGAGCTCTTAAGATTTTTATAAAAATCTATGGTATAGATTAGAAGGATTTGGTAAGGACACGCCATCCAGGGTTAAAATAATTGGCACAAATATTAGCCAATACGAGGAAAAGCCATAACTAAACAGTCTAAAATTTGCTTACGGTAGGGGTACCAATGTTATAATACTCGAGAACTTATAGATGATAAATACTTACATATACATACTTAAACATTACGCCTTTATCACAAAAGGGGTTGACCAGTGCTACTAGGACACCTACGTTTCGCATTTTGTGTTCCGTCCCACGATGTGATTTAGGGTGAGCCTATCGCCATATCAGGCACAAATTCCTGACTCCTGGCTGATAGTTAATAGAAAAATCCAATATCACTTCGCCCGACCCGAGATTCGAACCCGAGACCTCAGCTTTGTAAACGTACTGTAGTACAACTACGCCACCGAGGCAGTCAGATAATTAATTATATGAATTTGTATGTATCCTTCTGTAAAATTGTGTTATTTACATTATAAATGCGGTACTACGTAGTATATATTTCATGTGTGCCCCATATAGCATAAATGGACATGAAGGTCCCGATTAATGGATATGTCATCTATTTAAACATCACCACATTTTTTTTAAATTATGATAGATGTATCTCGAAACCATTTATTCCGATCATTTATATAAAACAGACGCGTATTTTATAACGCATGAAAGGTCGCGCGTCCCCCATTTTTCACAATCGTACAAACAAAACCCCGGTCCGGGTAATCATAAATAAAAAACACATGATAGTGCTCTGTGAATGGTTTTCGTCGCCGTAAAACAAATCGCCGGTCAGTTCCCGCGTTGACAGTAACCGTACGATTGAACACAGATACGTAATCAGATTTAAATGCGGGGGTCATGAACCATCCATTAAATTTGACATAAACATTGTTATACCACGCTGTATTTTTTTATACTTTATGTTTTGTTTTGTTTTGAAAGGGGTTAGCGCAACATCGTATAACATAAAAAAAATGTGTTTAAATTTGTAATTGGCCGCTGTCTAAATCTCTCAAGATTTTTGCGTTAAAATTATTTTTAAATGTATTACAAAATATGTATGTAAGTCAAATATTTGATTAATAAAAAGCTATTTATATTTTTTTAAAGTAGATTGCCGAAAAGAAAAATATAAAACACACTTAGCCGATTAACTAGCAAGGATAAAGAACACTTTAGTAATACAAGTCTATCATTCTCTGAGAACCTGAAATAATATTTAGTTGGAGTATTCTGAAAATTCATTATAAATTGTAGAATAATTTTGAAGCAGACTTAAACTTTTTATAAAATTATTGCAATCAATTTGTCTCCAATATCAGGTATGAGCCGGAAAACATTTCATTTTTAATGAAACCGTCAAAAATATTTGGCGAAATATAAACGTCGGCAAAAATTTCGCCGAGTGACAAGTAAATTCTCCCGGTTTCAATTAAATATATTGACAGTAGTTTTCCACATAGCTTTGGTTACTTGCCAAAGACAATAACAAACATTACAATCTGGCTGACACAATATGTACGGTACCTTGCCATATTATTAGACCCAAACAAAAATAATTAGATTTTCTCACTTTAGAAGACAATAGCGCTATTATTTAGGCATAACTTGTGTTAGTTTTTAAAATCCCTTATTCTGACAACATTTAGCTAAATATTTCAATGCTTTCAACACAATAAAATAAAAAATAAAGTCATTAAAGGCGCGCGAGTGCATATAGTGATTCTTATCCTAAAAATCTGTTAAAATTAAAAAGGTTTCTTTTTCTAAATTATGGCAAGGTTTTGATGGAATTTTAGTTTCATTAAGATAGTATATTATTATTTTTATTGTATTTTGTAATCATATAGCATGTATAGTGATAAAATTACTAAATATCAGATCTTTTTAAATATTTTAGATGTGAAAAAATTGTGACCTTTCTCCCAAGACAGTTGGGCAAGTACGGGGGCTTTTAAAAGGCTACTGAATTATCACAATACCAAATTGCTAAAGCAACAGGCCTCTGGAGAAGTTCCGTGAAAAATTCTTAAAAAAAAAGTGGATCTCGGGATAACTTTGTCGCCAAAAACAAAAGTGCGTGTGGACGACAGCGCATTACGACTCTAAGAACAGACAGAAAAATCCGAGACATATTTATCCAAAATAGAAAATTACTCGTTTGTTTATTAACGAAGAACATTATGGATATAGGAATACTCATTTTTCAGCGAACTGTGCAGCGGCGTCTTGCTGAAAATAAATTGAACGCGCGTAAACGTGCAAGGAAACCGATGTTGACTCAATTGATTGAAGACACGACTTGATTTGGCCTGTAAATATAAAAAAATCACTATATAAGATTGGGAAAAGATAATAAAATATGTTTCCACTATGAGAAGACCATATAATCAAAATGTCACGTCATAAATTTAAACAAATATTTGATCATAACAGGTTTGTTTCTCCGACGAGTCGGTCTTTCAAATTTCGATGGAAAAATCGATGTTTTTAGCGCGAAGACCACACGAGAAATATAAGCCCGACTGCATTGTCTCTACTGTAAAACATCCAATTTCTGTTGTGGTCTGATCTGTTATATCAGGCAAAGGGACAGGTCGCCTCTATATCGGAGAGAAGACAATGCGCCAGAATCAATACAAAAAAGTTCTTGAAACAAAATTAATACCCCAACATAAAGACTGGTTCTCTGATAAAGAAGAACCAATTTTTTGCACGATTCTTTATGGCAAGGGGCCCCCCCTTGCCATAAAGAAAAGAGCATTACAAGCTGTTTATAGCAGCAACATATAAAAGTTTTAGAATGGCCTGGCAATTCGTCGCATATGAACCCTATCGAGAATGTCTGGGAGCTTCTGAAGAGGGAAATAGCAAAATAACCGTTACAACAAAAAGAGAAATTATCGAAAAATTAAGTTTCGAATAGAATAATAACCCTCAGCTACAAAAAACTATCCAGGCATGCCTAAAAAGCATGCCTCGCCGAATTAAGGCACTTGTGACCGCTAAAGGCGGGTCAACAAAATACTAGCTAAATACTTATTTAGAAATAAAAGTGATTTAATAATTTCTACATATTATAAAATATTTAAATTAAAGTCATTTTATTTAATTGGTATTAGATTAAATTATAGTATAATAAACTAAAAATAATAAAAAGCACGTAATTTTGGCCAATATCAACTCTTACGGTGAAAAAGTAACGTGTTTGTCGCGTGGGTCTAATAATATGGCAAGGGACTGTATACATTTATTTGCCATTTAGTACAAGAAATATTTTTCTCATTTGGAGTGTGATCTTTGACGATGTTAATACAGTCAAGTAATAATTATTTTTCTGTCTCTATGAATTATACACAGTTTCATACTAAATATAATTTTCATGTTGATGTTGGATTCGAGAATTACTTGGAGTAAAATCACGTATATACTTCTCTTATCATCTAGCATATTGTATTTTTTTGTAGCATAACGTAAAAATATTTTATGCACCCGCATTCGCATGACGAATCCACCCCTGCCAGATGAAGTTTGTTCAGAGTGGACCGAATGGCATCATGATCGAAGTGCGGTGTTCTCTGGGTTCGGATACAAACAGCAAAGGATGCGATGTCAACGCAAACTTTCTCATGCAAATAACTAGCTAAAAGTGTTGGCTCGCGCTGAGTGCTATCTGGGCAATAAATAAATAAATTTCGATGGACGCTACGGAGTAATTGGCGATACAGCGGAATGTTTTATAAATATGTAATTTAGTAAAAAGGAGCAAATTCGTTCAGAACTTACAAATAATAAGCATCGCATGCACTCCGCTCACTCCGACATATCGATATTTTTTCCAATGCTCTGTATTTATTTTTCATGAGTAAGCGCCTGGTACCTACCTAGACTGCCGTATGCCAAAGTCCTACCATCTTATATTAAGCACATAAAACAATTGTATTGTATCAGCCCATATACGTCCCACTGCTGGACACGGGCCTACTCTACAATCGATTGAGAGTGGTTATGCCATATAGTCCACCACGCTGGCTTAGTGCGGGTTGGGGGACTTACATATCTTAGAAATTGTTTAAAATTGCTACGGTATGCAGGTTTCCTCATGATTTTTTCCTTTACCATTAAAGTGCGTAGTGATTGACTATCAATACACACATAACTCCGAAAAGTCAGACCTACCCTGGGATTTGAACTCGCTACCACCGTGAACATGTAGACAGCCGCGTCTGGTCCGTTACCAACAGGCCACCACGTACTTAAAACAAAAAAAACTTAAAACAAACAGATTTAAAATACATATTTATTACGTCTCAATTATAACCGTATTAATTAGCGATTGTCTATAATAAAAAAAGGCTTGTGAGTTGTAAAATTAGTATACTGACAATATTGACGTTCATAGTAATTTCGTCAAGCATTACAAGGCTTATCTCTAGGGAAATATGCCAACAATTTTCTATTGATATCAGACTCAGACTGCCGTGATATAACCAATTTTGCAAGTCAATCTGAACGAACCAGAGGCAAGCTTCGGCAAACTCCTGGGAGACATGGGCCCCAATTTGCACACAATATTCGAATAAGGCAACCAAGTGGAAAGGATGAAGTTTGAGCAGTGCAAACCATATACTCTTTATATCGATAAAGAGCTTTTTTATTGCGTAGGCAAACGAGCAACTAAGTCACCTTATGGTAAATAGTCACTGCCACCCGTGACCATCCATAACGGTGGATCATGGATGTGTTGCCGGCCCATCAAATTAAGCGGAGTGAGTGAAGGAAAAGGATATTGGGCACTTTCATAATGATAATATTTTAGATACATTTTTTATTACCAAATATAGTAATAATCTACGTTGTTATTTTTATAAATATTATGGTTGCTCTGTACACATACTTTTACGAATCGAGCAATTATTTTAATAAATTGTTAGTGGGACGGAACACATAAGACTAAACGTGGGTGTCCAGGTAGTACCTCTGCCTACCCCTTCTGGGTAAAAGGCGTGAGTTTATGTAGGTATGTATATTAGTATATTTTCACAAAAGAATTTCACCCACAACATACCCTATGTTCAATGCAAGATTATCAACATGTAATTTTTTGTGTGACGTCGGTGTGGTCAAACGTTAATCTTTAAATTAAAATAATTCCTGGTGCCATTTAACAATATTTGCTTGGCTCAAAATTCTCAGAATGAATCCAAAAAAATCCCACACACCAAGTCATGTGTGTCAGGGTCAAAAATAGCATGCAAAAAATTGACACTGCACCGAATATTTATAGATTATATATATATATATATATATATATATATATTTATAGATATTTATAGATTTTTTTTATAGCAGATGTTCGGCAAACAAGCAAGCAGGTTATCTGATGATAAGTGATAACTGCTGCCCATGAACATCCACAACGCTTGGATCATGAATGTTTTGCCGGCCCATTAGATCGGGAGGGGAACGGGAAGGAATAAGAATGGGAAGAGGAAAGGGGTATTGGGCATCCGGTAGTCTCACTCACCAAACGAAACGCGACAGCAAAGCTGTAACTTCACGTCGATCTCGTGTGAGGCAGTGATACCACCCCGAACAGCCTGCCCATTCATGCTGAGTCATGGCTGACAACAGCGTAGCTCTACTACAATGAATTTCTTGCGGATATTATCAAAATGGAGTCAGCTAAAGTCGTTGAAAAAGTTACTCAACCTAACTATTGACAATGGTCATTCGTGTGCTCTTGAGAATGAAATACTGGCAAAATTGCCGCATTATGGAAAGTGGTTATTATTATATCTTGGTCAAGGAAAATTAATGAAAATTTCGTAACACTTAACCAGTGCGCTCCCATTGTCTAAATACTTTTTGTTAACCAACAAAATACTCTGTATGCATGAAAGTTTTATGAACCAATTAATAGATTATTCAACTCAAAACAAACTCGTTACAACACACTTATACTGAAATTATTTTTAACAATATAAGTTCTTCGAGCTATTTTTGTTGCAGAACTACGTTTTGCCCGCGTATTTACCTATATTCATATGGAATATGTATATCTCAATATTTTATTTATAAAGGGATATTAATTAACAGAAAAGTATTTATCAACCAAGCTACTCAAATCGAGTCAAATATAATCTATACTCAATTCACAATTGAAACTTGCAATGTCCCTACATTTTTATATCTGTACTGTATCAGCCCAGATACGGCCCACTGCAGAGCACGAGCCTCCTCTTCAATCGAGAGTACGATTGAGAGTGGTTGAGCCCCATTAATATACCTAAATTATCTAAAAAAATACACAAATGCATTGTTTATAACTCATCCATTTAGTGTCGAACGACATAAAGAAATTGGGCATTCCTCTTTCATACAAATCCTTTCAGCGGTTTATATTTTTATCGGCTGTCAAACATCCATTTCTAATATTAGTAGATTATGTAATGTTGCCAACAAAACCCCGCGAAAGGAAAGTGCGATTGCAATAATGTAAAATTGAACCCGCAAAACCGGTAACACTAAACCACTTTATGGGGTGTTAGATGCAATATAATACAACTTTAGTACGTAACTTTGGAAATTCGTGTGAAATAAAGCGGAAAGTTTGCGCCCGCCCTCATACTACGCGGGTACTTACGCGTCACACATTATTGGTGTTGCCACAAGTTAAAGTTCCCCAACTTTTGTGGTAATTTCCAATGCGACTGTAATTTTAGTGCATCTTGCTCGTTCTATCAATATAATTTATATATATTGTACTGTATCAACCCATATACGTCCCACTGCAGGGCACGGACCTCCTCTACAATCCAAAGTACGATTGAGAGTGGTTAGGCCATATAGTCCACCACACTGGCCTAGTGCGGGTTGGCGGACTTTTGCATACCATAGAAAATACAAAGTATATTTTATATAGGTCAGAATTAATAATATCATACAAAGAATTGACGCTGAGCATCGAAGCTCAGTAATTCTCTGAGGGAAACCAGCTTGTCTTCTAGCCGACATTTTAATTTATCAGGAAATATATTTTTGTGCTTTGTGCATAACATATTTTGTGCTTGCAAATATATTTTAATAAGGGAGATGAGAACAGTTTTCCATAACTCCTCTTGATAACAGATTAAATTTCCAGGAACCGATCGTTAGCTTCGGCGAGAGAAGGCGATACTATTCCGATAATCTGAACCGTTACATTTTCTAGGAACGCTGTTAATGAAAACATGAAGCATTTTGTATTAATAATGTTTCTTGTAACTAGTTTATTTATTGATGTTAGTATAGTCACTTTATTCACATACATATATACTTTTATATGTATTATGTACTCAATTACTATTGCTTACTTTTATGTACCATTACGTACTACTTGAAAAGTAATTTAATATTAAATTATTCAGGAAGTAGTACTCGTAATGAATACCAAATGCTCACTTGACGTTTTGGGTTTTACAAATCATTCGAAGATTTAACAAATGGAATAACTGTGATTCTTTAGAAGACTTCAGAAATTAATAAATCGAGTCGACTAAGATGATGTCCGAGCTCTTTGGAAAAACAAATTAGAATTGTTCGCCTTTCTACGCTCTTTCGTTGCATCAATAACATAATACTAGAAGGCCTCAAAACTTTCTTTTTCTTTCGTCCGTCTCTAAAAACAGATCACACACCTACAAACTAGGAGTGGCGAGCTTTCAAATATGGTAATGACCCATTTCCATAACACGAGTTATCCTGGTTTGCAACTCCCATACCATAAAAAGGTACATAATGACATAATAACATCTCCATTATTCCACGTCCTTCAGGAGTTTTTAATGTGATTTTTCAAAATTCCCGCGCCGGAATCTGAACGTGGGTCGCATGCCGATGTGACGTCATTACCCACTGTGATGAGAATATTAATATCCCAAGATGTTTGGGACAAACACGGATAAACTTCCAAATTACGTTTTCATGTAGCAAGTTAAAACAGACTTTATGCAGGAAAATTACATGAATATATTTTCTATAGAAGTAGGTTGGCGCTATGGAGTTCAAAGTTGTCTAAAATTGATATTTTTTTCAGAGATCTCCTCATGCATAAATTTTTAATCAATCAAATAATCAAATCAAATCAAAGTAATCTGAAAATATCCACCGACGGGAAAAGGCTATATCTATCCGATCGACAAAACTATGCCGGCCTAGTCGGAACTAGATATACAGACTCAACCTATAACGAGACTAAAGAGAGAAACGAGTCATTCCGGATGTTTATGAAAGCGAAAAATTTCTCGTAGCTTCTAATACTCACGTGATAAAACTTAATATTGTTATTCCAATCCAATCCAATCCATCAGCCAAAGGAAGTCCACTGCTGAACATAGGCCTCTGCTAAAGATTTCCACAGTGACCTATTGGACGTAGCCTGCATTCAGTGACGTCCCGCGAACTTCACCATATTGTTATTACATGGTCTTAATTCTGAATCAAGATTGTATGGGAATGTTACAGGTAAATTTATTTAAATATATATCGATATTCTTTCATACATTAATATAAGTTTATTTGCGTCGTCAATATATCTTTTTATTAATTTGGAATCTCAAGATAATACCAATTAGCTTTATGAAAATTACAGCCTGGAATACATTGTCAAGTTTTTCTAGAATTTACACATAATTTCCTCGCACCTCCACGTACAAGCTATCCTGTTAAATTCAACAATGTGTTTAAACCTTTATTTTTCACCCGAATAAAGATAACTTGTAACAAAATCCGTGACAAAGTCTCCCAGACCCATGAAATCCGGACGTTTAATAGCTTCTCTCAAGTAATATTAAAAGAAATTGCGTACAGTACGGCGCGCCACAAAATGCTAGCACGTAGGTAGTGTTAGTAAGGTAATTTATTTCCATTTTATGGCTTATGTATCCAGGGGCGGCACACTTCATTACCCCACCCTACGCTTCACTAAACATTCTTCAGGCTTGTGTGACACGACACTGCGAGACACACGTCTTACTCGTGAACAATAACATCAAACAATAAAAAAAGTTTTTGCGTCTTTCACACCCATGATGTTGTCAATAGAGTTGTTATGCAAAAATAAATAAAAAAAAATCATTAGAACAAGGCTTCCTAAACTTATTTGTACAGCGACGCCCTTGACAATTTACTTTTTTTTACACCCTGAGACCAGCCTCCCCATCTCCCCCATCCTCCTCGGGCTAAAAATACCATAAACACTGTAATTAGATATAAATATTTTTTTTTATAAAATAAGAACGAAACCAAAAAAATGCATAAGAAAGAGAAAGATATTTACGTACTTATTTATTTAAACGTAATTAGCCTTAAGGCTTCCGGAGAATTCCATTCAACTTTCATTGATACAAGTTGGTTTTCCACTACCTTATAATTAAATTGACCTACCTTCACGATTTGCTAGAGTTAATCAAGTAAAGTAGCCTAGAGTCTTGAGGCGAACTCGACATACATTAGAAATACTTGTAGCTAACCCTAAAGCCCCATTTACACGGGGAGAGTTTCTCGCCTCGAAATGCGATTATCGTAAGTATATAAAAAATGTTACATCGTATAAACATTGTCAGAACACGATAATCTATGGCGGTTATATCATGTAATAATCGTATACGATTCTCGCCACGAAAATCTCTCCCCGTGTAAATGGCGCTTAAGTTAAAGTTGGGTTAGTAAAGTTTGGTTTAGTTAAGAATCGTTAGATATCCACCCAACTGGCATAGTGTGGATTCGTCATCTCTATATGCGTTTGAATTTTTTTAAAAGGAGTTTTGCGTTGGGTGATACATAATTTTTACGAATATAGCAAAAAAAAGCATCGATTTTCTACGAGTATATAAATAAGAAAGTAACTGAAGAAAGTCTGCAGTACTAGCACTCGTTGAAGGAGATATTACCGTGCATTAACTTTGTCATATCTGTATCTGTGATTCTGTATCAGCATAGGCAGAGGCCTCCTCTACCATTGAGTTTAAGATCGAGAGGGGTTAGGCCATATAGTCCACCAGTCTGGCCTAGTGCGAGTTGGCGGACTTTACATACCATGGAAATTCTTACAAATCGCTGAAGTATTCCTCACGATGTTTTCCTTCACCGTTATAGTGTGTGGTGATTCACTTTCAATACACAGATGACTCCGAAAAGTCAGAGGTGTGGCCTGGGATTTGAACCCGCGACCTACGAGAACATGTTGGCAAACCCGTCTAGTCCGTTACCAACAGGCCGTAACGCACTTCCTTTGTCACATCTGTGTAAAAAATATCAATGTGTGTACCGTGTCACGTTTCCTAGAGACCAAACCAATGACCTACGTCACAACTCCGTGTTTCGATCCCCCCTAGCTAATCGATCACTCAAACACTCAATTATTAAAATGAAATTAGTATTTGCTAATGCTTCATTCGGTTCGAAGCATTAATTATGATTTGAAATATCAAATTGCTGTGGTTTTAAAGGCTTAAAATATTCACGAATGTTATTGAAATGTACATAAATAGAAATTTATTACAAATATGCATAATATACGCGGTAAGTTAATTTGTTTTTTACTTGTAACATTAACTCCTTGGATTAGTTTACTCGTCCACGCGTTCTCTCGTTTCTACAATTATGTCTTTATGTCGTCCTTAATCAATCAGCAATTATGTAAGTCGGAATATATACGTCTTTGCCAAGAGGTTACTGTCGGTTCGCAAGATATGGGTATGAAACATCCTAGATTCGATTCCGAGGTCGGACTATCCGTTTTGTACAAGTTTTCCGAAATTGCAGGGATAATTTCCTAAATTTGAAGTCTCACTGGTCCCATTGGTTCTTAATCACATCCTACCTGCATTTTTTTATTGCGATGAATGACGAGACGAGCATGCGTTTCGCATGATTGTAAGCGATATGACCGCTCATAGACAGTAGTAAAACCAAACAATACCATGAACTACAAAGCAATGCTTGGCATTCTACTGCGCTCGCCATCCTGAGAGATAAGATGTTAATGTTATTATGCCCACTAGTTGCTCTGGCTATAATGCCCTTCAAACCGGAACACAACAGTGCATTTACACTGTTTGACGAGAGAAATAGACATTGCGGTGGTACCTACCCAAGCGGCTTTTCACATATGAGAGATCTACCATTAATAAAATTCATTTCTACATTAAAATCACAAAGCCCTGAACACATTTAAACTGCTAAAAATTGTATAAAATTCTTAATACTTAACCTAAAACACATCCTACATCCACAGAACAAGCGTCTTAACCTAGCGTCTATCCAATTTGCGTACAGCTTTCTCCATAGGCTTTATTAAGGCCCTTACCTAGACACCTCTTACGTTTAAACCGGTATTATTTATGTAACCGTTGAAAGGACGAGCGTACAGACACGCACGGCTGAGAGAACATCAAAGAGACAACGTATTATCTTTTTAGACGCAAAGGGCTGGGGAAAATCTGGCAGTAATTATTAACTTGTGAGGCAGTGCCAACAATGCCAACCCGCACTAGGCCAGCGTGGTGGACTATATGGCCTAACCACTCCCAATCGTATTCTCGATTGTAGAGGAGGCTCGTGCCCTGCAGTGGGACGTATCTGGGTTGATACAGTACTGTAAATTACTGATGAAGGTTGCAGGAAGTCGCTGAATACTGCTTTAAAAAATCACTGTTGAAATCCTTGGGTAAGGACTAAGTTCACGACTGGAACGACTAAGGTTGCAGGTTATAATAAATTGTAAGTGGGCTCAATTTTTTCTCGAAAAGGTTGAAGTTAATAGTCGAAGGGCCTTATTAATAAACCCGGATGAGCGAAGGCTTAACTTTAGTCCAAGGCTTTAGAATTAGCTCAATAATTAAGCATAGCGAGGTATTCACGGCTTTATTAATAAACACAGAATTGCATAGGGCTAGGCAACCATCGTATTGTAGTTGCATTATTCAATATTATAGTCAAATTAATAGTCAAAATGATCGAGTAAATTCCAAAACCTTGGACTAAAGTCAATCCTTCGCTCATTCGAGTTTATTAATAAGGTCTGAACAGTATAACCATTAACCAATATTTAAAAACCACAACAATCATGCATACGAAACAAGATCTGAGCGACAGTGTAGTTAAAAAAAAAATAGGATTTACTTTTTTTATTAAGTCAAACTAAATAGTTGACGATTTTTCCACTTCAAAAATTAATATATTCAAAACCCAATACGATGCATTTGTATGAAATAATCGCGCCGTTTCGCAACGAGCCGCGCAGACCGCCGAACTAGTTAGGACGTCAAGACCGAAACAAGCCGCCTGCGGTTTCAATTAACTGCGCGATTTTAAACTTGAAACGTGTAACAAAGCGTTGAATGTCAAGTGGAACGGTTAACTCGTTGTGCTACGTCATTTCTGTGGGATAGCTCTTGAATTGTCCTTGGCGTTGGCAAGGAGTGGCGATAGATGCGTTGTGAATTATAGGTAATGATGATAACTAATAATAACACACGCAAAACATTGAAAAAAGACAGTAAATAGCGAAACATTTTATCTGCATGAGGGTCACGTGTGGATGCCAGTGTGCTGGCGACTTGCTCATTTTATCTTATCGTGTATATCACTCACCTTTATATTAGTAGTAAACGCTCCATGTTTGAAAAAAATATATATGTTGGTCTTTAGAAAGGATATATGTAACTAGAGTGGAGCGGAGCCCGGTTTCGTGGGACTATACGAGTACTTGTATTTTTTTGTTGTGTATCGTTTGTTTTTATTTTAATAAATAAATAAAAAAATATTGAATCTGAAAATCAAGTGACTTGCGTGGATCAGGAGATCCTCTTCTTTTCTCTCTTTATCTTGATGTACGGTTTTTTTCAAGTGGATACGAATATTCTTGTATATTAAGAGTTATGGCGACCACAGACGGGGATGGCATGGCATTGTCGATTTATGTCGTATTTATACCAAATAAGTCTGAATATCCTTTGGTAAAAAATGTAATCCTTTGCCATGCCGTCCCGGTCTGTGCTGGCCCTTACAGTTTTAATATCATTTTAAGATGGGATATTTATTATTTGAAATCCATATTTAGCGAACAGTAGGTACTATAACATTCAAAGACTATTTTAAGTCCGATACCAATAAAGAACACCAAACTCCCAAAAGAACATATAACATTTAGTAGAACAATGCGTCACGGGATCTCAAAACCATTTTGAATTCGAAACTCAATGATACAAGCAGATTGTAAGATCAATTTTCTCCCTCATTCCTCCAAGATAAGGTCAGGAATCGGCGAAATAACTTTGACAAAGTAACAAAATTAGCAAACTTGTGAAATATAACATCTATCCGTTTTGTTTCCATTCGCTCGACAGATTTATCTAGAAAGTTCTTTTAATCGTGTCTTTAAAATTTTGAAGTTTCATATCAGAAGATCTTTTGTAAAATATATTTTTAAATTAGAAGATATTAAGCTAAGGTAATAGTATTATTTTATTTCTTTCTTTAATTAATAAAGTTAACACCATTTGCATTAATTATTTAAAAGTATGTATACAGCCAAGAATCTCGCTCGCAGAACTTCAAGCACTCCGTTAATATCATCCATTCATCCGCATACAAGCCACATTTATGATTGTTGTGTAGAAGCATTAAGAGAATAGCACTTGGCACATAATGGCCTTGAATAAACGAATGAATTAGTCGAAATTGCACCTCGGTTGCGGAATATGCGACAAGACCCGTAACTGGACGATACAAGACAACGTAATATAGAATCATAAGAGTGTATTCCAGTCCCTTATACATCCCACTGTAGGGCACGACCTACGCTATTCAATCGAGACTTCGATCCAGAGGCAGGCCATGTCCCTATTGAAACACAAAAAACCTCCATCATCAATGTCATTATCACAATGAAACAATTAAAACAATATATTTCACTTATCGTTCCTAAATTTAGCTGGAATCCGAATTACCCGATAGGTTTCAATCTGAAATCGGATCGGGTTCCCGTGGGATAATATTCAGTATAATCTCCGCTGTGGGCTTCGTTCGCGGGATTCAATTAATGTGATATTTGCTATTCCGTTATAGTAACGCGAAGCCATTTTAATTTTACCCTCCTTTGATATTATTGAAATATTTCCAGTAGACTAGATAGATACTTTATGGAGTTATTCGCGCGAATCGAAATTTCTTTTTCATTTGTATTTTAAAAGATATTACAGAATCAGTTGATATTACTACTGAATTGAAATGTTTGTGGAAAAGAAACGAAGCAACGAGGTTAATTATATCATCATAACTATCTTCTTTGGCCACAAGAAGTCAATTGCTGCTTTTTTTACACTTTTTTTTTAATAATTTTTATTCTTGGGCTGAAAAGCTATTAATAACAAATTAAATTTTCTGATTGCTAAGGCTAATGCTTATGTTAGTTAGGACTTAAAGATAGTGGCACGTGTAGCATAACAATACATTTGTATCTAAGATTTACTGTATCAAAACTAAGGGCATATTAAGGTATTTTGGAGTTGAAATACCATTTGAGATATTGTATTGATATGTATTTTGCATGCTATTTCTTCCAAACTTTAATAGTTTTTTTATATAATTTTACATGCATTATGTTCTTAACACAGGTTGTTACTTCAGAATGAAGTACGTGGTGGCCTGTTGGTAACGAATCACACGTGACTGTTAACATGTTCACAGTGGCCGCAGGTACAAATCCCAGGGCGTACCTCTTTTCGGAGCTATGTGTGCATTGACAGTAAATCACTACGCTCTATAACGGTAAAGGAAAACATCGTGAAGAAACCTGCGTACTATAGCGAATTACAAGAATTTCTATGGTATGTAAAGTCCGTCAACCCGCACTAGGCCAGCTTGGTGACTACAATATGTCCTAACCAATTTCAATCGGACTCTCGAATGTAGAGGAGGTCTGTGCCCTGCAGTGAAATCTGACAGATTTCAGAATGATCAATACAACTTTTGCATACATTTGTCTATCTGGATTCGCACACTAAGTCTATGGAAAATATATTTAATCTGTTGCAAAGCTATTGTGGCTATCTACCTTGGCACAATGAAACGCAATAAAGATGATATAAAAAGTGTTTCAGAGCGTAATAAAGTGTGAAAATTTAAATATGGCACCGTGGCCCACATACTTGACAAGACAAAATAACATACACAAAGGGCATAAATCTACGACGCCGCAGTGCAAACAGAAAAAGCTAATAACAACACCCGTAACTCCGGTATAACACTGAACTACCAACTTATTCATATTTTGGTATAATTTATAAGAGTCGGCGTTGGTCTAATCACAACTATTTGATTGATTGTAATAAAACTAATTCTTACGGATATTATCGCAAATTTGATTTAATTTTTTTAACTTCTCGACGTTTCGATCACTTTACAGCTTTCGTGGTCATGGGGCCGACTGTATGAATGGTTTCTAACGTATCTCTAAGCGACAAAAAACTAAAAGGTTTTGGTGCATTTTTTTGTGAATTTAATAGGTGCATTTGTGCCTTTTTAACCTAAGGTTATGTTTTATCTTTCCAGTAGAAAGATTACGAAGTCGGATCGTTGACCTGTAACCATGGAATAGGTCCCAGCATCAAAGCGAATGTTTGCGTGGTAAACAAACATAATTTTATGCTGCATATAGCAGCATATAGTAATTTTTTTTCTGTGTAACGGTGTAATGTAATTGTAACAAAAATCAACGACATCTCAAAATGTGAACAGTAATTCAGTCGTTTAAATAGCATTAAAGTTAAAAATATTTTATCTTGAACAATTAATTTATTTCCCCGCTACTTTTTTTCAATAATTTTATATTTTATATGAGATTTAAGATCCTAACAATTCTAATATACAATACGTACATAAACACTCGCCTTTTTTCCAGAAGGGGTAGGCAGAGGTGCTACTAGAACACCCACGTTTCGCCTTGTATATTCCGTCCCACGATGTGATGGGGAGCGAGCCTATCGCCATATCGGGCACAAATTCCTGACTCCGGGCTGGTAATGAATAGAAAAATCCATTATCACTTTGCCCGACCCGGGATTCGAACCCGAGACCTCAGCTTTGCCATTATACCGTAGTACCACTACGCCACCGAGGCAGTCTAATATACAAACCCGCTACAATCTCTCAACTTGCGTCTAAACCTAACCTCATACGATTCTTGCTCGCTCGCTCTGTTTTATGAGAGTTGCATAATTTTATGATATCTTTGCAAAGTGGCACAGACAATATCTTACCTAAAAGTAATTACAGTACTAACATATATACATACGTATATATTTTCAGCGACCCTCGCAATATTCCGAGATATATTCAATTGTCATAAGTTGTGATGTCAGAGGTAAGTCACATTGTATTATTTTTGTGAAGAAAGTTGAAAAGGTCGAAATTTATTTTTGAGTTATTGTTGCTTACGATGGTAAAGCGTTTGAGTGTGATGATTTTTTCTTATAGCAATAAAAGTAGTTATTGATGTCATATTTACAATTTTGTTTTCAATGTATTTTATTGTTCTTATTAACTTTGTTTTCAAAGTGAATTATATGTTTAATCGTAGTTTTATAGCAATATAAAAATATAAAAAATTATGTATATTCTTTGCAAGAACTAGGACTAAATCTATTCTAAAATTAAAACTAAATAGTAAGAGCCAAAATTTTATTTTCCCAGGAACCTATGGGGATAACCTGTTGCCTAACAATCTTATGCCCAGTAATAACTGACATAATTAAATCAATTCTAATTAACATTCCTTTCTTAGTGAAACAAACTAATTGATTAAACTAAGACTTCCCTTAACTACACCTGCAAGACGAATTGGATCACTTTTCTCCAAGGAAAATTCATGAACACTGTCCGAAAAACAAGCATTACATGTCGGACTTATTGTCCGGGACTTCCGGACATACAATTTACCCGGATGATACAAGTTAATAGAGGTAAATAGGAGTTGCAACAAAGAGACTCGTGGTTTTAGAAACACCGGGATAAAACTTCGCTAGGGATCACATTACTGCCGTAGCTGGCGTTCCGTTTGAAATTACTAAGCTTAGAGGACGGAATGTTGGAAAGGAGATTCTGACGTTGACATTTCACGTACTGCTGGTTTATTTTGGTTAACGAGCCGGACACATACGAGTGTTGAGAATTTTGGAAATAACGAAGATTTTTTCACACTTTGAGAATAAATATTTTTGTTCAATTGTTGACACCCTCTCGATTGTAGAGGAGGTCTGTGCCCTACAGTGGGTCGTATATGGGCTGATACAATACAATAAATTGACAGCCTCTGGAGCGCAGTTGGTTGGACGCTATGAAACCAAAGGCCTCGGGTTCGATGCCCGCACCGAGACAAATATTTGAGTAAACCACAAGTATTTGTTTTGATTTTGGGTGTTTGTGAGATCCTAAAGTCTCGTGTAGTTGCCGATCTCCATGACACAAGATTCAATCTTAATGTGGGGACGGGACTAGGTATGTGACTAATGGGTGTATTTATTTATTTATATATAATTTTATTTGCCTTAACAGTGGCCTATTTTAATTCATGGAATGTTATGGGGCATTACATGAGATAAGCTTATGCCTGTGGCTGCAAAAGTATATCCCCTATGTACCCAGGGGATATGCTTATAGCACTATCGAAAGCAGGATGTTGATGGCAATCATAGTATGGCATCATATATATTATAGTATTATTAGAAAGAAACAGAGGATTGTACCCAGCAAATGAGAAAATACCTGGCTTATAAGACTTCAGTTACCTGTGAAACCAGACAACATTTAGCATATAGCGTATATTTTTAGCACATAGAAATTCAAATTAAGGCCGTGTAATTATTAAAATATTTGCAAGGCTCCACCAAAATTATATTTGAACCCGAACCTTTTTGCAAAAGCAATTTCACTCCTTTGATGTAGCCTGCGTTAGAAATGAGCCTAATTTGCTGGTAGTCAAATTGATTTTATACAGTTTGTTTAGTGATTTTTTTGTCTGCTTTTTATTTTTCTGGCGGTCCATTGGTTTGAGGGTTACACAAATCTATAAATGATTGAGTTCTTCGCCTCTCTTTACTCCTAATTTGCGTGGGTGTCCATGTTGAAAGAATATTGTCTATTTTTTATTATTGCTTTGTGGTTCGTCTGTATTTTTTCTTGTCGCCTGGCAATTGTTTAATGGCTATAAATGAGTTCGTGTCTCCGAGGAGTATTCTATTTGAACAGTATTTTAAGTACCTTAAGGACAATGGAGTAACTTTTTATTACATCAGTATTAAAAAACACTTGAGCATAAGCAATATATTCGTACCATAGTTTTAAAAAGATCTATACGGCTTCTCGTAGATACAGGATTAGCTACTAAAGTCTATGCAAATATCTTAGTAGTTAGTTAATCATTCATCCATTCATCAGCAAAAGGAAGTCCACTGCTGAACATAGGCCTCTCCCAATGATTTCCACAGTGACCTGTTGGAGGCAGCCTGCAATTAGTTAATAGTATAAAAGAATAATGAAAGAAATCTTTGAAGCAAGAGCTGCAACTTTTACCTAATGGTGACACCAAAACAGATGTTTGTTAATTTTGAGATCGACAAATATTTATGTAACGGGTTCATGTACTGTAGTATCAAATAGCATGAGTAACTGAACGTGCATAAGTATTAAAGAACTAAAGAAACTAACGGTTAATGTTTAAGGTTGAAATTAATAATCAATTTTGATTGCTACCTAAGAACTCGAAAATAGAAGAACTCGAGAATAGGGTCAAAAAGTTATTGACGCGCCCACATGGCACTTAACTTGATTGCTTTATTTTCAGCATCGACCTTTAGATCGCGATTGGGATCAATTATTAATTTCGGCCGATAGTGGTGTATGCCACGTTTAACAATATAAAAAACAATAATATAACTTAATTCTTTACCTAATTTATCATAATGAACATACTAGAATGATTATAAATGCCTTAATTAATTTTTGTTGATTTAATTAATTTTTACATGTATGATGGACTTATATTCAGCAGTGGGCTTCCTATGGCTGAAGAGAGAGAGATGGGCTCTTCGGCCAAGGCGTTCCAAAGTAATGTGGCTAACGGATGCCCAATTAATTTTATATTTGTTTTTAATATTAAAAGAAAAGAATGGATAATTAAATACATGATTCACGTCGACACAAATTCAGCTAGTAGCCATCTCAGCGTAAGCTGAATTCTTACGTGGCTCACATATATATTCAGTGACCAACAAAACTAACGAAAACTTAACATTTTCAAAGATAAATATCCAACGTCGACCTTAAATTATAAGAAGATTCCAAGAGACAGTAAAAACATCGAGAGAAGTTTCAATACTCGGATATTCCCGTCTCGAAGACGGCAATTAAAATGAGATTACGGTCATGAACAGACCGGCGCGGCTATGGTGCTGAGGAAATTTAATTTCAACTTAATTATTTCGTGCTATGAAAATAAATTGGGCTGGGATCTGTGTTGGATGGAGTAATGTATTGGGTTTGGGTGTTCGGGAGTCAACTAGTTTTAATTTGGACTTGTTATAGTTATAACTTTATACAGGGTGACAACAATGTCCAAACGACAAAGGTGTTATCAGGTATCATCAAGTACTGTGTAAAACATCCGTTTCACATATGATAAAAAGTCCTTGATAATAAAATAAATGAAAAAATAGGGAAACTAACATTGCACTGCTAACAACCGCGTGAGTAACAAGCAACGTGCAGCGCGACGTTTGAAAATTGTCAGAATGTATACTGTTGTCAGAATGTAAAACTTTGCGAGATTTTAGGGTATATTGATACTAAAATGTGTTTCTAACTAATGATAATCATGTTATCCTTTAGTATTTTTTTTTCGTATATTCTTAGTACTTGAAATGAGATACCCAAATGCGCGTCTTGGATCGGACAGGGATTTTTTGTTATACTGTATTTAGAGGGGTAGCGACTACCGTACACAGCTGTCTAGGACCCGTCATATGAACCCAACAAACGTAGGACACTACATGTAGTGACTAGTCGGTAGGACGGTCTAATCACTTTGTATTAGAACGGTGAGTTCGAAATACCTATAAAGACCCGTAAAGGATTTCCCCATTTAAAAAAACCTCACCATGTGTGCCGGGTCCATTCCGTGTGAAACGTATAAAGTATTAAAAACAGCGTGTCTCTCAATATCTTTTTGTAAATGTTAACAGTGTAACTGCGTGGGCCTTTTTTGGGTATATTAACGATCAATAAGGTAGATCTTAAATAATTCTGCACAGTAGGGTTTACGCGAACTTGAATTGATTTTTCACAGGAAAGAATATTCTTTCTTTTATTCCCTTACACGTAATGTTGTATAATCTTCAGGTGGTGTTTTATGGAAGAATCGGTTATAACACCGCTGACACATGATTATACTTAGCGCAATATTGCAAAAAATCTCTAGTGTAATAAATGTTCATTATGATATAGCACGTTTTGCAATATCACCGTCATAATGCACAAGACAGATTACATTAACTTTGCACTGCATACATTTGAATTTGAATTTATTATGCTGGTAGATTCTAAAATCACTTAAAATTACCACAGGGTTGTTTGTCATCATACCATCCTTATTACCTAGCCTGTAATGTGCCACTGCGGAGCACGCACCTTTATAATTTATAGATTGATTGAGTAGAGTTAGGCCATATCCCAACTTATACTTTTAGTATAACTTTAACATAATGAAACCCGAAATAAATCGCACAAAAATACGCAATATGCCACATCAAAAATAGGCCTTAAACAACAGCGGGTTCGAAACTTCCATTTTCGTTCAAAACAAAGGCAATAAAGACGGTTCTCATCACTAAACCAGCAGTACTTTGGTCTCCGAGTTTATTTGTACGATAAGACGTCGCTACACAGACGCTCCGTGGCCCCAGAGGCTCATTATAAAAGGATTATTGGCATCGTGTGTGGTGCAAACATTTTAAAATTTAAAACAAATATTTATTTCTACGAATCCTGCTTAAGATGGAGATTTTACAAGAATAACCACGGTGTGAAGTCCACCCCGCACTAAGGTAGCTTTATGGACTGGAAAACATTGCTAGGATGCATGTAATTTGTATACAAGAATTTCTATAGTAAGATAAGGCAACCCCACGCGTCACCTATGCCACTATAGTGTGCTATATCATAAATCCTCCCAATCAAACTCTTGAATGTGTCACCGTCTCAGAAGACCGCGGTGAAGCGATGTGGGTTGGTGAGTGAGATTGCCGGTGGCTCGTGCTAGTATATTTGTAGCCGCATGGCTTGCCGTACATAGGTGTAAACCCACCATAGAGAACACCGCTGATGTGTCGCGTTTCGGGATCAACTGTATATATCCGCCAGTATAATTATCGTGTCAATTGAAGTGAAATAACATATTTCTTATTTTTTTATTATTGCGATGAATGGCGAGACAAGCATGCCATTCGCCTGATGGTAAGCGATACGCTCATGGACAGTAGCAAAACCAAACAACACCATCAATTGCAAGGAAATACTTGGCCTTCCAATGCGTTCGCCATCCTGAGACATGAGCTAAAAAAATTAGAAAATAGCTTATGATATTGTTTAGTTATAATTAAAATGTAATCATTATGTATTACTTATTGCATTGCATTGTTGGCAATTGTAAAGATGTTATAATTATGTACATAAAGAAATAAAATGTTAAGTCTCATTATGTCCAGTAGTTACTCTGGCTACTGTCCTTCAAACTGGAACACGACAGTGCATTTACACTACTGTTTAGCGGGAGAAAATGACATTGCGGTGGTACCTACTTAGGCGGCCTCGCACATATGAGAGACTACCAGTAAATATTCTCCGATGGCCATTCTATGTGAATTGAACTGAATTAACCACTAGGCCCAATGTAATCACTTCGACGTACCAACGGCCAGTTTTTAAAAAATCTTCACAATACATAGCCGAGTTGCTAACATTGCGTGCTACCAAATAAACTTTGTACGTTCAGCAGAACGAATGTAAAGTACAAACTAACAAAAACTCAAAACAAAACCGCGATATTCTGCAATTTCCTACGGTGTAGTATTCAGAGAACAATGGCTGTTCAAAACACTAATTGTTAAACTTTGAATTGTTCTCTTTGTAATACATTAAAATTAAAATAGAATCAAATGCGAGTTTGGATTGTGTACGTCTTTTCACTTTCATTCTTTCCATTGTGACACTAGTAAGACAGCTCCGACCACAAAACAGTTGAATATTATGGTTACGACAATCGACTTAATGATGTTTTTTTATTGCATGAACGGCGAGATGAGCATGCCATTCGCCTGATGGTAAGTGATACGACCGCTCATGGACAGCAGCAAAACCAAACAACACCATGAATCACAAAGCAATGTTTGGCATTTCACTGCGCTTGCCATCATGAGACATAAGACGTTAAGTCTCATTATATCTAGTAGTTACTCTGGCTACAATGGTAAGTGCATTGTTGTCCAAATGGAGTAGGTATGCATCAGCGTGATAAGGATTTTTCCTGGTGGACATAATTTTGCCGGCCTTGTACCTACACAGGCTGGACACTAAACCAGTTTTTATGACGGGTATTTGCCTTATAGCCTTCCGATACCCCCCATGACGCAGTTGGTTAAACGAGAGGCCGCGGGTTTGATCCCCGCACCGAGACAAATGTTTGTGTAAACCACAAGTATTTGCGTCGGGTCTCTCGTAGTATCTGACACCCACGACACAGGACTCGATCTTAGTGTAGGCAAAGGACTAAGTATGTGACTCTTGGGTGTATTTATTTATATTATGTTTTTATGCTTTTGCAATAAGAGTTTATTTA
This sequence comes from Theretra japonica, assembly GCA_033459515.1. NCBI lineage: Eukaryota > Metazoa > Arthropoda > Insecta > Lepidoptera > Sphingidae > Theretra > Theretra japonica. The sequence goes on from CM065931.1 coordinate 15,480,332, forward strand.
TTTATATCTCCAGAGAAGAGTTTCTCTGGTGTGTATGTACTATATGCGACAGATCGACATGGCAATTTTCTAGTGATATGTGAAGTATCACGTACCAATTAATTTATATCGATATTTTTTTTGCAACGTAATGACATAAGAGAAAAAATAATGAAGTCAAGTATATATGCATATAGCATGACAAAATATTTTATCTACAATTTGTAACTGATAGATGTCTGCACATGGAAGATATATGAGAAAAAGTACTCGTATTATTATGGAACGTAATAAAACTGTAATAATGAGCATTTCTTTTTTTCTTTAGCTTTAAAAGCTACAACTCACAATATAATACAAAAATATCAATGTGAGCGGGATCGAAATCGATAAACGTAGTCGATGCGGACTCGTGCAACACTCAGACTAGGACGGCGCGGGCGGTGCGGGGGTGTGCGGGGCGTCCACCCCCCACGCGTCACATCATACCCCAATTACCATCTCGATCTGTCACGTACTAGTGCGCTATAAAACGACAAACTTATAGATTAATAATAAATAAAATTACAATCCCGGGAATCGAATCGATGCCATACATACATAAACACACGCCTTTTTCCCAGAAGGGGTAGGCAGAGGTGCTACCAGAACACCCACGTTTCGCCTTGTATATTACGTCCCACGATGTGATAGGGGGCGAGCCTATCGCCATATCGGGCACAAATTCCTGACTCCGGGCTGATAATGAATAGAAAAATCCAATATCACTTTGCCCGACCCGGGATTCGAACCAGAGGCCTCAGCCTTGCAATCGTATCCTAGTACCACTACGCCACCGAGGCAGTCTCGATGCCTCGAATATCGACACCGATGCCAATAAGTCTGAATTTATGCGTGTTAGTTTTACCACTAGACCAGTAAGACCAATCATCGTTATACCTAGGTTAATTTGTAATTTGCAGCATGTTTCGACAAACGCCGTAATCCGTTTATGGTTTTTAATTTAATTAAACGCTGTGTTGTGGGAAGTATTATTATGTGGCTGATTGATTAAAACAACTGGACAGTTTAACTATTTGTTCAAATGATTTAAAATTGTTTTTGTTATTTGTATCCGCCGTGATCGCTGATCGTGCATGCTGTTGAAACGTTTCATAGCGACTTGTAAGTGCATAGTAAGAAAGTAAACATAGCTAAAATTCTGTTCAACAATATTAAAGGCATGTACAGTCCGATGATACTGAAGTGGTAGAGCCACGCTGTTGTCAGCCATGACTCAGCATGAATGGGCAGGCTCGTCCGGGGCGGTACCACTGTCTCACAAGAGATCGACGTGAAGTTACAGCTTTGCTGTCGCGTTTCGTTCGGTGAGTGAGACTACCGGATGCCCACTACCTCTTTCCTGCTTCCATTCTTATTCCTTCCCGCTCCTCTCCCGATCTGATGGCCGTCAAAACATCCATGATCCAAGCGTTGTGGATGTTCATGGGCGGCAGTGATCACTTACCATCAGGTGACCTGCTTGCTCATTTGTCGACCTATGCTATAAAAAAAATTAGTAACAATTTACACGAAGCAAGCGGGGTAGTGGTCGACACAAACCTTCTTACTGATTTAGCTGCTATTTGAACTCAACCGCTTCCAACAGCCCTATGTGGCGGTCCATGGGGAGGCCCATGTTCAGCAGTGGACTTCCTGTGGCTGAAGAGAGACAGAGAGGGAAAGAGAGGAGTCAACTGTGGGATATACATGAATTGATGTAGATGAAATATGGAAAAAGTTTTAAAAACATTTTAATCGTTAAAAATGTCTGTATCTTTGAAATTAAACGTAATATCTAAACGTTTAAAAATACTACGAAGAATAATATTGTTCCCTACAGAATCTCTCTTAGCAAAACAATTTAACGGAGCTCGATGAGCACAATATTGTTTCTCGCAAGATGTTAACAATGAAAAATAATTAGCGCTACTAAATATTTATTGCAGAGTTAAATTTTTAATATAAACAAAACAATGAGTTTCGACATTTGCGCAGACAATAAGTGAAATGGTCTATTAACGGAATGGTCTGAGTTCACACTTATATTGTTTCGGTAAAATTGAGGAAATTATGAAGAAAAAAAAATAGAGAATTTCTACCGAATGGATAGACGTTACGATAAGTTGTTGTAGTGGCTGCGTGTGTAGTGTATAGTGAGGTTCAATTCCTGTGTTGATTGTTCCGGTTTTTTCAAGAATGCTAGTTCGAAAATTGTCATATTATGTTACGCCTGGGAATGTAATTTCTAGCCACCTTTTCGGACTTCTTATTTTGGGGCAAATTTATTTCTCTTTATCTCAGGTGAAAACTATTTTCCTTGGCAAATAGAATAAGGCCAATAGAAGGTGTAACAATTCATAGAATATGTCAATTATTTCGATTTTTCTCAATCAACCCAGATCAATAGAGATGCGACTATGGGTTGTGATTTTGAATGCGAAAAAAAGTAGCCTAATTAACAACACGTATAAAAGAGCAAGTGTACCGAGGAAGCATTTGTTCTCGTTGTTGTTCTTTGTTTATTGTTCATTTGTTCTCGAATTTCCTATTGTTCGCTAATCCTGTCTTTCACTCAAAGTAACTTCGGATCTACTGCCAGGATTTTATTACCTCTAACGTGTTGTGATCACTTTGTCTGGAAGTAAATGTTTTATGTGCTTCTATTTAGACTATAGTTACATTAATCAGCATCCTAAAGCGAAAAGTCAGCTGTAAGACGGGACATAATGTGTTGGATCGGATCTAGGATTCGTCCTTTGTAATTTTAGACAGCATAAATAAATACACCCAACAGTCACATACATAGTTCTGACCCCACACTAAGATCGATTCTTGTGTCGTGGGTATCAGAAGCAACGAGAGACTTTTCGGTCTCACAAACATTTGTCTCGGTGCGGGGATCGAACCCGCGGCCTCTCGATATACGTCTCTTTTTTATCAGTCCATATACGTCCCACTGCTGGGCACGGGCCTACTCTACAATCGAGAGAATCAATTGAGAGTGGTTAGGCCATATAGTCGCTGGCCCAGTGCGGGTTGGCGGACTTACATACTGTAGAAATTATTTAAAATCGCTACGGTATGCAGGTTTCCTCACGATGTTTTCCTTCACCGTTAAAGTGCGTGGTGATTGACTATCACATAACACACATAACTCCGAAAAGTCAGAGGTGTGCCCTGGGATTTGAACCCGCGACCACCGTGAACATGTAGGCAGCCGAGTCTGGTCCGTTACCAACAGGCCACCACGCACTTTACGCTGTCTATATACACATGTATTAATATGGGATCAGAATTACTAAAGTGTATTAACTTTATCTTTAAAACTCCGATTAGTACATCGAAACTATCATTTGAATGTAAAAAGTAATCTCCGTAAATGGCCTTTAAAAATCTACCCTTAAAGCGCTCAATGTGAACACGCCTCGCTCTCCGTGTTTATTTTCCTTTATGAATTCACTTATTTTTATCGCCTGCGCTGCTTTTGTTTCAGTTTCAAATGTAATCGTAGCTACGTTCAGGGAATTGGCACAGTCTGCCGCTAACTTAATGTTAATCGTTTAGATACGCTAACTGCTCTCGCTTGATGTTCGGACGTGTCTTTTGTATCCAGTCTTTTTGATGTGCTTAGTTCGGGTTCTGTTGTTGAATTGGTATTAAAACCTATTTTTCGTAGGGTCTGGTTTCGTAGGTTGAGACTAAAGCGTTATTTTCAAAGTTGTCTTAAGATTTCCGAACAAATACGACCTTTAAAAAACGAGCGTATTCCCACCTTAAAAGTCGGCAACGCATCTCTATGCCCTATGGTGTTGCAGATGTTTATGGGCGGCGGTGATCACTTACCATCAGGTGAGCCTATGTCGTTTGCCTGTAAAAATATCAGCCTGAGGCATAGGTTAATCATAATAGAAGACAGTAATATGTAGATACAATTTCATCGTGGGTACGGGTTCATTGATTTTGCCTGTATACATACGCTCTTAAACTAAAATAGCCACAAAAATACGAATAAAACAACGAACGATAAACCAGTTACAGTAAAATATTATGACTAGCACTTACTGCTCTGCTTCAAAACTGCTTGACTGTACAACCTGGCTTATTGAAGCACTAACACACATCACACTCATTACACATCACTTTTCGTACTTTCTACTTTCTAATTATCGACATTTACAACAGATAATACCCGAAAATGCAATGCAGTGGTGAATCACGCACCGTGCGTTCGGTAGCAGACGCGGTACTGTCAAAAAACATAGCGAAAAAACAAAAGGTGTCAAAACTACCCTCAGTTAGAAAATGTTTGCGACAATGAATACAGATTAAAAATATTTTATAAGACTGAACATTTTATTAATAAATTAATAAATAATTTTATAAATTGTATAAGTATGTAGATTATGATCAGATCATCATGATTATCGATTTACTTTTAAGCAAATCTGCACACTTGAATGATTTTCACAAAAAAATCGGAAAGAAGAATTTTCGACATCAGCGCTTCTTACTATAAATAATAAAAATCGAAAATACTTTAAAAACAGTGCATATATTATAATTTGATTCCCCAAGATTTCCTTCAAGACATTTATAGATTTCATAAAACCCTACGAGTCTTGGGATGTATAATGCAATCGAATTTGGGTTTTAAAAACCCGGCTCGGCTCTACAATCGGATTTTTTCTCTCTTACTTACTCCGCTGACTCAGCGACCCAAAGCGTGTCTTGGCCTCCGAAACGAGGGTTCGCCAGTCTTCTCTGTTCAGCGCCACCTGTCGCCAGTTACTGACTCGAAGTTGGCGCAGATCGCCTTCCACTATATCTTCCCAGCGATACCTGGGCCTACTCACCACCACAATATTTTTTCTCTAATGCCAAGAAAAGCCCTATTTACCCACTAACCGACCACGTTACTGAGAACCTTTCAAATACCAATAACCACTGACGTATTTCCTGACTATTTTCAAATATAATAGCTCCAATCAGTGTCATTCCGCACACAACGTCTTTGATCAATTCAAACGTCAATATGCCAAACAAATGAATACCAACTTATATTTTCACCCTTCTACGTTACAAAAAGCCCTAACGTTCTCCAAATAAGGTTGATTTTCGTATGTCAGTAAATATAATTAGGGTAAAATTGTAAGGTTTTCTCTATATCCCGGAAATTGGAAACATAAAATTATTAGGCGAAAATATTTTAGTACAATATTTGTAGGATCTTAAGAGTGTTTGGAAAAAAATACGGTGTTGATTTGATCGTTGTAAATTGATTTTTTTTATATCAATAAATGTGATGTGTATTTAAGTGGCATTTTACAGTTGATTTTCAATGGTTGTTGAATCACAGGAGGAATTGGATATAAGTTTAGGGCTCCATTTATACAAAATGTTTTTTGCCAGCTTTTGTAACGTCAATTTCGATATTTTTTTTGGAACTTAATATTGGATTTATATAAACGTATAAGCCGATAACAAAGGCTCACAGTGCAATTTTGTAGCGATAATATGCATAGCATAATTATTATGCGAAATGCTTATATAAATAAATAGATATAAATAAATATAAATAAATAAATCTGATATAAATATAATATAATAATATATGATATAATAATATATGATATAATACAGATATAAATCTGTATCAGCCCATATACGTCCCACTGCAGGGCACGGGTCTCTTCAATAATCGCACGTACGATTGAGAGCGGTTAGGCCATATACTCGTAGTCCACCACGCTGGCCTAGTGTGGGTTGGCGGCCTTTACATACCGTAGAAATTCTTTGAAATCGCTATGATATGTAGTTTTCCTCACGATGTTTCCTTCATCGTTATAGTGCATGGTGATTGACTATAAATATACACATAACTCCGAAAAGTCAGCGATGTGCCGTGGGATTCGAATCTACGACCACTTATACTTATGATTACTTACTATTTACGTGCATCAAGCTAATCATGTCATCAAGATACTACGCTCAAGTACAGATCATAATCTATCTTAAGTTATCTAAAACCGGTTCCAATGTGCTTAAAACAATGGTTTAAAAACAGCGGAAGGCATTAAGAGCTGACCATTAATCTTACCAATGTGCAAAGGAACGGTTTAAATACTAATGGCCGCGCATTCGTCCCACGAGTGTCGTAAGACGCGATTGGGATGCTTTGATTGTACCTACACGGTTTAATAGTTGGTTACTTGTAATCCTTAGGGTATTTTTTATACTGGAAAGAAAATTACAACCTATCTTAAATTAAGTTTAGTTAATTTTAGATACAGTTCTTAGAGATTGCGGCTACAATATCCTACGAAGGATATTACATCCCTATGTATTCCTAATTATCACCTATTTTAATGTTATTTTTTTAGGTTGTTTTTGTTTATTGCAGCCAAAATAAACGTTTTTATCTGTCTATTAGTAGTAGACTAATTATCAAAAAAAAAATTCCTTCATATTTCATCACGAATAATGCTAAAGAATAGAATTCTTTACCGGAGTTTGTGTTTCCGGCACGATACAGCCTCTTCAGGGTTTTAGAGAATGGGTCTTTGGTAGGCATGTTAAATAGACAGTGATTGTGTGAAGAATCAAACCTTTTCAGCAAGAAATTACACCTATTTAATTTATTTCTGCTGGAATCAAGCTTACTGGAATTTGTGGACTAACAGTTGCTTTTCTATGTTATGTATGTTCAACTACTTACAGCCTTATTCATAGACAGTTTTAAAACCTATTTTAGTTATCGAATGTTTTGTCCCTTTCTCACTTTGAGCGAGGAAGTCAAAACATTCAATAGCTAAAATAGTCGAAAAACTGTCTAAGAATAAGGCTGTTAATATTTGCAAACTACACTTATTTTAACACTAACATAATGAAAAAAACTAGCAATGAATATTTTATGATTTAAATTTTCCGATAGCACTGATTTTCGAATTTTTATGCATAAGGTGCTTGTTACCCTGAATTCTGCAAATATTTGAAGTAATACTAATAGCTTCAGCGAAAATGACGAGCTAAAATGCCTTTAAGGTACGGTACAAGATTCTTTATAACAGACACTTATCCGAGGGACAGATCTCAATATTGCTTAGCCGAGCAAAGCTGACAGAAACTAGAGTACTGACAGATAGGCTGTCGGGAAAATTAGGGCAGGTGCTGACTTTTGATTGGGAAGGGCTTGGGTTATTAAGGACGACGTAGTAAGGACGTCTGAAGAGAGTTCTTTTTTTATTGTATTAAATTGGTATGTGTGTAATTTTTGTTTATTTAAAACCTAGTGAAAAAGGCAATGCGTGGGGTACATTTTGAGATTCTGTGTTAAATGTTTAGTTTGTTAATTCTTATTTGGTGAGTTTTATGATAAGAAAAAAATTGTCTTAGCAATAGACAAGTAATTATTTATCCGATTAAGGTTAAGGTCGACAAGCGAATCAGAAAATAATATGTCAAGACATTTCTCAAAATCCATAGGCTCTTCATTTTATATTAATATTTAGCATATGATATAGACTACAATATAGACTATTCACGAACAAAGTCAGGTGCAACGGCCAGTTCAACGGCAGAAGAATAATGAATAAAATTTGAACTTTAAAAAGGTTAATGGGGATCTACTTAGCTCGGCGATGGACTCTCGCCAAACAAAAAGAAACTGCTAATGTACACAAAACCAGCATTTTAAAGCGGTAAAGTATTCTTTTTATTTTGTATGGATAGCTATGGAAGTTAAATGTATAAGTATATAAAGTTCGAAGTTCTGGATTATGTGTGGTTATAAATGTAAGTCTCTGTTTGAAAATCAATTTAAAATGTAGAAGCAACTTGTTTCCATATTTGTATCAATATTTATGTATATTTTTATGGCCCAGTCCGCCAACCCGCACTAGGCCAGCGTAGTGGAATATATGGCCTAACCCCACTCAATCTCACTCTCGATTGTAGAGGAGGTACGTGCCCTGCAGTGGGACGTATGTAGGCTGATACAGTACTTGTGATTGTACTTCTTAATGGACATTCATACCCGCGTGGGTATTTTTTTATTACGAAAAATTCTCAAGTTATAATCGATGGAACCAAACCTCAAATCTTGTATATTTAGTAAAGTTTCGTACCTGATGGGGCAGAGAGACGTTCGAGGAGGAAATTTATAATAACAAATGGTTTTTCCGAGATTTTAACAGTGTTCGACGTTAAATTAATCGCTTAAGAAACCGACTGTGAAACCAATTATATATTTATGGTAATATGCATGGTATCAAACTACTAAACCCCCATTTAAAACGTTGTATTGCGTGTATATAAAAAAAGATCATTAATATTATACATATGTTCATAATGTTACGTCATCCTATCGATCAGTCCCATTTAACTCATCCGGAAGAGCAAGCGTAACAGAAACAAGTGGATGTCCACAATTCGGGAATAATTTATTACGCCTAACCCTCGTCAATACAAGGCTTAAACTACTGAACTAACTTGTCGATATTAGTCAATTAATATAGATGCAAAGCCCGTCGTGGGACTCGCTATTAATTTATAATAAACAACAAAATTGTGAATGTTTTTGCTTTTATTTTTTTATTAGACAGATATACCAACAGCATATTATATCGATAATTAATCGCATTCAGCAACTGATTGCAACTTTTACTAACGTCGTTTATCCAACTCTTAAGTGGCTTGTACTAGGTCTCTAATAGAAAACCTTTCGATCTTTATTTCGGTATTATCAAGCAAAACTGATGTACTGATGAAAATCAGTTCATCAGTTTTGCTTGAAAGTTAAATGTAAATTCGGGAATTTAGTTAAAAAAATATTTTATTGCATTAAATTAATAAGATATTGTTTTATAACTAGACGAACTGGATTTTCGTCAACAGGGGGATGTCAGTCAAATCACCTCAATTTACTTACACGCATTGCTTTTATACAAAAAGGACAATGGTTAGTATCATAAACTAACATCGGTATGTTCATGAGTCGTTGGATAATATCCTCAGTGGTACATTATATATATATATATATATATATATATATATAGTATGGTCGGGTGTTTAGTGGGTGTAGCGGGTACAGACCACAAAACTAGATACATATATTTCGGAGAGTTACACTATTGTCGCTCGATATTATAACATTTATTACAAAACTTACGAGCAGCCGGTTCGCGGCATTTATTTCCGAGCAAAACTTCCACAAATATAGCGACCACCTCAACTCACTCAACAATACAAGATACTTGTCAAACCATTGTCGTTGCTTATATACCGTGCCGGGACCCACTCTGGATTAAATACCCTGCTCTGATTGGATATAACACGAAATGACTTTTAATTGTGATTCACAAGTTTATCGACAATATCAAAACTGACAAATCGAATAAAATTGAATTAGGATATTATAATTATTTTTCAATTATTATGGGTGTAAACTACTTGTGGATAGTTCTAATTACTGCCTTCGACGCACAATCGAGGGTAGGGTGATTAACTATAATGAACACACACATCACTCCGAAAAGTCAGTGTCCGGGGATTTGAACCCGCGACCACCGTGAACATGTTCGCAGTCGCGTCTGGTCCATTACCAACGCGCATTTAACTAGTACTAGTTGTAGATAAAAATCCCTTTTCTTTCTTTCTTTATTCCTTTGTAAAAGAGTAATCCAACTTCACAAGAACCGGGAGATAAAAAAACACTTGAGTATTTCATTAACTTGTTTTATTACGGTAGACAACGTCCTTACAAGACAATATTTTACATTCTCAACTGCGATCTCATTATTGCAATATAACTATTATCTGTTCAAGCTTTATATGTACAGTTTAATTATTCAATATACAAATATCTTACACTATGAACAAAGGTTTAAAAATTTATTCGAGACAGATTTACGAGGAGATATTCTATTTAATATATATATAACTTTACATACAACATGTTTTGGGTGTTAAACCCTATGACTGTTTACTAAAAGTTACAGCGTAGAGCAAATCATTTTAGTTCTAATATCAATTTGAATAAATAAAGGTGACAGAATTAAAACCAAAATCATTTATTATCATATAGGTACACTTAATTTCCTCGTCAAATCTCACACACAACAATTTTTGAGAGCATATTCATTTAAAATGCTTTATGTGTTCTTAATTTAGTGAAGTATACCCGTGACAACTATTAAAATAACAATTAAACATACTACACGAAGTATAAAAAATAACCAAATAGCTATAAAATTGTAAGAGTAGGTAACACACGTAATTTTTAACACAATTGGAAGACAATGATTTTCGAGTAAACAATTATATTTTTATATGATTTGTAAAACACCTAGGCCCTTGGGGCCTTATTAATAAACTGGGATGAGCGATGGATTAACTTTAGTCCAAGGTTACAAAATTGACTCGATTATTTTGAATAGCGATGTATTCACGACTTTATTAATAAACACGGAATTGCATGGGCTTGGCAACCATCGTATTGTAGTTACATTATTCAATATTATAGTCACATTAATAGTCAAAATAATAGTCAATTCTAAAGCCTTGGACTAAAGTTAATCCTTCGCTCATCCGAGTTTATCAATAAGGCCCTTAGAGCTTTAAGGCCTACGCAGACCGACACGGAATGTGCAAGGGATTTTTTTTTACCAAAGGATAATTAAACTTATCCAGTAGGAATACGACTTAAATTCCAATGTTTTAAATTGATGCCGCTGCATCGACAAATCCCTTTTGATAACACGCCACTCCGTCCCGGTCTGCGTAGGCCCTTATTGTGTTCTAGAACAAGATATTTGTTAGAAAAACATACAATAAGCCATCTCAAGGAGCAACTCAAGTACCAGTAGCTAATTATTAGTTACAGCACGTATGATCCGATTGAAAACTGTATCACAGAACATTGACACGAAGAAATAGCTTTGCCGTTTTAATTTGGGAACTTCATAGACCTGAAAAAACTGGAGAAGCATGATAAAAATGTATATTGACTTCAAATAAAAAAGGCAAATTGTTTCAAATTGTTTTTAAATTATTTCACACATATGCACTAAAGGTAGAAATTTGAAAAGTATTTAAAATATATTCGAAATCTAATTTGGAAAAGCGCTTCCAATTATTCGTTTTAATTAAATAAAAACGCTGCGTGTGAATATTTTAAGCCAATTAATGTTGCCTTTCTGTGAACGATGATCTGTCTATAATACATGATATTTATTTGTATTTCAAACATTTTTAAATGCAGTTTTAGTTTTATTAACCTTACATTTGGTGGTCTCATGCTATATAAAAACGTACGATTCGTTATTTAAAGTAAAATAACATTTTTTCATATCATAAATGAACCTACTAGCCACACGCCCAGTCAAACATTCTCGGTCGCTCATGAAAATTACACAGACAGAAAAATCGGCGATGTTTCACCGACCTTTACAGACCGCTAGCAGATAGCATGCAGAAGGAAATAAGTACGGATAATTGGGCCTCTAGCTACGTCACTAATTAAAAGCCCCAAAATTCTTGCTTCACGTTGGTGTATTATGAGATATACCACAAAAGCATTGTGTACCGAAATACTGCAGTTTCCAATACTTTTGACAAGGTTTAGCACCTTCAATCAATATTAATGCAATAACTGAATAATTAGTATTTCGACTCACGATACTATTACAATTTCGATTACAATTTCGATTTTCTGTATTGCTAAAGCTTTTTCACTATCAGCTCATATCAGAAACTGATTCAAGGTCGGCCTAAAATGACTATGTATCTTGCAGAGGATTTGTTTCACAGTTTTACGTACAATCTCATATCTAAAAACCCTATACGGTAATAGGCTCTTTAGCCCACTACGCTAGCCTATTACAGGTTGAAAAACGTCATAAAGTTTTGGTTCAATATTTAACACTGCGTCGTGATCAATTGTTCACAAACCGGACGCGATCTACTAAAAATTACGGTCATGGGTTAGAGCTCTAGGACACACAGTATCTTGCTTTTCCGGTTCATGTATTTATTTTTAGTTAATCTCCACACTATTTAATGGTGAAGGAAAACATCGTTAGGTACTCGGTATACTAGAGATCTTTACAAAAATATACAAATTGTTTTAAGGGTATATAAAGTCCGCCAACCCGCTTTAGACAACATTCGTGGACTATGGCATGAACGTCTTAAACGTAGAGGAGGTTCGTGCCCAACAGCAAGATCCATATAAACTACATACATAAAATTACGCCTTTTTCCCAGCAGTGGTAGGCAGAGGTGCTACCAGAACACCCATATTTCGCATTATATGTTCCGTCCCACGATGTGATAGTGAGCCTCTTGCCATATTGGCTACAAATTCCTGGATCCGAGCCGATAATGAATAAAAAATATATTATCACTTTGCCCGACCCGGGATTCGAACGCGAGACCTGAGCTTTGTAATCATACCGTAGTACAACTGCACCACCGAGGCAGCGGTGACATCCGTATAGGCTAAATCATGTATTTATGGGTGAATTCAGCTAATATTTAATTCTTTTGAGAATAAAAGGAAGACATAAAAAGCAAAGAAAAAGCATAAATTCCTTAGTTCGCTGTTAAGTTTTTTATTGGATTGTATAGCAAGTTTTAATGACATAAATTTTCTGCGCATAAAATTGCAGGCTCTTATAAAGAGAATTTTGTATTACTACACTTTTACGAGTATTATTAGGTACGTATTATTTAAGTTTCAATATATTTGAATTAGGGAAACATCGTTAGATCTAGTGGTATTTAAGATCTGAATAGCGAAGTTTTGATTTCAATTCTTGTTTTTTTTTATGTTTTTCATAACAAAATCTATAACTTTAGAAGTTTTTGGAAATGTTTTCGAAAACGCTACTACAATATGTAGCAAAATCTTCAAGAAAACTGGCATTAATTAAGTCATAGGAAATGTTAATACTAATAAAATAAAAAAATATGATATCGCATAACGTTTTCACACAACCACACTTTGTTTTTAAAATATCAATACGCTCCAAAATTGCTATACATATTCAATACACATACAATAATTTCAAAACAATATAAAATTTTACAGAATAGATTATATTTAAAACTTTAATCTACAGTTTCAAGTTAACGATTCAGTGGAAAAATATTAAAATAATAATCAATTGCCAATCCTAACCTTAAAACGAGTTGATGAAAATCAAACACAGATGTAAAACATCATTATAATAAATATATATTTAGCATGCTGGTGGTGTGTCAGCCCGCCAACCTACGGTAAGGCAGCGTGGTGGATAAGGCATAACCCCTCTCAATCGCACTCTTGAGTGTAGAGGAAGCCTCTGCCTTGCAATGGGACGTATATGGGCTGATAAAATACAATACAAATGCTCGTGATAGGATATTCGAATTCGCCCAGATAGCGACAACCGTACACGGTTAACCTAACTCGTAGCTACTCGCATAAATATGTTTCGGTTTCGTGTATCGATATACAATCCGGCCGGCATAATTATGTGGACCGGCAAGAAATAGCCGTTTTTTTATAGCATACGTCCTGCTAACGAGCCAACAGGTCACTCGATGGTACGTGATCACTGCCGCCCATGAACACCCACAAAGATTATTCATATGTTACCGGCCCATGTACTCGGGAGAAAGCGGGAAGGAAAAAGTATGGAAAAAGGAAAAGGGTATTGGACACCCGGTAATGTCACTCGCCGAACGAAACGCGACAGCCAATCTGTCGCTTCACGTCGATCTCCCATTCATGTTGAGTCATGAACATGACAACAGTGTGGCTCCGCCGTTTCGGTACGCTACACTTGACATCGGGAGCACTAGTCATTTTATGGTGCGAGTAAAAAATAAAACTAAACACGGGCTTTCGCTAAGGATTACCAACATCAATCATTATAACTAAGACTGGCAACTTAAAGTGCTTTCCGAAGCATAGACTCGAGATTTTAGCCAGTAACGTTGTACTGCCCATTATAAATTAACTTTACTTCATTAGTACCATAAATATAGATCACTTGAATTACTGGCCTATTATTATAGTTCTTGTAACAAAAAAAAATCCCCAATCGATGGTATTTCGAAAAAATATATCACTGCCAACAAACCGATTGAACTTACGTAATTTTATTAATTAATCTATGATTTCATTAATTAATCTGTGTTTGATTTTCCAACGCTTCTTAAACTACAAAACAAAATGGCACATACCTATCCTATATATACAAATAACGATACTATATACAGGATATTCACTAAACGTCTTTCATATTGGCTGGTATTCTTATACTAAGGTATACTAGGCTAACTTACCGTCCCGAAGTTGGTACACGATTCCCCACTTAACATTCCTGTCGTAAAACGGAGTGTGTCCGATAATAAATGTGTTATGGCGTGGACTTGTTGATCGATTATGTTGTGTCCGTGATATTACATAATATATAAATACGGCGGATGAATCTATATTAATATTTTTATACGAGAAATTCTGTAATTGCACAGAGTAATTAATTCAAGTAGTGATTTACCGCTCTAAATAAATATGCATTTCTCGCAATTGATAGGGTATTTCTGATTTAGTGTTTTTAGATAGTTAGACAAGGATTATGGCAGTACGAATATTTGTTTGTTAGGATAAGCAATAACCACATATCAGAAGGGTAATTCGATTATTTTTATCCTATCCATATGTAAAAAAACGAAGACTAAGTATTGAAATAATTTCTTTCGAAAAAAAAATCACTGAATGCTGCAGTCATTTTTTTAATTTCTATTAGTATGTGCAGGTTTATGTGTGACGAATCTATCAAAAACACAAATAAAAAAAAATGAATGTTACAAACCGAGCTAACGTACCGACTACCGCCGCGCCGGTACTTCGCAATGTGGTTACAGCTTAATTAATTTTGCAAAACTGGCCAAATGACCAAATATTATACAATTCTAATAGATCTGTAAATGAATAAATATTATAATTGTGCGTTTAATAATAAAACTCACTTATGTTTTTCAAAAACATATTTTGGATAACAGCCTACATTTTTTAAACATATAAAAATATTGTCTTTTTCAAGCTTAATATCCAACTGATATTTTCAGAAAATAAAATTGATGTTAAAGTTGAAGATGAGTGAAAAACAAAATCTTAAAAGTGTTTGTCTATATAAAAACATAAGGAATAAATCGTACTCCGTTTCTTAAACCTTTCTGCCACTCCACATCACAACGCGTACATAATTATTAAATTATCTAAAAATGTATGTACACTTTATTAATATAGTATTTACAATGACAAGCGATTCGTAGAGAAAACTATGGTAAATCTGTTTCTATTTGAAGCCGGAGATTAATTAGAAAGTTAATAGTACCATACCGCTCAGAAGTTTATTATTAGGAGAGAACAATTATGGCGAAATATGTGTTAGTGTTCAAAACTTTTAAGGCAATATTTATACTATTAATATACTGTAAAAATGTTACTTACAAGATAGATTTGATTAAAAACAAATTACCTCCAAAAACTGCTTCAAGAAAAACTAACAGAGTATATGCGGAACTTTTGTCTGCAATTATTTACGATCCGATGAGGTTATGCTAATTAGAATTCTTACTAAAGAAAACTGCAGACTCACCAAACCGCAACGAATTTCAAGCTATGATTTATGCGGTTCAACAATTCCGATGGTATTTCACAACTGAATACTTCCTTTTGAAACTAGCGAGCTAATATTTTAATGTCTTTACGATTGGAAAATCATGTGAAATTTAATTTCCACTTTGTTCGTCAACTTTTCAATTTTAAACGCGGAATTGTTTCGAAATTCAAAAATTATTGCCGCTTAAAATTTACGGGATGTCAGTAAAATTATTTGTGCCACACTTTGGCTGTTTCATATTTAATATTTTATTTATAGTTGCTAAATGTTTGTAGACAGCAAACGGATTTTAAAATTTGTTCAGCATTTATGCACTGAACTGGTAATTTAAATACACAACAAAACGGTTAGGTCACGTCATTTACCAAGAGTGAAATTTAAAAAAATGGTTTCGGAATTGCGGCGAATAGACTGACGAGCATCCGTTATTTTAAATGTTTCTCAAACTAAATTAGAGTTTAAGTGTTTTTCAGTTCTAGTTTTATAATAAAGCATTAAAGCTTTTAAGAAAATGTTTTAAAGGAGTTGAGACAATTTATAAACATTGTTTTTTGTAGATCTATTTACGGACAATCCTAAGGACCTTAGAAATACCTAAAGTTTTAGGAAGTCATTGTATGCAGGCCGCTTTGAAAAGGTCCCCGTGGTAGTCCTAGAAGGACGCATATTTTCAACAGTAGACTTCTTATCACGAAGTAAAAGACCTTTTTAATCAAACAGAATCTCTCTAACCGTTGAGCCTTCGTATTAAAAACATTAATATTATACAAAACAAACAGAGCCGTAGACTTTAATACCTTCGCCTTGATAAATAAAATATGGGAAGTAATTATCCTTATGATGCCGCCAGTATTAATTTAGAAAGTAATGTATCTTCATTCAAGAGAAGCTTAATTGAAAATTCATATATATTTCATATGAAACAACGTGGTAATGAAAGAGATTATTTACAAAGATTTTAACGCGTAGTTACATTTGATATGCATGTTTTGAATCTATTAAACTTTATATTACAACACATATTGGTTCTTGATAATATTGGTGTGAAAAGACTAGGTTCATAAGAACTAGATTTAAATAATTAATTTCATAATAGACTGTGAATTAAAATTTCATTTGAGAAAGTATATATCAATTGAAACGTAATAATCCTTATTTTATCTTAAACTTATAAGATCAATTTGTTCAATCAATTATCAAAATTTTAATTACACTAACTGGAATAATTATAGAAATAAAAAAAATCTACTAATACAATTACATTGACATTAAAGCTAAAGTTATCACGATAAAATACTCACGGCCGGTTTCTATAATTTATCTATCTTTAACAATTTCGATATATATTTCGATGCATTTTATGTTTCAGTTAACAAATATGGAGAGATATAGAGATGTTGCATATATTTATAGATAGCTAGGCAAGATAAATGTATACGACTGTCTTTGTCTATTGTAGCACAAAGTTGTATCGACATATTAATGGTAGTTATTTTAACCTCTTGTTAAAGATAGATAGGGTATAGAGACCGACTGGGGTGGTATGTCGGGAACCTCCACGTGGTGCACCCTGGGCAACGTGGGCCATCATAGTTGCACTTTCGCAACTATGATGTCCGACGGCAAATACCCGACGGGGAGGGCAGGGGGTTTGGCGGTCGCTGTCTTTTGTGGCGACCGCCTCCATCTGTCGTTGTTTAGGAGCGGGCCTTTCTTGGGCCACCCTCGGTTCTGCTCCGGGGGTTCCGGCGGGCCCGGCGCGCGCTAACCCCGCCACCGGGCAGGCAGTGGGAGCGTCGCTCTCATTGCCGCCGTCGCATATCGTAATCCGGTCGTGAGGTTTGTGGTCATGTCTCGCACTCTCACCGGACCGAGGGTCTTGGCTTAACCGCCCGGACCGTGAGGGAGAATGCCTCTATAAAAAGTACCCCGAATCCCAAGCGGCGGCGCACCGTGAGGGGATGCATGGCTGATGGGAAGTTCAGTCTCTAGTGCGACCCCCGTCAGAGTACCGGCCAACCCTCTGGCGGGTTACGCTAGGCTTACCCAGGTACAGGGGGCACTGCCTGGGTGGACCTTCCTTTCCCCCATACTCGTGGGAACATTATGGATCGAAAATTCATCGAAAAAAAAATAAAAGAATGTTCGGAGGTGCTGGATGGGCTGTACACGCCATCCTCCTCCAAAGACGTTCCCGTTAAGGAACCGGCTGCGGAGAGGGCCGCGCCATCTCGCGACTTCGATTCGGAGTCCGGGATGTGCAGCGACTCTTCGCAGCCACAGAAGGGCCGGACAAAGCGGCGGGGCTCTAGGCCCGTTGAGAAGCGGCCGAGAGCTAGCGATGGTGGCAGTACGGTTGAGACAGACTCCCGTGCTGCCACCAAGAAGCACAAGCGCCAACCAGAGGCTTCAGCATCTGGCACGGAGGACGACGCCGTCGCCAAGGCACGTGCGGCCTACAAGGTGGCATTACGCGACGAGAGCGCCGCCGAGGCCGAGCCGCGGAAGGCCAAGCTAGCAGTGCCGTTGACAAAGCCGGCTCTGAAGGCTCCCGTCCCGGCTAGCCGCGGCGAGGCTCTGGTGCGGGTTGCAGAGCGACTCCGACACGTATCCAAAACGTCCCGCAATTTGAAGGGTACCTTCGTGCGGGACATTAACGAGAGCGTGTCGGAGCTGCTGGAGATGGCGCAGGAGCCGGCCTCTGCCGAGCTCGCTAAGGTGGAGGCGGAAAAGGCGACCCTCCGCCAAAAGGTCACGGCGTTGGAAGCGGCCCTCACGGCCCAGGGCAAGATCCTGGAGGAGCTGGTAACAGCGCTTCGCCTGCAACAGCGGCCGGCGACTGAGGCGGTGATTTCGGGGGGAACAGATCTCCTCGAGCAGATGGAAAGGCGCATCATGAATATGATAGACGCCAAGCTCGAGGCGATCTGCATGCGCCTGCCCCCAGAGCCCATCCGCCGACCACCGCTGGCTGCCGACAAGGCTACAGCCCAGCCAGCCCCAAAACCGCTGCCTGTTGTGGCAGGGAAACCAGGAGCGTCGTGGCCAGCCCTGGGGGCTAAAACAAGAAGATCGGCTGTCAGCCGACCCCATGCGACGCCCACGCCAGCTGCTCCCACACCAGGGCAACCGCAAGCGGCCCCCCGCGAATCGCGGAAGCGAGGGAACCGTAAGCGCGCCGTACCACGCCAGCCGCTTCAGGCGCCACAGCCACTCCCTCCCGCCGCTAATTCCACGGAGATTCCGTGGACTGTGGTGGCTAAGGGGGGCAAGAGAAAGTCCCGGGCGGCTCCACAGCCAGTCTCGACTCCACGCAGGGCTGCTCCCCAGCTCCACCTCCCGCGTAAAGCCGCCGTGACTCTTACGGTGACGCCGGAGGCGTTGAAGCGGGGAGTCACCTACGCGCATATCCTGCGTGAGGTCCAGACAAAGGTGGACCTAGCCAGCCTTGGCATCACAGCCGGGCTGAGGTCGAGGCGAGTGGCCACAGGGGCCTACCTCTTCGAGGTGCCCGGGCCCGAATCCGAGGCGAGGGCCGACTCCCTCGTTACAAAAATGAGGGAGGCTCTACGCGGGTCGGAGGACGACGTACACGTCACCCGACCCGTCAAGACTGCGGAGCTGCGCGTCTCGGGGTTGGACGCCTCAGCCACCTCCGAGGCAGTCGCAGCGGCCATCGCCCGTCTCGGCGAGTGCTCCCCTGCCGACGTAAGGGTCGGGGAAGTCCGCGTCGAGCGCTCGGGTCTGGGCGCGGTGTGGCTCCGCTGCCCAGCCAAGGCAGCGGAGAGTGCCGTGAAGGCAGGGCGTGTCCTGGTGGGGTGGGTGGCAGCGGGAGTGCGCCTCCTCGAGCCCCGCCCGATGCGGTGCTTCCGCTGCCTCCACAGGGGGCACGTAAGGGTGCAATGCACCGCAGATTGTGACCGCAGTGGGCTCTGCTACCGCTGCGGTCAACCGGGTCATAAGGCCCGGGAGTGCTCCGCGGACCCGCACTGCACAATCTGTGCAGCTGCCGGGAAACCCGCGGACCACCGGGTGGGTGGCAAGGCCTGCGTTGCCTTCTCAGTCCCGCACCGCACTCAACGCGGTGTGGGCGCTGAGGCTGTGACGCGGCCAAAACCGTCCCACCCCGAGGCGATGGAGATCGCCCATTCGTAGATGGAACTTAATTTCCTCCAGGCGAACATCAACCACTGCGTCGGAGCGCAGCGGATGCTAGATCAATCCCTGGCGCAGTGGTCGATTCACGTGGCTGTCGTCGCCGAGCCTCACTCTGTCCCCACCTCCGATGATTGGGCTGGGGACCTTGATGGCTCGGTGGCCGTCATCACCCGGGGCGCTGCCGGCTCTCCGCCCTTCGAAAAAGTAGCGAAGGGTGCGGGATGCGTGGCGGTCCTGGTGGGAGGGGTCTGGGTAGTGGGAGTGTATTTCTCTCCCAACAGGTCCCAGGCGGAATTCGAGAGCTTTCTCGTCCGCCTGGGGGCCCTGGTGCAGCAAGGCAGCCAGCCTCGCCCCGTGCTTGTCGCCGGCGACTTCAACGCCAAATCCTTGGCTTGGGGTTCGCGGGTGACCGACGCGCGTGGCGAGGCCCTGGAGGAATGGGCGATCTCCATCGGGTTGGTCGTCCTGAATCGGGGGTCGGAGAACACGTGCGTGCGGCACAACGGCGGTTCGGTGGTGGACGTAACGTTCGCCACCCCGGGCCTTGCCCGCCGTGTTCGGGACTGGAGGGTCCTGGTAGAGGAGGAGACGCTGTCCGATCATCTTTACATTCGGTACAGCGTCTCTACCTCCCAAGGCTCCACCCAGTCCGGTGGTAGTCCGACTGGCCGATTCATGGGCGGCCGGCGGTGGGCCGCAAAACGCCTCGATGTGGAGGCCGTGAAGGAAGCCGCAATTATTCAGGCGTGGCTTCCCGTACCGGACGGGCCGGTGCGGGTCGAGGAAGAGGCGGAATGGTTCGGGGTGGCAATGTCGCGCATCTGCGACGCGGCCATGCCCCGGGTCACCCGCCTCCCGGTGAAGCGCCAGGTGTACTGGTGGTCGGCCGAGCTCTCGGAGCTGCGCGCGTCCTGCATGGTCGCGCGCCGCCGACTCGCCAGGCACCGTCGTCGTCGGACCCGTGCACCCGGCGACGATGAGCAAGAGCGGCTTCTTCTCGACCTCCACAGAGAGGCAAAGAGAGCGCTGCGGGTGGCCATAGCACGAGCAAAGGCCGCGGCGAACGAAGAGTTCCGGAGAACTCTCGACAGAGATCCATGGGGGCGTCCGTACCGTGTGGCGATGAGGAAACTCCGCCCATGGGCGCCTCCGCTGACGCAGAGTCTCCGGACCGACCTGGTCGAGGACGTCGTCGCGGCCTTGTTCCCGGCCACCGAGGAGTTCACTCCTCCACCGATGGCGCCTCATCCACCGGCGCCATCGTCATCGGTTTCGGTAAGGGATATCCTGGAGGTTTCGCCGCAAGAACTGGAGGCGGCAGTGCTTCGGCTGCGGAGCAAGAACTCGGCCCCGGGGCTCGATGGGGTGCCCGGACGTGTTTGGGTGCTAGCCGTCGAGTCACTGGGTACGAGGCTCCGCGGCCTTTTCTCCGCGTGCCTGGAGCAGGGCATCTTCCCGTCGCGGTGGAAGACGGGCAAGCTTGTCCTGCTTAGGAAGGAGGGGCGACCCGCAGAGTCGCCGTCGGCCTACCGGCCCATCGTGTTGCTCGACGAGGTGTGTAAGCTCTTTGAGCGCATCGTGCACGCGCGCCTCGTCGAGCATTTGGAGGACACGGGCCCGGACTTGGCGGATTGCCAGTTCGGGTTCCGGCGGGGCCGGTCCACGATTCACGCGATTCTGCGGGTCAAGGCACAGGCGGAAGATGCGGTGTCCCGGGGTAAGGTCGTGGTGGCGGTGTCTCTCGACATCGCCAACGCGTTCAACACCATGCCCTGGGCCTGCATCGAAGAAGCACTGCGGTACCACGAGGTGCCACCCTATCTCCGGCGTCTGGTGCACGCGTACCTGTCTGACAGGTGCGTGGTGTATCCGGGCGCCGACGGGTGGCACCGCAAGGCGGTGTCGTGCGGTGTTCCGCAGGGCTCGGTTCTCGGCCCGCTCCTGTGGAACATCGGCTACGATTGGGTGCTCCGTGGTACCAACCTTCGGGGTGTCGCTGTCGTCTGCTATGCGGACGACACGTTGGTGACAGCGACGGCCAGGACGTTCCAGAGGTCCGCCCTGCTCGCCTCGTTCGGTACCGAACTGGTGGTGGGCAGGATTCGGCGATTGGGTCTCACGGTGGCCCTGAGCAAGACCGAGGCCGTGTGTTTTCACGGCCCTCGATCCGGGCCACCGCCAGGGGCCCACATCACTGTGGATGGCGTGCGGATTCCCGTCGGCTCGAGGATGAGGTACCTTGGCCTCATTCTCGACAGCCGATGGAATTTCCGCGCCCACTTTGAGGAGTTGTCGCCGAAGCTGGTGAGGGCGGCGGGCGCACTTGGGCGCCTGCTGCCCAACACTGATGGTCCTGGCATCCCTTGCCGAAACCTGTATGCTGGAGTCGTGCGGTCTATGGCCCTGTACGGTTGTCCCGTGTGGGCCAATTCCCTTGGCGATCGCTGCGTCCGCCTGCTGCATCGTCCGCAGCGCATGGTGGCGCAGCGCATCGTCAGGGGCTACCGCACGGTCTCGCATGAGGCGGCCTGCGTACTGGCGGGCACTCTGCCCTGGCAGTTGGACGCCAAGTCCCTCTCGTCAGTATTTTTCTGGCGGGAGGAGGCGTTCAGACGCGGGCAGAGGCTGGCCCTCCGAGAGGTCGAGGCCATGAAGGCCTCCCTCCGCAGGGCCGCCGTGGAGGAGTGGCGTTCCAGGCTGGAGAACCCGAGTGCGGGCGTGAGGACCGTCGCGGCAGTGCGACCTGTCCTCGAACAGTGGCTGGACAGGCGCCACGGCGCGCCGACATACCGGCTGACGCAGGTGCTCACCGGGCATGGTTGCTTCGGTGCGTACCTGTGTCGCGTAGCCGGAGCGGAGGAGTCCGCCGTGTGCCACCACTGTGGCAACTGCCGTGAGGACACGGCCCAGCACACGCTGGAGGAGTGCCCAGCCTGGGACGAAGAGCGCAGCGCTCTCATTGCGGTCGTAGGGAGAGACCTTTCGTTGCCGGCTGTGGTCGCCACCATGGTCGGCAACCGGAGGTCGTGGCGAGCCGTGCTCTCCTTCTGTGAACGTGTTATGTCGCAGAAGGAGAGCGCGGAGCGGGATCGGGAGCAGACCGATCCCGCTCGCCGCCACAGGAGACGAAGGAGGCGCCGGGACGTCACCTAACCCGGCGCCGGAGAGGCCACGTGGGGCCGCCGTCCCTACCCTGGCGGCCCCCGAGACGTGACGCAACACGCGTCCCATGCCGCGTCGCAATGCGGCAGTGCACATAGAGGCGGTCCCGGCGCAATCCACACACGGTATCCCGGGGCCGTCTCTGAGGGTGCACCGATGGTGGCCAACGCGGGGTTTTTAGTCGGTATTCCGGCGCATGATCTACGGTAGGGACCCGACCCAGCGGTCGCTCTGCAATCTCGCTGGGTCGGAAGGCGCCGGTGAGTCCGACACACCCCCGCCCCTCCGGGGGTGGGATGGTCCGTAAAGGGATTTTCCCCGCGAAAAAAAAAAAAAAAAAAAAAAAAAAAAAAAATAGAGACCGACTGTCAATGTTTCACTGTAATAGAAACAAACAACGCACAAAGCGCCGACTCACCAGAGGCAGTCCCATTACCCACATTTCAGTGAAAGGTCGTCAATCAAGAACATTTCTGCTTCAACAAACGTCCGCTTTGCGTGGTTTGTGGTCCGGCCACTACAACTCCAACTTGCTAATCAGACGGCTAACTTTAGCCCGGCTCCATTCCTATATTCCATCACTATAAATAGCAATGAAAACTAAATAACTATACATAAACTTACTGAAATAGTACCTCAACTAATCTCACCAATATATTTAAAGAACCAACGTCATAACCACTAATATCCTTTTAAAATAATCTTAATTCTGAGATTACAGTATTTAGAATAACATTTCCGAAACTGGTCATAAAATCCACAGATCAATATCTAACATTTAAAATTAACACTCAATAGTTCAGAATACTTTACAAGAAGCTTAACTTAAAAGACCTATAGATAAATCACAGTAAAGACTAGATTTAAACGTTAACATACGGAGAAGAAACAATTGGGCTTGCGTCTTACAAACAAACAACAGTGTTCATTACTTTTTAAATATCTACACGCTCTTTGAAAGTAGGATAGCTGAGTCTAGAAAATGAAAACAATGTTTTTTATAGTCGACAATAGTCGTAAAGTCTCAGGTGGCGTTTGTAAGATAGCCCGGATCAGTATTGCGACAACTAGACTTCTAAAGGTTTTATTAGTCTTTAACCGTTTATCCCTCTAGTGACATAATGAGATGTCTAGACTGAATGGTAATCGCAAAGAATATCTATTGAAAAAGTCTCTCGCTTCGTCCTTGCTAATTTAAATACAAAAAATAATCAAATAGTTGTCGCAACGAATTTCTTTCACAGGAACCCGTGAAATAACGCTGACAACTGTAGCACCATGTTTCAAATCGAAAACTAAGCGATACATGAACACAGACGCAAGCCAACAATCCATTACCTAAGATACAAGAACTTTGGAACGTAAGTACAGTCTTCAATTTACAATTTTAGACAGTGACCTCTTCGGTAAAACGACTCTTATCGTCTAAGTTTATCACTATGGCGTGAGTCCTCGCGTGACCCGATCTCACTCCTTTCACAGTCTCCGTACTACTCGGACTCGACTTTAGTTCACTTTTATCACTTTTACCGTTGATACCATTACGTGTAGCCACTTCAGGGGGACGTATATCACCACAGTTAGCTTCGCCACTTATCTTGAACACTCCGTTTTGTAGATCTTCTTTTGTTTCTTCATTTAGATCAGTACGCTTTTTAGGTGATTCTGTAGTATTTGTAACATCTGTTTGGCTTTGTTCTGCGTTACTGGTTTCAACACTTTTAGTAGGGCTAAATGTTTTGTGTTTGTAGGCTGGGGGTGCTTCGAAAGGCATGTCTCTGCCACTACTGCTGGATTCTTCAGCTGGTGTCACGGTACACATGAGTCTATCTGCAACAGCGCTGAAGACTGTGTTCAGTTTTAGTGGAGCGTTGTCGGATATAGGCGGCTTTCGTTCGTGTATCGACGCTGCATCCTGCATGGCGCTGATTTTGCGGGAAATAGCAGTTCCCGCTCCAGATCTTTCTTTTAACTTATCTAGCTGGTTGCATACTTTTCTAAACTCCTCCTTTTAAAGAAAAAAACAAATTATCAAAAAAAAAAAAAAGAATTCATAATTGTACATCTTAATGAAAGAATTGCTAAATTGAAGTTAGCACATACATTCCAGCTACGACTGGAAAACAAAATTTCATTTTGAACTAATTTAATGAGCGAAATAATTCGCTTTGCAATTGAGCTGCATACTTTAAACGAATCAAAACTATGACCATCTTGTATGCCAAAGAGACCGCCACAAAGACCTGCTAGAGCTATGTCCCCGGTTTCAAAACCTTTGGGTTAACTAGTTTTACAAGATAAAAGTGTGCAGCCACTGGAATACTTGTATTATGAGTTGGGAGCGCGAGAGTAGAATTTGTTCTTTTATGACTTACTTTATAAAGGTTGCACTAATTAAATTGAAACTATAAGTTTGAGTAACGTTAAAGTATCCTTTATGGAGATTAATTTGATAGCAGGTAAGCTTGTTTATCGTGTATGCGGACTAATATTATTTTAATAAACTTCGATTTCCTTAAATCCATGAAGGGGTTGAATAAGCCGCTTTATAAACGGATCATATTTCTCTGTATTGTCTATTGAGAGCGGATTATGGTCTGTGGGCGTAACAAAAGGTTTACTTTTGCTTTAGAGATTAACTTCTTTTTTGGTTTATGCTTAACGGGAGACCTTTTAGATTTAATTGGACTAAAAATAAATAATTTATTACACCTTACCTCTAATTCTCTCTCAGTCATATTGTCACAGAACCTTGCTGTTCTGTTCGTGGTCATAGTGTACGTGGATTCTGCTGGTCTTGATCTGAACTTTCCTGTCTTTTCTCTGTCGTCTTTACCGTGACCCTTGTACACCATGTAAGCCTGGACAAAAAAGTTTATGTCATTTTTACACACTTTAATGTGAAGAAAACATCAGAAGGGAACCTGCTATCTGCTGTTGCATTAACACTCGATTTCTTTTGTAATTTATGATTAAGATCGAAATCTTGTTATTTAACTATGCTACCGAAGCGCACGACTTTACTCTAACGAGGTAAAATTTAATAGGACAAATTGAAATCGAGTATTGGGAGAAAGCTAGCTGTACACTTGGGAGTGTCGATATTTATTCTGTAGACATCTGAATTTGTGAAGTAAATGTTGAATAAAATGTTGAAACTGTAAATGATTCATAATGCACAGGTCATATTAATGTCAAAGAATTTACATGCAATTAAAATAAGTCTCTTTGCCGATAGATTTCGACGGAATAATCAGACACAAACGTCGAGTCAGATAATTTACGTATAATAAGTATTATTGAGTAGAATGTAATTTAGTTGATAACGTGGCGTGTGCGGTATTAGCGTTCGCGGGATGTGGTTACAAATCATATATACAGAATAACTGCGTTTAGCGGTTAATTTGTGTACGCAGGCAAAGCTAGGCCATCAATTTCAGAAATTAATTCTCATTCAAAATCTGGTTATAGTCCTATTTCATGCTTTAATCCAACGAAGATACGCAGATATTTTAGCTCGAAATGTCTATCATTACATACAATTTTTCCCTCACACATTAAATGTCGTGTATTATATTTCGACAGGTGAAAAATACTCGTGACTAGCATGACTACAGGTGATATCGTACGTCACAGAACATTCTGACACATCTCTTTTGCTTTTATTCATAAATCTTTTCTAACATTTACAGCTAAGAGGGCTGCTACCATGCTACTTTTGAAGATTATTTATTAGATAGATACGTCCTCGGTGCGTGCCTCGGTGGCGCAGTCGTACTACGGTATGATTGTAAACCTTTTTTTTTTTCAAGAGGAAAAGCTATTAAGCTCCCCTTTCATTACCCCGGGGGAGGTGGAAAGGGGTATATCAGTGTCTCTGGCCTTCAAGCTGGGTCCCTACCAAGCTTACGCTCTTGAAAACCGTCACACGCATTGTGGGCGGCACCGGACATCCCAGGGTGAAAGGCACCCCGATTTATGTCCGCGTAACCGCCCCGTGCATAACCATTGCTGGTCCTTCTTTGATGAGGGGCCCGGATGATCCCCACTTTCGACTATTTTGGACGCCCTTTTAGGTCTTATGGGCGTCCATGACAGAGACGAGGCTCTGCCGTTCGCCTCAGAGCCGTTACAAGCCAGGGCGCACCGCCCCCGCAGTGCTCCCAGTGACTCTGATGACCCCTTCTGATGATTGTAAATCTGAGGTCTCGGGTTCGAATGCTGGGTTGCACTAAGTGATATTGGATCGTTCTATTAATTATCAGCTCGGAGTTACGAATTTGTGCCCATTATGGCGATAGGCTAACATCGTGGGACGGAAAATACAAGGCGAAACGTGGGTGTCCTGGTTGCACCGCTGCTACCCAATCTGGGAAACAGGCGTGAGTGTATGCATGTATGTGTGTAGATACACCCTCCTGAGTCCATACTTACCTCTGCAATTGGCAGCACGATCATTTTATTATAGATTGACAAGTTCGTACGTGACACTCGTGCGTAACGATGGACACGACGCGAGGGGGTTACGGGTGTAAGTAATACGTCATTTAAGTACGTGACATTGACAAGTGACGCACAGTTACAGAGCCACCAACTTATCTGTTCAGGTGGCCATAATTGGAACTAAACCAGTGTTATCAGATATACGATAATTACTGCAGATGCACATTATATTTTTTACCAAAACACTGCCAACGGTAATGTTATATTACCATGTCGTTTCTACCGTATTTTATAAGATACATAACTGTGTATATAATTCTCTAATTTACTCTAATCTAATTCAAGATTTTTTTAAAGTGGCAGTACTCAATTTCTCACTAGCGACGATTCCGAACTTCCGACTGAACAGATAACTTGGTGGCTCTATACACGTGTTTCCCTCGTCTGCTATGTCATTCACCCCCACTTATGACGAGTATTTATGTACATATTGTGACGACAAAACGACTATTACGTATTAAAGGTATATAATATGAATACGAGTAGAATCTATAGGTAAGATAAATAATATAATAAAATAAATACACCCAACATACATAATCCTGACCCCACACTAAGACCGAGTCTTGTGCCGTGGGTATCAGATACTACGCAAGTCCCGACACAGATACTTGTGACTCACACCAACATTTGTCTCGGTACGGGGATCGAACCCGCGGCCTCTCGTTTAGAGCGCGTCTAACTGCGCCAGGGAGGCCGTCAAGAGATACCTCGTTGGTCGATTGATACAAAGTTACCATCCTCGTCGCCTATTTGTAGCATTACCTTAAGAAAGTTTCCCGACTGTACCTACAAGATTTGTTAAGTTTCTGTCCACCTTATTCGACACTAAGTTATCTAAACATAAATAAAATTTATTTTTGGTATGCATTATCAATCTTTTTCATAGTTATCTATAAACCCTTAATTATACTAAATTTTCAACATCCAAAGAAGTAATTCATATTCTGAAATTAATAGATTTAATAAAGTTTTAAAGTTTATTAATTAACGTAATCATGGTAACAAGTTGCAGAATGAGTGTACGAAACGAAGTAATTGATCGCTGTCTAGGAGATGCTTCTTAAGTTAATTAAACATTAGTTGTATGAAAAATAGACGGCTGGCGGTGAAAAAGGACCTCGACGGCATATTATATTAGACTTGGAATTTAATTATGTACGCTTCATTGTTTTATTAGCTTCTGTGGTGGATATTTTGGGATTCTTTTGTGTACTGTTATTAGAGATAGAGCGGCCTTTGTAGATAAGTTGCTATGGACTTAATATGTTGACGGGCTCCGTGGCGCAGTTGGCTAGACGCCGCCTGTGTAAAGAGAGGTCGCAGGTTTGATCCCCGCACCGAGACAAATATTTGTGAGGCCCACAAGTATTTGTCTCGGGTCTGGGTGATTGAGACCGAAAAGTCTCTCGTAGCTTCTGATACCCACGACACAAGACTTGATTGATCTTAATGTGGGGTCAGGGCTATGTATGTGACCGTTAGGTGTATTTATTTATTTTAATTGTTTATTTATTATAGTTCATACTATGTAGCGCAATTGTTTGAAAAGTGAGCTGTGTAACAAGAGCCCACGGGATTAATATTTTATCAAGATATATTTAAGTATTATACACAAGTATTTCTTTTGGATCCCAAAAGTTCCTAGTAGTTTTTTAAACTCGCGACAAGATTTTTATTATAATATTTCATATGGTCAGAGCTGTGCGATGGAACGCTGTATTTATCAATTACTAACCGAAAAATCGCGAACAATTCCAGACACGTCTCACAAATAATAATCTTGTCCAAATGCCAACAGTATTGTGCTGTTTCTGGATACATCCCAACATAATAAATGCACTCGCGTCGGTCGACGAACTTCGTCCATCAGTTTATTACACTCTAAAGCCGGGGTGAAGTGTGGCGCGGCTTTAATTGCTTCTTGGCTGATTAAATTTGAAGTTCACGGATTTGGAGGGTTGGAAATAATTTATAGTGCTGGGTAGTTCATGTGGTATTACTTTTGACAGCCTTTAAAGTAGTTGAGAAGTGGAATGAGGGGTCGCAGGTTTGATGCGAGGCAAATGTTTAAGCGAGCTATGAAGTACGAATTGACGCCATTATTGACAGCCTCCGTGGCGCAGTTGGTTAGACGCCGGCTATGAAACGAGAGGCCGCGGATTCGATCCCCGCACCGACACAAACGTTTGTGAGACCCACAAGTATTTGTCTCGGATCTGGGTGTTTGTGAGACCGAAAAGTCTCTCGTAGTTCCTGATACCCACGACACAAGGTCTTATTGATCTTAATGAGAGATCAGTACTATGTATGTGATTATGGGGTGTATTTATTTATGAGTGATTTTTTGAGGTCTGGGTGTTGTGAGTCCAAAAATTCATTAAGAGTATGTCACTTCAGGAGCCGTGACTATGCGTGTGTCTCATTTAAATCTGTTTCATAAGTAGTAAGGATCTTTAAAATAAAAGAATAATTTATGTAGCATATTAAAAAGTCCCGAGACTAACTCAAACTTATCCATAAACCAAAATGTATGAGATAATGTGACAAAATCTAATTAAGATATTAACTGCGTTGCGTTTAGAAATTAATTAAAATTCGTAACTCCGAGGAGAAATTTTCTTTCGGTCCTTAATTTGCTAGCTACGGTACGCGTTGCTCAGCCATAATGCTGGTTTAATTTTTGTACTAAGACTATGTAGTTTTGTATAGTGTTGTAGTAAATTCTAAAAAGATTTTTATATTGAATTGAATTGTATTGAATTGTACTGTATCAGCCCATATCCGTCCCATTGCAGGGCACGGGCCCCCTCTACAATCCATAGAACGATTGAGAGGGGTTTGGCCATATAGTCCACCACGCTGACCTAGTGCGATGTCTGCATTTAAATTTCTATTTTAATGAATAGAAAAATCCAATATCGCTTTGCCCGATCCGAGATCCGTACCCGAGACCTCAGGTTTGCTACCATACCATAGTACAACTGCGCCACCGAGCCAGTGATAACTTTATCAGGTCGACTTTCCTTGTGAGTGCTTTGCTCACTCACATGCCTCACTATTTATTTTTGAGTAACATCAAGTTTAGCCATAGTACAAACATATTGCATTTGTTAAATAATAATTTTACAACTATTTTCGACTGACTGACTCGACTGACTGCCTCCTCGATAGACTGCCTCAGTGGCGTAGTGGTACTACGATATGACTGCAAAGCTTGAGGTCTCGGGTTCGAATCCCGGGTCGGGCAAAGTGATATTGGATTTTTCTATTCATTATCAGCCCGGAGTCAGGATTTTGTGCCCGATATGGCGATAGGCTCGCCCCCTATCACATCGTGGGACGGAATATACAAGGCGAAACGTGGGTGTTCTGGTAGCACCTCTGCCTACCCCTTCTGGGAAAAAAGGCGTGTGTTTATGTATGTATGTAACTATTTTCTATTTTTTCTCAGCTACATGTTTAGCAATTTTTTTCTGGGAATAATTCGTATTAACACAGGTGTTTCCCCAAATTAAAAGAGTCGCACGTACGTACCTCAGGGCATTTTTTGCAAAACACGAAGAGTAAACGGGACGAGTGTTTTTCTTGTCCAATTAAAATTAATGTCGCTGCGGGTGGGTCCTAATTAAGCAGTATTAAAAGGGATTGTTTGGGACCAAAAAACCCTGGATAAGGTCACCGACGAGTAATTATGTGCTCATGCGGGGAGATTATTTTTGTAAAAATTACTGCTTGTAAGGTTCTGGAGTTGAGAAATGAATTTGTGTTTTTTTACCCTTTATTTAATTTTTGAGTGTATCATCAATATAATGCATTTAATTATTATAATTAGGTTGTAGTATTAAAAATATATAGAGTAAAAAATGTATTATCCTATACGAATTCAGATTTTTTTTACTGATCACTGGAAACTATCTAATGGTTCTATAATAACTAACACCCGGGTTAACCCCGGAGCGATAACTTTCAACTCGTTCCTTAATTAAAATAAAAACTTTCAACTAATAATAACTTAAAAACTAATAATAACTTTCAACTCGTTCCTTAAAATATCTTCGATAATTTCAGTATGCTTACCTTACTTCCAAATATGAAGCAAAGAAGAAGTGTCACTGTGAGCTGCGTGTGGCAGAAGAATATTATGTACAGGAGGTCGGGGTTCGCTGGAGACTGTAGAAATAACCTGGGGACAAAAAATATTATCAAGAAAAAGTATAAGATGTTTGCTGCTGAATACAAAAATAAATACACCCAACAGTCACATACATAGTCCTGACCCCACATTAAGGTCAATTAAGTCTTGTGTAGTGAGTATCAGATGGTATGAGACAATTTTCCGTCTCAAAAACACCTAGACCCGACACAAATATTTGTGGGTCACACAAACATTTGTGTTGGTACAGGGATCGAACCCGCGGCTTCTCGGCGTCTAACCAACTATGCCACGGAGGCTGTCAATAAATATCTTATAAGAAATATTTTATACATATTTTATCATGAGGTACGTCGAATGTGTTCCTCGCTTAGAGGAAATAAATAGGGTGAGTAAAGTGATATTATTACTTTGGTATTCGTCATTCGAAGGTATAAGAAGTCTACTCACTAACTTGGGCGAATGCAAAACCTATGTAAGTAATTTCATTAAATTAATAGATAAGTATAAGTAAAGTAAATAATATTTTAAATACGAAATCTGATCGGATAATCTGCTATCTCAACCAATATCATCATGACAATTTGACATGATCTTAAAAAGTTCTCGAAAATGCCTTAATCAAAGTTGTATACCTGGCAAAAAAACACAAGTTATAATTGCCAACTCAGAGCACTAATTAAGCAAAGCGATTCAATATCTACAATGCGAGAAATCGCCGAATTCATTACCAAGATCTTAGAGATTTATGACGTCTTTCGGGGATGACAGTTAATCGTTGCGCGTAGTGATGTGACATTTTTAAAATCGATTTAAATGATATTTTGAAATTGATTATACCGATATTGTAATTTCAAAATATAATTCATGTACTTTTACTCAATTTATTTTATGTATATAATACTTTAACTTATATGGAATAAGATTTCCTTCTAAAGGACACATATAGTTATTATATACGTGGGCGGATGTGAAGTTAGTCCTTTTCCTTCCTCAATACATCAAAGTAACATTCGTTAGCTGGTGCTTGTCCGTAAATAATTAGGTTTGTATCGGTTTCCTGGCCGGATGTGACCTAAGAATAGCTTATACATTTTCATACCAAGCTATATCATTTAATTTGATTTTGTGAAAAGCGCAAGTATTTTAATTTTAGTAACGCAAAATGCTTAACTGGTTTTAAAGGTTAACAGTTTGACTCGTTTCAATGCATTTTATTCTGTGGACATTATTAGTGTTAACTTATTAATAACGCATCAGTATCTCTTTTGAGTCCAATCGATTTACATATGGTTGAGGCAAGTTTCAGGTAGCCGCGAAAAATAACGGATTAAAAATATTTGAATACTTTTACAATTATACAGCCGAAATATTTTCCGTTATGATAAACAGACAATAAATTATTTTATACTCGGTCAAAACTGGTCATAATCACTCGATTGTAATTTAGGATTAAATCAAAATTACGAGTGTATTCCATACTTTTTCACGCGACAACACTAATAAAGTATTTTTTACGGCACAGCCATTAATGAAAATAAGTTGGCGCGTAAATTAAAAACAAAGGCGCTAAAGTTGGCGGCACGGCAAAGTTTTAGATGATAAATGAATGTTTCGTGACCTAAAATTTAATTTCGAATTTTTTTCTTTATTAAACAAGACAAATGGATTGACGGCTTGGGCTAAAGGTATAGCCGCATAATGCCTAATTTTATAAATCATTCCTTGACATTATAATTTGCGTAACAAAAGTATTTTTGAATTTATAAAGCCTCGGTTAGTCGTGAAAAGAAATAAGATGTTGTATTATTTTCTGTACTTTTTTCTTTTGGCATACTAATTAAAATATACGGTGGTTAAAGGATTATTTTGACCAGGCCTCGGAGTTAGTGCGACCGAAGACATACGTAGTTTCTGATACCTGCGACTCAAGTTATATATCCAAGAGTAGGCTCTGGACTACGTATGTATGTGACTGTTGGATGTATTTATAAATAATTAAATACACCCAAAAATCATTTACATCCTGACCCCACACTAAGATCGACTCTTGTATCGTGGGTTTCAGAAACTAAAAGACTTTCGGTCTCACAAACACCCAAACCCGAGACAAATACTTGTGGTTCATACAAACATTTGTCTCGTTGCGGGGATCGAACCTGTGGCCTCGCGTTTCAAAGCCGGTGTCTAAACAACTGCGCTTTGGAGGCTGTCATATTGGTGTGATTATTTATTAAGAAACCACAATAATTAACATTCACTACCAATCTTGGCTCTATTATTAATTTATTAATACAACAGGGTACAAACAAGCAGAGATTACAAAGTACACGGCAGTGCTTCATAACGGTAGCCAAGTTGGGAATACTTGAAAACTACGCGGCGCGGTCGCATATGTTATGTTATTGTTTCGTGTACCCGTTACTAAATCACAAACTTCCCCAGTCTCCTATGATTTATTGCGGCCTTTGAAGTGCTACGTCGAGACAGACCATTCTATTTTTATGGTTTTTCGGTTTTCGAATTTGTTTTGGCGTGTATTTGCGTGGTGGCCTGTTGGTAACGGACCAGACGTGGCTGCCTACATATTCACGGTGGTCGCGGGTTCAAATCCCAGGGCACACCTCTGACTTTTCGGAGTCATGTGTGTATTGATAGTCAATCACCACGCACTATAACGGTGAAGGAAAACATCGCGAGGAAACCTGCATACCATAGCGATTTGTATAAATTTCTATGGTATGTAAAAGTCTGCCAACCCGCACTGGGCCAGCGTGGTGGACTATATGGCCTAACCACTCTCAATCGTACTCTCGATTGTAGAGGAGGCTCGTGCCCTGCAGTGGGTCGTGTATGGGCTGATACAGTACAGTACAGTGTATTTGCAGCTGCTAGTCTTGAAAAGAAGACTAGAGATTCTTTGCATGACTACAAGCCTTATTCATAGATAGATTTAAAATCTACTTAAGTTATTGAATGCTTGTCTTCTTCGCTCAAACTGAATTATAAAGTCGTTGGAAAGGGACGAAACATTCGATAACGAATTGTGTTGTATTGTATCAGCCCATATACGTCCCAATGCAGGGCACGGGCCTCCTCTACGATCGAGAGTACGATTAAGATTGGTTAGGCCATATAGCCCACCACGGTGGCCTATTGCGGGTTGGCTACGCTATTCTACCTCTTAAGCATTGAATTTGGTGTGTGCGTATTCTAACTTTCAATCATTTGGTTAGAAAGAAATTTTTAATTTTGATCAACAATAAGTTTTCCATCTTGAACATGCTATTCAACAAAGAAAACGTCACAAAAACACGAAATATTAAATTATAAAACTGCAAATGATTCCGTAACGTTAAAAACCTTTCAGTCTTGTATTACTTCCCGGTTTCCATTGCGATTTGGTTTGCTTTTTAATCTGTTTGTGCGACGTCGCTGGTGTTGAGAGCTGTCGATTTGAAAGGCGGCGCCTTTTTACTCCCATTTGGACGTTTTGGCGTTTCTCAATGTCTGCTGTGGGGAGATTCTTGGATCTCTTTTAATTAACATTTCTGTCAGTTGTATGGAGCGGCCTGATTTGATTTGGGAAGTAATTGGGATACGCACACTAGTATAGTGTAATATCGTTAGGAAAACCGCTTACTTATATTAGTCACAACATTTTTCAGATAAATGAAGTCTGCCAATTTTCATTAAGCTAAACTGGAAGATGAAGAGCTACCTTTTCACTGTGAATATTTCAGATAATTTCTTTAATAACAATTTGGCATTTATAGACAGACTAGAGGGAGTATAGGCCATAGATAATACAATATATCTAGACAAAGCTTCAGGTAACCTAGATATCTAAGTTTTCAACAAGAATTTCAACATATGAAGTTTACGCACTCGCTTTAACACAGCATTGATATCAATAGGTAGACTATACGACGTACTGATAGAACTCACACCAAGCAAGACGTCAGTCGTAAAATAATAAGCAATTTTTACAAAAACACATTTTTCACCGGCTGCATCACAATTTCGTCCTACGTTATCAGAACATGTAAAAAAGGCCAAGCAGTTTTTAATCCGAATTTTATAAAAAAAAATAGAAAAAATATATTTCCCAACCCCCAGACCCCCCTGTTCCACCCCGTCTGTCCGTGCAGAGTTAAAATATTACTTGACCAACCTCTTACTCGCAAGTTTTTGCTAGGCTTATTCGTTTTTTTCCAACTTTCTCCGTTGTTTATGTACTTTTGGAGATTACAATTCTTTTGCTAATAACTTTACTTGCTACTGGTTTTTTTTTCTATCAATAGAACTGAGGGCATTGTCGCATTTCTATGTCTGATTTGAATTGCGCTTTCTAGCAAATATAAACAATAAGTATGCCAGAATATTCAAATTATGGAAATTCTGATCAAATTATGATGATAACTATGAAAAAATTGTCCAAGATAAAAAAGGCAATTAATTATAGACAAAAAAATCACATATCATGATTATTATCTACGATTACTGAAGTCTCGACAACTTAACAAATACATATAGGTACGCTTCATTTCTAGGTATATTTTTAACTTTTGACTTTTAAATAAATTTACTAAATTATAAAATAAAATATAAATTATAAAACTCTGCCACAGACTTACATGGATATATTGAGGAAGACAGAGAGGAGGAATTCGTTGTAGATAGCCATGGATATGAACCGGCTCTCGTTGAATTCCGAAGGCGCCTTCCGCACCATGATGCACAGACGGATGCCCCACATCAGGAATATCACCTCCACTGCCAAACAAACAATAAGTCAACATAACATTCATATTCATAGTCCTACTACAAACTATATACAAGTCTTGTTTCGTGGCTGTCAGAAACTACGAGACTTTTCGGTCTCGCAAACACCGAGATGCGTGATATAAAAAAAAACACCCAACAGTCACATACAAAGTCCTGACTCCACACTAAGACCGGGTCTTGTGTCGTGGGCATTAGAAACTATGAGAGACTTTTCGGCCTCACAAATACACAGACCCGAACTAAAATATTATGGTTCACACAAAAAATTGTCTCGGTGCGGGATTGGACCCGCTAATTCTCTTTTCACAGCCACTTTCTAAACAACTGCGCCAGCTAACTTTTAATCCCCCAATAAGAAACTAATGCACCGCTAGCTACCACTGAATGCTTAGATGTTTCCAAAAATATGCATTATGTCATCTCCAAAAATAATAAATGATTACCCTGTAGCAACAGCTTTGATATCTTATTTTATTCGGCCACTCAGATCGGGAAAGCCTCAATCCAAATGATAATAATTGACAGAAATTCTGTTCATTTATCATTTGACACCTCTCTTCAAACTATAACATCTTTCCCCTTCAAAACCCCGCTTCTAACTCAAAACCCTCACATTTTTAATATATAATTTTAATTAATATAATGATAGTCAATCACCACGCACCATAACGGTGAAGGAAAACATCGTGAGGAAACCTGCATACCATAGCGATTTGTATAAATTTCTATGGTATGTAAAAGTCCGCCAACCCGCATTAGGCCAGCGTGGTGGACTATATGGCCTAACAACTCTCAATCGTACTCTCGATTGTAGAGGAGGCCCGTGCCCTGCAGTGGGTCGTATATGGGCTGATACAAAACAAAAAAAAAATTAATATCTGCAGTGTATTCATTAACATCAGCTGCAATATTCAAAGGGAACACTGAATTTGCTTTAGTTTGGATTCACGATTTAGAGCCTTTAAGCTGTGGCTCTTTGTCTCACTTCCGAGCTAAATTCTCTCGCGTATGTAATACAAATTTGCGCAGTGTGGTTCTGTGATAGACTTCCCAATAATAACGCTTCGAAATATTGGTGGCTTTTGAGCTTTAGAATTTGATTTTGCACAGTTTGAGTGTATTTTGTGTAGATAATGATATTTTAAATATTTTTTGGTAAGATTTTAATAATGCTGATCTACGTTTTAATTTATTAATCGACTTCAAAAAAAGGAGATTATCAATTCAATGTGTAATAGTGTCCGACCGACACTAGTTTTTCAGCCGAAACCGAAACTTATTTTAAATTACGATTATTTACTATAATTCACAGTTTTTTTTAATTTATTAAACAAATTTCTTAAATTATTGTAAAAAAAACAATGAATTTTAGTAAATAATCATAATTTTAAACAATTTTAATAAGTTTCGGTTTCGGTTTCGGCTGAAAAACTAGTTTCGGTCGGACACTAATGAGTATGTATGTAATTTTAGTCAGAATTGCACCATTTTTGGATATGTTGGTCTATACCAGCTTCTGGACACGTGTGCCAGCTGGCCTACTATAAGCTACTCGTATACGGGCAAAGTCGAGTGCGTGGTGGCCTCGAGGTATCGGACCAGACTCGGCTGCCTACATGTTCACGGTGGTCGCGGGTTCAAATCCCAGGGCACACCTCTGACTTTTCGGAGTTATGTGTGTATTGATAGTCAATCACCACGCACTTTAACGGTGAAGGAAAACATCGTGAGGAAACCTGCATACCGTAGCGATTTTAAAAAAAATCTACGGTGTGTAAGTCCGCCAACCCGCACTAGGCCAGTGTGGTGGACTATATGGCCTAACCACTCTCAATCGTACTCTCGATTGTAGAGGAGGCCCGTGCCCTGCAGTGGGTCGTATATGGGCTGATACAATACAATAAAAAAAAATACGGGCAAAACCGCGAGGCATAGCTGATCGACTTGCACCGACCTCAAAAGAATTTTTTTGTATATTTAGGTATTATAGATTTAATAAAATATTAGTTTTATTTCTCTCTTTTTATTACACTTTTAAAGTCGGTTTATTTTTTTTTATATTTTTTTATTTCTTATGTGTCTATTTTAGTAAGTTTGAAAGTGCATTAGTCCTTGATTATTTCGAAGCATATTTACCACATATCTAAAGAAGGGCTTGACGGTCTAAACATATTTAAAAATAATGATAATCAACCAAGCTTGGATGTTGCCTATGTACAGATAGAATACCATGGTATTACAAATAAATTCATTTATGTAGTAACTAAAACACTTACGCGTGGTAAAAGAATGGTCCCACCAGTCAGTGTTACACAAGTAAGCCTTCAGATCGTCCTTGGTCCTCCCCACTATCACAGCCGGAGGAGCCACCAGGGTCCTGATGGCTAGTAGCACACACGCCACTCCCACGATCACTCCGATCCTCCGCAGCAGGTACATGTCAGATATCTTCACCGCCTTCGCTGATCTCACTTGGAAGATTACTGATATCCTGTTGAAGAATCAGATCAGTTAGGGTTACATTATGATTTTTTTAAAAACATAGGCATCGGCAAACGAGAAAAGAGGTCACCTGATGGTAAGTGATCACTATCGCTAATGAACATCCACAACACTTGCATTATAGATGTTTTGCAAGCCCATTTAATCGGAAGCCCTTCCCGCTCCATTTCCTTAAATAGGATGGGAAGAAGAAATGGGTTTTGGGCATCCGACAATCTCATTCACCGAACGAAACACGATAGCAAAGCTGTCGCTTTACGTTGATCTTCCGTGAGACAGTGGTACCACTCCGGAAGAGCCTGCCCACTCATCCTCAGTCATGACTGACAACAGCATCGCTCTACTATGCTAACGTTAGGCTCAATAAGAATAATTTGTTTTGGATAGTGATTTAGGATTGATAGCGATCACCTGATCGTTATCTTGAATTCATTTTCTTTTTAAAGAAGGTTTTGTGAAGAGTGTTAAGAAAATAAAGCAGGTATTTGGTCCTGTCTTAGTTCTTGATCTAAAGAATGGGATACTAATCTATTAATTGAACACCGTGTCAGTAAGATTATTTCGATTTTATTCAGGACCCACAAGCATTGCAATGTTATGAAAACAA
Organism: Theretra japonica; assembly: GCA_033459515.1. Classification (NCBI taxonomy): domain Eukaryota; kingdom Metazoa; phylum Arthropoda; class Insecta; order Lepidoptera; family Sphingidae; genus Theretra; species Theretra japonica. The sequence continues at coordinate 15,519,900 of CM065931.1, forward strand.
AAGTCTTTAATTTTACGAATGATCGGCTATATTATGATGTCAAATGATTGGAAGAAATATTTATTGCAGAACAAATCGAACTCATATTTTCGCTTAATCAGTTCTCGGTACCACAGGAGCGTAACGTAACATTCTTGTATCTCAATGAAGCATAACGAAAAACAGTTCCCAAAATCACATATTGGTAGAAATTTTAAAACAATGGAATTTGCATGAGTAACTTTGAATATTAAATGTACGGATAGAACAAACAAATTTTACGGTAGCAGAGATATAAAATTTGGAAACACCGGTATCCACGTGGATCGTAAATTTATTTTTCACTCAGCTGCCACTGGATTTCATAATTAAACTGTCGATTGGTCTGTTAAATTGAAATTTGTTGCTGACGCAAGGCAAACTTTTTACGTCGATCGCAACTTGTAAAGCGTACTGTGTTTTGAATGTTAATCAGCAATCGTTTTATTTGAACGTTTAATTGTTTTACATTGAAATAAAACTAATTGTTATGAATTTTATCGCGAATTAGATGTAATTTTTACATGCTTAACTTCCCGGCGTTCCGATCAATTTACAGCTTTCATGGTCAAGGGGTGGACAGCGGTGCGGGGCGGGTAAAAATCAAATCAAATAAAATCTGCAAAAAATCGTTTTATTTCAATGTGTAACATTCGCGTAAATCTAAGAAACCATTATGTTTTACTTTATTTGGATGTTATACTTTTAAATAGTAATAAACCAGGAATGTATCTGAAGGAAGTTGATCAACACCGGTAACGACTACTATATTTGTGAGTCGCAACTCGCAAGTGGCTGGTATTTAAAAATCAGATAAAACGTGGATGCTTTTAATCCATGTCAGTTGTTTTTAGATGTTTGTAGCAACTATTTGTAGCCTATACTATTGTACATGATACTAAATTATACACAGCGAGGCTTCAGCACTTCTTCAAATAAATATTAAAATTTATGAAACTTAAATCAAATTACTTAGGACTGCCTATTACTACTTAGGATTATTAACTAACAATCAAGAATAATGTTTAAGTTTCAATGCTCTTAAAAACATATTTATTTCAAGCAAATTTAATCCGATTAAATCCCGATTTGAACGGATTTTTACTTTATTCAGAGTTATTACTACGAGTATATCATTCAACTATCCACTTCTTTTTATGCACTTTGAGAATTTAATGCCCACGTTTTTAACTAGATTATAAATTATGCTTCGACGCCTTAATCTTTGTAAAAATCCTTTTTACGACCTTTTTAAAACTTATCTTTCAATTTATTATCTCTTAGTGATGAACAACCATTAATATTAGATGAACTTATATATATTCTAGTATATATACTCGTATATTGACCTTATATGTTTGACTTCATGACAGAAATATGGCTAGAATCACAGGCTGGAATCATAGTAAACATGAGTAGGGCATACCCTACTCTATGTTTGAGAAATTGATTCGAGTACGAAAAGAAAACATACAGTCAAATTGGGAACCTCTCCTTTTTTAGAAGTCGGTTAATAAAACATGTTTTAAGTTCAAGAATGGTATTCAAGGAACCTCTGTAACGGTCAATAAATAATCAGTAAGCGACATTTTGTTCCTACCATAGCCATAGTCAATACAAATATTTTAGGAAAAACAAAGCTGGATTTTGAAAGACGAGTTATATGCATTCGAGTCAAAATGGCAAGGGCTCGCAGAAGACAGGGTCGAGTGGAGGAAAAAAGGGGAGGCCTTTGCCCAGCAGTGGGACACATTATAGGCTGCAAAAAAAAAGCTGGATACTGACAACATCCTTGACTATCAAACGAAATGAGGCGAGATTGAATATAATAGACCAACCGCTTGGCGACTTGTACCTTGTTGTACCTTTTCTCTTCCCATGGTATTCAGCATACTCTATTAGCTTTTAAAACGTATTCAAAACACAGGAGACTCCATGATACGGGCATTCACGTGTAGTTAAAAGTTGAAATGTTGCCAAAGCGAAAAAATCGCCTATATTAAGGTCGATGGAAAAGTTTAATATAATTTCCTTTTGTCCCCTGCCAAATGAGAGAGCGCTTCATTATTGCGCTAGTTTTATTCTACGAGTACTTATTTCGTTTTAAAGCGACTAACCTGATATCACGTAGGAATGGCGTGCTTCATTTTTAATATTTAAATATGCGGCACTGCAGTTTCCAGGTAGTTAATTCGCCAACATTTTGCTTTAGAGAAATAATGGGTCTTTGAAATAAAGATGCATTTTTAAATTTTACGACAACCGGACAACGTGGTTATATTCAAATGGTGATTGCAGTGAAATTCAACGACTAAATTCAGCTATGGTCAGTTAAATTTGTAAGCTCAAAACTAGATGTCTACAGGCTTAGCCCGAAACTCTATACACTTATGAGCATCACTATACCGGGCTTTTCCGATTGGATACGATCATCGCTACGAGGATACGAATACGCTACCAGATTTGAGTCTTTGACAATGTCACTCATCGAACGAAACTATAAACGAAAGACTACGCTATAAATTTTCTCTCTGGAACTCACTGGAACATCCTAGTACAGGAATCAATTTTCAAAAAGTTTGATTGCGGCAGACAAATATCTCTCGATCCGCAAACATTTCGTCGGAAGCGAAGTCTCCCGAAACTTGTAATAACCACGACACAGGCCGATTTCATATTAGTTACCAACTATTTGGCGACTGTATTTAATAACTAAAGTATTTGATACATTCGGAAGGTTATTAACCAAATTTCTATATTATTTATATCGAAACATACGCAACATTTCTGACTACAGTTTTGTACCAACATCATAATAAATAATAAAAACATACCTCCAACATATAGGTACACAAAGTCTGCCAACCCGCACTGGGCCACCGTGGTAACTATATGGCCTAACCCCTCTCAATCGTAATCTCGATTTTAGAGGAGGCCCGTGCCCTGCAGTGGGACGTATATGGGATGATACAGATACAGATATAGGTACACATAGTACTGAGCCCATATGAAGGAATAAGTCCTATATCATACACTACGACTTACTGAGTCACAAAAATATATATATCTTAGTGCGGGGATTGAACCAGCGTCGCGTTTCACATCTGACTTCTTAACCAACTCTACCGTAGAGGTTGTTATGTGAGGCCGCTTAGGTCTAATTCCATTAACCGGCTCGATGTAGGTTACTGAATAAATAGATTTATATCCGACTAAGGGCTTGTCTATTTTCAGTTCTCCTAGAGAAGCTGAAAAGGATTCCAGCATTGTTTAAAGTCCTGTAATTTCCTAATACAAATATTTGAGACCATCAGCTTGCGGCTAAAGATACTCTGAGGCTAGAAACATCTTATTTTTTAAATCAGATTTCATCTGTTCCTTGGGTCAAAATCTACTTCGGTTTAATTAAGTATAATGAACGATAAAAATATAATGTTTGTCATTATTTTCTAATAAAATAAGATCTGTGAGATCACAAAGTACGTTCAAAATGAATTCTGTCTGATCCCCGAATCTATTTTTACTGGTATTTTAATTTATATTTGCCTGTTTGTCACCATATTCCGGAATCAAAGGTTTTCTGTTAATTTCGGTACTGCTTATTTTTATATATCATAAGCTTGAGTATTAATTTACAAGGTTTGTCTGGTACGTTTAGTAATCACGAACAAATAATGGATATTAAGCCATGTTACAATTAATTCTATATATAGACTTTATTTAGATAGGGCATTTAGAAGACGTCTCCATAAATAAAATCACACAAACTGTGTAGTGTTTTAGCTGATAATTAAGCCTGTGCTATCTTTCAGATCTTCTGTTTGAATTTTATTACTTGAATCCGCCGTGTCACTAGACACATGTCGCACAATATCGTATATTATTTCATCATTTTCAGCAGCGGTAAGCTACACTACTGAATTTTTCTTCTGGTCTTTACCTACCCCAAGAATCTCTCCAGTGATTTGTTTGAAACACCCTGCATCCAGCTACCTTCTAAAGCCTTTATTAATCTGTATCAGTGCATATACGTCCCACTGCAGGGCACGGGTCTCCTCTACAACCAAGAGATTGAGAGGGGTTAGGCCATATAGTCTACCACGCTGGCCTAGTGCGGGATTGCGGATTTTACATACCATATAAATCCTTACAAATTGCTACGGTAGGTTTCGTCACGATATTTTCCTTCACAGTTTAACATCCTATTTGACCTTTATACCTAACGTATATTAATCACCAACTAAGAAACCTCTACTAGACATATTTCCACTAGAAAAACTAAACCAATACATTTATTACCGAAACAAAACAACGTTATTAAAGAGAATTAATTATTCGCGCGGCGACCGTCTCGGAAAATCCGAAGGAGGGACGATTCATTTGTCAAATTTCCTTAGGGCAAATGTTGTTTGTTTACAGGGAATTGTATTAGCGACGCATCGACAGGGGAACTGGAAGCGATAGATATTGAATTATAATCTAGGGATTTATGAGTATTTATTATTCATTAATTTTGGGAGCTTCGTGGCGGGCGGAAAGCTGTTGTGGTGTATTTTATTTTTGTAGTCAACAAACAAATTAGGTATTTTTCTAAGAAAGTGAATGTAGTATAAGGCTTCGTACAGTTTATTAATTTTGTGGTAAAAACAAATAATTGCTTTTTCTAAGAAGGTACGGTGAGATATTATGTTCTGTATTACTCGTATCCTAAAGTCTAGTAAGTCTGCCTGACTGCCTCGGTGGGGCAGTTGTACTACGGTGTGAAAGCAAAGCTGCAGTCTTGATTATTCTATTCATTATCAGCCCGGAGTCAGAAATGTATGCCCGATATTGCGATAGGTTCGCCCCCTATCACATTGTAGGACGGACCACACAAGGCGAAATGTGGGTGACGCCTCTGCGTATCCCTTCTGGGAAAAAAGCGTGAGTTTATGTATGTGTCTAGTAGGACTAAAAAAGGTAAACAAAATGTCTAAAAAAGGGTGAATAAAAAAATAGATCTCAAATCTTTTAATTAGTAATGAGATGCTGATTTCACGGACACTGCCTCTTTGAATGATCTGCATTCTAAATCAACTATAGCTTGTATTTTATCTCGTCCATAAATAGAAGGCTTGAATCTAAACAATGTTAACTACACGTACATAGGTTATTTTGAAAAATAAAAATGTGTGCCCTAATGATAACATATATATAAGCAATTAGCAAAAGAAACATGATTTATAAATAATTTGAAAGCAAAAAATAACAGCACAATTTACAATAAATGTATTATTTTATTTAATATCATTCGAATCGCAATATTCAAGATAATGATCGCTTGAATGGCAATTTATCAAATGCCTTTACAAGCGAGCACTATTTCGTCTCAATACGAACAAAACAAAAGACATTTTTGACTTTGCCCTAACCTTTCGGAATTGTTGAATAGAAGTTAATTTCGTTGAAGGACGCCCATTCAGATTTTATTTACTGGAAATTCAGAGAAACGGAGAGTAATGATTAATTGTATTGAAAATTTGCTGATTGGTTTACTACACAGAATATGTAAAAATAGACGGAGCACTTCTTTTGTACTGATAAAGTAACTTAAATGATTCTTACGGTAAGTGCCATGCAATCTAGATATTATAGTAATCCCAAGTGACATGGTTGGCACAACTATGTCTGCCTGCTCAAAAACGAATACATGCATGCTTACCCCCAAAACATGACATATTTGCGTCACTATGACATAATACGGTATATATATATGGTATAATACGGACGGTCCAACTTTTTCTACTGTGGTCACCAGATTAAAAAAAGACTAAACAATATCAACAGCTATTCTAGACATATTTAATACGATTATACATTTACGGCCTTATTCATAGACAGTTTATATATCTATTTTAGTTATCGAAGATTTTGTCTTCTTCACTCAAACTGGATTCCAAAACCGTTAGAAAGTGAGTTGTTTTATCCACGTAAGTGTTTGTCTACGAGAGAAATGCGCGATTTTTTTAAAGCTCCAGAGAAAAATCGGCGTAATTTTTCTTTTACACTGCAAAGTACTCAGTGGTTGAACGTTAGTTTAGTGCAAAGAGTTACTCGACTGAACACTACGCTTGACTAAAGAGCCCATCAGTTTGGCTTGACGGTTGGACGTTAGCGTAATTATACCTTGGTTAATTGGTTCTTTATGCTTTGCTTGAAGCAGAGCATGAAGAGGGAATGTCTTCTTTTATTGAACATCTGTAGTAGTGCGAAGGTATTATTATGACATGAATTCAGATAATATGCAAACAAAAATCGTTAAATAATCGTCACTTCATCAAGAGGAATTTCCCATGGGAACTTCAATTATATATTTCCTCTAAATTCAATTGGCGTGTGGCGAAATTAGAACTACAATTTAAAAAAATTCTAATTGTTTGAGATATAATTTATAATATAAACAACAAGCATTTATACTCGTAATCTAATAGTATTTACATGTCCCATATAATAAAATGTGAAGAGAGAAAAACTGTTCGTAATATTTTCACAACAACATGACAACGCATTCGGACGCCAAAAGATCGTAGAAAATCTATACTATTACTCGTATAATAGAATGAATTCGAAACGTCATTTCAATATGGTTGTTAGAAAGATAGAATTTAATCAAATTTACATTTAGTCTTGCGCCTGAACCAACTTTTTTACAATTGGCTTAATCTCCTAATATTTTCCAAGAAGATTGGCTGACTATCCAATGCGATTTCATGTCTACATTTTAATAATTAATTAAATGAAGTATCTTCTAAGACACAGATGGTCTCTTTGGTAGCTAAATCTAATATCTGAATATATCTTTTGATGAATTAATTATTACACAGAAAAGTATACTCGTATAAAAGGTTATCCCACTCATTTTTCCAAGGATAGCTTAACGCGAACAAAGTCGCGAACGACAGCTAGTTAATGTACGTTATCATTTCGCAAAGCATTTGCTCCTGTCGTAATTTATCCCTTGGGAACACTTAATCATCCGGGATGAAAGATTGAACCTTTAGGCAGCGTTACAATGTATTACAGACGTAAGTGAATGTTTAGCAGATTGTATACGGTAATTTGCCGTGTTGTACCGTGTTGTGTATTTTTAGTATAGAGGGGGCGCTGGCATACATTTGCGTCTTCAGAAACGTAGATATTTCCTTGTTCGTAATTTTGGTAGCATTGTTATAGTAGTGAATATTTAACTAGTTATTTAAGAACAAATTTCTATAAATTTTGTCGGTAACCTAGATTAAATTTTATTATATTCCGTGTAAAACGAGTCCGAGTGGAATTGAATAGCCCTAAACTATTTTTATTATTTTTCATTTTCTAATAACTCGTGCATGTTAGACAACCTGTCAAATATCAGCCAATAAGAGGGCAGAAAAAGGTGGCCCGGCCCGGCCTCCCTCTATATTACAAATACTCTAAGCTTCTATTTGTCTGACAGACAGACATAGATCTAAACCTATGGTCATATATTTTACATCGCGTTACATTGCTGTGTGGTTGTCGAGAGATTAGTTCAATGCATTTGTGTGGTAGGTCACCTGGCTTAATGCACAACAGATACCATAAACAATATTTTACAATACACAGAATTCAAGCCGCTGGCCGCTTCCAACAGGTCGATGTGGAGATCCTTGGGGGATGCCTATGTCCAGCAGTGGACTTCATGTGGCTGATGAGAGAGAGAGATAAGTGAGAGAGAGACTAAATTCCATATTAGAAACTCTAAAAGAATCAAAATGGTAAGATATAAGATTCTTCTATTGCACGGAAATAAACTATGCGAAAAATCGTATCGATAGAGCTCATACGATATGACATTACGATTGGTATACGACATATCTTAAGATCACTACAGCAATGGACTGCAAGATTCCAAAAAACAAGAAAGGCAAATTTACCTACGTTATCGATACATTATTGGTATCTAGCAACGTCACATATACTCGTAGATACTAGATAGCTTCCTTCTGCTAAACAATCCGATTCCCCAAAGCACATGAGACCAAATTATTTAGCGATTCTTTGCCTAATTGCAGAGTTCAGTAACTAAACTTGAGAAGTAAGATCAAATATTTATCCGTTCTGTGAAGCAGCTCTGGTTGTAATTAGCACTGCCAGGCAACTTCGAGACGATCACATTTATACATTTAGACGCTGAGGTAATATATTTTTCATTGAGCTCAATCTAGCTTGATAGAACCATTAAATGCTTAGCAGGAATATTTATATCGATTAAGATTCGTTTTTAACAACTATATAAAAGCTTAAAAATATTGCAGTGGATCGATAAAATAATGATTGATTCTTTGATAAAGAAGCCAGAATAAACAGAAGGTACATAATACATAGACATCACGCCTTTATCCCAGAAGGAGTAGGCAGACTTGGAACCAGAAAACCCACATTTCGCCTTGTATGTTCCGTCCTACGATGTGATGGGGGGCGAGCCTATAGACATAACGCACACAAATTCCTGGCTGATAATTAATAGAGAAATCCAATATAACTATGCTTGACCCGGGATTCGAACCCAAGACCTCAGCTTTGTAATCGTACCGTTGTACAACTACGCCATGGAGAAACAGGAGGTAATAAATAAATGAAAACAAATTCTAGACTGTAAAACTATAAGCTTTCGCGCCAGAAGCTGTCCTGCCCTTTTTGGCAATAACACAGAAATAAGTTACATACAGTGTCAAAACAGTAAACAAACGTTAAAAGGCACCGCCAAATACCAGTTATCGATAAAATAAAATATACGTGATTATGAAACTATTCAAAGGTTTTTATGAATTTGATTGTCCAAAATATATCATCACTCACAGATACAAGGTTAAAAAAAGAACAGATTATTTAGTTTGAGATAAAATACTTTACCTCCAAGTCTTCAACATAAGAGCACCATACGTGAGGCAGAACCCGACTTCCCGCAGCCAGACCCTGGCGGTACACGTGAGGACAGTCGGTCTTCCGTACATGACCAGGGTTGTGCAGTAGATGAGCAGCGCTCCCAGCACTATAACCCTAAGAAGAGCTGGACTGGCTGCTCGTACCACCTGGGAAGTAATGGGACTTGGTAACTTCATGAGTGGAAAAGTATTACTGAAAAATAATTATATATTTTCTTTCTCTCCCGTTCTTTTGTTGCACATCAAATAAATGTATGTATAAATAAATTACTCAAACGTCTAACTGTCAATTAATTATATAATTGTTTTGCCTTTTAAAGTTCTACTGAGTTATACGGCACATTTTATCTGCGGTTTAACCAATTAAAACATTTTAAAACACTCCAGTCATCATTAAAATAATTCCTTTCATTCCCAACTTCTACTGACACATCGCTACCCAAAACATTAAACATACTCGATTTTCTATAAAAATCAATCCTGCGACACGTCAGTCAGCCCCTTGGTCTACAAAGGCCTTTTGTGCCCCAAGCAGTATATCAATCAGCATCGTGCCCTGTCACTGACAGATTAGCGATGCTATCAAATTTTTGCTTCCCCGTTCATTTTCTGATTGTGTTTGCTTCTGATGTGGAATGAAGTGGCTGTGATTAAGAGTGATGCGGGAAAGAGTTGGAATCACTTGTATCGATTAAGCGTGTTCCGTAGATTGGGTTTCCCGTAGATGTTTTGTTGGGTAATGTTGATTGCGATTGTTGAAACAAGCTTTAGCTAGTTCATTGATCTGTTGATTACGAGTTTCCTCTACAGTTGTAAGACGCATGGATTCGATTCATTACCCTGACTTAGTGAAAGTCGGCTTAGTACGACTCTTAAATATGCGAGTTTTCCCACTTTGGCTAATAAGTGACTAAATTTATAAACATTTGATGTGTGTTTTTTGTCGACTCAGAGATTTCCAAATACGTTACATGTTTGGATATTAACCAAGTCATTGCTTACATGTCCTTAGTTGACTATTTTAAGTACATTTTACTAGTAATTTATGTAAATCAATACCAAAAATTATTCTCAAATTTACTCACCCTCACGTGACCATACTTGATGGTGAAATAAACGATGAACGGCAAGCAGGAAATGACCAGGCATGCCAGCGCGAAGATGGTAGTCCTCACCACCCAGTTGAGGGCAGCCACGCATGGAGACCCGTCCATGCACGCTTCACAACCCTCGGCACAAGGCAAGCACTCGAAGGCATCGATGTAGGAGTAGAGATTTAGTTGGTGCTGTTAAAGATTTTTTTGAAATTGTAAAATCTAATAACCTGTGCGATTTTAGTTGGGTTGATTATAATCAATCTTGCAGATGGTTTTTCAATGTTGTACGTGTCAGTACATTGCATCAATTCAAGACCGTTCAACCCCTACATAATTCAAAGTGCCCTATTTACTTTGATGATTATAAAAATAGGGTTGCTTAGGCGTCTCCTGATATTTTACCTAATAAGACGTAATTATAACATTGTGGTATTAGGTATAAGTTTCCTGAATTCATAAAGTACTTACTAAAAGATGTTTCTCATATTCCTCCTCTATTTCGCTGCCGTTGTAGTATCTGTTGACCGCGGTCGTGTTGGGGAAGTAGAACCCTCTTCTGCAAACGCAACGATAGGAACCACGGCGGAACCCCAAACCAGGCACTGGGACGCACTGAGAAAAAAAAACTGTGGTTATTCCAATTATAAAGTTTTGTTAAAGATATGTTATGGAAGATTTTCAAACCAGTTAAATCCACCAATCAGCCCTAGGGCAGTGCAATACATGACGGCCTAAACCGTTCACAGGTTAACAGCCAACCAATAAGGGTACCTAGGCGCTTTTTAACATAGGTACCTAAAAATTTTAAATAGACATAAAATATTCTAGTATTTTTTTTCTATCTTTACAACCGCAATCGATAAAAAGAAAACCGTACACTAAGGCCCATTGAGCAATCAGCGATCTGTGAAATTTTGACCGAAATATTGATCGAAATACCTATTGCACACCGCAAGCCTTTGCGAAATTACGGAACGGTGGCAAAAGGTCGCACTAAAAGTTTAAAATGGCAGCTGAAGTGTAAAGCAAATTGCTGGAGGAATAAATGTCGGGTTAGGTTTCGTTAGTTAAGAGGAAAATGCTCCGTAGCATGATGGCAGCTACTGAAATTCCTAAAAGGTATTTTATGATAGAAAAACAGTGTTGCTTTGAATTTTTCTGGATAATTATCCATTGGTAAATTAAATCAATTTTTCACTTCATTCCAGACTTTTCTAGCGGAATTTTTAAACATTGTTTTTTTTTTAGTCTTTATTTGGTAGATCTATTCAAGATATTTCCAGATTAAAGTGACATAACATTTATAAAGTATTTCGCAGATTCTAAGTATTTATAGCTGTAACTTTGAGATTATGGAATACGGCACCTCATTGCTGTACTGGGTTTTCTTAATTGTAAACTGTTTAATTAATAAATCAATTAATTAAAATATGTTTTTCAATACCCATCCCACCAGTATTAATGAAAACAAAGACTACCAAACAGATATCCTCCCTTCATTTGCAAGTAAAACGTGTGACACGACTGAATAATGGGATTTTGTGGATCTGGCAAAAAGGAATAATCAGGGTCACGAGATATGGTAAGTAATGGTAACGAAATTTATTCAATTATTGAAAATACAATTTAAAAAATTGAATATTTTTTATTGTTCCCTTTATTGGGTTGCCTTATTGGTGTTTGCTGATTACATTTTTGATTATTCTGAAATTTGTGAATTGGTTTTTATTGTTTTACAGCGTTGAAATATCACAGATGGTAGATAAGACTAAGGTAAGAAACAATGGAGGAGTATTGGAAGTGATTTCTATAACAGAGTGCTAATTTTATGGCTTTGGTTATTTGTGACAATACAACAATGAAGTTATCATTAGGAAATATATCCACCACAAAAACTTCAAGAATTGCCGCAATAGATACGTGGATTCCTAATATTTTGTTTCTAATAGCCTAGAGCCAGAAAAATGTGCCCGAAATAGCGATAGGCTCGCACCCTATCACATCATGGGACGAAACACATAAGGCGAAACGTGGGTGCCTGATTGCACCTCTGCCTACCCCTTCTGCGAAAAAGGCGTGTTGTTTATGTATTTATGTAATATTCTATTACGTCATTAAACCAAACCGCTCTACTTTATGACGTGTGTCAGTTATAAAGCCCTGTAAATTGTTTATCATATTCAGTTAGGCACGCTTCACCGGAGTTTCGGAATTCTTGCCAGCGGGTATGTGTGATCGCGTCCCTTTTTGCATAAAGGGATGGTATTACCTTGGCCGTGTCGTCAGAAATGCCGTTATGAAGATGGATGACGTCATTATATGGTTTATAACAAGGTGCTTTACGTTATCTTCGCTGTAAATTTATGTTAGGTTTTATGCGATACGCTTGTAGAGAATTTAAACGATGAGTCAGGAGTCTCAGGTCTCAATAACCACTATAACATTTTTGAAGATATAAAAATGTATGAATGGTTCGACTATCCCTTATTTAAATGACTTAGAAATTTATCACGAGGAAATATGTATGTCTAAAATTTCTTCAGATTTTTTTTGTACTCATACGATGTCTAGGTACCTTGGTGGAGAAATTAAGCCCAACTATTTAATCAGTCGCTTCTTGATCGCAGATGAGATTATGATGACTAATCTCACCATCATTATACCTACCATTTTCATCATCATCTGCAATTTTTCCGCTGATTATTCCATGTTTCCTCGCAAGGCATTGTGACGCGTCACGGCCATAAACCTTCGCATTTACACATTTACACGGCTCGTTACGTGCCGACGTGAGCCTACACGATATTACGCTTGTCTTTAAGAACCATGTGTTTAGAGGTTATAGTATTGAAAAGTATCGCATTCGAATCGTTGGTATTTTTGTGCCAAACCGAATCTATTTTATTTTATATATTTGTTAAAAAAACATATACAACTTATTACATTAAATAATGCAATCATAAACTCATTGAGTTTTTCCGAGCATTAAAATATAATCGAATGATTATTTTTTTAAGCGAATGATGTTTTTTTGCCATATTGATAATAGGATCTCATTTTAACTTACACGGCAAGGCAAATACTCACAAACTAGTAAAGACTAACTACACTATTTTCTGTCAATATTAAATAAAAAAACGACCAAGGTTTCTTACATTTATTTGTACAGATGTAATTTGCATACAAGCAGCACTATATTTGTTGAAAGTTTAAAATACAATAATGATACGTCACCTAATCTTATCTACCTATAGTCATTTTATAATAATATTTTTTTTAAATAAGACCGAAATTCACCCAGAATTCACAACAGCACGAATGCTTCGTTTACCCGTCGCAAGCCAGAAAAGGATCAACAAAAATCATACGCGCACGTACGCTTCGAACCGTGACGTCGCCGGTGTGCCTATCTTTGCGTGTTCCCGCGTTCCTCTGCGTATCTATATCTGTATATCTGTACGTATCTACGTACCTGTTTTCTGTAACATAATGCAATTATCCAATCCACTACACTCACGTACGCTCCTTGATAGGAACACGTATTTTCCCAAACTTCTTCTACCCTTGCGAAACTTTGTTACATATATTTTTTGGGCGTCGTATTTGGAAATTCATTAATTTGTTCGCTGAGAATAACAGAAAGCAATTATCGCGTGTTATGTATTCATATAGTTCCCTCATGGATTAAGTGAGATTGACTCTCGATAAATCTTATTAAGATTGATTAGTAAGTTTGCTTGTGGGTGTTTATGGTGGTGTGGGTATTTATGTTTGTCCTTTTAGTTAATTCTACCCACAATTTAGTGTATATCGGGTGATACTGACATTATTTAATTGAATCCACATGTTTCTCATCAGGTGACGTAAAAAAAATTAAAAAATCAAAGATGGTTTTTGTCAAATATCGTGATTTTAGTTCTCACGATTTATAGCCGCACCGTATAGATACGAGCATTTTTACCGCTTAGTTGAACTTTGGATCGGTTTGGGAACTTGTCAGAGCGGTAAAAAGACTCGTACCTAAGCGAGCAAACCATCAAAAGCCTTGAAAACTAAAATCCCGATTGTTGACAAAACTAACAGGGAGTTTTTTTTTCAAATTTGGTACAATGGTACCTGGGGTGGTTAGGTTCAAATTATATACCATATGTCAATATCACCCGGTATAAGAGTGTGGAGACACATGTATACTGGTTTGATGAGTGTAACTAGTAATTACTAGTTATTAAAAGACTTAGAACCTCATGTCTTGTGAGTAACTAATACAGTTCAATTAAATAGATAAGAATAAGCGTTAACGCACAACAATTATTTCAATCTGATAGTAAATGATAACCTCCCACTTAAAATTACACTTTCTCTCTCTGTCGTCAGCCACAGGAAGCCCACTGCTGAACATAGGCCTCCCCCGCAGATCGCCAAATAGACCTGCTAGAAAAAAAAATACACTAGACAAATTTAATCGTGGATGTTTTTGATGGTAAAAAAACCTTTAGTAATTCAAATATTCTGTTGCACAAATATACCACTATCTCATGTTTCTGAACGATATACAAACTCAAACAACTAGTACATAAATCCTTTCACTTTCGATTGAAAAGAATCGTACGCGAAATAATAAAACGTTTGTTTATCTACCCAATTCCCCGTCCCCTTTTTAAGACAATTCCGTCCCTCAAACAAACTTCCAATGCACGTGTTAGCAACACTCTCGGCTCGGCTCCCATTCCGAGATAGATTGCCAGGATATTCTGGCCCAAAGAAAACTTGCCGACATAAAATAAATACGGGACCATAGTCCGGCTGTTTACACAAACATAACTTGCCAGCAATAAGAATAAAAGATTATCCGACGCTGTTTATGTTTTGTTTTCGGATATGCTCGGATATTTTCGGTAACGAACGGATATTGGCCAGTGCGAATACGGAATCAATTAGCTGAAAGCGTGGCTTATAGCTTATGGCTAGTATTATCGAAAATATTCGTATGAAAAGATTTATGCCGAATGATAGCTATATTAATGAAATTCTTTGCATACGTAATGAAGAATTAAAATTTGATTCTGAGTGGAAATTTATAGCATTTGCGGTTTGGTATTTTTACTTGCGAAAATAACGCGTTTAATATTCGAAAGTGATTAAAATATATATTCAGTTACTAACATCAATAATTACTGACATTTTATGTATAGACTTCCTCTTTAAAGCCCTAAAAAATCATAGCATTTAATTATTTAATATAATTATTTAAACATATTTTAGTAAGCTAATTTCAAGTTGAAAATTAGCTTAAAATAATGCATTGCTTCTGAGATAAGTTCCGAGTGAAATGGATATGTGTGTGGACGAAAACATGACGTAACCCGTGTAATCACGGTAATGGTACTTCGCGTAATTTGCGTCCGAGATATCCAACTGTGTTTTTGGATTTAACAGCTAAAACACTTTATTTAACGGGTGTTTTTCGGAACAATATCTGATAGTATATTTTGTGTATTGCACAGGAACATATTAAGTGTGTTGGGTTTCGATTAAATTGATGACTTATAACACCAAATGATGTTACATATTTTGATAAGCACACCATATTAATTAATAATTATTATCATATGCTAAGTATTTATATGACAGAAAAGAAATGCCGAGAAATCGAGAAAGTCAAACATAATTGTAATGTATGCTAAATGTCTATGGTTAATATGTCGCTTGTGTGTTTAGGTTATGTTGTCTGTGTCTACTTCCTTCTGTTCTTCCTTCATTAAATATGTCTACAGCAAACACACTGTCTATTATTTATATATGTATATTACGTAGTGATTACTTTTCCTATATGTGGCATATATCCACCAATAATATCCGCCAATAATATTGAAGGCTTCGTGCAATCCGTATAAAAAATCTAGTCAGACAAAACAAAGAACGGTAAATCAAACTTCATAGTTTCCGTTCTACACCACAGTCGAATAAAAAACAATATTTCAAATCTAAACGATAGTACAGGCATTTAAAACAGTGACATCGTGTACTGGTTCAATTCTATTGCGAGGCAGCACGAACCCATAATTTCTAGATATATGAACATATCTACGAACTACTGAAGACAAATATATAGAGTAATAGGGTATAAACACGGAGTCACGGATCTGTTGTAAATCTGGTTGGCAAGCCCCGGCGCGGGCTTTTCATAAATTGTCGAATCAGCGATACGGCCGCGACATAGCGCTGTAGCAAATAGTTTCAACCTTGGCTTTGCTGGGATTGTTTGGACACAGTTGAGATGGTTTGCGGTAGGTCAACTTGGAATCAATTTATAAGATACGACACTACAGAAAAGGGTAGTGCAGTACTCGATACCACATTCGCCAAAAATTAGTTGTTGGTTCGGGGTTGGTTTAGTATCTCATAAACACACTAGATTAACATTGCGATAAATTAATTTCGATAGATGTACACTTCTCTGCTAAAGGCTGCTATCGTTATAAATTATTAATTATAGGCGTTTGATGCCAACATTTTACATAGTATTAGACGTCACATGTGCCTGCCCACCAAATTATCCTCATCACTTGTAGACATTGATAACACAATACCAGCTTTTCTGATTACTTGCAAGTATTATAGCAATGATGTCTAAAAACCAAGATAAAACTAAAAATCAATCGTTTGCAATTTTGGAATTGTCATACTATTATTACCTGTACTACTCGCATAAAATAGTTTGTCAGCCAATATATGTACCAACCCTGGACACAGAGATCTCCCTCATTGTGTTAGGATTACTTTAGCTTTAGTCCAATGCAAGTTAGCAGATGACTAGATTTCATATATGTTTATTTGATCAAATCTTTGTTCAAAACGTAGCCGTTGTAACACCGAAAGTGTCTTATAGGTTTTGATACCTTTACTGTGGTAGGAGCCTATTTTTATCCGTTGACGACATTTGTCTATTTGTGGCCTTATTGATGTTCAATATCAAAAGACAAGTTTTATTGATATCAACTAAGAAAAACAAAAGGGCGTTCTGTACTCCACGAAGGTTTCTACATTCAGTTAGCTTAGCGTTATCCCCTTAAATTGTTGTGAGCAAATAAAACGGATTGAACGTATGGCGCCCGTCGCGATTACTTTTGTAGATTTGTTCGAGGAAATTGCTATGACCTCTGCTATCCTCTGCTATGCTCTGATATCCTGTAATATCGGGGCGATTGATGGGACTTTAGATGACCTCCGTAAATTGATAGGTGAATACCTGATTAAGAAATCATATTGTTTATCATATTGTTTATATGCATTTTTTTATTGCAATGAATGACGATAAGAGCTATACGACCGCTCATGGACAGTAGCAACACCATTATTAATTACGAAGCAAGCTTCGCACTCCACTGCGCCCGCCATCCTGAGACAAGATAGAGAAACAGAAAAGACTAAATCTATGCTTTAAACATAAATAAAATCACAAAACATCTAACTTTTGGAGAATATTAGAGAGACTGTAACGAGCGTTGCATACATCGATGTACAAGATGATAATGTAATTTTGATACTGTTGTGGTGCGACGCTCCAACCGGGTGGTCGATAACGCTCTAATGGCACGATAAGGGACTATGCTTGGTCTGGAAGCAAATGTATAAGGACAGCGCATCGCAGAATCATTAACGATTGAAGGAAAATGTATATAACTCCATTTAGGAGGCAGCATAAATGGGTCGAACAGCCTGGAATATCGTCGCTATTTCATAATGCTGCTCTTATGATCAGGAACAGTGGAGCCACTATGCCGTGCCAGTATAAAAATATTTTGTTTATTCTAAATCGCCGTAAATTTTGTTAGCTTTTATATTCTCAGAAATGAAAGTTAAGGTCTTAGGGATTGATGAGCTTTTAGCCATCTTTTGCTGACGATATTCTAGGCTTGGGTTTGTTTGTCAAATAGGAATTATGCTAATTCTATAATAGTTGACATCTCTTTACGTCCATTAACTTGGTCAGCCTCCGTGACGCAGTTGGCTAAGCGCTACCTGTGAAACGAGATGCCACGAGTTCGATCCGCGCACCGAGACAAATGTTTGTGAGGACCACAAGTATTTGTCTCGGGTCTGGGTGTTTGTGAGATCGCAAAGTGTAGTTTCTGATACCCATGACACAAGACTTAATTGATCTTAATATGGGGTCACGACTATATATGTCACTGTTGGGTGTCTTTGGATGTATTAACTACTGAAGGTCGTAGGTAATATAATAATCTTAAAAGCTTCCTCCATGGAGTTACCAAAAGCAACAATTACGTTTCATATCTGACTAATATGATAGTTCTAGAGATTAGCGCGCTCCAACAAACTCTTCAGCTTTATTGTGTTCATTTAAATCAGGTCCTTCAGCGATCAATTACTTTGAAATTAGAATTATCTGCAACTATAAAAACATTATCTTTACTTTCAAAGCTATTTAAAAGCACTCGACCGTAGCCTTTCAGCATTCACAAATTCTCGTCTCGTTGTATCGTTTGGTAAATCGGAACCTATTGAATGTGCTCAAAGCAAAAGCATACGTTTTGGCACTTCTAGCGACAGAGCATCGGATCGCTTTGAAAATATTGGGATCATATTGTATTTGGGCAGTGTTGCAGTTCAGATGGTCCGGCCATTAATATCAAGAAGCTATTGGCCGACCTCCAACGTGCCAGCGGTGGGTCTCTTGTCCCTTCCATGTAGTGGTGGTTTATGCAGTGCGTATATCTGAACAAGTTTATCTTCCAAATTCTTTAGATGAATTTCGGCAACGGAAATTCAATAGTAAGCAATTTATAAATTCTATAAAACTAATGGAGTTGATATTTGCAAATATAATTATTGCTTTATAACGTATAAATGTTCCTTTCATTTTAATTTGCTAATAGGATAACTGTCTACTTTCAAGTGTATTTGTGTATTCTTTGAGTACTGGCGCCAAATAAAACATAAGGAGTAAATTTAAATACTTCAATACATATATAAGTAATTTTAAAGACATTTTAAAGTAATTACAAAAGATCCTACCGATCAAATTACACACTGCGCTGAATGAAATAGTAAACGATACGAACTCAACGCGATATCTATAACTTGCGACTCAAACTATTACATAAGTCACAACCGCTTCACGGCCACGAGCCGTCGTATCACGTATATATTTTTCACAAAGTGATACGTACACGAACCGAACGGAATATGATTTACGTGCAGCATTATTGGAAATTGAAATGTCTCAGCGAGTGTCAATACTAGCGTCCGCCGTCTCTTATGTAATGTACCATACCGTGCGTCTGTTTGCCTGATTTATGATGAATAAATACGGATTGAATTATTTATAAACGCAAAGTTATTGAAGCTGTAAATCATGGGTTTGGAATAGTTTTGCGCTGCGCATGTCCCGAGGGTATTGGTAGACGATTTCGTTCTTTTCGAATGGGCGGCTGTATGGAATTTAAAGTTTAAGTAGATAATGTTCATTAGTATGAAAAATGTTTTGCTGTCGATATTCCGCCTACCAAACGTGCCAATGGGTAGTAATAATACTCTTGACAAACAAGAAGGTATGTGAATATATATGATATAATTGTCAATATAAATGTTTAGTATATTCTATCAGAGCCATGCTACTGTCGGTATTCATAACTTAAATAGCCCAGTTTGATTATGTCGATATTATCACATTTTTCAAAGAAAATCTGCGTGAAAACATTGGGGAAGAACTATATTTCACAGTAGACTTACTGTGGTTGAAAACCAAGAGTTGAGAATTTACCTGCTTCTTAGATATAAAAATAATAAAAATCTCAAAGTTATTTATAAGTAGGAATAGGGTCACCCAGAAAGTAGTAGTCACGTATTTGTAACACGACAATAGTCTCTCTCGGAACCTATTACGTGTTGGAATCGAAAGTCTATTGCTGTTGTATATTTTTATTTATATGTTAGAGACTTTTGTCATTTTTTGAACATATTTCCAAGATAGTAGATTGTATATTCTAATATGTGATTAAACTAATAATATGTATATAGCCTATGATTATTTATAAGTTATATTTGATGAAAACTTAGGTATGGTTGGTATTTTTTGCTAGACGATATTTTAACAATTTGCAAAGATTGGAAAATTGGAAGCGTAGCGAAAAAACAGAGATATTTTTCGCGAAACGTCTACCGGAAGGCATTAGAAAGATTTCCTCCTGGATTTCTCCAGGGGGCTTAGTGCCGGAAGGAATTACCGCAACCGCTACAAAGCATGGCGGCGGTGGCTGCTTGTCTGTGCTTTCATCTCAAGTTTATTATGATTTTTTGAGGAAAAAATAACTCGGGTATTGGTCTATTGAACCAGGAGGCTAGAAAGAATTAAGGTTTGATTTATTTGTAAGAGTGGATAATACCGGTTCTTAGATTTTGAATATTGTAAAAGGTTTGCTGCTACTGCAATACAATTATTTATTAAATACGATACAATTATTCGGTTTTCTTTAAATAAAATATTGATAGCTTTTCCATCATCGTTGACGGTAGTTCCACAGAGGGAGTGATCGGTGCGGTAGTCCCTATCTGGTCGTTTCGTGTGTATTCTTTTACAAACATACATAAATATCACTCGTTTATCCCAGAAGAGGTAAGCACAACCAGCGCACTCACGTTTCGCCTTTAGGGTTCCGTCCCACGATATGATAGGGTGCGAGCCTATAGCCATATCGGGCACAAATTCCTGACTCCGGGATTCGAACCCAAGACTTCAGCTTTGCAATCGTACCGTAGTGCAACTACGCCATCGAGGCAGATTTTTTTATTAAATTTTTATACATTTTGTAATTTCACAAGCATGCACTTCGCGTAAACTCCCGTGTGTTTAAATAAGACTCCAATTGAAGCCTTGTAAATAAATGATAAAAGTAAAAGTCCGCCAACCCGCATTAGGCCAGCGTGGTGGACTATATGGCCTAACCACTCTCAATCGTACTCTCGATTGTAGAGGAGGCCCGTGCCCTGCAGTGGGTCGTATATGGGCTGATACAATACAATACAAAATAAATGATTAGTAAATGAGTCTCACCTCAGTAGTAGTAGTTTTGCACTTGTCGGTCCCCGCGAAGATGTTGAGCTGCGTGGAGCCAGGCTTGATGGGGCACTGGTCGATGTCAACCCGTCTGAGGTCTATATCGATGCCGCTTGTGCCTCTGGGAAGGAAGTTTCAGTTACTCATCATATTATTTACAAGTCAAATGTATAGCTTAGACACCCATTCAGACACTCACATATTACTATCAGCTACTGACACAAAAATATGCAAGAAAAAATAAACAGTTACAATTAACAATTTTCTTCAAAATTGAAAATTCCTTTGCCGACTAATTTATCTCTCGTTTAAAATCAATTAATAAATATATATAAACAATTCTATAATCTATTACAAATACCATAATTATGTAACTTCATAAAATTCTTGGATTTACGCGAATGTGTGTGACATTGAAATAAAACGAATTCTCACGGATTTTATCGCGAATTTGGTTTCTTTTTTTAATTTGACCACGAAATCTGTAATGCTATCGAAACGTCACGAAATTAAAAATGTAAAAATTAAATCGAATTTGCGATAAAATCCGTAGGAATTCGTTTTATTTCAATTGGTAAAATTCCTTAACACTTTCGATTCAGAAGAAGTTATTTCCGGACCCTTTGTGTCATCAATATGATCTGAAATTATTTGGTTATAGGAATTTCCGAAATTCTTATCACGGATTCTGTACCAAAAATAAGCAGGACAAAATCAGTTTCCTTTCGCAGGTATACAACTTGGAAATGTTAATATTAATATTATAAAACACCTATAGTCTTTCTCTCTACTTAGGTTAGAGTTGGAAAAAAAAATGCAAAATTGTCTATTGAAATATCAACCGAAATAAAGAGAAAATATTTTTTATTACATGATGAAGTTCTATTTTACCTTCAAAAGACACTTAAACAACAGATCAAATTAACAATAACGACCAAAATCAAAGCAAACATACCACAATCGATTGCGATAGGCATCTGAATTCGAGACAAATTCGGAATGCCTTTAATTAAACGTAAACGGATTACAAGGAAGGGCTAAGGATAAAGGGCGTAAATCTTTGGAATCTGAAGGCTTGGTATGAAATTATTACATTGAATAACTCGTAGTTTAGTTTCGTATTTATTGTAATCGATTTCGACACCATCTCTGTGATTAATACAGTTATGTATATACGAGCGCGTGAGTGCGTCACGATTTGGTTTAACGTACGTATATAATATATACGAGTAGTCTTTTGTCAAACAAAAAAATAAATACTTATTGCCAACACACATATCACGCCTTTTTCCCAGAAGGGGTAGGCAGAGGTGTAATCATACCGTAGTCCAACTACGCCACCGCGGCAGTCGTCGCAAATAGGGGGCAATAATTGTAGCAAGTGGTGTAGGTACTTTTCCTGGACAGGATTGCACTTACAACTAAGCGCGTCGTGGGAAAATTGTCAAGCCAGCATTAAAAATGGCTAAAAAATACATACATAACCACACGCCTTTTTCCCAGAAGGGGTAGGCAGAGGTGCTACTAGAACACCCACGTTTCGCTTTGTATATTCCGTCCCACGATGTGATAGGGGGCGAGCCTATCGCCATATCGGGCACAAATTCCTGACTCCGGGCTTATAATGAATAGAAAAATCCAATATCACTTTGCCCGACCCGAGATTCGAACCCGAGACCTCAGCTTTGCAATCATACCGTAGTACCACTACGCCACCGAGGCAGTCTGGTTAAAAAATAAATTTAAAAAATATTTTGTACATCCATAACTAAGAACATTCTTAAATCTAAACCGCATACGATTGCTTTCCCATCTTAGAGTATTATTAAGAGGGAGGGCAGTGTAAGAAAGGGGAGGTAAGTAAGGATTTATGGTTCCAGCAATCTAAATGAACGAAACGCTGCTCTGAAGCGTTTACTTAATTCCTGCTTTATGTAGAACGATGGTCTTGTCGAACTGAAAGTTGCCTTGTAAGTGAAAAATTCCCGTGTAAGTTGCTCGGAAACGGAATTTGTGCATGGCGACAATGATCACTGGAAGAATAAATAAATAAAAATACACCCAACAGTGACCCTAGAGCCTGTCTTTTTTTTCTCCCAGGAAAATGTCAAATTACAGGCAAATAAATATGTTTGCAAATCAAAAGATTCACACGATGTTCTTTGATGATGTATTGCATATTGCACATGTATTTTTTATTGCACAATAATTCTGTAAAACAAACTTGAATATAAAAGCAGTGCAGTCAGTATAGACTTAGAGTATCCACCGTCCAGAGTTTATCTCTCAAAATTTGTCTATTTGAAACGGAATGTATATTGGCTGAAAACAGAACCGTGATTCACTTAGGTAATTCATTGTTGGGTTTTACAATTTACGTACAAGAGTCGTTTGTCTGGTAAAATGAAAATACAAATAATTTTATTGAATCTGTAAAAATGTTCAACATCAGATTCAGTATTTTTTTTATTCTACCACCCGGTTCGGAAAGCGGTTTTCACAGAGAAGAACGAGCAAGAAACTCTAGTGTTGCTCTTTTCAAAACCGGTTTACAATACAGTGATTATTATCTACAAATGTTACAAGTTGATTTAAATCAGAGCAGTTCATTAACAGTTGGTCCGTAATAAGCAATAATTTGTAGATACGTATATCAACCAGCAAATCAACTATTGATTTACGATCCTACAGTTATCCTTATCTAAGTGGATACCTATACTTACCAGCAAATGGGGCGATAAATTTGTACCCGAATAATAAGGTAGCATACAAATACATAATAAATTAATTATATTCAACAGAATCCTAATAAATCTTATCGACGTGAGACGTTATCGTTAGCGTAAGTTATAGGTTGGGAGCGTTTTTGTCCTTATGTAAGATCAAATAAGACGCCGATGTATGATGGCGAATGACGTCGAAATGAGTCCAAGTGATGGGTTAAGAGCGTTATTCATATTTTTTAATCATTACAAGCGTGAAAAGCAGTAAGCTTATCGCCTCAAATGTGATAATTGTGCATGGATATTTATTTTAATAAAGATTCGTAAAGGCACGTATTTATTCATTTTATGGAGCACGTGCGTCTAAGAGCGGTGAGACCTTTGCCTTTATAAAAATATGTTGTGGAGATACAGGCGAATTTTCTTTGTTAATATTTTAACGTGTCGATTCTAAGCTGGTATGGTTAAATCCTTGCTTTGTCATCTACATTTATTTTTGCAATCTGAGAGTTGTTGATCGCTTACATGGTTATTGTATTATCCAAGACAGGTATATCTTAATATTGAGTCAGCATAACATTTATACCTATTTGGTGCGTTTACATAATTGTATAAAAATACAATTATTTATTTGAAAAGTGAATAAGTCAGTCAGTCAGACTGCCTCGGTGGCGTAGTGGTACTACGGTATGATTGCAAAGCTGAGGTCTCGGGTTCGAATCCCGGGTCGGGCAAAGTGATATTGGAATTTTCTATTCATTATCAGCCCGATATGGCGATAGGCTCGCCCCCTATCACATCGTGGGACGGAATATACAAGGCGAAACGTGGGTGTTCTGGTAGCACCTCTGCCTACCCCTTCTGGGAAAAAGGCGTGTGTTTATGTATGTATGTATAAGTCAGTTGCGGAGTTTAATACTGACTGGTCACTGGCATTTGTATTGCGTAAACATTTGAACATTTAAGCCAGTTTTGGTTAATTCTATTTACTCATAGATGCAATTAATTTTATTTACATTTAACGGATTAAATTTAGTTAAAATGTTGGTGGATGCCTTTGTCCAGCCATGCACGTTCTCGGGCAGATAATTAATTAAATATTTCAATTACATTACAGTATTGCAGAATGAAGAGTTTGCTTATAATATTATTTGACAGCCTAGAGAACACAAAGACTAAATTGTATCCCCAACGATGAGCATACGCATAACCAATATTACGCTGCAAAAAGAAAAAAATACTAAGTCGAAAACATAAAAGTATATCAAATTTACATTTTAAAATTGACAGCAAAATCCAAACATTTTCTGTGGTAAAAAAGTACACTGAATCGAAAATACGTAAAAAAGTAATAGTCAATCAGCACGATGTTTAACTCCATATTTATTTTTTTATTAATTTTTATTGCAATGAATGGCAAGACGAGCATGCCAATCGCTTGATGGTAAGCGATACGACCGCTCATGGACAGTAGCAAAACCAAACAACTTACAACACCATGAATAACAAAGCAATGCTTGGCATTCCACTACGTTCGCCATCCTGACACATAAGATGTTTAGTCTCATTATGTCCATTATTTACTTTGGTTACAATTTCCTTCAAACCGGAACACAACAGTGCATTTACACTGCTGTTTGACGTGAGAAATAGACTACCTTTTGGTACGTGTGAATTGAGGTCCAACGTATAAAAATTATGCATTTATTTGACCAAAAAACCAAATAATTTTGTCAAGTAAATTGTCGATCTTCAAACTTGGACCACAAAACGCCACGTTCCCGTGAGATGAACGCGCTTGGGCCATTTCTGTGACAGATTATGCAAATGGCCCCTCTACATCGGGTAGTTAGGCCCTCTGGGAGGGCTCGGCATTAAATTCCGAGTTCCCTCCTAATTATGCGTTCGTCCGTATTACATGTTTTTGCGTTTATAAATTGTCGGGCCTTTTTGTTGACGCTTGAAGACGTATTGATGGTGGAATTGGGGTGTTTTATTTTTATATTGGGCCTTTATTGGAGTTTTTAGGCGTTACATACAGTAAATCTTTGTTGGGATAAAATGTGGTTTTGAAATTGTGCTTGTCTGTATTCAAATGATGAATGAATGATTTTTATGATGTAATAATTTGTTTTTCGCTTCCAACATCGTCCCATATAATTTTAGCATACAAGAAAAGGCGTTTTAAAGATACTATCCCACTCTTATCTTTTTATACACATTGACAGTAAACGTTGTAGTCGCCCAAATGAGAAATTATACATGAAATTAACGATTTTGAAAAGTCTTGGAGGCATGCCTGGGGCAGGTAATATTTTTTTTTTCATGTCGACAGTGTAACAAGCCTTCATATCTATAATGTTTTTTTCTAGATAAGCTTGCAAAGTATACTCGATGGTAATTGCAGTATCCATCCATCCATCCATCAGCCAAAGGAAGTCCACTGCTGAACATAGGCCTCTCTTAATGATGCAGTATCATTAAAATCAAATATTGCTGACGGCACAAAATTATATCTCAACAAAATTATAGCAACCAGCTCAATTACGTCTTCACGCTTCGATTAATAGACCCATATAGGAAAAATACAGCTAAATTCTAACGTAATATTCCAATCCCTTAAAAGTTTATTGAGCACACAACATTCGTGGATGGCGGTCGAAATTTATTTCAAATTGCACATCGAGCTCGCTCGCATTTCTGGTACATAAATCAGATTAAAAATATTGCTCTTTGTAAATGATTTTCAGCATCGCATTCACGTCGGCTGACCGCAAATGTTTGGAATTATTCAATGAAATTAAAACTGTTTCCCGGTACGCTGTTATTGAATCAATTTGCAATTCGCAAACTGATTATCTAGGATCAACCTATTTCATCGGTATTGTAAAATTCATTTGGATTGTTTGTCGTCTTTGAATTAGTCTTCAAGATTTTATCTGTGGGAGACCTGATTCAATTAAATAGTTAATTGAAACTATTTAATTAAATAATGCCAAAGAAGTTTATTTACGGGAGAATAGTAGCAACGATGTATTTCTAAGTAACTGTTCGGTAGTATTTCAACATAATTATTAGCAAAACTTGGAATAATATCACCGATATTTTCACGTCGTATTCATTTCATACTTCAGTGAGATTGATGGATAGCCTTTTCCCCCGTTCTTCAAAGTTTTCTCTTTATACATAGTGACGTAAATGTGAGATTGCACTGGGGTTGTAAGTGTTCATTACGAGAGCAAACAGTTAGCAAGGTAAAGAGTAGCCTGACAACCTTATTTTATAAAATGGAATGTTCGTTTGTTGCATAATTCGGAATAGTTTAAAAATAGTTCAATGACTTCAAATCGATTATACTAAAAAAATATATTATTGTCAATAGTAATGTGGCAAATACTAAATAGTAAAATGCTGGTGTAATATCTTACATAAATTTTCTACCCATGATAAGTCTAGAAGCGTTAACTAACTGACGTTTTCTTTGCATCTTGAAATTGGAACAACCATAAGATGGACACATAATAAATATGTGTTCTGTAACAAAGACTACACATATTATAATTTCTTAAGCACTTTGAATCTAAATCCGGGGCCAAAAATGCATCCTATCATGTTTCTTTAAATGGACAAAACTCTCCCATAATTAAAAAAAAATCTTATGACATAATATTTTTGATATTAATTGTTTCTCCCTTTTCAATAATTCTTTATCCTTTTTAATTGCAAAATTGTCTCAACACAGCTCAATTACAAAACCATACAACTAACAGGAATTAATTTAAATATAATAAAATAGCGTAAGGCTCGCCCAAAAATGTTGCGGCCCGTTTGTTTGTGCACTGATTTGATAATGCTAAACG
This sequence comes from Theretra japonica, assembly GCA_033459515.1. Taxonomy (NCBI): domain Eukaryota; kingdom Metazoa; phylum Arthropoda; class Insecta; order Lepidoptera; family Sphingidae; genus Theretra; species Theretra japonica. Next base: position 15,547,623 of record CM065931.1, read on the forward strand.
GGCCAATTTAAAAAATTTGCGCGGAATGTTTTCACCATGCAAATGAAGTCGTTTTTTTGGGAACGTAATTTGTGTAACAGATATATGTGAGATGCCGAGGATGAAATTTGTTACTCCTACTCGTTGGATAAGGTACAGACGTTTTGCTAAGCATGGATAAGTGTATAAGTAAGATAAAGAAATTCTATAATAATTGATATGTCCAGGTTTTTTTGTTAATATTTAATGTTATTAATCATTTTTCCGATTAGGGTAACATTCGCACTTACGGATGGCGGTATATCATGTAAGTTTTTTGTAGAATGATTTATCGTGTTTCGTGTGATTTTGATATTAAGTCGCCTAACATTACAGACAGGCAAGTGTTGCGGTCTAAAAGTAGACACACACATTAAAAATACTTTACATGAATTTACTTAAATTGATGATAGTTCTTTTAAGATTGTAAAATCCATATATGGTAAAATCTATAAGTATCTAACTACAAATACATATTTTCAAAACTTTTATTCGATTATTATTATTTTAGCTCTTGATTATTTTTAACAATTTTACTTAGATTTGATGCATATTTGATAGCATACCATCTCCGTAATTTTACGCTACATCTACTGTATTGCGCCGCTGCCCGTGTTTTTCCGGCGTCCGATGGCAGCCACGGAAGCCCGTGCAAATCCGCGAGCCTCATCAACATACTTGTTGAATAAATTCACATATCCATAGTTGTTTGCTGCGTACGTGTATTTTTATTTTATTTTAAAATGCAAATAATCCTTTTAAATATTTAAACGGGGTTTAACGGTATAGCCCGCGGTTAAAATAGACTGCGTTTGTGCCTTTTGCTCCCAATTAATCTATTTGGGTTGGCGGATGTTTTTTATAGAAGGCTTGTATTGTTTTGATTTTTACTTTACAAGAACGGATGTTCTTTTTGAAATAAAGTCTTCTTGTAGCAACTTAACATAGGCAATGTAAAGTACGACAAATTAAGAATAAAATTTGCAAATTTTTCTCTCTCTCTCTCTCTCTTTTCAGCCACAGGAAGTCCATTGCTGAACATAACCCTCCATGAATCGCCACATAGACCTGTTAGAAGCGGCCTGCATCCAGTGACTCCGGGTCCGACTCCAGGTCTTCCGTCCCCCTAATGATGGGGCAGGGGGTGCAAAGAATCCCCGGGATCTCGACAAAATTTACTATTTATATGGAATATAGTTAGTTTTACCACCTCAACAAGAAAATTATAGGATCGCTATCTTTTGTATTTTGACGTTTGCATTAACTGCGGCAACAAGTTCAAAACACTGAATTCTCCGAGCAACTTCAATGTGTATTCAAATTAGCTCCATTTTAACCAAGGGTCATTTCTCACTTAATATGGTTTCTAAGCTTTGGTAAATCCGCTCTACAGCTTGTCTAATGTGGTATTGTTAAGGCCATTCAAATTTAGTTTTTAATTGTATTTATAACAAATGTGTTTTTTGTTAACGAACTTGTGGTTTTATAAATTATAGATGCACGTTTATACGATAGATCGTTTCGAAGTATCAAAGTACGAATATTAAAGTGACATATCTGCTACAGACCAAAACAAATGCACAAAACATAAGCTATTACGAAATCGGCCGACCACAATAATTTACTAATTGCAATATTGAGTACATAAAGCCCTATAAAACATTAACAATATGAAAACATGTTTCGCCGATACGAACTTAATGCAAAGAATAATTATCGAAATGATAATGTATGGACCGCACTGGACACAAGAGAAATACACGTTATTACATAGATTTTGTTCCGGACATATTATAAGAGGTATTGTTGCTGACAGATTATATTCCGCCTACGTTTATGTTGCTCTGAAAATTGTATTCATCACATTGATATTGCTGTTTTATGTTTTTCATTTATTTGCTCGTTGTATAAGGCCAGCGTGGTATGCTAGGTAGGTAGGCAGGTAGTGGTAGGTGGTATAAACACTCTCAATCGTACTCTCGATTATAGAGGAGTATATGGGATGTAAATGGGCTGATAAAAAAAGGGCTGATACAGTACAGTACAGTATAAGGCCTAGGGAAAAGCCTACGGTCAGTAGTGGATTTTCCGAGGTTGAAAATAATATACGTTATTATAATATTATAACGGTTGCAGGAAGTCGCTGGATGCAGGCCGCTTCCAACAGGTCAATGTGGAGATCCTTGGTGGAGGCCTATATTTAACAGTCTTCCTGTGGTTGAAGAGAGAGATAGAGAATATTATAACGATTATGGTGTGTCGCTCAATTAGCTCGGCCAGGGACTGTGAATGCGGGATTATATATAATAAAGAACATAATTCGTAGTCCTAATAAATAGATACCTATTTTGTGCCTTTTGTAAACATCAGAAACAAAACCATTATGTCCTACAATAAATGTTTATTACCACAAAGTAACATCGGTGTAACAATCGAATCTACAGCCTCTCGTTTTAAATGAAACTTCTCACTCACCACCCCACGACTCTGTTCCAAAAATACTAGTCAAATATATTTCTGTCCTTGCGAAATATGAGCAATATTTTTCCTGCACAATCACAAAGTCGGAAAAACCTTGGAACCAACGAGAAAACTATTCACTGATCATAAATAATGAATAACCGATTTCTGGCTCGAAGTATGATTCCTCCGGGACCTTTGTATGATTGGGATTAAAACAGGAGCATAGGGAAGTAAGGATAGGAAAAGATGGATACTGATTTTTTCTCCATAAAATATAAATAAATATTGTAGAATAAGAATATGAAGAACCAAATCATTTAAATATAATTAATGTTATACAAACGCATTGGGAAAGATATAAATAACTATGTGGATTGACTGATTGACTTGTCATAAGTGTAATATTGTATGTATTTGCCTTTATGATCAATAAAGGAACTTTTTTTTATAAATAGTGTCAGCCGTTATGTGGAGATCCTTGGAAAGCCTATATTCAGCTGTGAACTTCCTGAGGCTGAAGAGAGGGAGAATGTTAGCCGTGCTACGGTATATCGAGAGGTTGGTCGGAAACCGAATTACTTATGTATGCGGTGTCCGCTTGCTGCGATTGGCTTAGTAGCGCAGTGTAAAACATTCATGAGGTGTTTAGGTGCAGTCTTTGGATATTTGAAAATATATTTTCGCAATGCCGGAGCAGTATCGGTGGATAGTGGGCTACAATCCCTGCATACGATTTTAGAAAAATACCATTGGTGGTAAAATACTCACTGGCCCCATACGATTGTTTTAGACGATTTAATCTCTGTCTCCTAAATAATACTAATACTTATATATGTATACTGTATTAAGTTAAAAATGTACCAAAATAATATAATGTAACAACATACATAGTATTAATTCATGTACAAACGACAAAGCTTCGAAAAAAAAAATAGTACGTATTTCACCTTAGTATATTTTCCTTTACCGGTAAATATTCCAATAATTGATATGCCAAATTATGATCTTAGTACAGAAACCAATGAAAACAACTTACTTGAAGAAGTAGCTGCCGTTGTTGTACCCGAAGAAGGGCACGGTGTAGGTGAGCATCCAGATGTTGCCGCCGCCGCAGTCGTAGTACGGCTTGGACCACTTGCCGTCCTCGTAGGTGACTGATAGGATCTCGTCGGGTTCTCGCTCCGTGTGCGCTGTGTCGTTGTAGGCGTAGGTGTGGAAGCCTGGAAGGGATTGAAGGAATTAATACGAGTTTTGATAGCTAAAAGAGGTGAAATTCATTAGTATTTAATTCTAAAAATGAATTGTAAAATGCCTTGTATTTGCAAGACGTGTGTCAATCTTAGATGATCATACTATGATGTTTTTATGAACGTTTATTGCACGTAAAAAGGGAGATTGCTTCGCTAGACACCGTATTACGAGTATATAGGTATGCAACGCGTTCGGTGATTCTCGTCGCACAACATATTAAGCTAAAAATTTTATTTTTGCGTCAAATTATGGCTGCAGAATGTTATAAGAATGTTGTTGTATGGATATCGAAGGTAGAAATTATCTGTTTAATACACTTTTTGTAATAAGTCATTCAGATCACCACGTAGATTTAAGCGGTTCAGTATCTATCAGGTATAAACCCAGACGAGCTATAGAGTTAAAACCGTCACCATTTAGCCCATAAAACCCGATACCCAGTAAGGACAGTACAAGGGAGCTCACGATATAATTGGATGAAAATTGCCGTACGTAGGGTCCTAATTTATGGGCCAGTACCGCCACAATTTATTGCAGTTTCCTGTACGGTAAAAATTACAGTTTATTGCTCTTGGTCACTGTGTGGACATCGTTTGATGGCGTGGGTAATAACGCGTGGTTCTGTTTTTTAGGTGTAAGTAATTTGGTCATGTTGACCGAGAAGTTCGAAGATTGCCAGTGCAATTTTGACAAGAATTTGAAAAGATTTGTAAAGATTATCAACGCATTTGTTTTGGATACAAGGCAATTTATTATAGTGCAATAATAACTATGTATTATATTTAAACCGACATTACAACGAGACCACAGTGAAATATATTCACCACCATACCACTTGCTTTTAAAAGAAGGTAGCGTAGCTTTTGTTGAAGGTATTTATCATTAAATATCAGCTGAGGATGGTCAGCAATACAAACGAAAATGATTTGAGAATTTCAAATTACATTCAGATCCTCACAATTTCCAGTCCATGTGCTATTAGGCCACTGAAACGATAACTTGGACAACAGTGTTCATATCTTCCCCGAACACACAAGCGGAGTAATTGATACGCTGGGGTCACATTCCGGACAGTGAGTGATTAGGCAATTAATTGAAGGCTTGACTCCAGCACGGAGCACGTTTGTTGTAGATTTCAGGAGAATGGACCCTATTTTGGATGATATATTTTATTTTGCACTACCTTTGGTGACCCTTTGATAGTTTTCTTGAAGTAGTTGACTATAATGTCGGCTGTAAGACCAGAGGAAAAGTGTTTGAAATTCGCACAAAAACAAAATAACGCGTGATCCACACATTTGTGTAGGTTCGATGTGAGATCGAAAATTCTTATGTAGTATCTGAAACCCAACATCTGTACCTGACTGAGGTTTAAGTAATAAAATCCAAAGTATTAAAGATCAGCCGAGATAGTCGTCTAAGCGAATCTGGTGTCTTGTAGTGCCCTAAGCAGCACGCGTGGTTCTGTTGTGGAAAGCAAAATCTGTAGGTTGTCCATATTGGATTTGCATTAAATTAACTACCGATTGGAGCAGCGCCAAGGGTTGTGGATTCGATTCCTGCTCGGATAAATATTAGCTTCAAAGAGCTGCGTCGGGTCTGTTTGAAAGTTTTTCCATATATTTTTATTGCATAGGTCCGGCATACGAACAAATGACTCGTCTGTTGGTAAGTGATTACTGCCGCCTATTATATAATAAAAAAACTTGGATATATACATTGCTGCCATTCTAAAGAAAGGGGAAAAAGGTAAGGAAAATGACAAGAAAAAGTAAGGAAAATGCAGTCATCAGCACACTCTAACATAAGACTTAATGTAGAGCAATATTATTTACGACAAAGAAACAATACTTGACAAATATTGATAGAACCAGCTCCTAATATGGATTAGCATATTGCGGATAGAGCTCTCGATTTATTTGCAGCGCAGCAAACGAATAGCGGATTGAATTGGTCGGCGATATACGAGTACGAGTACTGTTTGTATAGGCATCTATTGATTCCGTCTTTAGTAGAAATATATATACTTACTATGTACATCATTTATATTACGTCAATCTATAATAACAGATATAGTCACATCACATCACTGATGCCACATTAATAAACAAGTCTTGTGTACTGGTTATAAGAAAATAAAAAAATCGGCCTCACGATACCCAGATCCACACCAACTAGGTACTTATATCTTGTAGGTACTTACATCACGTAAATATTTGCCTTACGGGGTGTCGAACCCACGGTCTCTAGTTTAACATAGTGGTTTGACTCATAAATTGTAAGACATGTTGTCTTCACACTATTTTTTATTATTGTATTGTATCAGCCCATATACGACCCACTGCAGGGCACGGGCCTCCTCTACAATTGAGAGTACGATTGAGAGTGGTTAGGCCATATAGTCCACCACGCTGGCCTAGTGCGGGTTGGCATTTTTTATTAAGATTGAAGATATAAACTGTTTCGGTGGCTCAGTTGAACTACGGTATGATAGCAAAGCTGAGATCTCGGATTCGAATCTCGGTTGGGGCAAAGTGATATTGGATTATTTTATCCATTATTATCTATCACATTGTGGGACGGAAAATACAAGGCGAAACGCGGGTGTCCTGGTTACATCTCTGGAAAAAAGGCGTGAGTTTATGTATGTGTGTATAAAGATAGAGATTCCAGTTTAATCCTATTCGAAGGTAGATAAATAAACAAACGATCAGCTTATCTGCTGATTATACAAACGTTTTCCGCTTTCTAAAACCACTTATGATTTTTTCTCAGTGAGTGAATTATGCATACAATTCTTCACGAGGAATAAAGTTCTTCTTAAACCTTAATTACTTCTGGGTATCAAACTGCGCTGTGCAATAATATAAACCTCAATATATTTTCATCAATAATAATAATTTAATAGAAATATGTGGCCTCCATTGCGTGAATACTTGGCTTCCAACTAAGAAATTAAAAAAGTTTGCCTCGATAAAATTTCATTAACTGACGCTTGACTAAAGTGGGCCGTTGCGGCGTTTTGAATGTAAAGATCTTAATTACCGTAACTTAGCGGTTGGGGAAGTCCGCAAACAATGTTATTGTTTAAGGTCCTATGGAATGGTAAATTGTTCGTAAATTTTTGATTGGAAATGCGTGTGCCAGCCTGAAATTCTTCGTGAAATTGCCGTCATGCTTTTTCCTATCTATCATTTTCAATTACAAGTAATTTTGAGCCATCGACTGCAAGGAAGATTTTCAATGAATACGTCAACTTATAACGTGATTATATGAGATGAAATGAAATTCGTTTATTGGCCACGTAGGCAATTAAAAAGCTCTTAAGACAAGTCAATAGTGGCAGAGCCACGTTGTCCCTTGAACTAGGAATGTACTGTCTCAGAAAATCGACGTGAAGCGATGGCCTTGCTATCGTGTTTCATTATGTGAGTGCGATCGCTGGGGTCGAATGTTCCGTACTCCTCCTGTCCATTTCCCTTCTTTCTACCTCCCATTTTAGAAGATCGGTAATGTATATATCTATATCTTGGTTATGTAGATGTTCATTGGCGGCAATAATTACATACCATTTGCTTGTTTTATTGGCTTATGCAGTAAAAAGAAACAACATAGGACTGATATAAAATATAACAGTTTTGTTTCTTTGTGCGTGGCAGCCTGTTGGTAACGGACCAGACGCGGTTACCTACATGTTCACGGTGGTCGCGGGTTCAAATCTCAGGGCACACCTCTGACTTTTCAGAGACATGTGTGTATTGATAGTCAATCACCAACGCACTAAAAAGGGCAAAGGAAAACATCGTAAGGAAATCTATATACCATAGCGATTTGTATAAATTTCTATGGTATGTAAAAGCCCGCCAACCTGCACTAGGCCAGCGTGGTGAACTATAAGGGTTAACTACTCTCAATCGTACTCTCGATAGTAGAGGAGGCCCGTGCCCTGCAGTGGGGCGTATATGGGCTGATACAGTACAGTATAATACAGTTTCTTTGAAGAAAATTAGCCTTTGTACGTTCCATTACATCCTTATCTAAAATTGAAAAAAGTTACGTTACCCTAGTGCGGTTTGGAAAATTTCAAATATCCTTCAATTTCTAGGAGACAATTCTTGACTTAGTACGTCTTCACTTAGAATATTTTGCTTATAAATTATTCGTGTTTTATCTATAAAATTCTGTCAGACTTTATTTATTAAGTCACAAAAGTAGATTGGCAAGAAAAACTTTTAACTGTCGAAAATATATTTTATTTCAAAGTTTTGACATATCGATCTCTAGATTAACTAAACTTTTATCTAAATTCCACACAACTTGTGAACATTAGCAAAGAAACTACGAAATTAATTTATAAAATACGAACGAAGCAGACAAAACGTTTTTATCTATTTTTCTTTGATAAATAAATATCTTAAGTATCTTTACTTTTTTCTTTCTACGTTGACGGCCAAAAAAAATCGACAGACAAGACGATCATTGCAATATGTTTACTTTCATCCACCTTGGCCTCTATTTAGTCGACCACGAATTTCCTACCAAAAATTACTACCACTCCTTCCTTCTACGCCGCCTTCCGGGCTGTGCCTCCTCCATTTCGCCCGATCTTCAGCATGCTCAATAGTAAGGCCATTGACACTCATATTATTTGTTTTATAATCAGATTGTAAGTGATCACCGCCGCCAATGAACATCTGCAACACCATGGGGCATAGCGATGTGGTGCCGGCCTTTTAGGGAACACGCTCTTTTTTTTAAGGTCGTCGGGTCGTATTTATTAGGAAATGCTGCTGTTAGCAATTGGTTCCAAAGATTTGTAGTTCGTGGACGAAAATTAGAAGTCTGCCCCTTTGGTCTACCCCTCGGTCGAGGTCCGGGAATGTTGAAGCCCAGGCACATAGTGCTGACGTCCTAAACTTATGTACCAAAATTATTACCACTAATCACTTAAATTCATCGATAACTAAAGTTAGTAAGTTAGCAACTTAACATATTTATCTTATAATAGATCGGATATTACACTGATCCTATATCACCAAAACATTAACGGCCTTATTCATAGACAGTTTTAAAACATATTTTATTTATCTAATATTTTGTCCCTTTCGAACGACTTATCAATGCAATTTGGGCGACGAAGACAAAACATTCGATAACGAAATTAGGCTTTACAACTGTTTATGAATAAGGCCGTAAATCGTTAAGTATTTTTTATCTGGCAAACCACTGTAGTAAATTTAACTTGGTAACTTAGTTACAAGTGTCTCAGGGTTCTATTTATGCCAAAACATAACTATAGAGCATGACTTTACTAAAGCGTTTAAGTTGGTCGCCATTTGAAGAGGTGTTTAAGTAGTGTCGAAAATCTTAAGAGCATCTGAAGGCACTTTAAGCTGGTCCTGATTGTTGTATAATAATATTTACGCTCTGGTTATTTCCTCTTGTTGTAAGGAAATTGCTTAGCTCGTTAATTGGGTTTGGAATAGGCTAAGTCTAGGAGGAAATAAAGCTGTTTTGTAAGTCTTCGATGGTGGTCACAAAATATATTTCTAGGGATTTATATGTACATCTCCTGGTAAATATTATATAAATCCGCCTATCACGATAGAAGTCATGTATTTATTTAAATAAATGTTATTTTCTCATATAAATTGGTACAAGTGACCAGAGTATACTTTTAAAGATAAACTTTAATACGATAAAATTAGTTTTATAAGATAAACTCTTAAAATAATTATTTCCAAAAATAACAAATTCCGCGGTCTAGTTACAGTGCCGAAACAATGCTAATAAATTTATTTTTATTCGAATTAAATAATATGTGTTTCTTGCTTCAAAACGTAGTCGAAACAAATGTAATTTGAAACATTCATAAATTATGCCAAATGTTTACATAATGTATGCACAAAATCCTTTCAGTTTAAAATATTTTTCAAGAGAGTTATAATAAAAAATGAACTCACCCCTCCTAAACTGATTGTGGTTTCGAATAACTCGTTCAGCGTTCTTCCTGGCAATGTAGAACCACTCCGAAGTATTGCTCAAATATTTGTACTCCACGGCCAAGTCCTTCGCCAATATTGGCCCTTCAGGCAGTCGGTACGCGAACGGACAAAACAGTTGATAATCCTTGTATTGATATTGATCATAACAATTACCAGCGGCGAAGATGTCGTCATCAAACTCGACCATGGCAAACACGCTAGCATGGAGCAAATATTCGTTGTGCATCACGCTTGGACCAGCGTACTTCCAAAGTCTTGTAAGCATGTTGGCTCTGTTTACCGCCACATCAGCCTCAACACGAAATCTCTCTTGAGCATACCTATCTACTACTCCTTCTCCTAAATTTAAATGAGTTCCGGCTGTACAGTTTTCTCCGAGTAAATGCTGCGTTTCGATTAACCTAAGAAATTTTGTGACCACATCCTCGTGAACTGGCCTTGTTATTGTCACGTTTTCTGATCTGTCTGTGTCGTTTTCTGTTACTCCCTCTAACCGTTCATCCATGGTTATTCTCTGTGTGTCGTTTATGTCATAACTATGTTCTACGTTGATGAAATGGTCTACTAGTGATACTTCTGTTGTAGTCTCTGGTCTCCCGTGGCTGATGTTTGGAAAGTATTTTTGGTAAGTATCAAAATTGTCTTTTGATGATATTTCGTCTTCTTCTTGCGCCCCGTATGGTCTTAATGCTAATGATATTGGATCTGCTGCGGCTCTCTCGATGGTTTCTGGAACAATGGAAATGTATGCAGATTAAATATCTATAAAAGCTATATAAGCATTTCAAAGATTTGCTTTATAGGTTACGACGCAATCCATCACTGCATAGTGGGTTGCAATCTACTGTCTAAATATTTGAACCACTCATAAAGCGCATGCAGCTGCTCCGAAGGTAAATATGAATAATGTTAATCTTTGAACAGCAAGTTTAGCTATTTCTAGAAAATTGAGTATTTTTTATGAAAGTTGAAAACCATTAAGTGTATATTTTGCCCTAGTTTATTTCTTTGCAGAGATTTAATTACAATATAAACAGCTTAATTAAGTGGTTTTAGTTTGGTTGTATTTACAAGAATTAAAAATATAAAAATTGCATATCCACAGTTCAGAGAATTGTCAAATTAGAAGAACACTGTCCTTCTATATATTCTACCAAACAGGTATATTGTTTTAAGGCTTTAACAAGATCTTTTATCTTGTCATTCCGATCGGCAAATCGAACTCAAAACCTTACAGTTCAGGCACAACCTACCATAGCACCAGTAGACCAAGCTGACTCAGGCTAATAGTTTGCTTAGCAATCGTAACTCTACCACAAAATATGGAACAAATTGAGATAGTCCCAAAACCACAATGGCCTAAATAACGCAATAATGAGAACAAAAATAAATTCATCGCAAATTCAGTAAGGCGTGAAATAACAATTTATACCAGCAACTTGCTAAAGTCAATATATAAAATCTTGTTTAGAAAAACGTTCGCTTCAAGGCCGCACGGGAGCACAATTTGCGCTGATTATGGCAATGAGAAATTCCATTCTTTTTCATGTAAAGAATTTCCATTTTTTTACGTTCGGATGTACATTGTTTCTTAGAATGTATCGGAAAATTTATTGACTTTTGTCATACAAAACTTTGACTGAATTAACACATTGTATGTTTGAATTGAGAGGTTACACTCGATGAAATATAAATTAGGCTGATGATTTTGAAAATAATATTTCTAGACTTAAATATTGTGAGGCTTTTATTCTAGTATAGAGATTCCATTTTTCTAGATGATTAAAGAAATCAACTTCGTTCAATCCATTTTCGATGATTTCTTATAACCCATTCTCATCAGCCCTAACAGTAGATGTAATGGGAACCGCTAATTATTCCAGATCCAGTATTCATCCAGTATTCACCAGCAATCCATAATAATTGAGTCAGTTTGATTGAAGCTCGATATAAGCAAGCTAAACCCGAAATTTAGAACCAAAAACGGCCTTTTACTTGTCACTTTACCTTAGAATGAACTCAGACTATGTCGTATGTTTGCGACTAGACATATTTATCATTATAAATTGAGTCTTACCGTCCGCTCTCCCTTGAGCTATCTAAAAATACTACAAGGCTACAGCTTCATGAAATTGCCTACGATAAATAATGTCCATCAATTCGCGCCTCGGTCCGTAATGAAAATTGCGATTTGTTTTTCACATAAACAAAATCCTCCTTTATAGAGGGATATAGCGGAATTTACAAGCGTTAGAGCAAGGGAATATAGTCTTTAATGGCACAGCCGACTGTTCTTGCAAAATAGGTTAATGCTTGTTTGGAAAGATCGAGAATCGCGTGAATGTTGCTTGCAGGTGCTATTGTGTCGTTATTTTGATTGAATAACATGATATTGTTTGATGTATGCGTTGTATTGTTTATTGAAAGAACTCATAAAGAGCGACAATGAAAGTTTGCATTCAAGTGTTTTAGTGGCATACTAAAGTGGGTACTGTTTTCTACCATCATTGTAATCAGTATTTTTCCATTGTTGAAGCTAACGAAGTTACTCACTTCAGATTCGCTTGCACTGTGAAATGTATTCCGTTTCACAAAGTTCATTCTTTGTAATATTCACATCATCTTAATTCAATAATTAGGTACAAAACAACCATAGTTAGTTCTACATTGTTTAAATACACATTTTTATTGATTAACACTTTATATTCAAACTTAAATTCAAACTCAACCAATGTTTTGAATATTCATAAAAATATATGGTCTTTATTAATTATTTTGCACAGACCACCACGAAACAGGAAATGTCTAGTGTGGGTATCACCGTGTTATCAAAAATATTTAAAAATTTTAATAAAATATAATAAAAAAATATTAGCTGCCTCCACAGCGCATTTAGTTAGACGTCGCCTGTAAAACAAGAGGCCGCGGGTTCGAACCCCGCATCGAGACAAATGTTTGTGTGATCCACAGGAATTTGTTTCTGGTCTGGGTGTTTGTGAGACCGAAAAGTCTCCCGAAGTTTCTGATACCCACAACACAAGACTCGTTTTAAGTTGTGAGCTAAATAAATACACCCAAAAATTACATACATAGTCTTGTCCCCACACTAAGATCGAGTCTTGTGTAGTGGGTATCAGGAACTATGAGAGACATTCCGGTCTCACAAACATCCAGACCCGAAAATTTATTTCTAGTTCACACAAAGCTTTGTCTCGGTGCGGAGATTGAACCCGCGATCTCTCGTTTCGTAGCCGGCGTCTAAAAACGCCACAGAGGCTATAAAAAACTTTGAATAAAAAATAGAATGTTCAATTCACACAATTCCTTACATCGAAAGTGAGCAAATATTATTCATTTCGCCACCCACATGTCGAAAAGAAGAAGTTTCATCAGAATTCTTGCTTATTTGTGAGGCTTCTGCGTATTGACACCACCGCAGATGAATTCTGCAGAATATTCTTAGACTCCGTTATATAAATGTTTTCTATCTATTGTACAGAGTTTGCCGTTTTAGATCTCTGTATTCGTTGTTGATATTTATGGTATCAATGTAAATTTTTATGCTTATTGAGTGTATTTTTAACACAAGTACGATAAACCTGCAAACTGTTTACCTGCTGAAGAGAAACATCGCGAGGAAACCTGCATACCGGAGATTTTAAAGAATTTCTACGGTATGTAAGTCCGCCAATACGCACTAGGCCAGCTCGGCGGACTATATGGCCTAACCTTAACCACTCTCAATCGTACGCTCGATTGTAGAGGAGGCCCGTGCCCTGCAGTGGGACGTATATAAGATACAATACAGTTTACCCGTTAGAGATCAAAATCGAAGAAAATAACTATTTAAGCTGGCGTGCCTTTTACCATCGCAACCTCGAGTAAAAAACATTGCTCCAAAACGACTGAGGAATCGTAACGAATCGTTGATAACAGGATGACACTGATCAGTTTTCGACTACTCATCTCTTCATTATAATGAAAAGCGTAAGAAAAACAATTTCGCATCATTTTTGACAGTCTCCGTGGCGCAGTTGGTTAGCGGCCGCGCCGCGGCTGTGAAACGTGAGGTCGCGCCTTCGATCTCCAGACCGAGAATAATGTTTGTGTGATCCACAGGCTTTTGTTGCGAGTCTGGGTGTTTGTGAGACCGTAAAGTCTCTCGTAGTTCCTGATTCACGCGCCACAAGACTCGATCTTAGTGTGGGGTTAGTACTATGTATGTGACTGTTTGGTCTATTTGTTTATTTATTATTTTTCTGTGTGACCGTAATGGCTTTAAATAAGAAGGGTGTCGTTTAGTACCTATTTAAGTAAATAAAAATATAATACTAAAACAAAAGAACCAGGAACATTATACAACATTGCGTTCTAAACTCCTAGCGACGCTCATAGGAGCTCTAAATTTAATGCACTAAATGCTGGAATTGAACACGCGACATACATAGCTGTCTCGTAACTCGGTGCTTCTAACTTGAGCTCGAACACCTGAACTGGGGAACAATATCAAATTATTTAGGCCTCAGGGGAACTTTGAACGTAACGTAGCCAAGTTTCCCTGTCACTCTATAAAGGTCTTCGAAGTGGTTCATAACTGGTGTGTAAAAACATCCGGAATGTTCGGTTTTGTAGAATTAAACTTCATGAAATGTCCAGTCAAAAAAGGAAAGGTACAATGCCCTGCCCTGTCTTTTCCTTGTGTTACATCCATCCAAAGCTTGTCTGTAAGAAATCGCCTAGAGCGATAAGACCGCCATCTGTACTTTTTTCTTAAACTGTATTATCTTTGTGTGTTTTTCCTTTCTGTGTGCAGTTAAGAATAAATAAATTAAATAATTAATTTAATATGTGTACTTAAATTAACTGTTTAAACTGATATAACAAAATATTTCATATAAAAAACTTGCACCAATCAATTAAATTACCATAGAAATAACCTTATCCACTAAGCCAGTAAATGCTGTTGAAACTATATTATCAATAATTATTCTTCATTTATTAATTCAAAAATACTTTCAACAAAATATTTTAACCAGAAATAATATTCTATTCGTATATTATTAAACAGAACGAGCTACATTTCTTGTGGAAACAACGTTTTGTACCGTGTCCGTTGTCTAATTTCTAAAGGAACAAGATTGCGCAAGTATTCCAACCCAAATATTATTATGAATAGTTGTTTTGTTGTCTTAGATAACGTTGTTGGAATTAACCCTTTTGACCCAAAGGAAATTAGATACATGTATGAAGGTATGTTCGTATTTTGGCCGTGATAACCACGGACTATGTGTACAAATTGTATAGGGTTTGTACATGTATAGGCAGCTTGTTTTAGATAAATAAACAAGGAGTTTTTGTATGTTTTAGTA
Source organism: Theretra japonica (assembly GCA_033459515.1). Classification (NCBI taxonomy): domain Eukaryota; kingdom Metazoa; phylum Arthropoda; class Insecta; order Lepidoptera; family Sphingidae; genus Theretra; species Theretra japonica. The sequence continues at coordinate 15,562,729 of CM065931.1, forward strand.
ATAGCCTTTGGTTTCATAGTCTAATATCAAAAGTAATGGCCAAAACCTCGAGTTAAAAAAAGGTTTATCGATTTTCTATTGAAAGGTCAATAGGTTATAGCCACACCATAGCACATGCGATCTGTATTGGAACTTTCCCCGATCAACAAAATTCCAGTACCCTTCGTCATCTTCAGCCACAGAAGCTCATTGCTTAAACAACGAACCTCCGCGACGGATCGGCCTGCGTCTACCGATTTTTAACTTTATATAAATTATAGTAAGATTCATATTTCATTTGTGGAGATTTACGAACCCGATACCATAGAATATGGTAATATCATCCTCCATCACACGACTTAAATGTTACCAACACTAGATGCGTCTCTGTCCACGCCAGCTACAAGCGCTATGATTAAGTTTACGCCCCACTATCAGTTCAAACATTAATAGCATATTGTTTACCCTCCGTGTCGTGATGGCTAATAATTTATTACACCAAATTTCAGTCTAGATTTATAGACTTTCACGCCAGACGCGGCACAATTTGTCTCCCTCGTTGACAGCTCACGTACTTGTCTATTATCTGCCGTTTCATTTGAATATTCGTGAGGATGTGGTTTGTACAGAGTAGGAGGTTTTGTCTTGTAAATCTTAATTCTTGAGATATGTGCTTAAAAATTTGCGTATTTTTGTTAAGGGTGAAAATATGGTCAAAGGAAATGATATTTGTTAGAGAATGCTTATAGCAAGTTTTTAAGAACGACTTTATGATCAATGTAGTAGGTTTAGTGTGGAGGATGACAAGCCTTATGCGAAACAAAAAATATCGTTTTTGTGATCTATATTTTTTATAGTTCGGTATGTTGGGGAAAGCCACGAAGCGGAAAGCGCAGCGTGGGACGTCCACCAACTAGGTGGTCAGACGACCTGGTAAAGGTCGCGGGACGTCGCTGGATGCAGACTGCCTCCAACAGGTCACAGTGAAAATAATTAGGAGAGGCCTATGTTCAGCAGTGGACTTCCTTTGGCTGATGGATTGGATTATGATGTGCAAGCGAAAAGTGCCATACAGTTTCTGATATTTCCGAGATCAAACAATCGTAATGAGGTCAGAACTATATCTGTGATGATTTACGAAGCCAAGAATGAGTAAATTATATATAATTTACGATTAATTTATTATTCTTACTACTCAAACTCCTTTTAAATTTGTATTCTAAAACGTCCAAATTTACTATAATCAGTTGAAATACATGCAAATTCGAGTTCCGCGTAAGCCAATTTATGTTAACTTGGAAAAGTCAATATACAAAACGTCGTCGGGACGCTCAAGGGCGGTAGAATGCGCCCTCCCGAGTTAGGGAAAGGGGAACGCTATTATTTTTCGTGTCGAAATTGGCCCGGCCATGAAATACCCACATAATTGATTGAATAGTGGCAAAAAAACAGAACAGATCAAGGACGGAGTCTGGTATCGTGTTTGGGGTGAATTTGTGTTAAAAAAAATTTTTTTCTAATTTAGTCTAGATTTCTTTTAGAGCAGAAGAGGAGACTGTTTATCAATTGTTTTGTTTTCTTTTAGTCTATGAGCTTACGGAAGTATGACGCCTGGATTCAGCTTAAGGATATTGAGTTCTGAGTGAGCTGGCAAAATGTTATTGACCGGCGATAAATAATCAACTTTCATCGGTGTATCTCCATTTGAACTACACTGAACATTTCATCACGTGTTTCATATTCACTTTGTGCGCACAAAAGGCGTACAAACGTATATAGATAGAATAGAGATGACATAAAAAAATCAGAGAATAAACTGGACTACAAACTCAGCAAAAAAAAAAACAATTGCCAATAGGACGCGCGCAAGCCCGACTCACACTTGGTCTCGGTTATTTATTATTTTACTTGAGACTTTATATTGTCATTACTCCAAGTTTAATTTTTATTCTTTATGGACCTTTTATGTTTGAAAAATAATGTTTTAACTCTAATAACATAAAAAAATAAACCGACTTGAGTGCCAATCATTTTAAAATTTACATACATCAACATCACGCCTTGTTCCCAGAAGGGGTTGGCAGAGGTGCAACCAGGATACCCACGTTTCGGCTTATATCTTCCGTCCCATGATGTGATAAGGGGTGGGCCTATCGCTATATAAGCCACAAATTCCTGACTTCATGCTGATAATGAATAAAACAACCAATATAATTTATTCCGACTCGAGATTCAAACCCGAACCTCGTTTTGTAATCATACTGTAGTACAACTACCCCACCGGGACAGTTTTTAAAATTTAAAATGATTTAATACTTATCTGCTGAATATTGTACACGTATTTTGCTTAGCTATGACAAACATGTCACTTGATTAACGGGTAGAGTGACGTGGTTTCTCTTTTAAATTCTGTTAATTTATTCTTTATTGATAATGAAATATTTACTTTAAAATATATACATACATATTTCACTACGCTAAACCATCGTTCACATGCATAAACAATGTAAAAATTAAATCTTAAGTTTATTGATCTAAAAATGAATATCAAATATAAATATTTGCACAAGAGGGCCGGCAGTGACTGGATGCATAAAGCAGCAGACAGGGCTTTGTGGCGTACCTTGGGAGAGGCCTATGTCTAGAATTGGACTGCAACGGGCTGATGATGAATAAATCATTATTATATAAAAAAATAATTTGGAGAATTAGCCAGAACGCGGACCCTGGCACCGGCCGGGATAACGCCAGGTATTTCTCTCAACTCAACTTCTCAACTCAATTTCTAGTAATTCCTCCCCTTAATTAAGCTAATCCTTTGATTCTCAAAGGTTGGTAACGCACGTACACGCCTATAAGCCAACATAGTCAATCTTTCTATCAAGAAAGGTAATTTACTGCTTTTAATACATGCTCTATCTCTCCCAAAACCCATGTAAAACATACTAAACAACAACACATCACTTTACAATCCACGGGCTAATTGGGACAAATAACGAGTATCCATCGCCAGGCGGGTGACAGCTAAACGTCAGTACCAACAAAATTTGGTGTCGACAATGTCGATACTCGGAAACACGACGGCGGAATAACAAATGAGCTACCGGGTCAATAGAAAATCATTTTATTGTTCCGCTGGTAGATAGTGTGGACGTTTCACAAATAGAAGGCACAATTTCGTTGGCAGAGGACTTTTATACGCATGGTGAAACGCAGAGGTTTAATGGTTCAGTGGCGAATTTATCCTTGAAAAATGAATGCTAGAATACTCTGTGGCAGAAAATCCGGCTTCAAAGTTTATTTTGAACGATCTCGTATAGGTTTTGAGTAAATTTGATTTCATGGTAATAATAATACTTACGATATAACTTGGGATTATTTCAAACGCCGTGGTTAATTACATGTATAATATCACAATAAACTATAATATCTAATAACAAAATAGGTACGGGGTGAATAGACATTCAAGATAATGTCCGACTACTGGATAGTGTGGACGTTTTTAGAAATACAAGGTACTATTGCGTTTTTAGAAGACTTTTATGCGTACGCTGAAACGCACCAGGTCAATGGTTCAGTGGAAATTTATTGTTGAAAAATGAATGGTAAAATACTCTGTGTGGTAGAAAGTCCTGCTTCAAAGTTTACTTTGACACATCTAGTATTGTTTTTGAGTAAATTTTTTGGTCATGTTATTATTAATAATATCTATGAAATCATTTTGGATAATTTGAAATCTCTCCTCTCTGTTTATCGCTTCTGAAAATATATATGATATACATAGATATATTTTTGAAAATAATACCTTGCAACATATTATGCTATGTCTGAATTAATTTTAGCTAGCAATTTACTTTATAACATTTAGAGATAAATCATTTTTGAAGTGAAAACAGAATCAAAATCGATTTATTTGAATTAAATATAAGTGTACTCGTAATTACATATTTTTAGCATTCTATAAGATATGTCCACTACATTTCGCCACGCTCAGATGAATATGTTGCCTTTCATAACATCGGGGATATCTTTAACTACAAGTCTTAAACACACCAACACAATCTAAAAAAACAACTACCTAAAAAGGATTCTGTAAATTCAATACTAAGCTTGCAATTGAGGCGTACGTAGCGCAGGGCAGCTGTCTGGGCCAGTTGACGATGGCGAGCCGAGATGCGAGCTCAATTTACCAGCAGATTGCTTTACGCCGCCGACTGATTCGATGAAGATTCTACCAAGTTACCTATTAACTGGACGCATGTCGTTTTCGCCGTGTTTTGGATTGCTTCGTTGTTGTCTGTGTGGAGTTTGGATGATATGAAATTTTCTACAATATTTTTTGGTGTAGTTGGTTAAGAAATTTGAACATATATACTCACGCCTTTTTCCCAGAAGGGGTAGGCACCACCATCACACCCACATTTCGCCTTGTATATTCTATCCGACGATGTGATAGGGGGCGAGCCTATCGCCATATCAGGCACGAATTCCTAACTCCGAGCTGATAACTAATTGAAAAATCTATTAGCACTTTGCCCGACCCGGGATTCGGACCCGAGACCTCAGTGTTGTAATCATACCTTAGTACAACTACGTCACCGAGGCAGTCTATAATGACTGAATACTGAAAACATGATGAAGTTTCTGATACGACACAACACTTTTAGTTTATTGTGGAACCAAAATGTGTGGATATGAAAAGACTTTCAACCATAATATAATATCACTGTCATCACATGCAGTCACAAAATATGTTTCGATTGGTTTCGTTGACCTAAAATCGTACCTCAAATTCAGGGCAACCCTCAACTAAACGAACAGGCGGGGGTTTAACAAAAATCATCCCCCACTTACCCCTTCAAAGCTCCCAGATAAGATAAAAAAGAATTCCGCCGGTGAAGTTGCAAAGCTTCTAAGTCTAAATCTTAAACTTTACGGCGAAAGTTTGATAACGAAATTGTTGCCAGTTGGCAAGGTGTTTTACTGGGAGGCCATTTGTCTAAATTAGTTTATTTTAGAACAATTTTTTACGGTTTCCTTGTATTGACCTAATTTTGTAAATTAAACAGCAAACTGGAAAGTTTTGATTAGATAATAAAAAATGTTGTTCGGGAGAATTTGAAGACAGATATGAAATACGCTGGTGGTAGGATCATTGTATGCATGAATAGCAACCACCGCGCATGATTTAGGAATTATTGTGACCGACGCAAGTTTATCTTGTTATCTTAAATGTTAAATTAAATGTTATCTAGTTTCATGTAAGTTGGCATAATAGAGTATTTGACTCCATATTTTTTATAATTTTTATTAAAAGGTATCCGTCTCCATTTAGCAAACAAAGAATATTGTATATCCATTCAAAATTAAACAAGATACAAACGTTTTAAATCTAACAGGGGCAGTGAAAGAAAAGGGGTGCGAAACAAAACTAGTGACGTCATTAGTCTTAATATGCATTACAGTGTGTGCGTGTGAAAGAGACGGTAAGATGTGCCAACTAAGCTCACACTCTTTTTTAATAATTCTAATATTTGCTTCATGTTCTGTCATGTTTATTTTAATGGTATTTGTGTTTGTCCGTAAGATAATGAAAGTAATCTATTATGGTGTAATACCCTATTGTGTTAACCGATGAAACATGGACAAATTGGTACATTAAATGTTTTACTGTACTATCGTCATGCCCAAAATAGTCTCTTCATCATGGCAGGAAAAAACCGAACAACATCCTCAAAACACGTGTTTACATACTCCACAAAGCGGTCAGAACCAATACCTCAAAACCAAAAATAACTTATTCTGTTCCAAGTTTACAAACGATTTATCGAAAGGTTGTTCCTTGTAAATTTCCTGTCCCTTTGAAGTGGGCCTGAGGGTTATTTGTATTTTATTACTTGACAAAAACCCTTCGCAGTTCACAGGTTCGCAAAACAAGGCGTATTTTAAAAGGATAAGGTGAGTAATTTATGAAAAGTGCGTTTGATGTACAATGTTGTAAAGGGAAATCATTATTTCTTTGTTTAGTACTTGAATACAAACTTAGTTTATCATTTTGTAGTCCTTCTAACGGTATGTTATTAAGTTATGAATATGTTATAATATTAATAAAACAACAAGATGTGTGGTTACTATCTGTGTGACTGTGGGGCCGCGGGTTCGATCCCCGCACCGAGACAAATATTTGTGTAATCTACAGGTATTTGTTTCGGGTCTTACCGTGCCACTGAAGAGTCTCTCGTAGTTCCTTATACCTACGATATAAGACTCGATCTTAGTGAAGGGCCAGAACTATGTATGTGACTATAAATTATATTAATTCATTTATTCACTTACATGTTAATTTCGATTCACTAAAAGGGTATGGACGGTGTCTGTCCTAATTCAACATTAATTTGTCGGTCTTATCTAAACCAGATATCCATCAGTCAAAGGAAGTCCACTGCTAAACACAGGCCTCTCCTAATGATTTCCACAGTGACCTGTTGGAAGCAGCCTGCATCCGGCGACATCCCAACCTGATATACATAGGCTGAACCTAAACCGTGACAAATATATGGATCTAGATGACCGTTCCACCTTTGAGATTTTAGCTAATACACAAATCTTAAATCTAATTTACTTCCAAGACTCGATCCATTATACGAGTATAAGAGAAGCCGACCCAATATCTCATAAATATAGACTGAAATTAAGGCATCTTTATACTGATGTATTTGTAAGCCTACCGGCCTTTCAGCCACGCACTTACCCACGTCAAAAAGTTCAGTTTTAGATACAAGAACACTCGAAAGTAGACGTGTTTTTCCGATACTATTAGGGGTGTCGAATACAAAACTTGATTATTTAATGTGAATTTCGACACAGTTGTAGATAATTTAATTTTTAGAAGATTTATTAATAGATTACTATACTGTACTGTATCAACCCAGATATGCCTCACTGCGGGGCATGAGCCTCCTCTACAATCGGCAGTACGATTGAGAGGCGTTAGGCCATATAGTCCACCACGCGGGCCTAGTGCGTGTTAGCGGACTTTACAAACCATATATATTCTTGCAAATCGCCATGGTATGCAGGTTTCCTCACGATGTTTTCCTTCACCGTTAAAGTGCGTGGTGATTGACTATCAATACACACATGACTCCGAAAAGTCAGAGATGTGCCCTGGGATACCCGCGACAACCGTGAACATATTGTCCGCCGCGTCTGGTCCGTTTACCAACAGGCAACCACGCACTAGGATAGATTAAACTGTAAATGGCGTGATAAACTATTATCAACTTACATACATTAGTAATGTACTTTTTTTGGGTTTTTGCTTTACCACTTCAAATTGTTAAATTACATGCAACATTTTTCACCTACATCTAAGTCACTATGTTTGACAACAGTTAAATACACTTATGCTTATATCAAATAGGTACCATGTTAAGTTAACATATTTAAACGACTAGTTCAAATGTAGTATACATTTTAGTATATTTGTCAAGTTAAATTCACAAAGCTTGTTGTTTAAATTTCCAGTCAGTTTGTCACGTAGCGCATTGTCAAGAGCAACTGTTGTTTAGCTAAGCGATAAGTGACTTTAGTATTCCACGCAGCAATATTAAAAATACTGAAATCTGCATATTGTTTAAGAATAATGTCGTACATTTTTATGGTAATATGAATTCTCTTTTACCTGTCTTTATCGAACCCCTTAATGGGGTCGGAGCAAAATAAATTGATATTTATTTTGAAAATATTCGCAATTCGATTCGACTTTATAAGTGGTTATCGGTTTGACTAATCAATCAATCCTTTAGAAAACATGAGGTCTCGGACAATCTCCTCTGTAACAGATTACGGCTATTTTTTTTTCTTATGAAAGCTGCCCTGTATTGTATTATTTGCCTTGTTTACCTCTTCAAATTTTGAGACAGATATAACCTTACCGTAGCACGGCATTTATGGCACCTCTGCCCACCCTTCATGGATACGAGCATGAGTTTATGCAAGTTTAGAATAAAGTATACACACCGTGGTCATATAACGCGAGCATGTGAAACGAAAGAGAAAAAGGGGTTAACGATATTAAATAAAAACATTTATCCAAATCCGGGCCGACATGTTTACGAGTAAAGTAGAAAAAGTACAAGCATACTTTAGCTCTAGGCGTTATAATATTTTTGACTCCCGATTTTACAGGCGAAACAAGTCCTGGAAAAAGTGGGTGAGCGCCCATGAACTAGATTCTTGAATTTTTAATGAAACCGTTCTGTAAACCGTGTTTTAAGAGCGATCTTGAAAATCCGAGGATTGACTTCTTTTTCTGTAATAGAACTTTAACTTCTTTTTCTGTCCAGACGGCAACGTCTTTCTATCTTTTGGTGCGATTCACATGTATGAATTTCATGGGATTTTCTTACCCAAGTGAAAGACATAAAATATTTCTTTAGCAGTTTCCGATACCCACGACACAAGACTTGTTTATGACTCAACCATATTTTGTTTGTTTTCGACTTCAAAAACACAAGAGGTCCTACATTTGGCTTTGTGTATGTATAATTATGTATAATATATTGGATAATTTTGTATAATTCAGTTTGTCTAATCTAAGAAAGTCTTACGAAATTCACCTTACCCACCTCAAAATTAAGTCTACCTTCGCCTCTGCTCAACTCCCAGCCCTAAAGTAATCCAGAGCGTTTCATCGTCGGTACCATTGTGAAATATTCAGGCAGATTATCCAGTAGGCCTGAAACCAGGCCGACTACGCAGGAAACGATATGAGCTACTTATCCGCCTGTTTTCTGTCCGTTTAATATGTAATGGAGTAGCCGAAATGGGCATTTATAATGTCGGAGGTTACCTTTATGGACGATTGTGTTTTATTGTGTAGAGCAGGTTTTCTTAGATAATACATTAGATGTTAATCAATTATAAATGAATAAAATGATGCTTGTAAGGGTAGGCGGAGCGGAATTTGTTTATTGATCATACAAGCAATTAAATAACACTTCTCACAAATCAGTGCTTAATGCACCTGGAGGCTGGAATGTTAATTCAATTATTGGCACAAAAAAATATATATCTACATTCTGTGACATACAGGTGTAACCATAATGTATGCATTCCTTTCTTTTCTAGTAATATAGGTAATTCAACGCCAAATATATTTCAGGTCAATACCTAAAACCACTAACAGACAGAATGCTTTTATCTTTCCAATGTTATTTTTCAGCATCAACGCATACGAGATACCTGGCTCACAAAATATCGAGTAACATCTTTGTTGTCACGTTCCGTTCGGTCAGTGATATTGCCGCTGGGCAACCCTCCCTTCATTCACTTTATGAGGGTTTGCTCTTTAAAAAAAACATTCTTTGACTCGGTTCTCATGATTTTCCTTAAGGGCAGGTCGCTCTTAAAAACATAAGGTGTATTTTTTTGTATATAAATCGTGGAACTGACTCCTTTTGTTGTCCTAAAGATACTATGACACCTTTAGGCGCAGTGCCAACAGAGCAACTTTGATCTCCGTGTGGCGGCAACAGGCAACTCGCGACTAAATATTTGCATAATATAACTTTTAGTAACTACCTAGACATGGCAATTCCAACTGTGTGTTTCGATGATCGAAGTCAGTTTTCAGTTGCTGCACTCGAAGACAGAATCAGATTAATATTGACGCAACTATAATTTGTTCAATTTCTACTAGTTTTCTCAACAGGCAATCGCAACATGACGAGCGATTTCACTCCTTACGTATTAAGAGACACACTGACTGTTGACCATGGCTTTAAAAAGTTTATGCACAATCGCGGCAACTGAAATTGGGATATTTTGTTACTGCGACTGGCAACTTTTATCGGAAACTAATAAAATATTGATAGTTTTAGCAACTAAAATTGCACTGTCTACAAAGCGCCTTATAGCAGTCTCTGCAACTCCTGTAGAATCGACAGTGGCACGCAAGTTATTGGAGCCGAGTATTGGCAGCGAGTCTTTGAATAGTATCTAAATTGTCTTTCACCCCGGACGAGATTAATTAAATAGTTGTTGTGCTAGTCACAAAAGGAAGGGCTAAGATGAAGTTAGGTATGCCAAAATAATTAAAACTATAATTATTTTTTGGTTCTGGTTGGATGCAAGAAGTCGCTGGATGTAAGCCACTTCCGACAGGTCTATGTGGAGATCCTTGGAGGAGGAATCCTATGTTCAGCAGTGGTCGTCCTATGGCTGAAGAGAGAGAGAGAGAGAATTATTTCTTATGTTCAAGAGAATATTACACATGGATACAAAACTTAATTTTGATTAAATTGTATATATATTTTACTTCCCGACATTTCGAAGGTTGTACTGTCTTTGTGGTCACGTGGCTACGAAACTCTTGAAATGAAAACAGATAAACAATGTTTTATATCCACCAATTTTAGCAAAACCAACCAAATAACAAGCCTTCAATAATAATTTTATACAACAGTTGAAAGTTTTAAACGGGTATTAATTTTAAGACATTGTAAATACAAATAATTTGAAGTAAATAAATCAATCAACAGAATAGCAAAACCAACAACTCTTATAACTTTCGGTTACAAAAGAAACTTGGAGAAAAACGATACATAAACACACCTCTAAACTCTACTTTCTACAACTTACTTTTATAAACGTCTAAATTTCTTTTACTTTATAAAAGTTACAAAGAAAAGACAGCACTTTGATCTTTTAAAGGTTTTTAGACGTCGGGATAGTGTCTATACAATATTCATTACTTATGTTTGTCCCCGATTTCGGATGTACGTATCGGAAGCTTTCCTTGGGGAACCGACTTCAATATTGGGATAAACTGTACTTAAAGGTACACATTTAACGATGTGTACCAATGGATTAACTTTAGGATGTACTTGTTAATAAGTTAACATATTATACTTGAGTTACTCCATTATAATATAATATACAGTATACACATTCGTATAAATAAAAATATAGATTTACGTACATATATTACCGTCGATAGAATATTTGTGTCTGACGCTTTATTTTCATTTCCCTTCACATACTACTCGTATCAGCTCTACTCTCCCTTCAACCACTAATCGTTCCATGGAATCCTCATTTCGACTTATGTGCCCAGAGGACTCGTAGTTGCACAATCGACGACAATCTCTCCTTAATATTTAGTAGTTTCAAGATTGAAACGTTGGTACGGAGTGCAGTCCACGGTATCCTGAGAAGGCGTCTCCAACACCACATTTCCAATGCGTCGAATATTTCCAATACGTAGGACAGAATGGTGTCTTGGGTTTACGCGAATGTTACACGTTGAAATGAAACGAATTCTTACGGATTTTATCGCGAATTTGATTAAATTTTTACATTCTTAATTTCCCGACGTTTTGATCACTTTAGTTTTCGTGGTAGTTAAATTGTAACAGTCACTAAGCGGATGACTAATACCTCAGTGCACCTCGTGACCACGAAAACTGTAAAGTGATCGAAACGTCGGGAAATTAAAAATGCAAAAATTAAATCAAATTCGCGATAAAATCCGTAAGAATTCGCTTCATTTCAACGTTGGATAGACTTAATTAATAGGTTTATTGATAGAGATCAATGAATGCTCCCGGTCCGAAAAACGTCGAGCCACGTGGAGATGCATTACAAGAACGGACTGCTCAGATATCGAACTAAACATGACTATGACCACTCTATCAAGAATACACGACTACGAAGAAGATCTATCAGGTGTATTAGTTTATTACAATTCTATTACGCCAATGTTAAAAATAACCCAAGAAATAAAAGTCCCTCAATACGTTTTCATATATTTGAACTATCAAGAAATCACATAAAACACAGACAAAGTAACGCTAAGTCTTAGTATAGTGAAAATGCCTATATACTAATGGGCACTAGATCAGAATTATCTCCACCGAGAAGCGTAACTGCCCCACACGCTATTAAATCACCGGCAGTGTTTCTAAACCATCAGACAAATTACAAAATAATTAGATTTGGGATTTTTCAAGTGCACACACTATTGTTCTAAATCCCCGGCAATAAATCAAGGTGGCTTAGGAGTATTCTAGGAGAGTCTTAATCAAAGCATTTTTTATTCACAATCAATCAAACGGTGGAACAAGTTTGGGCAAGTTTGAGCCAATTTGGCGTTGGATTGGCGAGTTGTTTTTCTTTCTATTTCTTGACCAGAAGTTTCAGGGTTAGTTGGGTTGCGTAAGTGGATTGTGTGATAAAAGATCTATTTATTTATATGATTGCCAATGTAAGAGACATGTGTAAGTCAACTCTGATGGGATGTAAGGAATATTATCAGACTTGTACTATTTAAGACCTAAAATTCTTACAAATAAATCCAACTGGAACGACGCAGGGACCTGAATGTGTCATGAATTCCGATACGCAAAACCTTCGCAACCATCTGTCTTCGGCCATTTCCCGCCAATCTTCCCTTTAAACCTCATCCTTTCAACGATACTGAGATAATCTATCATTTGCTGTCCTCTAGCGGACCGCTTTACCATATTACCAAACATTCTTTACATAACCCGGCGGCTGAAGTATATTTGAATATTTTGGAACTTTTAAAGGAAATTTGTGCCTTTTAAGGAAAGGATACGACGAAGCAGGTAAACTTATAACTTAGGAGCTTCCAGCAGTAAATACATTTTGTGTAAAAAAATACAAGTTCTTTAAACAGTCATTAACTAATGAAGTTCTAGTCTATAATTAAAAATATAAAACAAATATGTGGTATTATCATTACTGATCTCATGCTGGTAACCCCATGCGGAACCCTCTTACTTTGTCCTAGTCGCCCTTGGGCTTTCTTGTTGACAATATCTATAAGAGGCCAAGTTATTCTTTATACGAGTAATACATCTGTCTGCAAAGTTAGGTGTTTAGAGGGCTTTCAACGGCATTGATAAAGACGAGGCAAGTAAGGTATTATCTTATGTCTCTGTTACGAGTATTTTGCTTTTAAAGTAGTTCCAAGTGTCTCAGATTATTTCAGTAAAAGTAATAAATCTCACTACAAGACCGGTGTTATTGACTATGGCTCCAGTATGTCTTGGAAACTTGAAATGTTGTTTATAATAAGAAAATCATTTTCGTTAATAATTGAATAAATTCAAATTCGTTTTATTACTGTCATATCTATTTTTTTTATTTCACAAAAAAACTTAAATGAAATTTCTTCTTCTATTAAACACGTTCTTGAGGCTGCCGAAAACACTGGGGTTAACTAGTCCAAAAAATCCTTTAATAATTTTAAACACATCTAAATTCCAAACCAAAAAACCCAACAGTAATTTTTCTTCTCATTCTGAATTTACAAACACGATCTAATATATCAAGGGCATTTACAAATTGCAAAGAATATTAACAGTCGCTACCGTAATCAAAACATACCCGGAACCGAACCCCGGCAATCAATCTCAAATGTCGGCAAACAAATTCAATTTGGAGAACGGACCGCATCCGATACGGTTTATGCTTGACGGATGGCAAATGACTACTTAATTGATTAAATGTATCAAGATTTGGTAAACAATATATTTGAACACTTTATTGAAATTATCCAACCAACAAGACATCATTACAATGTCTGCTCAAAATGGGACACAATATGAACCCGAAAGGCAACACACCCTTACGTGGATCATTATGATGAGTTCGCTTCGATCATTACTATTTTAAGATATATGTCAATGAAGTATTTACCGTCAGTGATTAGCTGCAGGACATTAACCTCTTCAATGTATTTAAATACGATTGGTAGGTCTATAACCTCGTTCGAACAAAACAAACTCCTCAACATTAGTATATTAGTATCAATTATAAATCTTGGCCATAGAGTCAATACCCTTTTTTTTATCTGCCCATATACGTCCCACTGCTGGGCACGGGCCTACTCTACAATCGAGAGAATCCATTGAGAGTGGTTAGGCCATATAGTCTACCACGCTGGCCTAGTGCGGGTTGGCGGTCTTACATGCCGTAGAAATTCTTTAAAATCGCTACGGTATGCAGGTTTCCTCACGATGTTTTCCTTCACCGTTCAAGTGCGTGGTGATTGACTATCAATACACACATAACTCCGAAAAGTCAGAGGAGTGCCCTGGGATTTGAACCCGCGACCACCGTGAACATGTAGCCAGCCGAGTCTGGTCAGATACCAACAGGCCACCACGCACTTCAAATATCCTTCACAATTTACAAATAAACATACGTTTCAATTTACTAGTCAATTTCATCGCACCAGAAGTACACATGAAATATTCACGGCAATCTAATAGATCCCGAAACTTTATCATGAACGCCGGCATCGGAACGTAACCCCTGCAATCAATCTGTATCAGGAGTATCTATTTAGACAGAGGGTTTCCAATGTATCCGATAACTCGTGCAATGCTAAACGGAACGGTCTTGGTTGATTGGATGTAGAGCATTGTCTTGAGTCTTCATTGTTATCGACTAGCCAACATTCCCTTGTTATAGCAAATCAGCGACTAAGTTCTAGATTTCATGGCTTTGCCCATCACCTTCTGTTTTTTGAATGGAAATTTAGGACAAGAAAGCCTATATAATTTAGAGAGTGTAAGGGGCCAACCAAGATTTTCTGGACCACAAGTTCAACTTCATCTGTCCTAGGCGAAAGTGTTAGCAACATACTTACGAAGCTTTAGCGATCGATAGATGGCATAATGATAATCGTAGAGGCGTCGTAATCAAATGTTGAGTTTTTGTCAGCCAGCAGCTTTATTGGCGCGAGAAATAAAGCCGTCAACTCGCCAGCCTGTCCAACATAGCGGACATGAGCAAGAGTCCCTGTAAATGATCCACAGGGATGATTATGCTCAGCTGCTTATGGTTAAACATGATGAAATGAAAATGATATTATCGTAGTCCTAGGTTAAAGTTTTTCGAAATTTAATCGTGCGGTTTAGTGATTGAGTCGTGGAAAGGCAACAGAAAGAGTTGCTTTCACGTATAATTTAGTTTGGTATGTGTAGATCTCACTTCATCGACTTCACTTCGAGTTTAATGAAACCGCTCTCCCCACAGAAGCTAACGACGAAACTTACTTTGAAAATTGAAACTGCACAGCATCAGAAGTTAAACACTTAATATTTCCTTATTACACTTGGCTACTTTTTTCTGGTTTGGATGTGAATTATTAAATGTTACGTTATATTTGCTTTTTGACTATTTTATAATTCATGGAAAGATTTAAATATGGTTCAATTTCCATTTGACTTGTTGGAGGTTGATGATTGGTTGCATTTTACAATACTATAAGAAAGTCTGTGCTGTCACAGAGAAATAAAGTATTACGTTAAATACATTTTACTAGGATAACACTTGACTAGACCAAGAAAGATAGTAGCGGTACTACCTTTTGGCGGCAAAAAGAGCTGTCCTAATGTATAAAATTTAAAAATTTAACAAACGGACGGAATGGAAAAGAAAGAATGAATAGCCGACTCCGGCGTCGTCCATCGGAGTGGTAGGTAGAAACCTAATGTGGTATATGATTACGTCACCATTCGGTAGTAACTGGAACCAATAATTTTATTTATGCTTATAAAGCCATTATAAGGTTAGGCACTAAAACATTTTATCTCCATTCTAATTTCTAAGTCACATCTTTCTAATAAAGTGATATTCCAAAACTTCATTATAATCAACCAAACTACGAATCCTTTGAAATCATACGCAAGATAATAAATCCGAAACAAGTAAACCCTTTTAAAGACAACAGAAACAAGCGTTCTCACATGTTTATATTATGAGCCCATTCTGCACGACAAACAAAGACTCAAACTTCTTGAAAGTTGTAATTACATCCGGCATACTGTAGACGTGCCGTATCTGCACTGTCTTGGCAAATTACCGGCTTAACTTGCCAGTGTATTGCCAGAAATAGTTTGACAGCTCCGTGATATTGTAAAGATTATGTTTCGATGTACGTAATGATGCAAATGTTTATGTGATTAATGCATATTTGGTTTGGGAGATTATCTTACATTTATGCTTTTACTTTTTTATTTATGGCCTAACCACTCTCAATCGTACTCTCGATTGTAGAGGAGGCCCGTGCCCTGCAGTGGGTCGTATATGGGCTGATAAAATACAAAAAATATGCTTTTACACGTGTATCTCCATATGCCGCGGGGCATTATTCAAATTTCTCCGATATTACAACATTCTCAACACTTGGTTGGGACTTAGGAGCTAGCACATCACCATGCCGGATACAAATTCCAGTCCGGGACTGTATATTAGATTTTTGGAATTAGGGTGTCCAGTCGGAGGCTCAAAATCTGGACGTCATGGTTCATAATCTATATATGTAGGCACTAGACCACATAATATATAACGGTGAAGGAAAACATCGTGAGTAAACCTGCATACCATAGCGATTTGTATAAATTTCTATGGTATGTAAAAGTCCGCCAACCCGCATTAGGCCAGCGTGGTGGACTATATGGCCTAACCACTCTCAATCGTACTCTCGAATGTAGAGGAGGGCCGTGCCCTGCAGTGGGTCGTATATGGGCTGATACGATACGATACGAAACCACATAAACAACTTCATGTGTTATAATGGAATGCTCAAATGTTTCTAGTAATTTTGGCCAACCACGAGAATATGTGATCGTTAAGCAAATTAATCTAATACATACATAAACTCACGCCTTTCCCCAAAAGGGATAGGCAGAGGTGCTACCAGGACACCAAAGTTTCGCCTTGTGTGTTCCATCCTACAATGTCATAGAGGGCGAGCCCACAAATTCCTGACTTCGGCCTGATATCGACTAAAATCGAATATCACTGCTCCACCCGGGATTCGAGGCCGAAACCTCAGCTTTTTAATTACAATTTGTACCGTAGTACAACTACCACCGAGGCAATTACTCTGATCATATTGTAATTTGATCGAAGCCGGGAAATCACGGCACAACCCGTACAAACTTAAACAACAATGAGGCTATATGTTAATAATACCCAGAAGAAACTTGTGGACGGAAGAGAATACGTTACGCAAGCTTCTTAGACTTGGTAATGGCTGCCGAGTAATTCCTGATACGAGATATCCCGAATTATTTATTCATGTACGTGCCCCACGTGTTCCCACTAGTTGTTTCTGTTTATGCGTAGGCATTTGTTGTAGTAATTTTAGTCCAAGTCTAGGTACAAATTTTCTATTGTTTTTGGTAATAATCAGTTTTTTTATTGCATTAAATTGCGAAGCGAACATGCTATTCGCCTGTTAGTAAGCGATGCGACCGCTCATGGACAGTAGCAAAACCAAACAACACCATTTTCAAAGCAATGTTTGGCATTCCACTGCGCTCGCCATCCTGAGACATAAGATATTATGTCTCATTATATCCAGTAGTTACTTTGACCATAATGTTCTTCAAACCGGAAAAAAAACAGTGCATTTACACTGCTGTTTGGCGGAAAAAATAGATTTTGCGATGGTACCTACCCAGGCGGCCTCATATCATATGAAAGCGGGACCTTTACTACATACTTATGTATCTCTGTGAAGTCCACTAGCCAGTAATACGCCAACGGGGTAAACAATGGTGTAAACTGTAAGTACTAAGTCTGCAATTCAAAGGTCTGCTATGCCTTATATCAATAGGTAATAAGTGCATTAATGCATAGGTCCTACGTGCTTGGTACTTCTCGACCGCCTTTAATATGTTACGCATATATTTCGATTTGTAGGTTAATAAAGTCAATAAGCAAACTACTCATTGTGTAGGAGTACAAAGAGCCTATGTTCAGCTGTAGACTTCTTGTGACTGAAGAGAGAGTGAGAGTGGTATTTTTTAACATCCACTGTTCATTATCAAAGCCTGTGTATTATGACCGTACTTATGTAGGTTTATACATACATACATAACCACACGCCTTTTTCCCAGAAGGGGTAGGCAGAGGTGCTACTTGAACACCCACGTTTCGCCTTGTATATTCCGTCCCACGATGTGATAGGGGGCGAGCCTATCGCCATATCGGGCACAAATTCCTGACTCCGGGCTAATAATGAATAGAAAAATCCAATATCACTTTGCCCGACCCGGGATTCGAACCCGAGACCTCAGCTTTGCAATCATACTGTAGTACCACTACGCCACCGAGGCAGTCATGTATGTAGTATGTAGGTTTATTCATTTAGTAATGAATGTTAGCACTCATGGCATAAACTGCCGACACATTCAACTGTGAGCGAGTTACACACGCGCTGTCGTGTTGACATTTGTATTGCAATTATCTCTAATATGAGCCAATTAACGTGAATTATTAATACAATTAACACTTAGTGCTGTCGTGTACATATTGTCATAATGCAGTTTAGTGGCCTTTGAAAGTTCTGTATCCATATATTATGTATATGCCTTATTTAGAATAATGAAATTCGGATGTGAGAAATGGTCATATTGACTTTTTTAACTAAGATAGCAAAAACGGAGTCTGTAGATAAGTACAAGTATTTGTACGAATGTGCTGATTATTGCCGGGCGAGACAATTACACCGACTTGCCCAAAACTACACTCTAGTAGGCTTATCTCAGCACGCCGGACATTACGCCTTGACGCCTAGGAGGCAACCATGGTCTTACACTCAATATTCTTAGAGTCTTACAGCTAGTTAGAAGCCGGCTGTGAAACGTAAGGCCGAGGGTTCGATTCCCGCACCGAAAGAAATATTTGTGTGATCCACAGGTATTTATTTCGAGTCTGGGTGTTTGTGAGACCAAAAAGTCTCTCGTAGATTGACGCAGTAGACTCTATCTTAGTGTGGGGTCAGGGCTGTGTATGCGACTGTTAAGTGATTGTTATTTATTTATTACTAGCGGCCCGGCCCAGCTTCGCCTGGGCAGCTTAGATGTTTAGACTCCACTCCACACCAGAAATATCTTATTCCCGTTCAAACTTTTGTACTCCTGAACTCAACCTAAGTACCTACTATCCCTTTTCCTATCGTATCCCATCCCATCTCATCTGGCTCCTTTTCTTTCTGTTACATCCCGTCCCATTATTTCCCATCTACCGGTCTCATCGCGTTCGTCCCACTTTATCCCATTTCATCCCTTAATGCCTAAATAGACATGTTGACAATTTTTTGGAATTGCTTTTATTTTGTAGATAGGCCTTATATAAACACGAAACTACGACGAATATCATTAAAAAAATACGCAAACACAAATACTTTGCAAAATTCCTGCTAAAACTTTAAAATAAATTTAATTAATTTTATAGCGTCAACAACACGTGGTAATTATACTGTTAAAATGTAGCTTATATGACACGTTCGTAGATTTACCATAGCAGCGCCATCTATTGATTATTTACTCAACCCAGTCGAAAGGTATCGACATCTGTTAGAATCATTTGGAGTTAACAGATGATTGTGACTGTCAAATAATAACAGACAAATAATTAGCAATGAATTAAAATTGCGACTATAATTTGAGATTTAAACTATCCTATCTCTCAAGTTGGATCGAACTGCACATGGTGTGCAAATTTTATAATAATCGGTTAAGTAGTTTAGGAGTCCATTGAGGACAAACATTGTGACACGAGATTTATATATATTAGAAAATATTCGAGCGGCTACGAACATCCTAGAGCATTGGTGAAAAAGAACAACCTTCACCTCTTTAGGACATAAACGCAATATACGCGACTTCGAGAATTCGACTTCATTATAATAGTTCAATATTACTAATTGCTAACACAATTGGATAATTCGTTGCAATGGCACATAAATACATTTCTTAAACACCAGTCTTTTAAACATAAGACTAAAATCGTGGACGTGGACTAAAATCTGACATGAAAGCAGCTCTTCAACAATGACTTCCTAAAATAACCGTTTGACCAAATCTCTCTTCCAAGTACACAAACATTATCTAGGTGTTGCAGTAAGCTTACAGCTGCTAGCTCCAGTTTTACGTCAACTGCCAGCAGTTTTAATCTGTTTGTAGGCGTTCCTTAGCTTGGTTCCAGTTGACACGGAGCGAAAGAGACGGCTTTACGTGATCTCTCGAGCGTAACTGTAAATTTCAGCGTGCCAACGATATTCACAGGTGACAATTAGTAACGAGTGATCGGTACAGCTTTGAAAATATCACGTAGCATTTTTAGGCACAATTGAGCAAGGTAACCGTGTTTTTGATCGATACTGGCACGATAATTTAGTTCATCCGATGGAAAGTGCACTGACGAGAAAAGTCTTCATCTAGCTTTTTTCAAATCAAATCAAATATTTTTATCGGGGAACGTAGGTTACATTAAGTTGTTAAAATATGTTTGTTCGTTCAACAATGACCCGCCACACTGGCATACAATAAGATAGTAGTAGTTAACATAGGTATTTATTAACTAATGAATACTTGCTACTGCCAATGAGCGATCATATCACTTACCATCTGGCGAATGGCATGACCGTCTCGCCATTCATCGCAATAAAAAAAAATAGACAATATTTCTCTGAACGGCACTGCATGTAACTTCAGATCTAATATTGTTTGCCGTGTAAAACAAAATCAAATGAACGAAGTCCTTTGCATAAAATCCGAGTATAAACACGTGCTAGAATGTTGAAATATTTTATTTGGAATTATGTTTACTATCAATAATAGTATAATGCCCCATTTACACGGGGAGAGCTTCTCGCGGCGAGAGTCGCATGTCATAACCGCCATAGATTATCGTGTTCTGACAAATGTTTACACGATGCAACTTTTTTGTATCCTTACGATAATCGTATCTTCGGGGCGAGAATCTCTCCCCGTGTAAATAGGGCTTTATACTTGTGAAAGATATCGTTTATTACGTTTTAATTAATGTTATAAAGTGCCGCGAACCCGCAGGTTAAATGCTCCCGAGGGCAAAAATTGTGGCTCAACACGGATCATAACAGATATCAATAAATAAAGCCAACTGGGTAAATAACGTTATTTTCATTTATCAATTTATGATTAAATGTTTTCCTGTAAATTCAGTATATTTTATCCGCGAAATTATTTTTCAATCAGTTATATCGAATTTTATGCTATATGTCAGCTCAAAATACTATTTTGTGCATCAATAGTTAGGTTTGGCACCCAAAGTACATAATTAAAGCTATCTTTTTAAATTTAAGTTATTTCCCAGAAAATAATACACAAGAATCTATTTCGTTTTCATTGCACAAAATTGCTAAATTAAAAGTACAATTAAAACACCCTAGACAACGTAACAAAAACGTCGACAGCACAAATTAATTCGTACCGTTTGCCGCAGTCGCCGTATACAGAATGGCGAAAAACGAAACTTTCGCCTTCCATACGATTGGGTAAAGTGCCCCTATATATAGAAAAGGGTTGAACCTTCATTCCGTACTCACAATCAGCGAAATGACGCGAAAAACTCCGTAATGATACGCGGATGGGCTTATTCTTGGTGCCTCTCGACTTGTATTGAGATTTCTCTACTGGTTGCAATTTCACGTGTGATTTCCTTACAAATCTAGCGAGGCTCATGAATTTATTCATGATGCATGTGTTACCCGATATTTGGAGATTCTGTGGTAGATTTCTGGTTACGGTATTTTAAAGAATTGATCTTTGAAAATAGTCCCCTTAAGACTCGCTCTGTATTTGATCGTAATTTTCTTTGAAATACGAGTATGATCGGAAAATTAAAAACAACTATTGTCAGAGTAGGTGTTTTTAAGGATTTGGAAGTAAGTAATATATGAAGAGTAATTGTTTATTTAATCACCACGAAACTATTGCTCTAGTCAGTTTATGCGTGTGTAGGTACGGTAGAATATACGTATTACTTCAGTATTGTAGTAAATTAATCACACATTCCTAAAAACAAAAAATATATTTGGTAAAAATCAAGAGTTAAAATCGGCAAAACGCGTCTTAAACTTAACGACACAAAACAGCGTGACAATGAAGGCATACTTCGACGTGTCTCAGCTAGCGCCTCGAGAATACCCCCCACGGCGCTCGGCTCATTAATTTAAAGCTTTCACCGTAGCAATTACATAAATTCACGTCGTCGAATGTTCCATTTGATGTTGTGCCGCGTTCAAACGTTCCACTCCCATTGGCTAATTTAATTTATATTTCCACCATACTTCTTTACAAGTGTCCTATAAGCCTGAGAGAGTTAAGTCTGGTTACCTTAAGTGGTAGAGCCACGATGTTGTCAGTCATGATAGCATGAATAGGCAGGCTCGTCCGGAGCGGTACTACTGTCTGATAGGATCGACGTGAAGCGACAGCTTGCTGTCGCGTTTCGTTCGGTGAGTGAGACTGCCGGATGCCCAATACCCCTCATTCCATCCTTTTTCCTTCTCGCTACCATCTCGATCTCATGGGCTGGCAACACATCCATGATGAAGCGTTGTGGATGTTCATGGGCGGCAGTGATCACTTACCATCAGTTTACCTGCTTGCTCGATTGCCGGACCCATGCTATAAAAAAATTGATGCCGCGGCATCGAGAAACCCCTCGTCCCAACTGGCGGGAGGCCACTGGCCAGTAGTGGAACATTTACGTGGCAGTACCTTTACGGAGTCTACAATGTAAACTCATTTACCACACAAAAGCGATGCTAGTATAGAGCAACATAAAAATACACCATAAGAATTTCACTCATTATCATAATGGTATGGTCACCTAAATCGAGACATTCAAAACCAACAACCATTACATTTTTAAGTCGAATTCTTATGTAGATATCTTTAAATGAGCAATTCTTGTATATATATATATATATATATATATATATATATATATATATATAATTGAAATCTCGGAATCGGCACCAACGATTTTCATGAAATTTAGTATATAGGGGGTTTCGGGGGTGATAAATCGATCTAGCTAGGAATCATTTTTAGAAAATGTCATTTTATTCGTGTTTTATCGATCGTTTTAAACTGAAAAATATGACTCTTCCTGACATCTATTGGCGAATAATAATACTATTTTTTGTGAGCAAGTTATTTTAGAAAATGTCATTTTATTCGTGTTTTATCGATCGTTTTTAAACTGAAAAATATGACTCCCTGACATCTATTGGCGAATAATAATACAATTTTTGTGAGCAATAAAGTTATTCTAGGAGATGGCGTTGTTAACTAACACGAAGCCAATGAGTGTTTGCTTTGGGGTTAGACTAAGAAAATCAATTGTTTATTTATATTATTTGTATCTTCTTAATGCACGTGTTCATTTAAAAATGCCTAAACGGTCTTGGAAAAAAACGCTTATAAACAATCTAACTTCACGAAGCCGCAACTCGTCTCAAGAACACCTAGAAGAGCAACGTCATCAAACTGATCAGGATTCTGAAACTTCTCACAGTGAAGACTCATTTCAAGGATACCGTCATGAAAATTAGGTTTCTGCTCGTCCCACACGTGCTGCTAAAGTAAGATGCTTGCAAAATTTGACTGACATTACACGAGCAGAAAGGTCTTATGATTTAGATGTTTCACGAGAGCGTGCGGCCCAACGTGTAGCTAATGAAAATAACGAACAACGAGAGCGTCGTTTGCTATTTTACTTTAAATGCTATGGAAGAAATTGAATTGCCACAGAATATCATTTCAAGCAACAATCTTATTGATGAAGTATTTGGTAACTGCTTAGCCAATGAAAATTATGAGGGGATGAAAGATAGAGACTCGCGCCTCTTAACAAAGATGTTGAAAAAATTAATGATGATATAGTCTCTAAACTTCCCGGAGAGTACAAAACTTACTATGGCCATGACTCAATGAAAGATCAACCTGAAGGAGCAGTTGAATTTACAACAGAATTTCTCAATAGTGTTATGTTACTCATGGTCACAAGTCTGTGCAATTACATAATAAAGGCAAAAATTGTTACTGGTGAACAATCCGGCAAAGAAGTACATATACCAAGGATAACCTTAGACTCATCAAAAGGACAACTGGGATGCACCATGCAGCGTCACCAATTTCCCGTTAGATCTGCATTTGCCATGACTGTTCCCAAATCCCAAGGGCAAACTTTCGAATCTGTTGGGGTTGGCTTAAAGTCAAGTCCGGTCTTCATGCATGGCATGTTATATGTGGCATTTTCTAGAGTTAAGCGACCAACTACGTTAAAAGTCAATCTTTCAAATGAAAATCCTCGACATACCCGCAATATAGTATGGAAAGAAGTATTAGATTAAAATCTGATTTCAAAATTAAAACTGTGATGACATAAATATATATATACACTTGCGTAATTGATTAATCAGCTGTAAAAAAATAAGTATTTGTTTCTAATATAATATCAAACTAATTGCACTCATGATTTTTTTCTTTAAATAACCAGTTCATATTTTTTTATTATTCTGTCGGTAAGATCGAAAAATATTATTCATATTTCATCATTTTATTAGTATGTAATTCGTACTTAAATATAATTTCCAAAAAACACAATTTATAAAAAAAAATAAAAATACCGAGCAAAGCTCGGTCATCCAGGTACTGTAGATTAAAGAGTGTTCATTTGTAGAACAATGGGTTTAGAGTGGCTGGGAATGTTTATAATATCCTGTTTCATGTTATATAATTAATTGTTAATAGTCGTATAGCTGAGCATGAATCTCCTATTAAAATTAGAGCGGTTTAGGCCTTAATCTCTTCGATGGCCTAGTGCGGTTTTTGGTGAATATTATATATGTTTAAAATTTTTCGACGAATTCTAAGCTTCAGACTAAATGTTTTTTTCACTTTAAATCAACTATAATTCACTACATACCCTCAAAAATCTGCTCTGTGTGCTTTTGAACCTTGGAATTTTCAATTAAATTAATAAACAGAAATAAACCTATTTCCTAAACACTGCCATGTTTACAGTCCAGCAAAGAGTTAATGGAACGCTCGCAAACTTGCTTGAAATTTATGTAGGATCATTAAATCCGAGGCGGCGGGCCATTAACGAAACACCACTAGCGACGCGCGTGCGTGTGTTCTCTGCAAATTATCGCTTCAAATCGCAATACAAATATTACTATAGTTAATACTTTGTGTCGCAAATTTCCTTCTTTACTTCAAGGTTTCTGGGAAGATGTAGAGGCCACAGCTTGGGTTAATCTAGGAATTATTAAAGACTTTTAAATATTTTTTGCTGTTGCTAGAGATAAAAAGAGGTGTCATGTATACAAAATAGTCTTTTATGCGATGTGTGAAGAAGCATTTGAACAGGCTAAAGTGATATCGACACCTCCTACCAGTACAAGAATCATAAGCACAGAAGTATATTCATTAGTACTATCATTTTGTCGACACTAAATTCTAACTTTTACTTTTATTTATTGCACTCCACAATTGTTAAATCAGTGGTAAATATTTAAAAAGTAGATAATTGTGGACTCTGCAGGGCAAAGCAACATTAGAAGAGAGAGAGAAACTTTTCCTTTAATGTTAAATCGAAGAATATAGTAATTTGCTTAATATGCAATTTTATTTTTTATTATTGTGTATTGCGTTAGATTTATTTAGTACATATACTTTGCACTCTAGTGTAGCCTTTACAAGACTATATGGCCCATAATAATAGTAAGTACTCAGTTTATCATTTCAGTTTAATATAGTATATTTACGACTAAAAAATTGATTCATCCTGGTAAATTAGAATTACCTAGTGCCGCCACAACTTTGAATAGTCTTTGAGCTGCTAAGGGATATCAGATTCTGTCATAAGATTTGTCTTTTAATAATAGATTTGCCCAGATTAATAATTTAGCAATAGAGTTCGTACAGAGCTTTAACTTGAACCTTAGCTTATTTTACGCTCCAGGCATACAGGAAATACCAATTATTGTTCATACAAATTAAGCGCACAATTTCCTTTTACCTAGGAGTACTAATAATTTGCTTAAATAAAATGGAAACATTACGGTTTTATTTTTTACTTAAGTAGCTTTGTCCCTGGAGAAATAGTTACCAAAGCATTTAAGTTATTTCTTGTGTACTTAGACTGTATCTAGTTCAGCGAGTTGACATAGCCGAAATATCAAAGCCATTAGGCTTTCCGTACAACTTTCATTTTATACCAACTTTCAAAATGTGTTATTCAAATATGCCAAAGCAAATGGAAAGATCCGATTGGAGTTTGTAAGCGAGCGAACAAATTGAGTAGAAATTATTTTGTGAATACACTTTGCTCGTTATTTCTTTTTCTTAATTTTATCTAATTTATTTTTTATATTTGAATTTGTTGATAAGATTCAAGATTAGATTTTTGGGATAACACGAGGCGAATTTGTAAGTAAGTATCGAGTGAAATAGAAATTGTTTCTTTCTAGGCCTCTGTGACATACATTTGTGACTTTAACATATTATGTATGATTATGCAAGTTGCAGGTCCTATAGTCAACAGAAAAGCTTATTAATATATTTAACTTTTATATAAGCTCAAAGCAAAAGTTAGACAATTGCTAGATAGATTTTGACATCCTCCGTGGCGTAGTTGGTTAGAGGCCGGCTATGAAACGAGAAGCCGCGGGTTCGATCCCGCACCGAGACAAATGTTTGTGAGTGCCACAAGTATTTGTCTCGGGTCTGGGTGTTTGTGAGACCGAAAAATCTCGCGTAGTTTCTGATACCCACGACACAAGACTAAATTGATCTATGGTGTCCAGACCAAAGATCAATTTAGTCTGGATACCAAACGTCAACTACGAAAGACCCAACCCAAGCAAACTTATAACCATACATATAATGCACTGGGCCAACTATACTGCTTACCGTGCAATCGCATTTTTATAACTAAATTCGGTTTCGCCAGTCACATTTGGGCGCAGTCCGGAGTATAGCCAGGTGTCGCCGTCGACGGATACATCGTGGAGGACAACAAATTGATCTTAATGTGGGGTCAGGACTATGTATCTGTTTGGTATCTTTATTTATTACTTCATTATTATTTATTTATATAAATGGTGCTGTTCTGGGAATGCAAGGTCATCGATCAGCGATGAACGTTTAGTACAATAAAATTATTCCGCCTGTACGTGAAACTACAATAATATGACACAGTATAAATACTATGAATAGAGTCAGATTCCATCCCTTCACCGTTCCCCTTTTCTTCCTGTAAAAACACGGACAATTTAACATATTCCCCAAGTATACTTTAGTAAAAAGTTATCATAGCAATCGTATAGCGAAACCCAACAGACCGACAGTACGGTACCTAATTTCAATTAATTAAAATATAAGTTAAATTCCATTTAGCAAGTTTGTTTATCGTGGTCCGCTGGGCAATTAAACCGGGCGAGATTCGCGCCTTCATTACTCCGAAAGGGCAGCGGCCACTTACACTAGACCCTCGTGGAATAAATTGGACTAATACAGCTCGAATCTGTCCTCTTTTTGAGTTTATTACTGAATTTTTAAATGAGGGGAAGATTTGGGGCGTGCGTGAAGTGTTTTAACTTATGAGCTTGAGTACTTTAGCTTATTTAACAACTGCGCAATAAATATAAAGTATTAATGTTTTGTGAATAGTATTACAAATTGAAATCGCGATTATTGGTAACTTAACAAATACTAAGCATACATATTCATATATAAACATCACGGCTTTTTCCTGAAGGGTTAGGCAGAGGTACAAGGCTGGAGATTACGCATCTACGCATAACTACAAACTAAACGAAAAACCACATAGCAATGCTGCTGCTTTAGGTGTGTTACCTATACCTTAGCCAATAGTCATCGCGTAACAATATTACAATCAGGCTTCATGATAATCACTCACAAATTAGTAATACCAGTAAAAAACATTCTTTCACCTTAATTAGGTCAGTTTAACTACGAGATCGAAACACAATGACGAAAATGAATTCAATCAAAATTGAGTCCTATTCAAATGCTACCGTGACAGACATTTTCATTTCCCGCCATCAATTCGAGACTAAATATAGACCAGATTTCAGACTCAAAGAATACCTAACTTTCCTCCGCAGATCTTAATTTATAATATCAACTCCCAGGCGACCGTACAATTGCTCAATCGGACCTAACGAATTATCCAATTGATCTCAATACTTTAAAACACTCAATGCCCGACGTCCGGCCTACATTGAGATATAGAAAAAATGTTGCTGAATGGACCCTATTGAATTTGAAAAGGTTATATTCTAAAGAATCTTTCTATATATTGGGTTCTTTTAATTGGAGTATCGTATGCGCCCCAATATCGAGCAGGGTGTGTGAGTTTTGCTTACACGTGGTGCGAAACAATCTTTGTTGATCTGTACAAGTGTATCGTTTCGGGATTAACTAGTGTACATACGAACTTATTTAGACTGGTATGATTGTAATGATTTCTCTACAGTCGATAGGCTATTTCGACAAATACGATTGTACCACTTTGTCGTGCTCGCATGAAAATATCCCTGAGTTTTCGTATAATAGGACCGCACATTTCAGGGCCATATTATCATTGGATACAGCAAGACTTTCTTGTTTAGGAATAAGGTATTGTGACTGGAAGATAGCTGCCTAGTCGAATTGGATTCGATTAATCCCTCATTCAAAATTGGATTTGACCCTTGAATCAAACATCCACAAAGATCGTCAAGGTACCCTAAATTCTGTAGGTACTATCGTTGTTCTTCCAAAAGGTCTTATAAGAAGCACTCTTGAATTTTTAGTTTTATTTTAACATTTTGTTATACTTTTAAAATACCAGTGTAAAAAATATATAAAAAAACCACTCGCCTCAACACTAGCATGCGCCTAAATCAAATGTTTGCTACCATAAATACGAATGGAATTATTTGGCACAGTAATTTGCTTTTAACTGACAGTTCATGCATTTACTGCGCAAAGTAACAAGTTTAAACAGCCTTTACGTGACCGATTGCGAATGCAACTTTAAAATACTTTTTAAAATTGTTTCTAAAGTCTGAACCTAGTTTTTAAGTATTTATGGTAAATTATTCTGTTGTTAGCATAGTTTTCAACCTTTTTACTTGGTTTAAACTAAAAGTTTTGCATTGTGTGCAATGTTATTTTTTATTGAAGTGCCGGAATAATACGGTTTAACTTTTCTAACGACCGGCTGCGCGATACCAATTTTTAAATGCCGTTTATTTAGCATATTAAAGCTGTTATTTGTTGATATATTAAATAATATAATTTATAATCCATGTAGTTATACATAATTATAAATGTGTTATATATTTTACACAAATAATCCCGTTCAGATTATCCATTAAATACCTTTGATTTAAATCTAATAAATTATATTTTGTAAATTATAAAGTTTGTTAGGTAACATTTTGACGTCAAAGCTATTTATATGAAATACACATTGTTTACAACTTTTTAGTGTCATATTGTTTTCAGTTTTTTCAATATCGTTTTATATTTTGGGACATATTTTGCTGCAATTCTATTTTGTTTTGAAATGTCCCGGACAAGTTTATAAACACAATATTCACCTTATAGTAATATTATTTAGGACTTTCGTTGTAGTCGGCGGCGTAGTTGTAATACGATGCGATTATAAAGTTGAGATCTTGGGTTCGAATCCCGGGTCGGGCAAGATATAATACTTTTCTATTCATTATCAGCCTGGAGTCAGAAATTCGTGCCCGATATGGCTATTGGCTCGCCCCCTATCACATCGTGGAATGGAATATACAAGGCGAAATGTGGGTGTCCTATTAGCACTTTTACCTATCCCTTCTGGGAATAAGGCGTGAGTTTATGTATGTCGTTGTTGATATCACAAACGAAGTGAGACCCTTTAGTTTCGCAACACCTAGACCCGGAATAAGTAATTGGTCATAGAAACGTTTGTCTCAAGCGCGATCGAGCCATCGGACTCCTTATTTCACAAAAAAAAACATTCCTCGTTTCACAGAAGCATTCAGCAAGCCGGGATAAGTGTATCATATGGCATGGGACCGCCATCTGATGCCATTCGATACTCCGTCTGGACGGCATTTGCGCTTACCATCAGGTGCAGCGCTGTCATTATGCCGCGCCAGAGTAAAAACAATCTTATTAACTCTGTATAACACATGTTTCTCTAACCCTAAGTTTAAGCACAGGAGCAAATAAAGCACTTATTTAAATACCTCAAAAGAGCTTAAATTAAACACCAGTTGAATACAAAACCTCCCAAAACACACGGAAACACAATTATACAAAGGCTGTACACAAAACGCCTAATTAAAACTCGTTTAAAAAACATTGTGTGTGACACACGTTCCGTTCCACGCATACCAAGCTGATATTAAACGCAATATTTACCCGCGAAATATGAGAACTAGTTAACGCAGTGTCGAGTTGCCTAAATTAATGTCGGCACAGTCGTTTACACCGCATTTAATGGCGTAATATCCTGTTCTGCGGTAATTTTGTTGAGTTAGAGCTAACGCTTCATGTCTCTCTACATAATAAGTTTCGCTTTAAATATTCTGAGCCCCACGTGCCGTGATTTATGTAAAGCATTGTTAATCACGCCGCTGCTGCGTTGAACGGAACGTAAGCGATAAGGTGATGTCTCCATAAGACGTGTTCCAGGTGTTTTACGCCTTGGCAAAACGGTAGCGGGATTTTTAAACACTTTATAGACTTTATAACGCTAGTAATAACGAGAGGTTGAACCATTCAGGTTTCTATACAATTTTCTAAATGTTGTAATAATTTCTGACGGGTGCAATAACTGTATCAAACTATGACATACATACATAAACTCACGCCTTCTTCCTAGAAGAATAGGCTGAGATGTAACCAGGACACCCACGTTTTGCCTTGTATTTTCCGTCCCACAATGTGCTAGACATCACTATCGGACACAAATGTCTGACTCAGGGCTGATAATGGATAGAAAAATCCATTATCACTTTGCCCGATCCGGGACTCTAACCCGAGACCTCAGCTTTGTAATCATACCGTAGGCCAACTACGCCACCGAGACAGTCGATGAGACTACGTAATGTCTGTATGATTTTTGGATGAGGTAATTTATGTTTATCTCATTGTAAGAATATTATCCACGTACTTGCCATGATGATGAACACGACATTACGTTGCAGTAATGAGCTAATATACAAATCACATTGTTTCTTTTCAGATCATAATTTAGCTTAGTTCATTACATACATCGTAATACCAGACATATATTTAACCTTGGAAAAGGGCAAATAACAGCTAAATGAAAAATAAAAGATAAATCCATACGAAAACGATTGACGATAACTTTATTCCGTTTTATACGTTATGGTCCAATTACAGAAAAAAAAAATTGAGACGCGTACGAAAATGTCGCAGACGATACGTAATATCAAGTATTTTGATAAGTGTCTAGACTCTGGAGACTTCAGATAAATTGACTTCAAAGGAATCGGCAATCAAAGTTGGAATCAAAATATCCTTTGTTGAAGTCTGGGACAGGATCTCAGAAACTACCGAATAATTTTACCGCTCCGACATATGTCATATTTGTGGAAAACAAATGGGCGAATCTGTCTGTTGAACGAAATGTGATATGAAGGCTGATCGGTTTGAAAAGATTGTAACTGAGCTTTTTTTTGAATTTCTTGTCAATACCTACTTTGGTTACACTTTAATAGAATTCGTCCCTTATATCATTTAATAAAAGAAATTACTAAATTCAGGAAAGGTCTTATTTAAGGTCTCTGAGTGGCAACTGGTTCCTTGTCAATCGTGGCTGGTACATACCGAGTGCCGACATAAGGCGAAACTAAATGAAATTTATACGCATAATATTCTACGTTTAATAATATATTTCTGAAGCAAGCAAAATTATTAAGTTTTCCTAGACTTGTTCTTTGTTCAATTTTCTTGTCTTATATTAAAAGCCGTATATGAACAATATTCTTGGTGAGTTTTAGCAAAAGATTACACTTTCGCATACTATTTATAAAGCATATTTTAACAACCTATGCGGCACAATTTGCTAAGAAGCCTGCAATAAAAATATTTATATATATTTTTAAAATATCTATTAAAAAAGTAGCGATCTAATGTATCATGCTGTTGGTGTACCATTTTGAAATAAATAAATAAATAAAACGTGGGCCTGTTGGTTTGATTCCGATATATATCATAAATTATTGTTGATGTGGTCAACAAGTCCTTGTGTCAGGTGTATGTAGTGTATTGGATGAAAGTGTTTCCGATAGTATCTGATACCTACCACACAGTATCTATTATAGATCTATTACAGAAAAAATATAGCACTTTGACTATATACAATTAGGCCCAGTTGCGTCACCTAACTTGAGACTACATATGGGACTGTTAAATAATTTTATATATCACTTCATCATATTTCATGTGGCATTCTTCTAACACGATAACAGCATAATTTACTATAGGTATGTTTTTTTTCATAACGTCTTGACTAAACAAGGGCTTAATTTTTCATAATGCCTACCACATAATTTTACCACAGCTTTCTTGAAGATATTTTCATTGAACCTCATTAAATTCGTTCCTGAGCAGAGCTGAGCTGCGCATTAAGGGAAAGGTCAGGATGAGACACCTATCCATCGAATTTATAATGTTAGAAGGAGACAAAAAATCACAATAATGTCGAATATTAAGGTGTGTTGACAAAAAAAAAATTGGTGGTTAAAAAATTGCAACAAAATGGCCAGCTGTTGTGGTTTATCCGAAGCGTCATAGTAAAAGCTCAGTAGGGTAATTCACGTAATTAAATAAGTTCAGTTGCAGTGCAGTTGCAGTTAAGTTTCGATCAAAACAGACCTTTTCGTATTCTCGTAATTTTGACAACCGCTGTCAGATACGCTCGCGTCAAGTCCGCGTCACGCGAGCGGTTTAGCGTATTCTACTGGTACGTGTTTTATGTGCGTGATTCAGATCGCAACTTGACCGGTATTCACGTGTAAGCTTCTTGCATACGACTGACGTACAGTTGACGCGCAGCTAAACAATTACAAGAATACCATTTTGCACTAAGACGTAAACTTCATTGCAACTGCACCGCAACTTGATTGGCGCGTCAAAAAATTACGTCAATTACCCTACTGGTCACTCAATAAGAAACAATGAGAATTTAAAATGCATGAAGTATACTTGTTCATTGTAATTTACTTGTAATAATTATAGTAAAAACAAAAAATAAATTACTTTGTGACTTGTTTTTTTAATTCTACGTTTTCAAACCCACGGTCTTTTTCTTTTATTTAAAATAACTTTCCGTTCATTCCTTTTATTATAGTGGAATACAAGCTCACTTAATCAGACAAGCAGCCTAATGGAGAACTGTCGCGGCCAACTACAACCACCGTTAATAATCAGACAATGAAATCGCAGCACCAATTACGGACAATTCTTTAAATGGGGAAAGGAATCCTAATAGTTTGTTAGTTTGTATGCTTACATTGGTGTACCAAAACCAAAATTTATTAAGATTATTTTCAATAATTCTTGTTTTTGTCGTAGACTGAAGAGGAAGATGTAGGCCAGCATAATTATTTGAAATTACGTCAAATAGTTACGGGCATTGTACATTTCAACAAATACTTTGCCGAGCCAGAATTGTAATAAAAAAACGCTGTGGTCACCACATTAAAAACTAATTTTAAAACGAGACTAGGTTTTGTTACCCGTCCTCTTCTGGTGAAAATTGCCTGGCATCATGTCGTAAACCAAAATAGCAAACTAAAATCTAAATTATGTGTAACATTTTGATGGATTCGAACAAATTATTATTTGTCAATAAATCCATAATTTTTTAGGTAATATATACTTTAAAATGTATTGTCCTTATCCCACATTTACATAGTAGTTATATCAAATTGTCTTATTAACCATAGTGCAGAGTGTTTTGGCACATATTACGACTGACCGTTTCGTATAGACCTTCCATTTAACCAGCCTTAATGCGGAAGGCAGACTCCACATTCCTAACAACATATTTGTAGAGAAGTCTCAAAAGAGAATTCGCCTAAAATATTTTACTTTACTGTTAAATGAAGCGGTGATAATTAACTATGAATACACAGGTGACTTCGAAAATCTATAGATGCCTCAGCGAACTTTCAAAATCTACCTGGGAACTTTGGTCCACTTTAACAAACTTCCTCATAAGTTTCAAACTTCACTGGCACAAGATCATGCAAGTATTCAGCCTAATATTTATATTAACACAGTTTCCTAACCTCTAGTGAATTAAATTAATTATCCCCTGCGGCTCATTAATTATTCTTCTATGGTGCGTAATGAATGAGTAATTAACTTATTTCACGATACACTGATCAAGGAAATCTATTACGTTGCGTGTCTGTTACAAATTACACATGACTGGTTAAATGAAAAAAACTTGTAATGGAAAGCGTGGTTAACATTCTGCCATGTTACTAAGCTAATTTAGGAAATTAAGCCTTCTTAATGTTGCATGTGTCGTTCTTCTTCGAGTGTCGGTGCATTTTTTAAACTGGCAGAACGAAGTAACTAAACTTCTTTGTTTCTTTGTTTCTGTATGTTGTTATACCTATGTTTTATTGTGTACAATAAAGATTTAAATAAATAAGCATAATACAGTAGGATAGTCCATTTGAAAACAAATAATGTATCAACTGGCGGAAGATTATCTTTCAGTGGTCGACACAAAAATAAGCATGCTTGTTCGAAACTTGATGTACACAGACTGAACCTAAACGTCAACACTTACGCAGGTTTATATGACGGACGCCTTTCAATCAACGTTAACAAACACGATACAGGGTAATTCAGCAATGTATGTCCGTTAACAACCCGAGCCAACCCTTTAAGGAAGTTCTTCAATTAACTAATCATTAAGTCACACAATCTGTATTGTCCGACGATTAATGGAACCCAAAACTTTACATTTAACAGCTCAGCCCACATATACAGATTAATGGATCTACGGTGATACATTATTCTGAAAATAAACCTTTTCAAAGCGAGGGGTGATAAACTCACCTTTATGCCAAATTCACTCACAGTTAAGCGCCATTTACACAGGGAGTTTCTCGCCTCGAAGAAACGATTATCGTAAGGATATAAAAAAGTCGGATAGTGTAAACATTGTCAGAACGCGATAATCTTATGGGGGTTATGTCATGCGATAATCGCATACGATTCTCGCTACGAGAAACTCTTCCCGTGTAAATGGCGCTTAAGTAACGTGGTAAAAATTGAGACAAATGTATTGTTTATGACTGTTATTTTCGTCTGTATACGGGTACCAAGAGCTAAAGTCGTGTAACAAATACTATATGAAACATAATATCTTCGATGATTGTGGCCAATGTTTGTAACCATCATAGCGGTCCGTAAGCTTGATAGGTTTTGGACGCGTTGGAGTGTTGGTTCACAAGTTGGTACCAGATCCAAATACAGGTTTTTTAAAAGAAATCTTAGGGTACTGATCACAGCTGACAGCTTTACAGTCTTGCCAGACCGCGGATGTATGGCGAGAATAGGTATATATTCCTGCCAGATGCCTGCCTGCGGCTTATTTTCAAAACTTTGGCCAAGACACTTGGTTCACATATTGGCCAATATGACTGTTTACTATTTAGAACTCCCATCAATATAAAACCTACTACATTGATAAATCCATCCATCCATTCATCGGCCAAAGGAAGTCCACTGCTGAACATAGGCCTCCTTCAATGATTTCCACAGTGACCTGTTGGAGGCAGCCTGCATCCAGCGACGTCCCGCGACCTTTACCAGGTCGTCTGACCACCTAGTGGGTGGACGTCCCACACTGCGTTTTCCGCTTCGTGGCCTCCATTCGAGAACTTTTTGGCTATCTGATGATATAAATTGATAAATAAATTCAATTCATTGATAAATAAGCTGTCAAATCCGACCTAACCACAAATCTTTGCCTATGATGGGTACGTGGCCACAACTATTGGGACATAGGCCAACGTGAACAGGAGCCATTACCAAAGCACATATCACAGAACATAATAAAAACAATAGCGAACACTGCCATTATCTGTTACGCGATGCCGAAAAGGAATATTTTATGCGCCAACTTTATGCGACATAACTCTTGTACATTCGTTCACATAAATTATTATGTTTCCGTAAAAAATATCTTTATTTTTACGACATTTGTGATGTGCGGTAGGGTAATGGATAAGGTATTTTAGTTTTTATGTTTAGTTGCCATTAACTTCCCGCCACATGTGTAAATCATTTGGAATTACTACGAACATCTCTACTTTCAGTTTTAGAGTAAATAAGAAAGATATGGGCTTATAATGGTTAATGACTACCGCTCTTGTTAGTTACCTAAAATACTGAGACACCTATGTAGCGTGGAGGCCTGTTGGTAAACGGACCAGACGCGGCTAGCAACAGGTTCACGGTGGTCACACCTCAGACTTTTCGGAGTCATATGTGTATTGATAGTCAACCACCACGCACTATAACGGTGAAGGATTACATCGTGAGGAAACCCTAGCGAATTGTAAGAATTTCTATTGTATGTAAAATCCGGCAACCTACACTAGGCCAGCTTGGTGGACTACATGGTCTATCCCCTCTAAATCGTCCTCGATTGTAGAGGAGGGCCGTGCTCTGCAGTGGGACGCATATGGGCCGAACTGTATGAGCCCATATGCAGTACAGTACAGTATGTCCCGACTTTGTTTTATATCCTGGCAAGACAAAGCTACTATGATACATGACGGTAAGTGAAGTCAGTAAGTCATATCTCTTCTCCGTATACACATAAACTGAACTGATACTACTTATAAACTAGTGACATTCTCACTGCAATACTGACTCGCTTCATTCTGCTGTTTTCTTATATAGACGTTGAAGCAGCACAGCAGTGTGCCTTGCTGTTTATTATTAGGTATTTTGCCATAAGAATTTCACTAATAAATCATTGTACCGAACGGAACATTAGTAACATTTAGAAAATTATCTAGTATATTTTAGATATTGCAAAATTTAGTTTCCTAAAAATCACTGTACATCTTAATAACCAAATAAGACAAGCATCGTTGAAAAAACAGGAAAATACACTTCCTTTTGCGTAGCTCCTTCATGTTTTAGACGTTTTTTCCTACAAAACGCTCCCGGGTTTTTTCTCCTACACGCAATGTAACTGACACACTTTTTATAACTCGGCTTCCAGGATGACATATTACCGTCATATTTAGGTCGTATGTGCTCCACTGCAAGAAACCGAGTATTAAGTTGAGTTACAAATCTATTTAAAGAATAAATCGAGTATTACCATTTTTTGGAAAAAGATAATTATGAATCACTTTTACTGAAGTGGCCACCACTTTGCTATCGTGTTTCGTTTGATAAGTGAATTTTTCGGAGACATAATAGCCCTCTTGTCGCCTTATGGTGTTTTAAATTTACCACTTAAATCTACTATGTCACCACTATAAACAACTTAGTGTATTTTTAAATTAACTTCACTTTCGTAAATAAACACAGCATAAAAGAGTATCGTATGAATGAGCAAGTCATTACCACGCCGTACAAAAGAGTTCTGTAGGTTTGGACACGTCGCATGAATGATGAATGAGATGAAAAAGATGCAGCATCCGTGTCTAACGCAGATACTGATGCACACACTGAATACGGTGCTGCTTCATTCAGTATTAAAAGTGACGGGATTTTTGAATGGTGCGAAGTGACATTGCACTTATTAGCAAACGCAGCGCTGTTTGAATTGAAATGAAACTCGAATTGATAGGTAATATTTGACTAGTCTGATCATAATTAGTTTCAATACATAGTACTCTCCTCAATACACTTTATGTTGTTGAGTTCCTGTTTGAGACACGCCTTTGCTATTCAGTATTTAATAGTAGCTATTTAGTGATTAAATATTATATAAGAATTCCTTAATTTATGGGTTATTTAAAAAAAATATTGGCTAGTAGAAGTTCGTTGTAAGCCTCTACTGAAATCTTAATGACCCCAGTATGTCTTAAAGGAAATCAACATGATATTACATTTTAATGAAATTTGTTTTAATTTAGCAAAAATGTCAGAAATTCAACATATTAAAATATTTCTTTTACCACCTTATTGCTTGTCGACAAATAAACCTTAATATCAATCAACTATAATTATTCCTGTCGCTGACGATATTTTCCATCCTCTCTTCCCAAAATCTGTAAGGCATTTACCTTAGCATTCTCACCTTTCCAGACTAGTCTATAAAACTATAAATAACCGCAGTATTGCCAGGCAATAAAATAAAAAATATTCTTACGTAAGCCCAAGGCCTACGGAGTAATTTGCGTGATTGACTGTACGCAATCGGATCGAGAACACCGGCCTCTCAACGTACTTTACCTCATAAAATGCAAATATTAACAACATTTTGCGAATATCGACATTCAGTAAGGTGGAAATGGATGGGAGATTTATTCCAGTGATCATTTGAGGTGTCACTATAATTGTTGCCTGAGACTTGGTAGCGTGCATGAGCTACGGATTGCGACGTCTTGGGTTCTCTTCTTAGTTTATCAATTTTATTTTGTGCATTATTTTTTATTACACAGCAAAGAGACTACAATGAATATGGTAAATGACGTGCGATCCAAAACACGTTTCCATTGACGAGATATGGCTATTCGGGTGTACCTGAAACGTTAAATACTTGAGTTTGTCGCTGACGAATTTCCCGCTATGTCGGTCGCTATTGAGCTGGATTTAATATCGTATCACTAGCAACAAGTTTTTTTTTATGCTACATTTGCCAAAGTCAGAGGAAAGTGATCTAATTTAATTGCACTGAAAACAGGTATTTAATCAAATTAATCAAACGACTATTGCTTAAATTCTTTATGCATTATTAATGCATACAATTAACCTAATACTCCGACTGTGACGTAGTCATCAACATCGGTCAACGCCCTATAAAACGCTCATACATTAGAGATCCATAAATAAATAATAAATAAAAATAATTAATGGATAAAAGCCCCCGAGCCATCAACCGAATGCGTACCTGCCCATATTACTCAATAACAGTCAGATTAATGGTTTTTAACTGCTGAAATAAAACGAAGTGGCCAGTAAAAAATAATTTGATACAAACTCAACTGGTGGGAACTTTTGCCCTATTAATTCTTCAATTTTTAATTCATTCGATATTTTTTCGCTCGTATTGAAGCGGTGCAGTAAGTGCTTTATAAAAATTAAATTGCAAACAAAAATATTTTTGTAATAAAATGGTGGTTTTTAAGTAGAGATTTATCGCTTCATTGAGCTGTAAACTGTGATGTTTTTTGGTGAAATTTTAATGTTGACCGATAAGTTTGTGATGCGTAATATTTTCGGAATTGGCCATTATCATTTAAAGGATAATCCGGCAGTTTATCAGTAAAATTCGAAATAATAAAACTATAATATTCATTAAATTAAAATTATAATATTCATGAAACTAAAACATGTAAATGTTTTAGTATCATGAATATTATAGAACATTTTACATCCTATTTAAGATAAACGCGGACAGAAGACAAAATACGAACGTACAATAAAAGATAATTTTACAGAGCAAATATCTTCCATGAAACCACTAAAATGATAGCATTCAGAATATAAGTTAACAGCTGCAAATAAAGAATACAGAAAACAACATAAATAATGAACACTTCACGGATTTGCGGGACTCATAAAATGAATATTCAACTAGAATCTTCTCGGCGTACGAAGAAACGGGTTAAAAGGATTTTATGTAGCAGCCGAGGTGCTTACAATTCATTGACTGTAGCCCAGCCGGACTAGGTCTTTCAAATTGCATGGGAAACACACTTTGTACTGTCGCAGTCCAGACCTACTCACTGTAATTGGAATTATCTAAAACATGTTTCAGAAATACGCAATTTGGATTTTCCGATACGGTTTGAGATCAGGTGTTTCAGTATGCCGTTGTCATATTTTAGTTTTCGGCCAAAGGAAATCTACTATTGCAAGTCGGTCTTCCTCAGAAACTTCTATAGTGACCTATTGGAAGCTGCCTGCATCCAGCGATTAACTGCCCTTTGATTAAGGCATCTGTCCGCTTTGTGGAATGATATGCATCACTACACTCCCACTATATGTATACATACGTCTTGCACTAATACACACCTTTTTTATAAAAATACGGCCTTATTCATAGACAGTTTTAAAACCAATTTTAGTTATCGAATTGTCTTCTTCGCCCAAACTGAATTCAAAAGTCGTTCGAAAGGGATAAAACATTCCATAACTAAAATAGGTTTTAAAGCCGCTTTGAAATAAGATCCTTACTGTTTAGTAAAATAATCCTCATGGGCATTTACTAAAATATCCCCAGTCCAAATAAAAAAACACTTTGGGGCTTTAAAATTATAAGATAACAGAGATGAAGATTCTTGAAAGTTCGGTTTTTCGACACATAAGCGATAAAGCTATGTCCCACTTGGCATGAGATTTATTATCGGAGCACACTTGAGGCCCTCCGGGACCATTTAAGTAAGAGGTCTGGAGTTTGCTA
This sequence comes from Theretra japonica, assembly GCA_033459515.1. Taxonomy (NCBI): domain Eukaryota; kingdom Metazoa; phylum Arthropoda; class Insecta; order Lepidoptera; family Sphingidae; genus Theretra; species Theretra japonica. The sequence goes on from CM065931.1 coordinate 15,603,250, forward strand.
ACGGTTCCGAATCGCAATCCTCATGGATGGAAAATACTGGAATTATTCGCTGAAAAAAGTTTTCAATTTATTTCTTGCAATCATTTGGGACTTAACAAAAACTAGTTATTGGGCATAATTACGGCCAATGGCGAGAAATAATGACTTATACTCCGGCGGCATTAGCAACTTATCTGATAACTACTAGGGATACAGATTTGAGCTTATATGCGTATCTATATACCTATATAACATCAGATACATGGCTAGAAGACAACTGATACAAGTAACTACAAGAGAATTAATTAGGGACTAAAAAAACTAAAATGATTGGGTTATGTACATATTCGTCCGGAATAGTTATTTTCAATATAAACTGAAGGAAAAATTGAGTAAAAAATGCAGAGACATTCAAATTACGGTTGAATATAATTTAATGAATTTTTGTTTACGTCCTGCTCTCCGGATGCTCTGTGGTTTCAACTTACGCCGTCATATCTTCCCACCGCCTTTAAATTTTTAAATACATACATACATACCTACATATGTACATAAACTCCCGTCTTTTTCCGTCTCACGTTGTAATAGGGGGCGATCCTATAGCCATATCGGGCACAAATTCCTGACTCCTGGCTTATAATGACTATTAAAATCTAATATCACTTTGCGTAACCCAGAATTCGAACCCGAGACCTCAGCGTTGCTATCTTACTGTACTGTACTGTACAACTTGGCCACCGAAGTAATTTTATAATTCTTAAGTCATATCTCCACCCAACATAGTCATATAAACTTCGCAATAAAAGTCACTTGTCAAAGCTTAAGTTACAAAACACGCCTCCGGGGCCGTAACACCGTTCTGGTAATTTTATCGCCACAGTTTTGCACATTCTGTCGACATGTCGATAACTATTGTCGACCCGCCGGAGGGCAGAGGGCGGACGTATAAATTAGTGCTGAACCCTCACGCCAACATTCTCTTAACTGTCGACATACTTTCACTGTCAATTGCTTTTAGTTTTATATTAGACGGGATAGAAAAGTGGTTTATTGGTATACACAAATTAATGCATTTCTTTATTGACAGCCTCCGTGGCGCAGTTGGTTAGACGCCGGCTGTGAAACGAGAGGCCGCGGGTTCGATACCCGCATCTAGACAAATGTTTGTGTGGTCCACAAGTATTTGTCTCGGGTCTGGTTGTTTGTGAGACCGAAAAGCCTCTCGTAGCTTCTGATACCCACGACACAAGACTTAATTGATCTTAATGTGGGGTCAGGACTATGTATGTGACTGTTGGGTGTATTTATTTATTATTTATTATATTTATTTATTGGTAAATAAGGTACTTAACAAAAATATGTACATATGTTATCCCTATTAACTGCATTTTTTATCGATACACAAAAACAACGGTCATAGAAAATTCTATTGGATCCATCAACACTGCATCGAAGGCGGTCCACGCTCAACCTACAATAAAAGGTCATTGAACCGCCACATCACTCCGATGTTCAGCATTTTGAAATAAATTATTACAACTAAAACAAACTTGCATTGAATTTAAATTGCAATACAAATAAAAAAGTCTCTCTAATATGTCATAGTTCACGTTTCAACACTCACGATACTGAATCCTTTTTATATTGGGTGAACAATGTTAACTACAACACCCTTGAGGTCAAATGCAGTGTACTGTGTACAAAATACTGCGAAAATAAATTCCTATTTACATTTTTCGAATCTGTTGGGGACAGACGGTAGTATACTATTTATGTCTTTTTTTAATATTGTACATATACGTAATCGACAAGCCCGTATCCCCTAGGGATAGGCAAAAGCTATGGATTTCCACTTTAAATCAATTCTGAAGCCCAATTTAGATTCAAGTATTTTTTTATAGAATGCCGAGACGAGCATGCCATTCGCCTGATGGTAAGCGATACGACTGCTCATGGACAGAATCAAAAACAATAACACTATGAATTACGAAGCAATGCTTGGCACTGCGCTCGCCATCCTGATACATAAGATGTTAAGTCTCATTATGTCCAGTAGTTACTCGGGCTACAATGTCCTTCAAACCGGAACGCAGCGGTGCATTTACAATGCTATTTGGCGGGAGAAATAGACATTATGGTGATACCTACCCAGACAGCCTCTCACATACAAGAGAACATCCACTAGTGAAAGTATTTGCCGAATATGATAATGTAGAAATAATGTTACCTTATATTATTTGAATCCTTCAATATTTAAGCCCCATTTACACAGAGAGACTTTCTCGGGACGACAATCGTAAGCGATTATCGCATGCAATAACCGGCATAGATTATCGTGTTCCGACAAATGTTTACACGATGCATTTTTTTATATCCTTACGATAATCGTGTCTTCGAGGTGAGAAACTCTACCCAAGTAAATGAGGCTTTAAAATGTAATGCGGTATCATCTTTAAACGATATCGATCTTAATGACAAAAATTAATATGTTATTAATTTAACAAGGTCTCCATAAAAGCAAAGGTTTCCGTGTAATTACACATCAAAGGTCCGATAATAGCTCTATAATTTGCTTTTACGTGATCACTGTTTGCCTAAACGTTGTATGTTGAGGAAATTTCTTGTACCTTATTATTTTTCATTCTGTTTATGTTGTGTCCTTTTCTACAGCCCATTTACGTCCCACTGCAGAGCATGAGCACACAATCCAGAGTGGGATCGAGAGGGTTAGGCCATATAGTGCACCATGCTGGTCTAGTGTGGTTAGGCGGACTTTACATACCACAAAAATTCTTACAAATTGCTATCGTATGCGGGTTTCCTCGCGATGTTTTCCTTAACCGTTGTAGTTCGTGGTGATTGACTATCAATACTCAATTTCTACCCTAGTGCTGCACCAAATGTTTGATTTTAAAGGATTATTGTTTATTTAATCCATTTAATATGCATCCGAACTATGCAAAACGACAAAACATGCAAAGTTGTTCTAAAATCCAGAACGGTAGACAATATACAAGTATGTATGTTATTTTGAACGTATTATTCCCCACCATAATTACTTTACTTTTATTAAATTACTAGTGAACATAGGCCTCCCTCATAGATCGGGGCTATGTTCAGCAGTGGACTTCCTGTGGCTGAAGAGAGAGAGAGAGAGAGAGAAAGAAAGAGTGAAATAACCCATAATTTTCTTCCCCAAAAAAGATCACACACAGAACCAGAGATTACACTAAAATAAATAAACGTAACGGTCCGGGAAAACCATCGGGGAGGAAATTGCATACAATTAAGCCACACTCAAAAGCTTAAAAGAAAATGAGAAAATGTACACGAGGTGAAAAGTTGGTTGCCAAACGGTCCGGTGCCAATCAAGACAAAGTGGCACTTTTTGACAAGTTTCCTTTGTAACCACGGCGGAAATATCGCGGAGTTTTTCAGCGGGAAAATGGATAAATTAAAAGGAAAATTGTGAAAGAAAACACGAGCCCTAATGGAGCCTTTTGGAGGTTTATGGATTTGGTTTTTTGTTATAATTGCCATGTATAATTCCGGTTTTACAAGTACGTTAGGTACACGTAGGAAATCATTAATTTTCACGCAGCAGTAGCACAAGTCCATAGTTCAGATGTTTTGACTTACTTATTGAGAATAGAAGTTATTAGTATAAAACATCGCAATTGATTTCTCTTAGAATTCTATGATTTAAGAGATTCAAATTATTTTGTCAGTGTAACAATCTACACCTTCGAACTTCGACATTTCATATCTTAATTTATACAGGCGCTCCACTGTATACAAAATACTATCAAATAAACCCTGTACTTTGGATGAAATTCAATAAACAAAAACATCACAGCCAAAAATATTTATTCAGACTGAACTTGCATCCTAACATAGACAAGCCACTGGACCAAACGGCCCTCAATTAACCTATTAACATGCGAGCGTTTATCGCTTCAACAACGTTTGTAAAATTGAAACAAAATCGCCACCCGAACCTTTTATTTCACTTTGTACAAAATACTACATTCGCTCTTCGCAATGGCGCGATAAATTTGTCCATTTACTCGTTCCATCGTAGGAACCACGAAATCTGGAGCTTTAAGAGTTCCTGTTATGTTTGTCACAGAAATATTTCTCAGATACACGGAAGCTGGGTCCCATTCTGACATAAACAGGCCACTGAACTTTTTCATGAAAAAATATCGCAAGATTTAGGTCTACGGACGACGATTTTTCGCATCATTAGTTTAGTCACACCAAACATTCTGGTAAATATACTTCGATGTTATAGGTTAGAATAAACCCGATATTCATTACAAATGTATTATTTTTTTCACAGATTCGAAGGGGAAACTGAGAAACCCCCTATAAATGACCTCGGGCTCGCAAGTACGTCGCGTTTCGAGTTCAATCTGTATTTATCCGTATACAATCACGCTGCCAAAATTACGTTGATTGGCGAGAGTACCCAAACCATTTCTCATACATAAATATTATATCCGATCTGTACTGCTCTTGCTAACATTTCAATTATATTTTTGTTGATTACAAAGCCGGAGTCTCGGTTTCGAATCCCGATTCGGGCAAAGTCATATTGGATTTTTCTATTAATTATTAGCCTGGAGTCAAGAATTTATGCCCGATGTGGCGATAGGCTCACCCCACATCATGGGACGAAACACATAAGGCGTTACGTGAGTGTCCTGGTTGCACCTCTGCCTACCCTTTCCGGGAAAAAGGCGTGATGTTTATGTATGTATAAAAAGAGGACAAACAGAAGAATCAACGGGTACAAACTCCCGGTATTCCAGTGATAGTTTACGTTCCATTTCGCTTCTTTAAACACAGTTGTCTGTAAAAGCAAGAATACCGCATCCTCGCAGGTGTAAGCAAATATTGATTTCCCTTTGGTGTGCTCAACTGCAATAACACTTGTGGTGTCACCCGCCAGGCGATCCACCCAAACTGTATTTTGAAGGATAAAGGTGTCGGTAGTGGGGTACCTTTAGTCTTTATCCTAGCGTTTGATGTTTGAAAATATATTTTCAGTGCATCTAGAAGATGATGCAGTGAAAAAATAAAGTACAGAGAGTATATAGTAATAAAGTGACTGCCCCCGTGGCGCGGTTGGTTAAACACCGAATGTGAAACGAGAAGCCGCGGGTTCGATCCCCGCACCGAGACAAATGTTTGTGTGAATCACAAGTATTGTTTTCGGGTTTGGGTGTTTGTGACACCGAAAAGTCTCTCGTAGTTTTTGATACCCACGACACAAGACTCGATCTTAGTGTGGGGTCAGAACTATGAATGTGACTATTGGGTGTATTTATTATTTATTTATTTATTACATATACTATGGCCACAGTGTGATATTTGCTTGTAGAGGTAAAAACCTCCATTTACGATTTACTAGATAATTGTCGGGGAATTATCCTTTTCTTCCGTCATTATTATTTCAAATTACCTTTACGCTTTGAGAGGCCGGCAAAGTAGCTATTATCAAAGTTTTATAGATGTTTATAAGGGGATTTTAATGTCTTATTGCTTGTAAAACAAAATGTGCTCGGGACTTGTTCCTGTAAATCAATTTAATATTAACGTTATATTTGATAAGTACAAAAAACCGCCTTTATTTAAACATATAGCAGTTTAATTCAAACAATTTTCCAAAGCATGTTTGTCAATTGAAATTATTGGAAAAAAGTCCTTGTCAGTTATTGAAATTGAAATCACAGAAGTCGATGAACTCGCTTGCGTGGTCGTAACAATAATTGTGGCAATTGTTATCAATCAGTTGTTGGGTCAGGGAACAATTTGCTTGCATACAGACGAAGCCAACGTTTTAAATACTATTTCAAACACTGACTGAATATTGTGTCAACGAGGTATAGTTGAGATTTTTTTTCCGAAAATCTCTCCACTTATATGTATAGACGTTTTTTTCTTTATTAATTTACTTAGAGGCTTTTAATCTACACGATCGTGTTAGCCTCATCATACCTTATAAATATTTATTCCCTAAACAGAAAAACAATCGTTAGCTCTTCTTTAAGTTCATTTCAAATTAATGTATTTTAATAGCGTCCTCAATATAAGGCGTAGACAGTATTGATATCTAAGTATAGACTAGTATGGAAGAAATCTATTTCAGTACCATTAGCTTTCTAGCTTGTTCCATGTTTACGGATGTCACAGCAATACTGAGTCCTTTTGCCCTTCCTTCTGTTAAAAACCAATACAAATGCAGACCACAAATATAAGAATAGATATATAACATTCGAATGAAACAAATCATTAAAATAAGGGGTGGATAATTCAGCTAATCGAAAATAAACAATGTCGCAAATAGGAATAGGACAACTAACATTATACATATTGTAGCTGTTTCGTACGCCTTTGCCGAGTAGTTTTGTTGTATGTAATTAAATAAATGAAATACTTAAAAACATTCAAGTTTCACACACAGTCACATACATAGTCCTGCCCCCACATTAATATCGAGTCTTGTCTCGTAGGTATCAGAAACAACCAGAGATTTTTCGGTCTCACAAACACCTAGACCTGATACAAATAACTGTGGATCACAGAAACAATTGTTTCGAGACAGGGATCGAACCCGCGGCCTCTTGTTTCATAGCCGACGTCTAATCTACTTCGCTAAAGAGGCTGTCCAGCTTACTGCGGCAACAAAGAATTTGTATTAATATTAATATACGAAGCGTGCAACTGAGTATGAATTCATGCAAAAGTTACTCAAATTCGAAGAACTTTGTAATTTAATTACATCATGTCTATAGTCTACCTTCCAAGGATCGTGGAATATCCACGGGTTAATAGTGAAGTTCTATATACCGTATCAATAATATCCAAGCTTGCTTAACTGCGAACGTACGCCGAGCAAATTCGATTGGGCAAACCTAGATATTCTCAAATTATATGTAGGTAGGTGATTGTAAATTGAGCTTGTGATTCGGTTATTATGGAGCGTAATCGAATTATTTGGTGGAATAGCAGCATAGCATATGTACAAAAAGTAATGGGGTTCAATAATCATATCGATAAGTACATTTTGTAGGCATTTAGTTGGCCCACAGACAATATTATTACTAAAATTGGTTGTAGATCTGATAGGGAGAGATCTGTCCGTATCTTATGATGCAATAGTTGTATTTTTTAAGTCTAATGAATAAGTGAATTGATTACATCTTAAGGTATGTGTTGGGGTATGTAATTAAAGTATTTTAGTAAGTATTAGTACACAGTCAACCCAGCGTTGAGCAAACGCGTTTATAAAGTTTCTTGTGGAAGGAACGATCATCAGAAGCGCACCAGAACGCAATGTCTTCAGGTGTTATGAATGAACACTAATGCAATGACGGGTAGTGAGATTGTAGAAGGTAATAGTTAACACTAGTACCATCTTTTGAATGCTTTTACTCCCTATAGTGGTCTATATAATGAGGTTACAAATATTCTTTCTACTTTTCCATTATTATTTGCTACTTCGCAAGTACTACTTTTACTATAAGCCTTCGCAAGTCACCCTCTATCACTCCCACTCTGTTCGTTATTAAAATAATATTATTCAACGTTTTCATGCCAAAAGAAGCGACAGTTTCCATTTGTCACGTCTAAGAAAATAACTGTGCAAGATAAATTATTTCCATCCGAGCATGGTAATATCACGAGGAATCACGCCAATACCGCTCTATTGGCTTAACGATAGAATAGGTAGACTATAAATCATAAGTCCTAGATTCGATTTCCAGGTAGACATTCAATTTGAGAGAGATTTTCGGTTTAACGTTATTAGATTGCGATATACTATGCATCCAAAAACACCTATCTAACACGGATCATTACAATTGCATAGGCTTGCACGAAATTGGATATAACTGGATTATGACCGGATATAACCGGGCAAAACCAGATTCAAGCTATAGGTTTATAAACCCAAACGTGACACACTTATATTTGTCACTTCGACGAGCTTAGCACGAGTCGCTATTCTGGTAGATAAGAATATCTTAAGCGCACTACACACCAGAGCCGTCGACCCGCAGACTTATGTCGGCAACTTTATATTTCTTTATTTGTATATAACGCAAGTACAATAATTTTTAGTATATACGTTAAAAACCACTGAGGTTTATCCTAACGGTATATAAATTAACAAGTTGACGTCAGGACAACATGATAATAGATTAGTTTAAATTACATTAATCTGGATGTAACAGAAACGAGGCAAGCGCAACATTAATCTATTCAATATCGTTATTGTTGGCGACATTTCAGCGGCTCGACATGACATGAGGAACATTTTATGACGTTATGCCGAGCAGAGCCTTTGCCTCGCCCACATGCCAACATGTCGGCGGGCTAAACGTGCTGGCGCTTGTTGCCGACATGATTCTTTTCTTTTAAGCCGCCGGGATGTGTAGTGCGCTTTACGGACGCCAGCTGATGAGGTCACGACATGTTTGATAGTGAAAATGATTATCAGCCCATATATACGCCACCTTTAGCTATACCTCCGGGGAAACAAGCATAAGCTATTTTTTTGCTAACATTCAGTTAGCAACTGCTTACGTCACGAGCACGTCACTTCAAATCTTTACAACATTTATTGACGACAAAATTTTATGAGCAGGTTCTTAAAGCTATTTTTATCATGATCGAGTTCGCATAAAGGCTTGCCTTCATGGCGATTCAATGCCTCAAATATCTCGCTATTATGATATATAGTGAAACATGTTTAGAACATCTGGCGAGGTTATTACCAGTCTTGCCAAAAGCGAGACACTGCGAAATTGCTGTATCTGTCGATGAATCGAAACGTTACATCGCACACCTGTTCGTACGAGTTTCGGATTGGTTTTTGTAATAGTTATATTGGAGTAGTAACTAACTACTGTACTGTATCAGCCCATATACTTCCCGCTGCAGGGCACGAGTCTCCTCTATAATTGAGAGTATGATTGACAGGGGTTAGGCCATATAATCCACCACGCTGGCCCAGTGTAGTAACTAAATGCTATTCTAATTCTGCAGAAACTTTATTCGTGGGTTTAAATCCCAGAGAATACTGCTGCCTTTTCAGAGTGATGTGTTTATTGATAAATTAATGAATATAGTATTTTTGCATTCAGCCTGATAGCGGCCATTGAATACAATGGTATATGACCCAAGCGAAGGTTCTAGGTTCAATTGGAGTATTTGATTTCGAAGTACAATAATTATATAATTAAACGTTGAATTCTAGACCGCAAGAAATATTATGCCATCAGTAATCCACAAAAACAAATTACCTCCATCCAAATATAACCATTTCGAATGCACTTACTTACATACATCAGCCTCCACTGTCCCACTGCAGGGCAAAGGCCTCTCTACCCTCCTTCCATTTTTCCCGGTTCAGGCCTCGATTTTGCCAGTCCCGCTCCTATCTGTCCAACTCATCTCGCCATCTTTTCTTAGGCCTACCGCGACGTTTCACAGTCTTAGATGGTTTCCATTGAGTTGTTGTTTTCGCCTACAGTTCATCGTGCATGCGGCATACGTGACCTCACTGATTAATGCACTTAATCACATAATTTTAATCATTTTTCATACATAAAAGAAGCAAACACATAAAACCTTTAAACATCGACATAAATTAGCCAACTGACGGCTGCCGTTATCTGCTAATTTCATCCCCGACGCAGCGATTCATCATTAAAACCAGATTACCATACAAAACAGTATTTGTCAATAATTTAAATGCTCATTTTGTGCGGCAATTACCCGTTCTGCCGGCGTCTCATTACCGGACTGCCTTCCTACATTACCGATTGATTGTGCGGACAATCCGTCGGTGAAACGAAATTATCGCGCGGCGCGGTTCTGTTTTGAGCGGAGATCGGTATTGTTATGTGTTAACTTGGTGTTATTTACATACATACATAAACATCACGCCTTTATCTCAGAAGGCGTAGGCAGAGGTGCAAATAGGACACTCACGTTTCGCCTTGTGTGTTCTATCCTACAGTGTTATAGGGGGCGAGCCTATCGTGATATCGGACACAAACTCCTGACTCCGGTCTGATAATAAATAGAAAAATCCAATACGACTTTTCCCGACCCGGGATTCGAACCCGAGACCTCAGCTTTGTAATCGTACCGTAGTACAACTACGCCACCAGAGCAGTCGTGATATAATTTGATTGTTGTTGTTTAGAATATTGTTTTGATTATAACTTATATATTGTTTTTTATTTCTTGGATTAAATTTAACATTGGATATACAAGTAATGGTAAATAAACAATATCATAGAAGCCGAAAACGAGCAAGTTTTTCGACTTATGGGAAATGATTATAGCTACTTTCGAATGGTCACAAAACTGCGTAACTGGGGCAATATTGTTGCGATTTTAATATTTATGGTTAGAAATATCACAATTAAATAAACTCTTTTATAACAAGATTCCATTATCTAATCATAAAACAGTACTTTAAGAAAGTTATCAATGGGAATAAATGTCTGGTCCGTCCAACCATGCTAATGCGCGAAACTTGATCTTATTTCGAGAAGCATCTTCCGCAAACTTCGGTGCTTAAAACACAAAAACAAAGAATGATCGTAAAGTTATTTGTGGGCTTCATAAATCTCGAGCAAGCCATTTTATGGGCCTTATGTTAGGTTCGATGGGAACGGTATATTAAAAAAGGGTTTTTATATTGCTCAATGTGCAGAAAAATTATGAGTTATGACACATGGTGTTTGCTGTGCGTTGTTTGGGGTATTTAGCCATATTTTGCCAATTATTTGTTTCCATATTTTTTAATTTGTTGTATGTTGTATGTAGTTACAATGATTTATCGTATGTGGAATATCATGTACGAGTATCATTATGGCATGGTCAATTGTTTATTACGTTTAATATCATGAATGTATCTAGTACATAAATTACCTCATATTCGATTGTTGTTTGTTTTGAAGTAACTGCCTGTTTATGTGATGCTATTAATAGCCGCATTATAAATTCAATGAACAAATAAATAAATAAATACACCCAACAGTCACACTTAGTCCTGACCCCACACTAAATCGAGTTTTGTGTCGTGGGTATCTAGAACCACGAGAGACTTTTCGGTCTCACAAGCACCCAGACCCGAAACACATACTTGCAATGCACACAATTGGTTTCGGTACGGGGATCGAACCCGCAGCCTCTAGTTTCACAGCCGGCGTCCAAGCAACTACGCTACGGAGGCTGTCGAATAAAATATCAGGATAAATAATAAGCTAGTCATAAAAAAACTAAACCAAATTTGGCTCATAAAATGTTAGAAAAATATTATGTTGTGAAGAGTAATGTAGTTTCATGCTGAACTGGCAATGTCTGTCACTTCCATATTTTCCCTCTTTGTAGCTCTTTGTTATTCCCAACGTAATAGCTTTATTTGATAATTTTGTTTGTAAAAAATTAACGTACATAAGTCGCGTCTGCATTACAGAAGGATGGGTAGACAAGCCAATTGTTCCCGAACCATTTCCATGCGAAAATTTGATTAAGGGGGAGCCATTGTCATTTCGTATACTAAGTGCAGTCTTGAAAGTCTCATATTACCTCATTTTTCTTCACATTACCTTATACAGGATATATCAAGACTGCTACCGAAAACGAAGCCAGGTAGTATTTTTAGTCACTACAGACACGATGCAACTAAAAATCTTGGAGTAAAGATTTTTTTTTGTTTTGTTTTAAATCCCGGTCCGGGATTCGAACCCGAAACGTCAGCTTTGTGATCATATCGCAGTACAACTACGCCACCGAGGTAGTCAGTGTAGATGTTATGTATGAAAATAATACGTTGCAGTCAATTTACAATTATAAAAAGTCTAACACAGCTTATATTCTCAACCATAACAATATCTAGTCATTAAAGTAGAGTCGTAATCGTTGCATGTAGAGTACACGCGATCCGCTGAATTAACATTCTTTAACAAGCGGGTAGAGTATGATGGCACATTAGCAGCGTATCTAAGTTTTAAGCTTCATTCGCGCTACCATCTGGCTGTTAAGTAGTCGTTTATGTTGGGTTATTGTATTAAGCACTTTCCACAGCGCAGTTAAGAATTTGCATAAGCAGCAGTTTTAATTTTTAAAATTAATAAATTGCGCACAAATCATTTTCTTCGTTTAGTTAATGGTTGATGTTATGTATTGCCAAATAATACAAATCCAGTTGTAAAATATAGGTTTCTAAGTGAAATCAATTACATACATGTTCGCACCCTATCTAATCGTGGATCGGAACACACAAGGCGAAATATGGGTGTCCTGCTAGCACCTCTGCCTACCCTCTCTGGTAAAAAAGCCTGAGTTTATCTATGTATTGATAATTTCTTGTTAAGTAAACAAATCTGGCTAAATTTAAAATACTTGCGCATACATTGTCTGCTATATTTGTGCGTCCATAGTAACATTTATATTGTGCACAAAGGAACCCGCGTCGCGGCAATACATCCACGCCGGGTTTTTGGCGGAACCGTCTTAAAATTGCAAGCGGTATTCCATTTCCGTATATCCGGATTAACCCGGTGAAATGTTGGTTGTATAAATATGGGAAAGTCTGCTTTTGTTATTTACAAAAATATAAAAAAGTCTAGTAGTAAAGTAAGTATAATAATATTTCACTTTTGTCCTATGGCAAGAACTAGATTTGTGGAACATTATGAATACTGTACCAGCCCAGATACGTCCCACTGTCGGGCACGAGTCTCCTCTACTATACCTATTGACAGGGGTTAGGCCATATAGTCCACTACGCTGGCCTAGTGCGGGTTGGCGGACTTTACGTACCATATAAATTCTTGCAAATCGCTATGGTATGTATATTTTCTCACGATGTTTCCTTCGCCGTTATAGTGTATGGTCATTCACGGTCAATATACACATGACTCCGAAAAGTGTGCAAAAACGAATCGTGATAGACCCGCCTCCTATCATATCGTGGTGGGACGGAACACAAAGTGAAACGTTGGTGTCACAGTTAGACTGGTGATATGATAGAGATAACTCCGCCTTCCCCTCTTCGAGAAAGATAGGCGTGATCTTATGTAAGTATAATATAATAATTATTTCCCTTTCAACCTATTTTTCCATGCTTCAGTAACATTTTAACATAAAAAATGCTAATTTAGTGAAAATGCCTTTATAACCAATTAGTTAATCAATTAAAGCACAGGAAGTGGCTGACTTTACGGGTGCACTACATTTTTAATAATATAACCACGTCGGTATTAATCTTTCCTACCTTTTAATGAGTCACTTCCCGACCCTTAAGTACCGTCGGGCTGTCAAGTGTTTTCATGTAATTACATCGTTACTGCCACTTAAGTTCGCTGGTTGACATTTTTAAAGGTCAGGTGTTTAATTGTAGTTTTGATTGGTTAGTTCTTAGGTTTTTATTAAAGTATTTTGGTGATAACCAATTACTATACACTTGAATGGTGAAGGAAAATATCTTGAGGAAACCACTCCATAAAGATTTGACAAGAATTTCTATGGTATGTCAAGTCCGATACCCGCCATAGGAAGTGTTGAAGACCGTGGCCTAACCCCTCGCAAACGTTGTAGAGGAGTTCCGTACTCAGTATTCGACATTTATGGGCTGAACACACTAGTACCGACAATCAAGTACTGTTGCGCTGTTAAATGCTTTCATGAAATTAAATCGTTTCCACTTTAGTCCTTGGATGTTGATATTTTAAAGGTCAAACGTTGTTTTATTGTAGTAATAATTGGTTTGTAAGTGCGCTGGTTATTATTGAAGTATTATTGTGGAGGAATTTGTCCCGTGGGAAGAAATTTTCCTTTACACAGCTTTATTTTTGTACTTGTAGGTGTTTTGAAATGTGTAGGATGGTGCTAAAATGTCTGGAAGACTATTACAACAGCAATGAAGTAAAATAGCCATTTATAGCTTGCTGAAAATAATCTCATGAATGTAATAGAAGCAATAAAATATATGAATACAAAAATGTAAACTATTGTGTCAAAGACCGTTAACATTAAAATTAGATCGTTGTCGAATATCTAATACCTACTTCTGTAAACAGCAAGAAAAACATAAAAGAGCAACAATACCCCTATAATCCGAGATTGCAAGCAGGCAGTCGGATAACATCTTAATACTCTCCAAATCTCAAACACAAAATGTAGAGCGCGCTTTTAATCGACTCTATCTTTTATCTCTACATTTTTTCTCGGCGAGAATACAATTTCAGTCGGGACTCTTAACAGCGCTATCTTGATAGAGTTGAATAAAGTCACGAAACGCCGCCACAGGTGTTCCGCGGAAACTTCCAGATGTTTAGTTCATTTTTCTACCTTTAAATAAACTAGATTGTGAGACATTGCTGCTTGTGGCCGCTATTAATAATAAGCGAGTCTTTTTTCGTGACTCTACTTGTGGGTGTAATTAATTATCGATCCAGATTGTTATCTAAGGATCGAATCAAAAATAAACCAACCGAAATACGTTATATGTGGGCGTGACGATTAATCTTTGACCTAATTGGCCTATTTTGGTGTCGATCCTTACGTAAAGAAAAGTATTTTTTGAGGATTTTTTATAAAATGCTATTTTCTATAAAACTGGCTTGACTTTCAGTTTCATAAAAGTCAAGACGCGTTCCGTATAGAAGCCTATTCAATTGAATACAAAATATGACATCTGATCTTATATAAAATGTACTCGTATGTAATATGTATGCCAAGTTTGATATGGATTTATCTCATTTGCATATAAATGTACGAAGACATTATGGTATACTTCAATAAAACGATCCCTTTTTGTATCGTTTTATTGAAATATGACGAGTAAGATTTTATAAAAATATTTATAGAAATGTTTATAAAAATATTGTTTTCCTAACAATCACTTTTTAGTTGAAACCACGCTAAGCCTCGCGGCGTATCAGAAATAAATAAAAAAAATCAAATACGAAACAAATACTTACGGATCCCACAAACATTTGTCTTAGTACTGAGAACAAAACTGGGCTAATTATCACTATCATAATAGATTAAGATAATTTGATCATTAATCGTCTCAACCTGGATGTATACTGTGGGACATCGTAAACCTATCTCAAAAGATCCCAGAGCGGCCATTACCAAGTCGTCTATTTATTTAGTGGTTAGACTTCTAAGACTTGGCTGTACGTAGTGCTATCCGAGAATGATTAAACCTTATAACCATTAGTTCAGCACGCTATATTTTATTATAGGTAGAAAGACAAGACGAGTTGTATATTCGCCTGTGAGTAATTGTCACATCTGTCCATGCTGTAACACCAGTCAGGACTTATTAAGCTGTTTACTACGTTCGTCACCCCAACACATTGGAAGGTTTGTCTGTCAATACTCAGGAACAAATGGACTAGACGCGGCCGCCAAAATGTTTTCAAATCCCAGGGCACATCTCTTACTTTTCGGGGTCATGTGTGTATTGATAGTCAATCACCATGCAGTATAACGGTAAAGGAAAACATCGTGAGGAAACCTGCACACCGTAGCGATTCGGAACACTTTCTATGGTATGTAAAAGTCCGCAAACGCCCACTAGGCCACCGTGGTGGCCTATACGGCCTAACCCCTCACAATCGTTCTATCGATTGTAGAGGAAGCCCGTGCCCTACAGTGGGAGTGTACGGGCTGATATAATACATTACTCAAAAATAACTGGCTTCAATATCCATCAAACTAGAACAGTACAGTGCCAAAAATATTTGCTAGTAGAGACACACAAACCGATCTTGTATTAATCGATTATTAGTCATCCGTGGTGGAGGCAAAATTAATTAATTTTGCCACAATACGGTTTAGGTCAAGAACGTTATCTTAATTGTTCATTTGCAGGCGCGAGTTTCTGTTAATTTCGAGTACCTTAAGCACCTGCCAAAGCATTTCGACGGGTAGAACAATTCCGCTTAAAATATTAATAATTCAGTGTTACGTAAAGTAGGGCACCGTATGAATAGGGTTTGAGGTACGCTTGTGCAAATTTAAGCCAGGTTCAGTATGAAGTTGCGACCCGTGAAGTACCACAAATTTGTAAAATGTTAATACGCTCCATTCGCTATGTGGTGCGCATAGCTCTGAGATTCTTAGGTCGGATAGCCACTAGCCAGTGTGTAAGTTTTTAGACAATGTGTTTAAGCAATGCCAATTCTAAGCTTTGTATTTCCAGCTCAATTTTAAGTATTTGTATTAGCTTTCGCTTTAAAATTAGATTATATATTTTAAAATCGGATGGGTACCTACATTATTTTAACATGGTTTTTTTTGGTTACTGCATCGTTTCCTTAGAAGATATATTTACATAAATATGTAAATAATATGCATTTTTCTTAAGTCTGACTAATGGAAGTGTTCCTTCGTTTCCAATATTTCTATGATTTGCAATGTCTCTACAATATATGAAAAAAATGTACTAGAATTTTCGGTCCGCATAGCAAAATATTCAGACGAAAAATGTAAAAAAACATTTTTCAAATCACTGTTATCACATCCTACGCAAACTTTATAACCTTTCACATATTTTTTTTGTGTTAAAAAATTGAACTCGGATTCAATATGCCCCGGATCAAAGTTCAAAATTCCACCCCGGGCCATCGTCGATTGGCAGATTTGCCCGGGAAAATATTTCTAAACTAATATCACACCACTCTTCATCACGGCTATGGTTGGTATTGTACGATTTTGAATATTTTCCGACAATATTTTTTTCAGTGTGATCCCAGTAATCTGGAATTTATTTGGAGCACAGCTGGCGGCCTTTATTAAAATATGAATGGTTTTATATTGGATATTGTTTTTCAATCGAACTAGTTAATTATAATACAATCATCAGCTCATACACGTCTATTTACGAACAAGGAAGGATTTTTCTGTCCTATTCAGCATTGGCCATCAATCTGACTTGTTGTTCTTTCAATAAAAATACTATATGGGTCGATAGCCAGGGGTGTGACTAATGAAATGTTTGTATAATGTTAATAATACTAGTCCACTCTTGGATCTACCATCTTCGATAATTAACAGAGGTTCAGGCGTATATCCACCACCCTAACATATTAGATTATCCTAGAAAAAAATCTTAATTTACTTCAAGACCGTGATTGCATACCGGCTTTTGAAAAAGACGGAGAGAAAGTAGTGAGGGAGACTTCCACTAATAAAGCAGCAAGCTACCTCTTTGATCATAATGGAAACTATGCTGGTCTCGTAATTTGCAGAGTTCATAATTTAGTCACGTCCGTTTGTCTGTCACGGGCCTGTAGTTTTCACGTTTTATGCTCAATTTCGTCACTCGCAAAAGGTGGGCTCAAGAAATTGTAATGTAATTGCAAATATAAATTGGTTCAGAGGTATTTTATGTCTAAAAAAATTTATTCAATTATTTTAATGGATTTTATGAATAATGAATTGATACATTCAAGAACCGCCTCTGTACGAGGCTTATGTTGTAATTCTACTGTATATATTACAATAAAACAATGTACAGGCTTAAACACGTTCGAGGCAGGCTGCCTAATTGCCTACATGACCATTATACTTATTGTTTTGGGTTCTATCATGTTATTACAGTTCCCAGTCCAGTTTTTCTCATTTATCTTGATTGTACAGACATTGATCGGTTACAAATTTATTATATGTATAGACTAGCGGCCCGGCCCAGCTTCGCCTGGGTGCTTAGATGTTTAGACTCCACTCCACACCAGAAATATCTTATTCCCGTTCAAACTTTTGTACTCCTGAACTCAACCTAAGTACCTACTATCCCTTTTCCTATCGTATCCCATCCCATCTCATCTGGCTCCTTTTCTTTCTGTTACATCCCGTCCCATTATTTCCCATCTACCGGTCTCATCGCGTTCGTCCCACTTTATCCCATTTCATCCCTTAATGCCTAAATAGGCATGTTGACAATTTTTTGGAATTGCTTTTATTTTGTAGATAGGCCTTATATAAACACGAAACTACGACGAATGTCATTAAAAAAATACGCAAACACAAATACTTTGCAAAATTACTGCTAAAACTTTAAAATAAATTTAATTAATTTTATAGCGTCAACAACACGTGGTAATTATACTGTTAAAATGTAGCTTATATGACACGTTCGTAGATTTACCATAGCAGCGCCATCTATTGATTACTTACTCAACCCAGTCGAAAGGTATCGACATCTGTTAGAATCATTTGGAGTTAACAGATGATTGTGACTGTCAAATAATAACAGACAAATAATTAGCAATAAATTAAAATTGCGACTATAATTTGAGATTTAAACTATCCTATCTCTCAAGTTGGATCGAACTGCACATGGTGTGCAAATTTTATTATAATCGGTTAAGTAGTTTAGGAGTCCATTGAGGACAAACATTGTGACACGAGATTTATATATATTAAGATAAGTTCTAAGTGGCATTACTTCTGTAAGCAAATGTGATTATTACTGTTAAGCGAACCATTAACTCACTACCTTTAAAAATACCAAAGCAGGTATTTACAATGAATCACTTTGTCGTCAACTAAGGCGCTGCTTAGAAACCTTATAAATACTTTGATACACTTGCTTGGCCTCTTGCCTAAAATTTACTCGTCGATCGGTTTAGTGTATTATTCACTGTTCTATTGTTTATGATTAATCAAGCCTCCTCTTTATCACACATGTAGAATGGATTCAACATTATTACAATAAGATAAATTTCCTACCGTTTGCTTAATACTAATTTTAATGCAGAATACTATTGTTATTAATAAAATCAACACATTATTAATTATCGAGAAGCTAGCGGCCTGCTTAATGACAAGCTACGCCGCTCATGCACTTTGGCAATATTAAAGGCAAAGATAAGTCGTTGTCTTTTTTTTTTATAGCATAGTTCCGGTAAACGATCAAGCAAGTCACCTAATGGTAACTGATCACTGCCACCCATGAACATCCATAACGCTTGGATCATGGATTAGTTGCCGGACCATCAGATCGGATGGGGAGCGGGAAAGAAAAACGATAGGAAGAAGAAAGAGGTATTGGGCATTCGGCAGTCTCACTCACCGAACGAAAAGCTTCACGTCGATCTCCTATGAGACAGTGTTCCACCCGAGACAAGCCTGCCCATTCATACTAAGTCATGGCTGGCAACAGCGTGGCTCTACCACTTCTAAATGTCTGCCGTGTGAATTAAATTCCTCATTTTATAAACTTTATTACTCGTTGAATACTCAACATTCGATTCGAAATTTAAATAATATTATGTATACAAAGTACATGTATAATTATCGAACAAGATGGCAATAAAACTGGTAAATTGTTAATAATATTGTACATTTGTCTGTGCCTTTGACGTGCCTAAGTTTTAAATTAAACAATGATACCAATTTACCTTTCGCATGCTATAAGATTCTACGTAACCATACAATTTCTTTGTAAAATATAATATTAAGCCTTGTATGATATTTACAAAGTATCCTCGCTAATATTTAAATACTCTCAAAGGCAATAATTCTAAAGAGTTATTGTACCATTGACGAATATTTAAATGTTAAGTTTTGAGTACATAATACACGTATAATATATAAACGTATAACATAATATAAATGCTAATAAGACTTAAAGGTCTCGTTTGCTTACCGCACACATACATTTTTTTATTAACCACGTTCAATTGAAAATTAAATTAAGTGCTGCGATAAAAAAGTAATAAAATTAACAACTTGCACACACTTACGCCATAATTTTCTTTCGATCATTTTAATATGATTTTTTCGCACTGGCACGACAGAAATAGATGGATCTCTATCTCCATGGATGGATTTCTATCAGTCCCTCCCTTATAGTCAGTATCTCCCTAGGTCATAGACACACCGGCCTGATTGTAACAGCATATGCATAAACCGAAGCTAGACAGCAACGCACCAGTGTCGGTTACTATGATAAGCTCTCTCTCACTCTCTGACCCAACAGTCACACACATTGTCCTGACCCCACAGTAAGATCAAGTCTTGTGTCGGGGATATTAGGAGCTTCAAAAGACTTTTCGGTCTCACAAACATCCAGACCCAAAATAAAGACTTGTAGTTCACACAAACATTTGTCTCGGTGCGATCGAACCCACGGCCTATCGTTTCACAGCCGGCGTCTAACCAACTGCGCAACGGGGGTTGTCAAATATGTTTTTTTCCTTAGTGATGAATGTAGTAACCTACATGGTACTGGCCAGCCTGTATATAATAAATTCTGATTGATGTTGCTTCTGTCTATGGGCAGGCATGGCGCTTTTTATCAGACTAACAGACAGACCTGACAGACGGACAGTCCAGTTTTTCTTCTCATTTTTACTAAGCAAAACAAGATAGTAAAGAACAATTATTTTTTGAATATTTCATCACTTACCAAACGACTTTTATGAAATACCTGCATTCGCAGTTTGTGTACCAGAGCAACACATGTGCTAGTTTTTGATCCGCGAATTTATGAAAAACTCAACGAGCGTTAACACGAGCAGGCGCGAAGCTCGGCGTTTCAAACATAGCGAAAAAATAATAGTTATAGGATTTATTTAGTTAGGCATTTAAAACCGATATTACTTTTCACAGAATCTGGTTGAGATTATAAGAGTAAGTTTTTTTATATACTATGTTATAGAGGGCAAACAAGCATACATTTCCCCTGATGTTATTTTTAAGTCATTTATTATCAATTCATCGTCCTCTTCAGGCATTCATTGCTGTACACTTCCTTAAAAGACACAAGCCCTATATATCTTTAAAACGACCGGTCAGATGCGGCCTGAATGCAGCGACTTCGTGCAACTTTTATTAGGTTGTCTATCTAGTTTTAAGAGTGGACGTCCGACGCTTCGTTTGCCAGTACGTGGACCCTATACCAGAACTTTTACGCGCCATCGGACAATAGATCCGTACGAAATTCACATTTAAAAATATATCGTTTTGCTGAGCTAAGATTTTCACAGTTTCTTCACCACGACTTAAACATCGAACTTTAATAATGAGGAAAGAAAAATCTTAAAATCGAAGGTAAACAAATCGAATCTAGGATTTATTGGTTACAACCGACTTTTATCATCACGAGACCAACAAGCTGTAAAAAAATATTTGCTGAAGTTTGAACGCAATTTTTTTCAGGAAAAGAATAGTTTTACAGTCATCCGCCAGTGTTGAACATCGGAATACTGTGTCACTGGTTTTGATTGAGATTCCGAGCGGGCCCACTAACACAGTTCTGATGCTGTTTGCACCGCTGAATGTTAGTTACAGTTTTGAAAAACGTATTTTAAAGCGAGTTGTCGCGTAATTGGAAAATAACCCAACTGCCGAAATAAAGGTAGCAGTTTTAAGCCTAAGTCATACGTTTAGGAGTTTTCGAATTGATATTTATATCTTTTGTTAATTGCACCTCGAGTGCGTAAAAGACTTAGCATTAAGTGAATTATACTGTACGCGACAGGTCGACAGGGCAATTTTCTAGTGATGTAGTATCACGTTCCAAGAAGTTGATATCTATATATTTTTTTAATTAATCAAATGAAGTTTATTATATGCAATATGACAAAATATTTTATCTACAATTTGTTACTGAAGGATGTCTGCACATGGAAGATATACGAGAAAAACTATTATGGGGACTGTATAAACTTAATAAAACCCTATAGACGAAAACTAATTATTGTTTTTTTTTTTCTTTAGGTTATAAGCTACCGCAGTCATTTCAGTACACAACAATATAATATACAAAGAACAATGTGAGCGGAATCGAGATCGATAAACGCGGTCGATGTGGACTCGTGCAGAGTTAAGACTAGGATGGCGCGGGTGATGTGCGGGTGTGCGGGGCGTCCCCTCCCCCACGCGTCACTTCATACGCCGATTGCCATCTCGACCTGATGCGTATTTTAATTGCTTTGTTTTGTCAAAAAGAGCTCTCTAAAAGAGTTTCAAAGATGTGTGAAACTTCACAATAAGATTAGCACCCAAGACTAGCACTTTATTTACTTCAATCCTACAGAAAACATTTGTATATGGATGCGACAAAATATATAGACTAATATTATTACATTTCTAAGCAAAGATTTCCATACACCCAACACAATTCAATAAAAAGACGACGTATCTAAAATACATACGACCGGCCCCATATGTTGTAAACCGCAGCAATCACACGCTCCCGACTCCACCCAGTCTTCATCTTTATAAACTACTAGACTATTTCATTCCTTTGGCTTTGCTTGGCTTACTACATTTTCTAAAGGTTATAAACTCACGATTGTATTTTTAAAGGGGAAGTCCGAGCTGTTATTAATGCCATCAACTGTTCGCTGAACTTATTTCCGCACAAGTTATAGTGAATAGGGGACGAGTCAATCGCCATAGGGCACAAATTCCTAATTCCGGGCTGAAAATGAATAGAACAACCAAGATCACATTGCCCGACCCGGGATTCGAACTCGAGACCGCAGCTTTGTAATAATACCGTAGCACACCTACGCCGCCGAGGCAGTCAAAGACACCAAAGTACCAAGAAAAAAATCATCAAATTTTTTATCGGTGATGCGCAAACATAAGACCTCAATCTTTTTATTGATTGTAACATGTCTCCATAGTCCTTTTAAAGAGAATGTAATTGCATTGGGATTTATCAGAGATGATATCGTTCACTCTAATCGCTTTTAGGATTATTAAAAATACAGACCAATTTTCTTTTATCTTTCAATTGATTTATATTAAAAAAACCCGCCTTGGTGGCGTAGTTGTACCACGGTACGATTACAAATCTGAGGTTTCAGGTTCGAATCCCGGGTCGAGCAAAGTGATATTGGATATTCCTATTCATTATCCGCCCGGAGTCAGGAATATGTGCCCGATGTGGCGATAGGCTCGCCCTCTATCATATCATAGGACGGAACATACACGGCGAAATCTGGGTGTCCTGGTGGCACCTCTGCCTACCTCTTCTGGGAAAAAGCGTGATTTATGTATGTATGTATTATATTAAAATGAATGGTTTATGTTCATTTCGTATAAAAGTATTAGGCAAATATGAACAATATAACTTTCTCTCATACACATGTCTTTGTACATATCTATAGCATACTTACCATTATTTACATAACAAAGATAAAGTTTCACGTATCAAGCCACAATCAGGAATTTAACGTGTGTCAAAATCTACGCGAGATTTTCACTCTCATAATACATAAGATTAACTTAAAACTGATATTTGAACACACAACATTTGTTTCTCTGCGATGACCATACTTAAACTTACCGTGTGAAAAACGTCTTCTTACTAATAATACCATAGACCGTAGTATCGTGACATCATTAGCTTAAAAAAAGTATTTTCAAGAGATTTCGATTTTCTTTTAGATCGTATACGTTTCTGTTATCTTTCCATAGGTCTTGTGATAACGGATTCTATAACGGTGAAGGAAAACATCGTGTGGAAACCTGCACACCATAGCGTTTACCAAAAAAATCTATGGTATGTAAAGTCCGCTGACCCGCACTGGTCCAGTATGGTGAACTATACGGCCTAACCCCTCTCAATTGCACTCGCGTTTGTAGAGGAGGCTCGTGCCCTGCAGTGGGACGGTCTTATGACTGTGTGAATGTATCCGTACATTTCTGGTATTGTTTCTAAGGTTGGGAAACCGTAATTATGGCTTGGCGTCAAGAAGATCATTGACTAAAATCCCAAGATACGTTCTATGAGGTCTATATATGTATGAAAAAGGGCAAATACAAGACAAGAAGATATTGTCCCCAAATGAACTACAAGCGATACATAGCATCGTATTTTATAGATAACTACTAAGACGACCCGTCCGATCGCGGACAACGGCTGCCTGGCGAGGCTTATTCCGATTAACCCATTTAAAGATAACACGATTGCTCTAATTTTAGCCAGATCGTTACTTTAAGAAGTTTGAGGGGATCTGCGGAGATTTGTAGAGCATCAAAAGAAGAAGATAAAGGGTATAAGATTAAATGAAGGACCTATTTCTATAGGCGTAGAGTTCATGATTGCTTATAATTAACAAAAATATATTGATTACAAGCAATGCGTTTATTAACTATTTGAAAATGTGTAAGTCTCGCATTAATGAATTTCTACGGTATGTAAGTCCGCCAACCCGCACTAGGCTAGCGTGGTGGACTATATGGCCTAACCACTCTCAATCGATTCTCTTGATTGTAGAGTAGGCCCGTGCCCTGCAGTGGGACGTATATGTGCTGATAAAAAAAAAAATCTCGCATTTCGGCTTCATGCTGTGCTCATAGGTTTCTGGCAATAGGTCTTTCATGTGTGGCAGGCCGCCTGCGTAAGTACCACCGCAATGCCAATTTCTCCCGCCAAGCAACAGTATAAATGCACTAGTGTGTTCCGGTTTGAAGGACATTGCATCCAGAGTAACTACTGAACATATTGAGACTTAACATCTTACGTCTCAGGATAGCGAGCGCAGTGGAACACCAAGCATTGCTTAGTAATTAATGGTGTTGTTTGGTTATGCTACTGGCTATGAGCGGTCGTATCACTTACCATTAGGCGAATGGCATGCTTGTCTCGCCATTCATTGCAACAAAAAAGTAATAACGAGATACAAACAATCCGGCATAGTTGTACGAACAGGTCGGTGAATAATCTGAATTCTACTACTAATACAAACACTGTGATACTCTGAATGACAGCCTCCGTGGCGCAGTTGGTTAGACGCTGGCTGTCAAACGAGAGGCAGAGGGTTCGATCCCCACACCGAGAGAAATGTTTGTGTGAACGATAAGTATTTGTCTCGGGTGTGGTGTTTGTGAGACCGAAAAGTCTCTCGTAGTCCCTGATACGAATACAAGATTTCATCTTAGTGTGGGGTCAGGACTATGTATGTGACTGTTGGGTGTATTTATTATTTATAATTCTTTATTATAATTGCACTGAGCTACCATCATGAATTGTCACTTTGTCAAACTAGAAGAAAATATGTTGAATTACTCATATGTAATTCAACACAACTCGTGTTTCTCCACGGTACGGTTGTTGGATATTCCTGTTAAAGAGACGAGCATTTCAAGTGTAAGAGTATGCAACCGAACTCAGAGTGCACGTTAGACAAATTGGTAAAATCCGGTGGGAGTCCTACGGTTTCAAACAGATAAAATGTAGTGCAGAAAATATTTTCACTACACAAACATTTTTAACTTTTACAACAATAAAAAATGTATAAGATTTACGGTTTAAAAATCTCATGAGTTGCCCGGAAATGGAACGTGTGCTCGGTGTAGCGATGGGATCACTGACTCACAACTTGGGACAGAAATAAAATCGGCGAAATGTAGGTGACCTTAGTAAAATGATACGCACTGCCTTAACTATTCTATTTGGATTGGATTTTTAGATTTTTGGGAATGGCATAATATTTCAAAAAGGTTATGTCAAGCAAATGATTGTAAAAACTAAAATTATTGCACTATGTAACATACACAATTAGCTACCATTAATGCAGTCATTATCAGAAATTGTAGCGTATCATAGTCTGCTTTTTCCTACATGTTTGATTCTATATACGAGTAATAAACAAGGTATAACTTAAGAGAAGTTAATTACAAATCAAGACAAGCGGTAAACAGCGCATGTTGTCATACACAATGAGAAACCGCGACAGATTATTGCGAGTATTTGTCATGCTCTGTAATTAAAATCTAATTAATTTCGTAGTCAAACCGCTTTGTTACTATTTTCATTTAAAAACCTCAAATAAGTTGACCGACTAATAACCACTAATGATCGATATGTCGATAGGATATCGATCACATCTAAGAACGAAATTTACCTCGTTGATCAGTGAAAGATGTTGGTGCGATATCTGCCTACCCCTTCGGAGATACAGGTACTATATATGTAAGTGACCAGTAAAGTATTGTATATATAATTTTTTTCCGTAATGTAATACATTTTACGTACCAAACCATCTATCGGCAAGTTGGTTTTCCGATTAAAAATAGATTTGTACCTTTCTCGTCTGTTACTGATAGTTAATTCAGATATCAGAAAGTTCCGGGTCTTGGCCATGCTATATTCAGATCAGACATATTTGGCCAAGACACTGTGGTTATCGAAACAATTCACCATTTATATTTAGGGAGACATCTTAACTTTATCCGCTTTATTGCACACCATTAAAATCGCGGAAGTACTCGTTACGAATACGGCCCAGTTTCATAGGTTCCCTCTAGTTAAAAGCAGACAAATAGCTACAGTTCTTTTTATTAGGAAGCTATATCGTTCCGTGCAGCCATCGGTCTCTTTATGTCCGCCATAAGTTCCGAGTGAATCAACTTTCGTACAAAAGGACTGAAGTATTGTCAACGTTAAAATAAACGTTCGATTCTGAACGGAACGGAGTACTTGTTTCAAACAGGGAATCAATAAAAGTGGCGACTGAACTTTGAGAATTGTGAGAGTTCTGAATTGTGAGATTGTATGGATGGGAGAAGTTTTTTGAAGTATGTTTTTGATTGTAGTTTTAGTAGGGGAGACGTGGAAGTCCTTCACCCATCTGATAACCAGGTGAGACATTATTTTTATCAAATATTATTGATTAACAAACATGCCTATGTGAAACTTGCCTATCGAAAAGTGTTCATGGCTATTTTAAATTGGATTATTATTTAATCAACTTTCTTGCACCACCTTCACTCTTTTGATAACCGAATGAATTTCATATCAACTGATAGTTTTTAACACAGAGAATATGCCTAGGCAGGCTTACTTACCTATCTCTATTCATGGGTACCGGCAAGCAGATGAACAGGTAAGTCAATATAGGTAACTACACCGATCTGATAACCAATCACAATCTTTTTCATCGATTCCTAACTCCACAACGTCTGAACGGATCAACCTATTCCCATACCAATCCTTTTATCTTTATACACATTCCCATTTCTTCACAAACGTGCCATTACGCCCAAGGTCTGGCTAATGCAAGTTGGACAACAAGGTTAGCCCAGCGGTCAGTTTACTGCGAGAGTTTTTAATTGAGGGTTCCTGAGTTAGTTTAATTAATGTCGCTTGGCAATATCCGACGGTGTTTGACCTCTCAGTATCTCCAACTTTGAGATTTTTGGCAACGGGTAATATTAGAATAGAAAATATGTTTATTGCTTAGCAACTGGGTTGTGAAATTGTATTTATTTTCTTATTTTCGTGGCGTATTTCGATTTCGATAGTTTGAAAATCATTGTAGTAAAAATCGTATTATATGTTATATACTTTAAAGTTGATAATTTTTTTTAAATCTCTATAATTTAAAGTTTGTCCCTCTCTCTCTCTTCAGCCACAGGAAGTCCACTGTTGAACATAGGCAATAAAAAGTTTGATAGAGCCAAATTTTTTTTTACTTCAACTATAGGAAGAATAGACTCACATAAATGGGACCACCCTACTGTTTGATAAAAGACTCATGTATAGGGACAGCCTTGTTAGCCTTTCAGTCAACGAATAAGATTGCTGGAGGAACTATAACCTCTTCTACCCATATTGTCTCAAACCCAAATATAAATGAAATAAGAGCAAAAAGAAATTAAAATGAAAACATAAAACTGCTAATATGATGTAGAGACACAAGAATGCCCTTGGCGCTTTATCGACAAGAGACATTGGACGCTTTCAGTAACAAGACCTTAGGTTTTGCAATCTTTGTAATGGCCTTTCGTCCAATGTTCATATCTTTTCTACGTCATTTATTTAGCCTTGCCTGAGTATTACTGAGGTCGATAGTACTCATGTCTTATTTTTAAAATAGACGTTGTATAAATACCAACGAAGGTATATGTTTCAAAAATATATAACACATTTATTTGAAAAATGTTCATGCCAGGAACGAATAAATAATATATTTACTTGGCTTGAATATTTCTTATCGTGTTATATCTTTTTTTTTAATATTATCCATAAACAAAGGGAACGTAATTATAGCTTTAATATGAGTTGGGAACTGTTCTGAAATAAACACACTGCGATTTCTGTTATAACGAAAATTGGGTTTGAAAAGTGCTTTTTTCAAACATTAAAGTGTCTGGAATGAGAAAAAAGAGGAGAGATTATAAATGATGTACAACATTTTATGGATTCAATAAATTATTTTCATTCAATTAAGTTTGAACTGATGACATTACTCCGTAAATAAATGGCCAAGAACGAACCAACTTATTAACTAATTCTACACCATCTCGTATCATGACCAGCATGAACCAACTTGTTTACTAATATACCATCTTGTACCGTGTATCTAGTCCATGACAATCTTATCTCATCCAGTTAATAGCTAAATAAAATTTTAAGACTAGCAGTAGGCTAGAACGTACTCGCTATTTTTGTCGGCAAAAAGTAATATCACAAAGTGATAGAGCGCTTGTCTGAAACAGATTGCCGATAGCGATAACACCGCCTTTTGTACTTTTGCACAGAAATTCCATTACTTGTTATAGTTAATAGAAAAAAAGACTCTACTTTAATTGTGTTTGTAGGTAAGTGGTGCTCACTTTGAGTGGAGGGAATCATGACTGTGTGGTTCATGTATTTGAAAGTTGTCGAAGAACTATAACAGCAAAGGAAAACATCGTGAAGAGACTATATGGTCTTACCCCTCTCAATCGTACTCTCGATTGTAGAGGAGACCCGTGCTCTGCAGTGAGACGTATATGGGCTGACATAGATACGTAAAGTTCTTAAAGAGAATTTCAAAGAAATTTGATTTGATTTAATTTTTACATTTTTTAATTTCCCGACGTCAAATTAGTGATAAAATCCGTAAGAATTCGTTTTATTTCAATGTGTAACATTCGCGTAAATCTAAGAAACTATTATACATATAGGATATTTGCGTTCACATCAGTTATGGACCTGTGTCTCACATATATGCTATTGGTCCATTTTATGTATGTCTTTCAGGCCGGCATAATTGTCTCGACCGTCAAGAACTAGCCATTTCGCGTAAAAGATTATCTAGATTGCACTGCACTTGCCTTCAGCTGCATTGTCCTTTGTCGTGGCGGTATAAATATAAAAAAGTATCTAGATCTAATCTTTAGTGTAAAGCGGTAGTGACTTTGCTGCAGTTAATGTATTGTACTGTATCAGCCCAGATACGTTCCACTCCAGGGCACGGGCCTCCTCTACAATCGAGTAAGATTGAGAGGAGTTACGCCATATGCTCCATTACGATGGCCTAGTGGGGATTGGCGGACTTTACATACCATAGAAATTCTTACAAATCGCTATGGTATGCAGGGTTCTTCACGATATTTTCATTGATCATTATAGTGCGTAGTGATTGAGTATCTATTGAGTATCACATGACTCCGAAAAGTCAGAGGTGTGCCCTGGGATTTGAACCCGCGACCACCGTAAACAAGAGTGCAGTTACGAGCGCAATGAAATTAATACTGAGATAGCAACGGGTCAGAGGGTAGAGACAGTCATTATGGTCTTTACCAACCCCTTTAAAGACATAAGATAGGATAGCTTATTTGTATCAAATTGTATGTAGTTGTATTCCCATTTGTCAATTATAGCTTTCACATCATCAAATCAAGAATTTTCCTTTTTATTTAAGAGTATTACATAGATATATTTATTTTGCTCTAAGTAAATTCACAAGGATAGTATATCATTATGTTATAAAAATGAATAACTGTATTGGCTACTACACTATGTAGTGATGTTAAATGGAAATAGATAAAATTATACTATATGTATGAGAGTTGCGAAATATATTTTTCTGTATAGCCGGATACCTACCACTCCACAACTGGACACAGCTCAATTACAAAGTTACCAAACCAACTATAACTTTTACCGCGGGTTAAAAAATATGTAAAAACTGTTGCGTTTGGCTTTGGGGCGAGATCCAATTAGTGGCCGACACGTTCCAAACATCAGACCCTGTTTGCCATTAATACGAAAATGATCGTGGTGTTTTTACGTTTAACCTTTTGGTATCTTTACCCGATTAAATTGTAGCTACTCGTATATGTAGGGTTATACCGAACGCCTGTCTATTAGAGGGAATAGGCAGAGGTGCTGTTTGTGACAAAAT
The DNA here is from genome assembly GCA_033459515.1 of Theretra japonica. Classification (NCBI taxonomy): domain Eukaryota; kingdom Metazoa; phylum Arthropoda; class Insecta; order Lepidoptera; family Sphingidae; genus Theretra; species Theretra japonica. The sequence goes on from CM065931.1 coordinate 15,633,408, forward strand.
TCCCCGAGCTTTTTCCATCCCAAGATGTGGTAGGTCAGACTATCGCTATGTTTAGTAAAAACATTAGTCCTGATACAAATACGTTTTCACTAGGACGAAGTGTCCAGTAATTAACAACTCAAACTAAATTTTTCATAACGACAATTCAAATAAATACTTTGCAATTAGACTTTTGGGGCCAAAAAGGCTTATGTTTTTTAACAGTGCTTGTTTTATTCACATAATTATAATACAATATGTGTTTAAATATAGCATTCAAACTACAAACTCGATTTAAATGAGGTTACAATACTCATATTTGTTATTATTTTCAAAGTGGCATGGGATACATTGTAACCGATTACAGCGAAGCCTAAATTAAGTGGTATGTTTTCATTAGCCTATGTGCGAATTTATTTACGTATGTGCAACTGTAGTTTCTAAATCACTTATTATAATTTAATGATTTAAGTGTCGAATTGAAATACAACGAATTCTTACGGGTTTTATCGCAAATTGGATTTGATTTCTACATTTTTTTAATTTCCCGACGACTAAGCGGATGACTAATACCTCAGTCCGCCCCGTGACCACGAAAACTGTGAGGTGATCGAAACGTCGGGAAATTAAAAAATGTAAAAATTTAATCACATTCGCGATAAAATCCATAAGAAACCGTTTTATTTCAATGAGTAACATTCGCATAAATCCATTATGATTTTAGTGTCAATATAATCTCTATGATATCCTGGGTGATAGAGGGTATATATTACTCAATTACGGTTAAGCTACAAACAGGGTTATGTTTCCGGCAGTCTATGTACATTTAGAACTAGATTTTATGTGTAATCAAAAAATAATTAAAGGTTAATTCTTGTTGTAGTTGAGATATAAATCTAGCCTTTTAGCCGATTCTAGGGTTTATTTTATTTTAATGTATTCACAGTTAATTAGAGTTCCCTTTCACTGTGAAGGTAAACACTAAGCCTACGCAGATTTTTCCAGATATAATTTCGACCTTCAAACCGATTCTAGATTTTGATAAATTTTAATATTGATGTTAACATAATTGGTGGTCAGACGACCTGGTTAAGGCCGCGGGACGTCGCTGGATGCAGGCTGCCTCTAACAGATCACTGTGGAAATCATTGGGAGAGGCCTTTGTTCAGCAGTGGACTTCCTTTGGTTGATGGATTGGATTGGATTGATAACGTAATTGTTATTATAGTTAATTACTGTTCGCATTAATGAGACGTAAAACAATTAGAATTAGTGTACCTTCTTAAGATTATATTGTTATTCAAGTATATTAAAATTGCTACAATGCACCCTATGCACTCCTTATGCAGTGAAAATCATATAAGTTATTTTACTATAAGCATTAAAGTTCGGAAATTTAAAATATATTCCTAGTTACTAAGAGCTAGCAGTTACAAAAGAGATTTATATGAGTTTTTAATATGATAGCATTCAGTGGCAACTTGTGGTGTTGAATATAATTTATTTAATGTGTTTTTGTTATGTTAAAAAAATTACCAATGATTGTCTTCAAACAATAAAATAAAAAACAAATAAATCCAAAGAGATTATTCATTGAATAGAGATAGTTGCCTGACCCCAGTAGACACAATTATGCTTGGTCGTTAGCCTATACAAACGTTAGACTCAAATCAAAATCACAAGTATCGCTAAAGTAAACAAAATCCCTTCCACCTTCCTACTTGCACTAATCCACCGAGGTAGACCGAAGTCTAATCCTTCTATCGTGAGTTGCGAACCAGCAGTGGCACAGTTTAATCTGAGGATCTTTTATTTATCCTTCCTTATAATAAATACGAAACTGACTTTGTTACGATTCAACATCTCAATTACTAAACGGATTATAATTAAATTTTAGGTGTAAATTGCCAGGAAAATAGAAAAGGACTTAGAGTTATTTGCATCCAGAAAATAGCACTGTTCCCGAAGGATCGAAAAATAACTATTAGATGTCATATATCTAGAAAAAAATAATATGTCCTCGAGTTACCTTAAGCAAGCAGGCGAAGCCACGAGCAGTGTTGTACTTTTATAAATGTGATTATAGCGTCTTAAACTGTACGAAAAGTCTTCTATTCAAAAAAACAAAGCTTTTAAGAACAAAGAATTAGTTTCGTATCCATTTATGAAAAACGAATATCATGGAAATGTTTTTCAGCGAAGTTTTCCTTCAGTTTAAATGTAAGATAAAGTTTTACACTTCGCACGTCTTGTTATTCATCCGTGCATATTTTGTTTTGCAGTTTCTTTCGTTTATTATTTATGGGTGTTTTTCAGTTTTATTGGGTAGTATGCATGTTTATGATAGTTTTCGCATAATGTACGTAAGTTAAAGTTTTTAGAAAATATTAATAATTGACTTTTGTTCTAATTTATTTTATTGATAAGCCATAAATAAATTTGTGTATATGTATGGTGTTGTACTAATATTATGTGGCATTATTTTAATATTGCTTGTTACTATTAATATCGTATATTACGACAGTAAAAAATATTAAGTGAACTTCGTGGCAATTTTTTAACTATCACTGGTGTTTCCTAGACTCCGAATGAAATTAAACATGTTTAAATACCTAAAAGCTACTCCATTTTATTTTTACCAATTAATTTCAATTCATAGTCAACAATGTTTATATGAGATAATAAAATTAATTACCTCTAGCTCTTCAACTTTCATTATTGCAGAAAAAATAACAAATAGATTTGCATTAACTCCTTAACTCTACTCAATACTCTTCCATAAAATATTTCAATTAAAGTAAGTAATAAACAAAATATATCTCTTCACTCAAATAACCCTACAAAAAACTTATCCAAAAAAACACTACCCCAAAAACTCCACCCCAACTTTCCAGCACAAAACTTAAAAAAATTACCGATCTCTCGTCCAGCCTCAATCATGGCGACCAGGTCCCTGGCCCTCGCGTGGAGGCGCAGGTGGCTCCTCGACCTGCCATGCCTGACGGCGCGGCCATGCCTCCTCACATCACACTTGCACACTTGCACCAACGTAGCCACGTATAACAGTATGAGAGTACGCATTTTCACCGCATGATGGCGCGTGCGGACTACCCGAGAGCGCCTCGCGTACTGACGCTTTGCCCGCCTGGAGAGCATCGTGTGAAGTTTTTAAGTATTTTTTGTTTATTTATTATTAGTGAAATGGATAGTTAGTTGCTTTTCAGGTATTTTAGAAAGTTTTTCTTTATTAATTAACTGTAATTTATGTGTGTAGTTTTTGATAGTATAACAAATACTATGTGTTTTAATGTTCCGCCTGGATTCGTTTTAAGATGCATGCACAAATGGCTTCTTGGAAGTGCATACAAAACAGTAATTTATTGCGTGCGAATAGAAACTATAATTTTTGTATATAAAATAAGACCTCATTTCCTATATAAATAACTAAGTCGAGAAGTTCCTTGGTATTTAATTTGTTTTGGTAACAAAGTGTTCATGTTCTTTGATGGATATGATATCAAATGAATGAATATTGTGATTCGTTTTTAAATAACTTTTAGTAAATTTATTTTTGCAAGTAAAATTGTTTTTATTTTGTAAGACTTCAAGAGAATAATTATAAGCTATAAGTTTTTCATACTTTATCAAACTACAATGAAAACGTAGGGCTTTATATAGTTTTATTATGTATTAGACCGCCCTCCATTGCGTGGTTAGACGCCGAATGTGAAACGAGAGTCCGCAGGTTTGATTCCTGCACCGAGGTAAATGTTAATTTGAATCATGGGTTTTTATTTCGGATCTGGGTGTTTGTAAGACCGAAAAGTTTCTCGTAGTTCCTGATACCCACAACACAAGACTCGATCTTAGTGTGGGGTCAGGACTGTATACGTGACTGTTGGGTGTACCATTTATGGACTCTATTTTAGATCAGTCTCGTGCTAAACGGTATATGTATATGGGTTGATACATGGGCTGATACATAAAATATTATGCGCATGTCAAAATTCCTCTAAAATAAAAAGCATGTTATTTTTCAGTCAACATTTGTGAAAGTTAAAAACCACTCTTCAATACCTTTTGAGGTGAACAAACTTTATTTTTTAATGAAAAGTTTGTAAATAACGTTTGTGTTCTCATAACTGGTGTTTGTACAGTTTTGATGTTATGAGAGGAAAATATGAATTCCATTTCACTTTAAGTGAGTTTTGATATAGGTAAGTGATATTTTTTTCGAGGTCACTAGTTAAGAGTTCTTTTAGTCATCTTTCATAATGTTTATCTTCAAGTTTTTTAGCATCTTAAAATTTTATTTCAAATGGCCAGTAAAATTATTGTCTACGTTATATTTATTGGACCGGAATCGACAATCTGCGTGTTTAATCGCTGAAAAATGAAAATTTGTGTCCAAAAAAGGGCTGATTGGACGGGAGTAAACATACAGTTAGGGTGTCGAATAGGTTTGGTCAGGAGCAATTATGATCAGCAATTTGCAGTTATTAAAGATATAGATATAACCTATTATACGAAATCTATTTCTCAAATATTCCCATCTTTATAACTCTAGCTATCCAGACGAAGCCAAAACTAAACAAACAAATCGTAGCACTTAGTGTTACTACACGTCTCCGGAATAAGACGGTGCTACGTTAAAATAAATGATGAATGCGCTACGCCGTAGACATTACAAACCTCAAAATTCGTAGAATGCCTGAAATATTCAACTTATTTAAATTATATTCGTACAATAATAAGTCGCTGCTTTAATGCAATGAATACAAGCTGTGAACTGCTAGGTTCTTTGATTCGCAGAGAACTTAAGCTACGATATTGAGGAAACATTTTAGAGTAAGTTATTAGCCTTATTGCTATTCATCCTAACGAAAATATACAAAAGTATTTTTAGACCATGTACACCAGAAGAGCTTAGGTATAATCTACTACACGTTTCGTCTTATGTGTTCCGTCCCATGACGTGATAGAGGGCGAGTCTATCGCCATATCGGGTACAAATTCCGAACTCCGGGCTGATAATTAATAGAAAAATCCAATTTCACTTTCGCCCGGGATTCGAAGCCGAGACTTCAGCTTTGTAATCATAGCATAATATACCACCGAGGCAGTCTTAATAATTAATTGTACAATATATTGCTAAATATTTAGCTTTCCTTATATGCAAGGTACAAAGGCGAGTAGATGAAGTCATTAGTACAACACGTCAGTGCATGTTAGCTGCATCGTTAACAAGAGTCGTGAATAGATTTGCAGATCAAGCAATCCATTGTAGACTCGCAAGTTTGAACGCGACCGTCGTGTGGAAACTTTTACTTTGTTGCGGGGAGAAGATATACAGGGTATATCCATTATGCAACCGAAAACGAAGCCAGGTGGTAGTTAGTGACTTCAGACACAATGCAACTAAAAATTTCGCAAAATAAAGCGACAATTTATTTGTTGTAATTTTTTACTTATCGTTTTCTTAAAATAATAATGTAAGCCTTTTCGTTTTTAAAGACACAATGGTACGTAAGAATTTAAATTGTAATTTTAGCAAACACTATGTGCTTACCACCCAAACACGATGATATTTCAAAAATTGAAAAGTAACCATGTCGCTTTTTTTGAGAAATTTTTAGTTGCATTGTGTCTGAAGTAATTGTAATCACTAAAACTACCTTAATTTTCGGTGGCAGTCTTGATATACCCTGTATAAGGTTTTCTGTAAATAATAGAAATTGAAGGCGAATTTCTGCCATCAACAGTTTATGAGTATATTTCAGCCCTGGAAATTCAATGAGAAATGAACCTACAGCCATATTGAAAAGCAAACATAATGAACTCATATGAAAACCATGGAATCCAAAAATTCTTAAGTATATTATCCAACTAATGCACCACAAAACAACATGGCTCACAGCCTATGCACACCATCTTTATAACAATGGAGCGCCTCATATCCTTTCCGGTCCCGCTTCACTCCCAAGGTCGCGTTTCTCGGGACGCTCATACCCGAAGTTGTAACTCTATACCGCGCGTTACTTGCATCCCGCTGCGAATCATGAATGGATTTGTAGATCAATTAAAAGCAATCGGCAAGCTGTTAGGAAATCCGCGTGCTTCGGAACCCCGACGCAATTGAAGCGGTAATACATTACGTCAATACACTAACATGCGAGCTGGCTTGGCTTGTAGCAGCAAACAAAATGATTGCTCTATCAGAGTGTAAGATAGTAGATGTAATAAAATACCGAGCAACTCATATAAGATATTTCCAACCGATAACTCAGACAAAATATATCACCCAACGTAGAACTCACACCTAGGATTTCACGGTTTAAAAATCACACTCACTGACATTATTCCACACTATTCATCGCTTCCCACTCCCTTTTCCGTATAAAATCTGTACTTCAGGATGCACATTTACGAAGTTGCAACTCTATACCGCGCCTTACTTGCATCCCGCTGCGAATCATGAATGGATTTGTAGATCAATTAAAAGCAATCGGCAGGCTGTTAGGAAATCCGCGTGCTTCGGAACCCCGGCGCAATGGAAGCGGTAATAGATTACGTCAATACACTAACATGGGAGCCAGCTGGGCTTAAATCGACTAACTGAATGATTGCTCTAACAGATTGTAAGATAGTGCAAGGCTTGTAAAGAAAGGAGGCTTAAAGACGAACGTTTGTATGGGACGTATTTGTTTCGAATCTGGGTATTGAGGGGCTGGTGTAAATCGATTCGAGATATGTATCTTATTTCGGTATTGAGAATATTGTGTGTCGGACATAAAATTCATTTATTTATGCACGGAGGACACCTCGAATCTTCTAAAATATATTCAAATTTATTGCCGCTTTGAAACGTTACAAAATATAAAATGATTATATAATTTAATAAATTATTCATTAGAATAAAATAATTTTAATTCGTTCCTACTCTCCATTGTAGAGGAGGCCCGTGCCCAGCAGTGGGAGGTAAAGGCTTATACAAATTACAAATTTGTGAAAATAAAAGTATTATTTTCTGACGGTGACTATTTTCCACTCCCGAGATGGAATTGAAAACCAAGCCACCTTATTATATATTTTGTACCATTACATATAAATCACCATCACCTCTGCTGCATATATCTAATACGAATCAGGAAACATTTAATATCCGGTATAACAGAACAACATTCAAAACTAACAAAAGCAAATATTGACACGATTCTATGAATTGTTGATGGACAGTCGATGGTGGGTAAACGCACTAATTGCTGGCACAAAAAGCTAATGCTTCGCAGAACATTTCGCTTTGCTAAATGTTGCAGGTTCGATGGCCACATATTATTTTGGTTTGACTACATGACAACGCAAATAATTGACACTATGGTAACAATTAACTATATGTAGAGCAATAGATAAAGAGGGAAGGCAGATGTGTCAGTCGTGCCATCCAGTTTTTCGAGCCTTTTATCTTAAGATTTAGAGTGGTAGCGCTGAGTTCATATCTTAACTCGTTTTAGTCTAGGGAAACTAAGTTTTTCACAGCGAAAACTTCTACAAAATATCAATAAAAGCAACTCCGTATATAATATCTGGATAGTAAGTATTTGCTCATTATTTAAATACTATATTTTTTTATATTTGCCTCAATTATAATATGGCCTGTAAGGTTCCGAGAAAAGACTGCAACTTGCATTTTCCCTCATTAAGTTTCAAATACATGCATGCATACATGCATATATAACTACTATACTTTAACCACGCTTTTTATCAGAACTGGTCGGTGGAGGTGTTACCAGGACACTCAACATTCGCCTTGTTGTAGGTTACGTCCCACGATGTGATAGAGAGCAAGATTCACCATCATCCATCATCATCCATCCATCAGCCAAATGAATTCCACTGCTGAACATAGGCCTCTCCCGATGATTTCCACAGTGACCTATTGGAGGCCGCCTGCATCCAGCGACGTCCCGCGACCTTTACCAGGTCGTCTGACCACCTAGTGGGTGGACGTCCTACGCTGCGCTTTCCGCTTCGTGGCCTCCATTCGAGAACTTTTTGGCCCCATCGGCCATCAGTTCTCCGTGCTATGTACCCCGCCCATTGCCACTTCAACTTGCTAATCCGCTGGGCTATGTCGGTTACTTTAGTTCTCCTACGGATCTCCTCATTTCGAGATTCGCCATGTCGTCCAAAAAATCCTTACTCCGGGTTGATAATGAATAGAAAAATCCAATATCACTTTGCCCGATCCGGGATTCGAATCCCGTACTACAATTGCGCTACCGAGGCAGTTAAGTTTCAAACACAAGCCTCAAATACGCTCTAATCATCATGATCTTAAACTACAAGTTTTCGAAATAAACATATAATAAATGAAACATAAATACATTATATTCTTCAAAGCTTCATTAAACGAAATTGTTTTCATTAATATTATACATTAAGACAGCGCTTTGCTGCAATGAAGTAGCGTGTCGCGATGTATGCAAACTAAAATGTTATTGAAAGGGGAAATTTAGTCGCTTCACTTCTCTGCATGCTTATAGGAAGCGAATTTTGCGATATGAAATAAAATATATTAACTATATTCTGTACATACATTGTAGGCGTTTATAATTTTGGTTGTTCTCCTTAATCTTAATCTTGATGGCTCCCACAATTTAAATCAATCAAATATATAACACACATACATTTCCGAAATTATTTGCCAAATCCTAACGGTTAGGAGTAGAATAAAATAAATTCCATAATAGGCAAGTTGTACTCAACAATTCAAACATTAAACGAGTACTTGTAAATTCTCCGCACATTTCCTTTACAAATCCTTTTAAATCTTTCTTCTAAAATAAAGCTTTTTATTTGAAACCGAGTTAATATTCTTATCCCGAACACATCGCTTCCGCTGTGCTACGTACGTACATAGGTTGCTACGGCACTTCGTAGCGGCTACGACGTAGCATCGTAGTAAACGTTCGACAGATACGGAATTTGTCGATTCGATTTGTCGAGTCAATTTTGTATAGTGCATTGTTGACCTTTTCACTTCACTTTATATCTTAGTGATATTATTGAATGACTTATTAAACGGCAACAGTAAATAGTTTACTTTTAGTTGGTGGTACCTAATACCTATAGTAAAAGAAAATCACGTTTCAAAACTAAAATTATTGGATAACAATCATTTGACGTCATGATTTGTATATTTATCGTATGTATTATCTTCTAGTCTCTATTATAAAATATACTCTATTGCCAGTAATCTGTTTTTCGAGATTCCCAGTAAAAACTCGACACGAAATATGAGCTTTAAAATCAAAATCAATAGAGTATGTTAACGCGACGAAGCGACAGAGTGACATGGCAGAGATTAATTGAAAAGAGATTTTCGTACTTCAGACATCTTCGCAACTTGCCATCGGGGAGATAAGCAGTAATCGATATACTCTTCAAAACTGTTGACAGCTAAAATTTGCTACACCAGACTTTTTCAACTGCCTCCATCGTTTTGTATGAACTTTTTAAATGAACTCTTATAGATTTTCACGGACGGTTAAAGACTCTCCTTAGTGAAACAAATTTGGGGATTGTGTTATACTACGAGTAACTTAATGACATTTAATAGAATGATTTGCAATAGGCATAATGACCTACAAATTAGATTTAAAAAAAAAACAAGTAAAATAATTTGACAAATACGCACATGCACAGGGTCTCGAGGAATGCGACAATTAACAATTATCCATAAAAGTAGTTCTATTGAACTACTTCCCATTCTATAAACAAAGTACTATTCTACGTATAAAATCCCGATACCTTAGCCAAACTTTTTTCCCACATCAGGAAAAATAAAATAGTCAACCGGGAAACGCGTGTCTTTTGATGTGAAGTCAAATGCCACATATCAAAGGTTTTCGCGGTTGGGAGGGCGCGTACCTCTGCAAATGCCTTTGTTGTTTTGCCACCAATCACTACATTCCTAACCCTTGATACATCGACTAGTTGGTTTTAAAGTATTAGATCTATACCCTTTTGATTTTTTTATTGGATGTTTCAATTTTGATAAGAGGTTGCTGGATGCCAAAATATTGCCAAATTTTGTAGAAAATGTTCAGTGGAGGAAACCTGCAGCTATCGAGGAATTGATGATGAAGTTGGTGATAAGATATAGAGGATAGCGACCATTCCAAACTCTTAGGCCCAGTTGCATATACTAACGATACCTTAATATCTATAGATACCTATAGACAAAGCTATCCTGTCACTGGTTTCGTAGTCTACCTTGACGGCTATCATGTATCTATTTATTAATGTAAAATCTAGACATAATACAAGTTGATTAAAAGAACATAAATAATAGCTCTACGGTACTTTATAAAACCCGGATAAATAAATACACTTCTAAAAACAAATTACTGTTTTTTTCCGTCGCGTATCCACCGCATCAAATAATGAATTCATGAAGAATTTACTCACGAGAATATTATGTGGATATTTGCTAAATACGAGAGACGTTTCTTATTAAAACAAAAAGAAAGCATTATTAAAATACTCGGGGTATTTTAATGATGCTTTTTATAGTACATAGCTCTGTGAACATCGCATAAATAATTTATTTTATATGTTGATTAATGTTTTATTTGTTGTAGTTTATTGTCTTGTTGGTTTAGACTCTACTTTCTAGATAAAAAGTGGCAGCGTATCATGATATCCTGAGTTTAATTTTTTTATATACCTTCTTGACATTCTTATTTGCAAAGGGCTAGGTAGAAATGACTATCTAGAAGTAGATTATAAAGCTGGGGTCTCGGGTTCGAATTCCGTGTCGGGTAAAGATATATAGGATTTTTCTATTCATATCAGCCCGCTGTTAGGACTTTATGTACGACATGGCGATAGGCTCCCGCCTAACACATCGTGGGACGGAACATAAAAGGCGAATCGTGGGTGTCCTGGTAGCACATCTGCCTACCCCTTCTGGGAATAAAGCGTGAGTTTATGTATGTATATAGAATCGCCACTAGTACAAGAACAAATTGCGGAGTTTATTTCGACCCTAAAAATATGATAGGGATGAGTCTATCGCCTTGCTGAGCACACGAACCAGTCCCAGCCAACACAAATATTTTAACAAAAAAAAAACGCATCGTTGATTACTCGACTTGGAAATCAAACCTAGGACCTTAAAATCCCATATTTCCAGAGCCAGTAGACATTATTTTGGTACTGACAAATGATTCTTTATAAAAAAGAAAACTCAGATTATTATTAAAACTATGATTTTTATTTATTATGACGGAGTATTATTTCATTATCTTTGCATACTCTTGCTTCTTTACTTAGCACAAATCAAAATGCAAATCCATTTAAATGAGGAATGAAAATTATGTATTACAGGGAAGATAACTCGGAGCGAGATCGTATAATCAATGCAGCGAGAAATTTGCATCCAACCCACATTCTCTTTTGTTATAAAAATAATCCCGTTTTATAGCTTTCAGAAACTTGAAATCATACCAATAATGATACAGGTAAATGGTGTGTTAATCAGTATTAGCATTTTTATATAATTTATTGCATTGATATCTGTTTTGTTCACGTTGAGATTTTTTAAGTGGCACGACATTGCACTTGGTAGAAAGTCCAGTCAAGATATTTTGTATCGGATAGATACCAATCCGGACGAGAAAAATATAGCGGCTTGAAATCGGACGTACACAGACAGAGCCTAAAATTACTATGACGTTCAAGATTTTACCCCAAGCCGACTGCCTGGTATCAATCAGCGAGAATATCAAGTCCAGGCAAGCCATAAAGTCAAATTTTAAAAAGTGAATTTCTCGTTCCCTGTATCCAACTCAATACTTTACGAATTACAGCGCTTACAAGCTGCCACTACACCAGTGGGGTGATTGCAAATACTAAAAGGCGTAAATGTGAGTCATTTAGGTCATTAACAAAACCTAGCGCTAGCACTACCCAACTAACGACTCGTTGAATCAAGATAAACAGGGAAAACTCTAATTTAAGTTTTCACAAACTTTCAACACAATTAAGCCGACAGACCTTGGGGAATGTGCGTGACGGACCGTATTAACAAGTTTAATCGTTCACTGTTAGCGGAGGTTGTGTGGATTCCCTTGAAGAGTGCATAGATGAGAATCATTAACACAGAAAGTTCATCACCATCATTTTCTTCGGCCACAAGAAGGCTACAGCTAAACATTCACCTGCTCTGTATATAGCGACCTCCAGCGACATTTCTATGTCTTATTTCCACCTTTTCAGTTGACGTCTGAAGCCGTCCAGCCAGTGGGCAGAGACAGGACGCACTGTGAGCCCAAATGATTAGTTGAAAAATACTAAGTGTCTATATCACTTGAGGTTATGATTGACTTGATTTTAAATGATAAATTGAATTTCAAAAATCTGACGATAAATTTATGGATAAGTTATTATGATAAATCTCTTAGCCTCTTAGACTCTTAAACCAATTACGAAGCCTTGATAAAGACGCAAACTATTAGCAGCGCCTTTCAGTCAGTGATTGATTCTTGATCACCCTGATCGGTAGCCAAATATTGATAGATTAAAGAAAAAATGACAACATCAAAATATTCCAAAACTTTTCATAAAAAAATACGCAATAAAATTTACCAAATAGCTCTCACGTGCCATAGTACTCAAAGCTAACAAAATCACATAATAAAAACCCTAATAACCAGCAATAGCTCTACTACTCAGAGCTAACACTATATATGTACATCCGGTAAAGATTTCTAGGTTAACTGAGGACACGCGAACCGACAATTTCAGCGCAGGCAATTAAGACGTCGCGGCGACTCTCGCTCGTATTAAGTGAAATTGTGGTTGAAATGGTCATTGCCACCGTAAACATGGGCCTTAAGGGGCGTGCTGTAGAAGTTTGCGACGCTACGTGGAATTATGGCATGATGGTGATTGTTGGCCGCGAGAACCGAATCGTTGAACTTGGGTTAGATTTTCTGGTCGGGGATTTTTTGGATCGAAAATTCTCTTACAACGTGGCATTTATTATCAGCCCCCTATCATATTTTGTTGGGGAAATGGTTAGCATAGTGGCACTTCTATCTGAAGAAACATTAAAGTAGAAACTGACCAAGAAGGCGTCATACTCATCAGTAGGGTAATTCACGTAATTTTTTGACGCGCCGATCAAGTTGCGGTGCAGTTGCAATGAAGTTTACGTCTTAGTGCAAAATTGTATTCTTGTAATTGTTTAGCTGCGCGTGAACTGCACCTAAGCTATGCGTAAAATGCGCGGGAGCTGCGCGTCAACTGTACGTCAGTTGTATGCGAGAAGCTTACACGTGAATACCGATCAAGTTGCGATCTGAATCACGCACATAAAACACGTAGCAGTAGAATACGCTAAACCGCTCGCGTGACGCGGACTTGACGCGAGCGTATCTGACAGCGGTTGTCAAAATTACGAGAATACGAAAAGTAGGGTAATTCACGTAATTAAATAAGTTTGGTTGCAGTGCAGTTGCAGTTAAGTTTCGATCAAAACAGACCTTTTTGTATTCTCGTAATTTTGACAACCGCTGTCAGATACGCTCGCGTCAAGTCCGCGTCACGCGAGCGGTTTAGTGTATTCTACTGCTATGTGTTTTATGTGCGTGATTCAAATCGCAACTTGATCGGTATTCACGTATAAGCTTCTTGCATACGACTGACGTACAGTTGACGCGCAGCACACGCGCAGTTTACGCATAGCTTAGGTGCAGTTCACGCGCAGCTAAACAATTACAAGAATACCATTTGACAGTAAGACCTAAACTTCATTGCAACTGCACCGCAACTTGATCGGCACGTCAAAAAATTACGTGAATTAGCCCGAAGGTCTGTTTCGATCGAAACTTAACTGCAACTGCACTGCAACTGAACTTATTTAATTACGTGAATTACCCTACAGATCTCTTTAATTTCAACGCAATGAGCCATTAAAAATCATGTTCTACAAAAAGTATAGCATTAAATTTAAAGTTTAAATATATTTAAATAAATTAATTACAGCCTAAAATATTGTTGTCTTACCAAAAAACACTAATTCATCGCAACAATTACCGACCAAATTTGACTTTTCGACGAATAAAACTTATACAGGAAACTCAAGAGGAGTCGTAAGCCAAACGACAGGTCCTCGGCTTAATGGCACGACAGAAATACGGGTTGCGAACTCTTTGGTGATGGCGATAGAGATTGCAATAAATCTGCAAACTGCAAGCCCGCATGTGGCTTTAAAGGAAGCCGAAACCAGGAATAATTTATTACAAATAACACCTAAGCTAGTGCTGATTTAAGATCTGTTTCACAAGCCAATGAGGTTCAAGCCGCAATTTTATATGCTAGAAGGTCGTTAAAGGTGAAGTACAAATAGATAGTCGACAGGGATAAAATCTTCGTCTCAAAGCAAACAATATGAAGCAATAACTTATAAAACCTACAAATTGAAAATCCTTTTAAAGTCACCCAATCAAGCGTATCGAGTTTCGGGATCAACCAGGGTATATCAGGTTTTTAGCAAACCGACACAGTTGTATCACCGATCGAGGTAAAAATATTTCTCTCCGATGACCATAATTTCTAAACGTTATTAGACTTATGATCAGATGTATTAGTCACTTTAACAGTTGTACGTAAAATCATAACTATGCAATGCCACCCTAATAGACAATTACATTAGCGTCAACAGTGTATAAAAATAGCACTTCAAATAACAACCCCATGGCAGTTCAGAAACCGAGACAGAAATGAGACCCATAATAGGGACAAAAATAGCAGAATGTACCGATGACGCAACCGAACACTCCATAACCAGTGACGGCGCGAGATCTCCTAAGTTTGCAGACATGATAAATTTTCCGCCCGTCAACTTTTTTAAAATTTCGTTTTGGGTTAGTGATACCGAATTTCTGCATGCCAGAGGGATTGCTTTTTAGAAAGTCTTTTCTGTGAAGTTCAGCAACCCGCTCTAGGTAGTCGTAGGGGATGATGTCCCAAGCCCTATCAATCGTCTCTACAAAGAGTCCCATGGTCTGATTCTGTTACAGGTTGAAAAGGTTTCTATGCTAATAAAATCGTACTGATTTTATTATTATGTCACCTTTCATATAAAGTAATAGCTAATGACAATCGACAACTAATTAATAATAAATTGATTAATTAATAATAATTATAATTAGTACGATAATTAGTAGAATTTGCCAATTGGTCACCGTTTTGAATTATCCTAAATAGATAAACTTTCGTCTACATTCCCGAAGCGGTAAGCAGAGATTTCCCTAGTTCTTATGTCAGATCATCTCAGCTACTATTCCTTTACTGAAACTCCTATCAGCCAGCACCAACAATTTCTATGGTATGTAAATTCCGCCAACCCGCACTAGTCCAGCGTGGGTCCAGTAAATGGCATAACCTTTCTCAATCGTACTCTGGATTGTAGAGGCCCGTGCCCTGCAGTAGGACGTATAAGGGCTGATAGAATACAATGCAATGGGTGTTTGTGAGACTAAAGGCTCTTGTTCAAGAAATGTATCTTACTGTGGGTCCGAACTGTGTATGTGTAAATTTATTTATGGTTAAGGAAATTTCCTGAAAGCTTCATCAACGTTCCTTTGTGTCGTGGGTAGAGTATATCCTAAACTGCCCACGCCCAAGCCGCTTGTCCATAACCGCAGAGCGCTGCAAAACATCCAAAGTTTTTGCTCAAGTGGCGGTCCTAATGCGTTTTGATTCGACAATTTCGTTTGCGGTTAAAGTTGCGGATGTCGGAGCGGTGAAATAATGTTATTTTATTTAAATAAATGTTGCCTGAGATTTTCAGAAATTCCCGTGGCATGTTACAATTTATTGTTCCGCTTTTTGGTAATGGAAAGTGTTTCATTATACCTGATGCTCTCATTTGCGTTGCAATTACGATCAAGTACGCTGTGGTTATTAATTCCAATATTTAAAAATCTATAGTGAAACCGTTTTTCTTAACAAAATATTATATCATTTATCAACTCCGGGAACTCTTAATACTAAGTGTTTTCTGAAATACCTGAAGATGTTAAGTAACTAAATTTTAGAGAAACCAACATTCAAGTTGATAAAGCATTTAGTCTTTGACCTAGATTTATTATATTTTAATAGCGACTACAACAAGAGCAGCCGTTAAGGTGATAAACCTAAGTGGGCATCACCACTGGATTCAATCCGAACATAAATTTAAATTTTTCAGATATTCTCCAAACGTATTTTACAATGCATCTCTCTTGTAAAATATGGAATTCAACTGAGAGCCCGGGCGACATGTGTTTGCTCAGAACCGTGATTGAAAATCGTCTCTACCTCCTAAAGATCAAGGTGGAAATTCCCTTGCAGAGGTAAACTCTAATGTATCCTTTTGCATGTCCACAGAAGCTCTGGTTATGGATGTGTAAGGCTGATCGAAGAAAAGCGAACGGCAACCTACGGTAGAGATCGTTGGATTTGTTTAGATTTTAAATTTTATAGCATTTTATATTCCCTCGGCAGAATAGAGATTGTTTTAAATGTGGAAATACGGAACGGTATAAAATGTCACCGAGAGGATTTTGAAGTTTTAAAGCTTTGTCGGTTGGTTGAATTTGAGTCGTGTCGAGCAATGTTTGTCTTTTCTCAGTATTATGATGGATGAGAGCGTTTAGCGAGGAAACTTAGCTGTCCCGATCTCGTAGGGTGCGGTTTATGAAATGTTCCAGTAAAGTAAGACTATTTTTAAACTGCTCCGTATTACTTCAAACAGATTAACAAGTTTTCATGAATCACACTTTTTAATCGTCCGCTCAGTCTTCAATGTTTAATCCCTTATTTTTATTGTAAGTACTTCTTATTCGAAAATTGTTGTCACACTACACATTGTAAGTTTCAGGACATTTAAAGCGAATTTTCGAAACTCGTCCTGGAACGAGAGGAAATTATCAAGTAATTAGCACTTCCAAACTAACTTTAGACTGTTCTAAAGCCGTCACAAGTACTGACAAAAAGAGTATTTAAAATAAGTCTTGAACTACTTTGTTTTAGCCTATTAACGACAGCCTCCGTGGCGCAGTTGGTTAGACGCCGGCTGTGAAACGAGAGGCCGCGGGTTCGATCCCCGCACCGAGACAAATGTTTGTAAAGCCCACAAGTATTTGTCTCGGGTCTGGGTGTTGGTGTGATCGAAAAGTCTGTCGTATTGTCTGATATCCACGACACAAGACTTAATTGATCTTAATGTGGGGTCAGGACTATGTATGTGACTGTTGGGTGTATTATTACCCATTGCTGTGCTCGGGATTTCTTTACAATCAAGAGGTTGATTAAGAGAGTTTAGGCCGTTGTCCACCACGCCAGCCTAGTTTGGGTTGGTGAACTACACATTTTCACTCGTGGTAGGTCTCTCAATGTGAGAGCCCGCCTGAGTAGGTACCACCGCAACATCTATATTTCACGCCAAACAGCAGTGTTAATGCACAGCTGTGTTTCAGTTTGAAGGACATTGTAGCCAGAATAACTACTGGACATAATGCGACCTAACATCTTATATTAAGCATTGCTTTGTAATTCATGGTGTTGTTTGGTTTTGCTGCTGTCCATGAGTGAGCGTACGGCTTACCATCAGGCGAATGGGATGGTCGTCTCATTCATGAATTCCTACTTGCTACATTAATTTTATTAGACCAAATTTGTGGAACTTCCAGTATATGAATAAATACAGGTAGATAAATAAATATTTTGAAAAAACAAATATACAATTATGAGCCATTAAAAGACATGATATTTGGCAAATCAAAATAAGTCGGTTTCAATGTTAGTTGCCTATTTAGTTAAACTCTTCATGCGAATTATGTTAATCTACCTAATTATGAAAAAATATACTACAAAAGTAATAAATAAAATTGCTAGAAATTCACCGCATAGTTACACTTTAAGTTTCTAGTAATTCCTCACAACCCTATTGTGTAAGTGTTAAGGTTGATTATTGCAAAACTGGAGCTGATTTGTTTGCACGCACTGAATCGAGAACTGAAATCCAAATAAAACTATCTCCATCATGATAAGTTCCTGTTGGAGAAATATTTGTTCTACCTCTGGATACGTTTTGGATTGAATTTTAAGTGGTTGAATCAGAACAATGGCCGCCATTCTTGTTTCAGATATGTTTATATTGAGAAAATACATTTGTTCGTCGTGAGAGTTCCCTTTTTATGTACTGTTAGAATAGGGAAAAATTAACTTGACTATCAGAAGAATAATGCACGCGTTTACAATGACAAAATTGAAATTATGTGACCTCAATTTTGACGCAAAATTATGTAATGTGTAGAAAATCATTCTTAAAAAACCTGCATACCATAAACAACTAAGTAAATCTATAATATGTGAACCCACAGATATTTATAAGCAGCAGACCAGGCTCTGTGACATACCTTGGGGGAGACCTATGTCCAGAAAAGGACTGCAATAGGCTGATTTATGATGATGATGTGAATTCCGCCATCCGTTACCCCACTAAATCGAACTTATACAGAAGTCCGTACTCAGCACTGACCGGTTGTTGATTGACACTAGAAAATATAAAGCACAAAATGCTTTAGATATATTTTTTAATTCTCATCAATTTTCTGCACCTCGATTACTAGTACTCTCAATTTTACTCTAAAACTTTTGCGCTCAAACTGAGTATTGCAATTCATTTTATTTTGTCCCAGTTTTCAATTACCGTATTTTAAATATCTATCTTCACTCGTCACTCAACGAGCTATGGAGAGGGTTATGCTCGGGGTTTCCCTACGAGATCGAATCAGAAATGAGGAGATCCGTAGGAGAACTAAAGTAACCGACATAGCCCAGAGGATTAGCAAGTTGAAGTGGCAATGGGCGGGGCACATAGCACGGAGAACTGATGGCCGATGGGGCCAAAAAGTTCTCGAATGGAGGCCACGAAGCGGAAAGCGCAGCGTAGGACGTCCACCCACTAGGTGGTCAGACGACCTGGTAAAGGTCGCGGGACGTCGCTGGATGCAGGCTGCCTCCAACAGGTCACTGTGGAAATCATTAGGAGAGGCCTATGTTCAGCAGTGGACTTCCTTTGGCTGATGGATGGATGGATGGAAATATCTATCACATTCATTAAAAAGAAATAAACATGTATAGACTATTAAATATCTTTCCTTTCTTTTGTCTTTGCCACAATTGACATGTTATGATCTATGCCACTCGGATAATAATTACGAATGATATGCTCCTCACCGTATGTATCAGCCCATATACGAGTACATATGTATGTCCCACTGCAGGGCACGAGTGATTAGGCCATATAGTCCACCACGTTGGCCTACTGCGGGTTGGCGGACTTACATATCATAGTTTTATTTTAATCGCTACGGTATCAAAGTATCATTAAGATGTTTTCACTCGCCGTTATAGTGCGTGGTAATTGACTATCAATACACACAACTCCGAAAAGTCAGAGGTGTGCCATGGAATTTGAACCCGCGACCACCGTGAACATGTTTGCAGCTGCGTCTGCCACACGTTACCAACAGGCCTGTTGCCAACAGGCCACCACGCACTTTGGTCCTCATTAATCTAAACCAATTAGTAATTTAGGTGCAAGGTGAAGAATACGTCAACATAAAAATATATAGAAGGCCAAAATCATAACACTTTCTTTTGGCTTTCTGTCGTCAAAAAATATTTCTAATGCTCACTTAAAACTGACTTTGCGATCATCAAAATATAAAATATAGTTATCTTATAAATGAATACGACAAGAGCCCTTTAGAATTCAGTCGGGTTATAAAATAATTGATGGATAATTTTTTCTGACGATTGGAAAGTCGGCCCTAAATTGCATTGTAAATCTGTGCAAAATGCTACACTTCTATATTGACCGTTTTTTATAGTGACTGTACACTATATTAATCAGTTCCTCGTTTCATTACTAATGTATTTTATATTCCATATATCTTGTATTAAAACTGAAGTAAGAGGGAAATGATATTTCCACTGCAGTAGCCTTGCTGCATAAACGCAAAATTATCTATTTAGGAATCTTATTCTGATGAAATGTATTCGTACTGCATTTATTCAGTGTTTTGCTGTTGGAAACGGACCAATGCTTGGCCTTCGCATTTTAATATCACATTCAGTAGTCTAAATACTTCAAATTTAGCAAAACTGACACATATATTCGGCACAATATTTGTACTATTGTAGAAATATTCTTGCATAAGAACTAAGACCGACACGATAACTGATATATCGTTTAAAAATATATCTATTGAAGCTACGAAAAATACGTAATTTCAAAATCGTATGAATTGATTTATAAGGCCTTTTACTTCCTTTGACCCTGGTTATTGATACAAGTAGGTACATTTACTTTTTTTTTTGTTTGTGTTGGAGCTTGTCTCTTTTATATTCCAGACTGCCCTGTCTTCTTTTCATTGTGTTAGATCCATCCAAAGGTTGTCTGTAAGAAATCGCCTAGAGCGATAAGACCGCCATCTGTACTTTTTTCTTATTTTTATTATTATTATTTGTATGTTTTTCCTTTCTGTGTGCAATTAAGAATAAATAAATAAATAAAATAAAA
Source organism: Theretra japonica (assembly GCA_033459515.1). Taxonomy (NCBI): domain Eukaryota; kingdom Metazoa; phylum Arthropoda; class Insecta; order Lepidoptera; family Sphingidae; genus Theretra; species Theretra japonica. The sequence continues at coordinate 15,654,031 of CM065931.1, forward strand.
AATGCATTAAACATTTCAAAATTTGCCACTCGCGTTTCATTTAAAGAAACCTACACTTTCAATATTAACCACTGGCGCCTAAAGTTAGTTACGGTACATGGAACTCCTCATATAATATCGACTATTAGATATCAAGCATGGGATTTACAAAGTCTAAAAGGTCAGACAAGCAATTGTTCTCGAAACAAAATTCTGAAACTAAAACTTGTTGCAGTTAATAAGATTCTGTCGCAGATGATCAAACGATTCAATGACTATGAATATTGCTTTATTTCAGTAAAATACAAATATTACTTTCAAATGTACTTTGGAATTCTAATATAATATGCTTTTGCGTTATTGAATAGTTCTTGTGATTTTCAATAAAGGAATGTACAGACCATTTGACCTCTGGCAATCTGTCCTGACTAGAGGAATGTGAGAGCGAAGCCATTCACTGTTGACTGTTCTACCGCCGAGATCGAGTCGCGACTCGGCAAGTATGTTGTACTAGAGAGAGCTGAACTTTGCAAGGACAAAAAATAAATAAAATACATAAGTTTATGTTTGTATCCAAAGGATCCCCGAAGGTGACATTATTGCTATTCATAGTTTATCATCCTCATCATTCCCAACCACAGGCCTTTCTTAAAACTGTTCACAGTGAGCTGTTCGGCCCCATTATTCAAAGTTACTCGAATCTCAAGATATAATTAAGCTTATCGCTCTAAGCATAAATTCCACCTTTGCCAACTCATATATTTTTCAAACCGAATAACTCACAAAGAGTATTGAACGACTTGTAAATAAATTATTGTATCCAATACATCGTCGGCAACTTCACAAACTCCAGCGATTGGAACCAAATGCTGACGCAGTGAATTGCAATATTGCAAAAAAACAAATACACTGTTTTTACAATGAAATTGTGAATTAAGTTTTGAAACGCGCTGCGCTCGGATCGCAGGACGTCGCGCGTTATTGGAAAAGCTCACAAGGACGCTGGAAATTGTTATGTTCTGTGACAAATAAAATCGTTTGGCTACGGTGATAGGAGGCAGCGGGATCGAAGACAATCACATTTAGGTCATGCGCTGGACAGGAAGATCAGTAAACCGGTAGCGTTCTGAAATTGGGTTTTAATTGTTTTATTTATATTACTGTATAGTACTGTCCCGGTCAAGAGACCTATTTACATCGCACTTACTCTTCTGACGTACCTATACTTTTTAATACCCGTCTCTTCCAGTGCGTGATTCCACGTACATCTGGAAATGTAATTCGTTTATTTCTTACTGACGAGACGAACTTAAGAGTAAACGTCAAGCCTGCCCCTGAATTTAGAAAGCCACTCAGAACTTACATAGATATTATAAACATCACGCATTTTTCCCAAAAGTGGTGGGCAGAGGAGCAACCAGGACACTCACGCTTCGCCTTATGTGTTCCGTCCTTTAATGGAGGGGGCGAGCCTATCGCCATATCGGGCACAAATTCCTGACTCCGGGTTGATAATGTATAGAAAAATCCAATATCACTTTGCCGGACCCGGTATTCGAAACCGTGACCTCAGCTTTGTAATCATACCGTCGTACAACTATGCCACCGAGGCAGGAACTCAGAATTTATAATAATAAAGAACTACACGGCACTACAATGCGCCTGTCACCTCCATTGTGTATTAAGTCTCTTAATGCCCAGTGATATATCAAAGCTTTAGTATTTACAATTTTTTATAAAATCGCCATCCACTGCCCGCTAAACACCGAGCCCGCATTCTTATATGTAAGTTAGCAGTGTGTTGAACTCAATAACGATTTCAAATGCAGGAACTGGGGAGCTCTGTCCGGGATTATGAGTGAAATCACCTTCAATGGGATTTGAGAATGGCTGCCAGTTTGTCCCGTGTTGTTACGAGTTTATATGCTACCCTACTTTTACATTCGTCCTTGATTTCCAATACAGAGTATTGAAATATTGCTTTTCGTTTATTTTCTTTTTCCGGGGGAAGTTTTGTAATGTCACGTAACTTTGGGTAAGAGGTGATTTGAAAAAACTTTTGTTTTTCTTGTATAACAAACAGCGGATCTATGTTCGACTCATGGTAAATTATTACATACATAAACACACGCCTTTTTCCCAGAAGGGTAGGCAGAGGTGCTACCAGAACACCCACGTTTCGCCTTGTATATTCCGTCCCACGATGTAATAGGGGGCGAGCCTATCGCCTATCGGTAAATTATTAATGCTGGTAACAGACAGCCACAGAATTCTTGGTATTGAAAGTAATTGCAATTACAACCCATGCAAGATATAGTATACACCTCTGACTTTTCGGAGTCATGTGTGTATTGATAGTCAATCACCACGCACTATAACGGTGAAGGAAAACATCGCGAGGAAACCTGCATACCATAGCGATTTGTATAAATTTCTATGGTATGTAAAAGTCCGCCAACCCGCATTAGGCCAGCGTGGTGGACTATATGGCCTAACCTCTCTCAATCGTACTCTCGATTGTAGAGGAGGCCCGTGCCCTGCAGTGGGTCGTATATGGGCTGATACAGTACAATACAATACTAGATATAGTGTTCTAGGATCAGTTCTATATAGCTAGGTTCGAGTGAGCGGCAATAATTATTACCGTCCTATTACAACTAGAGCGACCGAGGTACCAATCCCATACTGGTGGATACTATCTCGACTATACAATGCATAAAAGTATGCGCATTGAGGTCACTTTATCAAACTAGTTTTAGATTAAATATTTAATCAATAATTCATATACCATCAGGTGTAGGCATTTTGTACTGTACTATATCAGCCCAGATACGTCCCACTGCAGGGCACGAACCTCCTCTACAATCGAGAGTATGATAGTGAGTAGTCACTTTGCTCTCTTTAAATAGTTTAAAAAAGTCTTTTCCCACAGTTCCTACGGACGATATAATCTTTTTAACAACGCAAGGGTTTTCAATTCAGCTTTCAACAATAGATAAAGGGGACATTTATACGCATCGTTGTTTTGCTATAATATACTACCGAGATGGCTCTAGGAAACGCGTTAATTAACAATGTATATGTCACCGTAAAATTGTAAACACCGTTAGTATATAACCTTTCTCGCGAGATTGTTAACTGTCGAAAGATTGTGAACTGTAACATACTGCTTACAATTTAACGCATTATTTTTCGGTAGCTTTAATCTATTATATTATATCCTAACCTAAACTAACTCTATGGACACAGAACGGTCTACTGTAAGGCTGATTTACCAGTTTCACTTCGATGGATTATAATCTACCGATAAATAATGCGTTAAATTGTAAGCAGTGTGTTACGGTTCACAATCTTTCGACAGTTCACAATCTCGCGAGATAGATTATAATCTAACGCTATTTACAATTTTACGATGATATGTATAAAATAAGAATTTCTAGTATGCAGTATAGTAAAATACTCGGATGAAGTTGAGTATATAAAAAGCATCCCAAAACACTATCCAAGTTCAAACAGCCGAAGTATGTCACTAGAAAAGCACTCAGTGAATGGTTACTTTGTGACAGTGATTTTTTGCTTGGTGTCCTTTGTTGGATTAATAGAGGCTGTTAGCTCCACCTGGCGTCTGCTCGTAGCTTAGTCACCGGAAGAGCGTTAAAAATGATGCCAGTGATGACACTTTGTCATAGTTTTTTATGTCTGTTTGGTCAGTATTTCTGTCTTTAGTTTGGTATAATTTCTTATTGTAACTATAAAATTAATACGAAACAAATGTTTGTGGGAACCACAGGTATTTGTTTCGAGTGTGTGTTTGTGAGACCGAAGTCTCTCGTAGTGTCTGATACCCACGCCACAAAACTCAATCGTATTGTGCGGTCAGGACTATGTATGTGACTTTTGGGTGTATTTATCTATTTATATTAATTCAGTTGAAATGAATCCAACATTTACACTGACTCAATGCTGCCGCGAAATATTATGTTTATAGAATAAAAATAAAAATATTTAATTTATTGATTATTGAAAGTTCATCTATTTTCTAGTAATTGAACCAATCTAAGGCCATTCCAACAAGGTCCTTTTCAAGAGATATCCCCCGATCGTTATCAATTTCAGTTGTACCTGTAAAACTATTTTTTTACATACTATCTTCTATGGCCACATCGACATACAACATATTATATTATAATGTATTACAACGTCGTCTATCCACCTGTTATCCAGACGCATCCCTGGATATACATCCATCAAACGCTGTACTTACCGATACATTCACTGCCTACTAACTAAAAATAAAACAGTATCACTTCGCCCGACCTGGGATCTGAACCCAAGACCTCAGCTTTGCAATCGCACCGTACAATTGCGCCACCGAGGCAGTCAGAGGCTGTATGATAATAAAATAAAAAACCATTAGAATTAATTTAAAATCGCCGCATATGTAATGACGTCTGCTATCTGGCAGCGACAGGCGGCAATTACGCGCCGGTGGGACGTCGCAAACTCAGAACCAGCTTTAACATAATCCCAGCCAACTGGCTCGCTTAGACGTCATTAGGGTATCTTAATTTCTTTATACTGTTTTAATACATTTGGCAAGTGCTTTCGTTGAGATTTTTAGCTAATTTGTTGATGTAATCAAGTCTGTAATGAGTCTAACTAGGTGGGTAGTTATGGATTAAAATTAATGACGTAACTAGGTTAGTTAAAATTTTTGGTTGTAATCAATTAGGTTGGTTTGATATTGATAAGCAATAATATAGATTTAAACATTAATTTAACATGATTTCGTTAATAAAATATACAGTGATTCTATTTTTGATACAATTAGTTTTGGTCAACAAATCTGCTAGTAATGAAGTTGCCGGAATTGAGATCTTAATTAGCTGAATATTTGTTCTTTAGTAAACAAAATATTTTCAACTAGGAACAAACAAAATATTATGTTCTAAAGATGTTTCTTTGTTAAACAAATTACTAATTAGCGTATTGTTGATAGACTATCAAGTTCGCTAACTTCTAAGCTTTTAATTACAAGATTATGTTACCACTAAAAGTACGTAAATATAATTACTGGTTGGTATTTCTTCCACGCACTAATACATTAAAGTTTTAGCTAGCGGTAGGATATTTGTAGCGACCACCGTATGCGACACTGGAAAACTCATCATTTGTGTAAAATTTGCTACATACAATTCGCAAAAAAATCAGAGTTATTAATTACATACATACATACATACATAATCGTCAGGCCTGTATCCCATAGGGGTAGGAAGAGACTATGGAGTTAATTATTAAAGTTAATTAATTGTGTTCTTTGTTTGTCTCAGGTGTACAATAAAATTTTAATAAATAAAGTTTACATAAATAAATTTCCCTCTTCAATAATAATATTACCACCAATTTTAGCACAATGCTTTCACTCCATATACGAAATGCATGTACCGAACAGCCACACTTAGTGTTCCACGTTCACCGGACGGTTAAGAGTCTACGACGCTGTCGATACTTCGCAAATGCGGATTAAGCTCAGCTCGAACGGATCGTGCTGACTTATCTCTGAAGCCGATAAGTTGCTTAAACTCTCGCATTTCAGCACAATATGCTCTCACGCCCTCTCAACACCTCTTTATCTCATCGTGCATCGGTTCGCGTCGATTTTAGTGAGGAATTTTGAATGTAATTAATGACTTGCATTTACAGCGTCCGTGGCGTAATTGTGGAAGAGAACTATGAAATAGGAGTAAAAATGACATAAAGCTCTCGTTATATTTTCATTAATTTGTTTGGCAACGTACGTGCGCCATAAGGCCCTTTGTTTGATTTACAGATTGGTCAAATTTATGACATAAATTTCCTATTTGAAAAATATACGCGCTAGCCAAAATTCGGTACTCGACACAGCGATAAGCTCGCCTATTACATCTTGGACTGAATTTTAGTTGTAAAATGTATTTTTCGTGATACAACACTGGAGTGACGTGGGCTCAGATCCATCTCAACTCATGCCCGAATTTTGTAGCAAAAATGTAAAATCCCTCTAGCGGGAACGTGACAAGCTTTCGTCTCTGCTTCCATTTTCCACTGACCGCACTTAATTCATTTTGAAATATTTATGCGTGGTTTAATTAGAGGTGGTTATGCTATTCAATTCGCACTGCTCTTGCCAACACGTGGATTATTCAGGCTAATTAGTCAGCCCATTTATATTTAAAAAAAAACTGAAACTGCTATTACCATTTTTTAAAGTCCACTAACCCGCTTTAGGCGCTCTTTTGTTTCCCCTCGCGTTGTTTTTGCATCCACGTCGCTCCAGTACAGTTGTTTAATTGTTCGTTTCCGCTTTAATCACGATTTCTACAGGGTGAGCCTTAATAATAAAGAGATGTTACGGTATAATAATATAACAATTTTTTTATGATTACAAATCGTGAACAGCAATATACGATCTGGTTACAATAGGCAGCGACCTGGTTGTGGTGGGCCCCTGGCACCGCGAAGGTCCATGAGCGGCGGTGACCGCTTACCATCAGGCGAGCTGCATGTTCGCTTGCCAAGGCTTATAAAAATATATTTGCATACTCATTCACAATTCATGACAATATAATAATAATAAATACACTCAACAGTCACATACATAGTTCTGACCCCACATTGAGATCAATTAAGTCTTGTGTCGTGGGTATCAGAAACTACGAGCGACTTTTTCAGTCTCACAAACACCCAGACCCGACACAAATATTTGTGGGTCACACAAAAATTTGTTGGTGCGGAGATTGAACTCGTGGCCTTTCGTTTCACAATCGGCGTCTAACCAACTACGCCATGGTGGCTGTCAAAATATATATATATATATATATATATATTACAACATATATATACCGTGTGTCACACACAGCCACATGTATTATCTATGCTGCTTACAAAATTCAACAGAGCTACGAACCTAAACTACTAGGGCAGATGCATTTAAACAATCACAATAAATAGATTCTCTCGCCTGACCTCGAGATGTTCTTAAGGCACAATTAACCTTCATCGCGCCCTCGTGCAGATATAGACAGATACAGGGGTGTAAATGGCGCTTGAGCACGATCCGATGCCTCTCGTGTCGAGGGCCCGGGAATATTTTATTTTTTGTTGACAGCCACACTTGGGGACATTGTCACAATTGTACATTTTGATGTTGGGTGAGGAGGCGCTTTTGATGGTCACAGAGTGACAATAATATGTCTTTTTTTCAAGAAATATTTGCCGTAATGGTACTGTGAAGGTACAAATCTTCAAAGATTTTTTTTAATATTTTTTTTAGTTTTCATTGGATGGGAAATACGTGTTAGGCATTTTTTTTTTTTAAATTCTTTCATATTATGGGAAATATATGTCGGTGAACGTGGAGCGTCCTTCAACGAGAGATTATGGTGACTTGCTGAATATTGGTTTTACACAGTGTGTTCACAAAACTCGTTACATTTGCGTGAGTCGTTATAAAGAGCTTCTCACTATAGTTTTCGGTGGTCACTATCTGACTCAATACGATAACTGTTCTATTTAATAACCACCATCTTACAAAATTTCAGCCTCCGTGACGCAGTTGGTGAGACGCCGGCTATGAAACGAGAGGTAGCGGGTTGAATCCCTGCACTAAGACAACTGTTTGTGTGAACCACTAGTATTTGTTTCGAGTCTGGGTATTTGTGAGGCCGAAAACTCTCTTATAGTTCCTGATACCCACAAGACACGACTCGATCTTAGTGTGGGATCAGGACTACGTATGTGACTGTTGGGTTTTATTTATTTATTATTTATTGAAAATTATTTACATATTACTGAACTCTACACTTTTTAAGTCCTGGCACATTAATATTTTGACGGTAAGAAGGTTTCTCTTGCCGATCGACACTACATACCAAACCAAAGATTAGAGTTAAAGCCACAGCATCAACTTCAGAACGTTAAAGGCTCACGATAATGCAAGCCGCGCATCGCGTCGCAATCAAATTGGCGGCTTTGTGTAGCAAGGTTTGCATAACCAGTGTTAACAGTACGACCGCACTCGGCAGAATACGCAGCGCTGATTTTAAGTGTACCGTACAGTACGGTAGGGTCACTAGAGTAGCGGAGGGTTTTATCAAGCTCTATGTAAAAAGACTAGTAAGGCTAATTTGTCACACCCTCACACCCACCACTGCAACCCCTGTAAGCCAGGATCAACAGTGGCACGAATTGTAATGACACTGAGCATTGAAGCCCAGAGAGTCTCCGGGAATGTCTAACTTGTCTTTAACCCGCAACGAAATCAATCATAAAGTTAAATTAATAGGAGGAGTTGGAAATAAATTATTGTCCACTTCCCTCCGTAACAAGAACAATTAACTAAAAAGGTAAATAACCTCGCGTAAAGACTTTTACAGTCAGAGAAGGTAACTGTAAAGCACCAGGGATCAAATCATTATTACATTTAAATGGGACTAGTATGGCTAGTAAAACGATTAGTTGTGTGATCCACAGGTATTTGTTTCGGTTATCAATGTTGTGAGACCGAAAAGTTTCTGGTATTTTCTGATACCAACGACGTAAGGCTCGATCTTAGTGGGTCAGGAGTCAGGACTATGTCACACGAATATTTGTCTTGGTGCGGGGATCGAACCAGCGGCCTCTCGTTTCACAGTCGGCGTCTAACCAACTGCGCCACGGAGGCTGTTGACTATACATACACGATCAAGACTATACCCTTGAGGAGGTTGTAGGACAAGTCACGCTCACATTTCGTAGAATTGTTGCCGTCTCAAGTCGTGAACTTTGAAAGAAGATACAATTACACAAGGTTTTTTCAAACCCAGGACTACACAGTCCACAGCCTACATACTTTACAGCTATACCAATGGGGCGCTATGATACATTCTAGACTTTTCCGTTCATACCACTCCAAGTCCTGTCAACCAAGATCAACAGTGGCACGCAAATAATTGGCACCGAGCTCCGAAACTCGATGAGTCTCTTAGGGACACTAGCTTGTCTTGCTTTGATGTATACTATAAAATATGGTAATAAAAATAACATTAGCATATATGAATCACAATCATATTATTTTTTGTAACTTGCCTGCCTCAACCCTTCCACGAAAACCACACCATAAACTACGAAAACAAAAAAAAACATGACATTTGAATTACTAATATACCCTACGTGACCAGTCGCATTTAGTGATATTCGTGAAATTTCCAAATAAATCACACTTGTCTCCCCTGACACAAAACTAACATGCACAGATAACTTTATTTATTTCCTACTCAACTAATTAAATATTAAAACAACGTGTACAGTTGAATTATGGGAACACGAAACCATTTTTAAAAATAATTTTCTTTTTGCTGAATTCTTAGTGACCGAATATATTAGCTTTACTGTTTGAGTGAGTTTTTCGGCCTCTCATTTGAGTTATCAAGGACTGGAATTTCTGCCTGATATACTCGTAGTAAGAGGTTCAACACCTATCACATTTTCTGATGAAAATTAGCTTAGCGTGGCGTAATTGTAATTACTACTATTTTCACCACCATCCATAACCTCTGGGCTACAGGCGAACCGCGAAAGCTTATGTACCCACAGAAATTAAATATATAAATACCATTACTTACTAAAATACTCTAATCAGATTCTATTTCCTCAAAAATGATAGCCATATGCCTTTGACAAAATTGAGTACCTACTTGAGAACTGTTTACAAACTTAGCTATATACCAAGCTGAGATCCCCAGATCACACCTAATCGCAGGTTTAGTGGCCACCCGATTATAATTTCATCTCCGCAGATCCAGGTACGCCTTAACAAAGCGACTACAGACGTCGTCACGTGCTTAAATAAAATTTATAGTGCGCGTACACCGAGTGTTATTGTTGTATTACTGTTGGAGTGCTGTGTTCAAGAATGTATTTCTGAGTTTAAGTGTAAGGTGTTCGGTTGATCTGATTGAAAGGGTCGTCAGAATTGATGCTAAGTGGAGTATCTGATACTCAAATAATATTATTAATTTTCTGCTAGGGTTTTGTGTTGATACAAGGAGACAGTAAAGTAATTACTTAGTTACTAGGCGTTGCTGTCAATCAAAAACAGCAAACAGCTGTGACAACTGGATAGAAATAATCATTTTTTGCGAGACCTGTCGGTTTCCTTGCTGGTCGAAATAAAGATGCCGGCTCTGATCACATACACACATATTTGGAAGTGATAGAGCCACGCTTTTATCAGCCATGACTCAGCATGAATGGGAAGGCTTGTCCGGGGCGGTACCACTGTCTTCTTTGTTTGCTCGATTACCAGATCTATACAGGGTATATCAAGACTGCTACCGAAAACGAAGCTAGGTGGTAGTTTTAGTGACTTTAGACACAATGCAACTAAAATTTTTGCAAAAAAAAATCTTTTGAATTTTTGTTCCTATCGTCGTATTTGCGTGGTAAATACATACATTTTCCTAAAAAAGTAATGTACGCCTATTTATTTTTAAAGACGCTACAGTACGCAAGGCTTTATATTAAAATTTTAGCAGAAACTATGGATTTACCACCCAAACACAATGATATTTAAAACATTACAAAAAAAGTCGTCGCGTTTTGTTACATTTTTAGTTGCCTCATGTCTGTAGTCACTAAAACCACCACCTGGCTTCGTTTTCGGTAGCAGTCTTGATATAACCTTTATAATAAAAAATAACATACTCACTTCCTATATCATAACGACACACTATACACCTGATATCCCACTAAGATTCTGATTACCTAACTAATCAATTAAATGCCATTCCAATATATTCGCTTCGACAGATCCCCGAGATAATCCGAAGATTGTTGTCCTCTAACAAGGTCTTAGACTTATTAAAACGAAGCACGATCCGACCTTAATTGCAATGTGAGATTCAACGCGATGTCTATTAATTTAATGCTTTCTGGGAATTTAAACCCACTTCTATGAAGTTATTATAGTGCGAACTCGTTGCTAATTCGTATTATTGCCTTGAGAAATATAATCACTACTTTTGTGAGGTTATTAACTGTCTTACAGAGTAGCAACACGTAGATTTAGTTTTGATGACATGTTAGTGAGACTCACAGATAGATATAATATAGTACATACATAAGCCCACGCCTTTTTCCCAGAAGGGGTAAGCAGAGATGCTTCCAGAACACCCAGGTTTCGCTTTAATTGCTCCGTCCCACGATCTGATGGATCCGGAGTTGACTCCAGGCTAATAATGAATGGACAAATCCACTACAACTTTGCCAGACAGACCCGAACCCAAGACCTCAGCATTGCAATCGTACCGTAACACAACTGTGCCACTTGAGAAACTCGAATCTTTAACCCTAAAAAAGTATTTTTAAAATACGATAGTACACTCAGTTCAAAAGACAACATACACGAATGTTCCTGGTCAGTGGTTATCCTACTATAAAAATAAGTTGTTTTCTCGTTTGGTAGGGTATTACTATAATGGTTACTAGAGATATGAGGACATTAATTGAAACCACCAACAGGTTATCGCGTTCACAATTCGGACACCAAAATCGCAATGATTTTGGTTCTTCAAAATTAAAGCTAATTTTTTTTCGACATAGCTAAATGGTTTTGTTAAGAGCCCCGATACACCCTTACATATCTTTTAAATATACAGTTTGTAATACTGTGTCCTTGGCGTGAAATGAAGGGTAAACAAACAAATAGAGGTCAATAACTCGTTCCATTTAATACCTCACTCGGAAGACCTTGGAGACACATTGCGCAATCCAAACGAACAGCAGTTGTCATAAAATGGCATCAGTTGATGGCTGCAGAAACGACTTCCCCCGTTTATTAAGGACGTGAGGGGTGTCAGGGCATTTCCCTAAGGGCTTTGTGTCTAAAAATAAAATTGACGGCGCCTGAATTGCGACACGTTTCAATTTTGAATGATAGATGTTTATGGGTCAATGATAGAATTTGAAAGCCAAACTGTACTGCTCCTGAAATCTGAACCTATAGAATCTTACTAAAATTAAAATGTATAGTAGTTTCTGCTCGTCACAAAAAACCATTCCCAGCAAATTCTGCTTTACTCAAACCTAAAACCCCTAAAAATCAGACCGCAAAAAAGCGCATCAAGACCTAGCCTATAAAAATCTCATCAAACTTTGACTGCTAGGAGTGAGGAGAAGTATAAAAAATCGTATTACCTCGCAGCGCACTTGCATTTTTCGGCTGGCGAGTGCCACTTCAGCGCTAACAAGTGTTGTGCCAATCTGGCTGCCCACTTGCTGACTCCGCCGTCTAATTTTCACTTCAATTTTACGTTGGAAAAATTCCGCATACATTTTATGGAGTGTTGCCTTCTGCCGGTAGATGGCTCTGTTAGTGTTATTAATTTGCCCTGTTACGGTTCAGCTTTGAGGCTTTTTCTTAATTTTGTTCGTGGAATACCCGAATTCGAGTTGATGGAATATTGCACTAGTTAACAAATTGATTTTCTGATCAAACAGGTCCAAGCTGGGTTGGTGCCAGTTTATCGATTCATATTATCCATGTTGTATGTTTGCGGACGCCCGCATTAATAACTTTGAATCAATTAGACGAAAACGTATCGCGTCGCTATTGCAGAAGGGGCAGCTCCAACTCTCGACTTATGTGATAGGGGGTAGTTTTGACTGCCCTATTATTAAATGCATGACAGGATTACATATATCATTTGGCCCACGCAAGGGCGTCGCCTTTGAGTATCACCTGTTTACATCTGGTTTCGGCCTAGCCGGTACAGTTATGTCCACGAACGAGAGATAAACATAATTGTTTTATGTATTACACCTAATATATTACACGTCTTGGTTCAACAGTCAAATACTACTATCTATGATATATCCCTTTAACAAGTCTTTCGCTTAACACTTCACACCTTCATGAAACACTCACACACACACATAAACAAAACAATCTCTTTTTTGTGAAGTCAGTTAATAGATACTGAACCAATATGACAGTCCCATTCAAGTCCCAAAAGATGCGTACAGAACTCCCAGGCACACGTTTAAGTTCGCTGACAGTATTCCAGTTAATTAACTGGCGTTCGACGCAACGGCACTCAATTTGCGACGAAAAAAAGGTGCTTGTAATTGGCGTGCAGCCCTCTGGGAAATCTTTACGTGAGATGACGAAATCTTCGCTTCGGCGCGTCACGAAAACCGCTCGTGTGTTAAGCACAAATTGACAAGTATTATGGTGAATTTTTGAGTACCAAAATATATTTTTTCGTATAAAAACTGAGTAGCGTTCCTGTGCGTACTATTGAAACCTTATTAATTTTAAATGAATATGTCTTAAAGTACATAGGCCTCTCCCAATGATTTCCACAGTGACCTGTTCTAGGCAGCCTGCATTCAGCGACGTCCCGCGACCTTTACCAGGTCGTCTGACCACCTAGTGAGTGGACGTCCTACGCTGCGCTTTCCGCTTGGGAGAGGTCTATGTTCAGCAGTGGACTTCCTTTGGCTGATGGATGGATGTCTTAAAGTAAATTAATAAAACAATCCCCTCCCAATCGTATTCTCAGTTGCAGCAGAGACCCGTGATCAGCAGGAGATTATTATGTGATGATACAGTACAGTAAAGTTGAATAAATATTGTAACCATTTAGATTTTAACTAGTAAAATCCTTTTTATCGAGGAAGTAGTATTATAAAATAATTTCAGTGAGAGTTCAGCGGAGCAAAGATTCACAGGCGCGTTGCGAGAAATAACACGCTGTTTTATTCCGTTCGTGTTGTGTCATACAGAGAAAAAATTTATGAAAATATTTTGCTAATTGTTCTCATAGCTGCGTGTCTGGGTATATGTCTGCTACTTCACTTGCTATGAGTAGAAATGATTAGAAATATGTAATTCCCGGGACCCTAATTTGTGCCTGGAATGGGAGAAAGCTTGTGCCCAGCAGTGAGACTTATATGAGCTGATACAGCACGTGGGATTTGGGTCACCTCCTATGATTAAAAAAAATACATGCAACAGTCACATAATAGACCTGGCCCCACATTAAGATTACTTAAGTCTTGTGTCGTGGGTATCGGAAATTACGAGAGACTTTTCGGTCTCATAAACACGGTCCCGAAACAAATATTTGTGGGCATCACAAATATTTATCTTGGTGCGGGGATCGAACCCGCGGTCTCTCGTTTCACAGCCGGCGTCTAACCAACTGCGCCACGGAGAATATCAGATGAATTGCTTTATATAAGGATAAAGCGTATTGTGCGTATCAAGAGTCATCGGGACCATTAAAAATACTGGCGTGAATTAAGTCTTATAATACAAACACAATAAAATACTACTGACTACCGAGGTTCGATCACCTATTGTTTTAAGACGAGGCTTGAAGAAAGGATTCACCACATGATAGACAATGGCATGACTGTGCATTTGGCATTGCCTTAGTTGATGAGCCGCGGTCGCCACTGGCGGTTGGCTAGATCATCTACTTATACGGACAGTAAAAAAAAACAATAAATCTTTAAATGAGACCCCGAATTTCGACCAGATCATAGTCATGATTTAACTGTGATTTCAGCGTTCCTATATGTCATGACCAGTGGTCGCTATCCATTAGTCTGCCTACACGCGCAATAAAAACTATATCACCACGAAGGCCATTTGAAGGTAACATCTGGTATCGATTGGAAAAATGTATGACCATGCGTACGTAGCGTCTCTTGAGAAATAAACAAGTAATAACAGATACGAGGCTGGCGAAGTTGTATAGAGAAAATATTATTTAGAAGAAATATATTCTATACGTAGAATGAAAAGGGGATGGTTAACATTTCAATAACAACTATTTTTGTCGACACATCTTCTTGAAAATGACTGAACCGAAACTCCTTTTATAACGAGAAGTAATTCGCAAAATAACAAATATTCAAACCGCGCATACCGATAAACAATTATTGTTTGTTAAGTTTGGCTTGGCTTGGCATTAAACTGCGCCATCCTGGGACAAAAGATGTTAAGTCTCGTTATGTCTAGTAGTTACTCTGGCTACAATGTCCTTCAAGCTGGAACACCTCAGTGCATTGGCGGGAGGAATAGATATTGTGGTGGTACCTACCCAGGCGACCTCCCACATATGAGACACTTCCAATAAATCAGTCCAATCCATCAGCCAAAGGAAGTCCACTGCTGAACATAGGCCTCTAACAATGATTTCCACAGTGACCTGTTGGAGGCAGCCTGCATCCAGCAACGTCTCGCGACCTTCACCAGGTGATCTGACCACCTAGTGAGAGAGAAAGACTATGAGACACTTACCACCCGTAAATATTCATGCTATGGTTAAAATTAACTTCATTTAGTAAAGGTCGACATTATAAAAAACAGCTTCTAAACATGCCCTTGACGGAGAAATTGGCTGGCAATGACCTCACATCTATTAACGCAGAAGAAAAAGGCATTAACTGACTTAATGAATCCAACAACAAAGGCCATACAATAATATTATTAGACCTGTGAACCCCGCCGACCAGTTATCTTAAAGTGCATTCGATAATTGCGCACGAATAATTTTCGCATTAAAAGGAAAATGCGCATTTTTATTCTAAATGTTTTATTGTATATTTATTCTGTTAAAGCCATTCCTTTTATTTTTGAAACATGAGTTATTATATTTATGAGATTTTTTCGGATTTTTCAATGGAAGTATTACGGAGCGCTGGCCATAAAGGCAGGGACAAAGATTGAATGAGATTATTTGGACATAAACACACGCCTTTTTCCCTGAAGGGGTAGGCAGAGGTGCTACCGGAACACCCACGTTTCGCCTTGTATATTCCGTCCCACGATGTGATAGGGGGCGACCCTATTGCCATATCGGGCACAAATTCCTGATTCTGGGCTGATAATGAATAGAAAAATCCAATATCACTTTGCCCGACCCGGGATTCGAGCCCAAGACCTCAGCTTTGTAATCGTACCGTAGTACCACTACGCCACCGAGGCAGAGATTATTTGGACGTGATTTTTTTTTTTGTAAAAACAAATGCATATAAAACATCAGCATGAATTAAAACAGCGTAGTGAATTAATTATTAAAGAATATTTGGACGTTAATAATTAATTCACTACGCTGTTTTAATTCATGCTGATGTTTTATATGCATTTTTTTTACAATAGGAGACTTATCTAAAGCTACTTAGAAATGTCATTGGTAGCCGTATAAAAGACCGTTTTTAAACCTCACGCGGTGGCAACGTAATTAGACAAGTCCCAAACCCCGCCCAAAGAAAATAAATAAGCAAACGAAGTAATTAAAACACGCAACAATCACATTCATAGTCCTGACCCTATATTAATACTAATTTAATCTTGTATCATGGGTATCGGAAACTACAAAAAACATTTCGGTCCCACAAATACCTTAAACTGCGATAAAAACATTTGGACTACACTAACATTTATTTCAATGCTGGGATCGAACCTGCGGCCTCTCGGTTCACAGTCGGTGTCTTAACTACGACAGGATAGCTGTCGAAGGCAAAGATCGGTAGAAATCCATCCTTAAGTGGAATATATTGATCCTAATGAATTTCTTACTTTAATTCCTTTTGCTCTACAATCAATCAAATACTAAAAAATACTCAAGGAACACAACATAGCAAAAACTCTATGGCCTAAAAATACCTATGGTTTGCTCTATATATTTCTAGAATTAAATTGACCTCGAAGCGAAGAACGATCAATCAATGTCTAGTGTCTACAATAATAAAGTAATACTAAAATTGCGCCTCTACCCTCGATTGGCAGACGCGCTACTACTGCCAATTATAGATTTAACAATTTGTTTCTATCCCTAAATAAGATAGAATGGAGCTTACTGTTATGCCAACTACTCCGGGCACTAATTTCAATTTGGTTCGTAACAAAATAAGCCATCTGATACGTTTTTAGAGCGATGAATGGCGAGACGAGCATGCCATTTGCGTAGTAGTAAACGATACGACCTCTCATGGACAGTAGCAAAACGAAACACCATGAATAACAAAACAATGCTTGGCATTCCACCGCGCTCGCCATCCTGATACATAAGATGATAAGTCTCTTTATGTTCAGTAGTTACTCTGGCGACAACGTCCTTCAAATCGGAACACAACAGTGCATATACAATGCTCTTTGGCGGCAGAAATAGACATTGCGGTGGTACCCACCCAGGCGGCCTGTCACATATGAGAGACCTACCACCAGTATTTTTGACACATTTTTATAGATTATTTTTTAGCTACAGGAAGTACACTGCTTAACACCGCCCTCACTTAATGATTTCCATGCCAACCTGTTGAAAACAGCAAGTATCCGTTTTCATTAATTAAAATCGATGTTTTCCGAAAGAAATTTGAACAACTGCATCAAAAGCCTTTACTAAACCTTATACAAGAAACGTTATTAACCAATGAAGGTACTTTAATAAACCATCAATAACACAGAATGATTCTCAATATTAGTACTGCATTATTTCCATGCTAAAAAGCAGAAAAACGCAAGTCAACAAAGTAAATTTTCGTTGTAAAAAGTCGCAAAAGAATGCGGGTGAGACGTAATTAAAGAAAGGAAGCGGTTCATACTCCGGATCAATTTCCATAGCGTAATTATTGTGAATAATTATTGGTTAAAGGATTAAGTATGAAATTTATAGTCCCGTTGCTTTTGTAGCATTTTTCTACGACGCTTTCCTTTACAACTATACAATACACTTTTCCTCTTCCTATCCTTTGTCCTTCCCGCTCTCCTCCCGATCTGAATGGCCGGCATCACATCCATGATCCCAGTGTTGTGGATGTTCATGGGCGGCAGTGATCACTTACCATCAGATGTCCTGCTTACTGGTTTGCCGCACCTATGATATAAGAAACAAATTACGAATACACACGGAAATTAAAAAGTATGAGTTTTCGCCTTCTATCTTCTCAGTCCCATTCACTATCAAATAGGCTGTCTTTTGCTTTATAATTATATACTGTTCATGGTATGTCAAGTCTGGAATGAATTATAATAACAACTGACACTCAATAATCGTTATTTTCTAAACATAAACGACTGACAAAACAAATTATGAGAAAGGAAAAACAAACATTAAAAGCAAATGTCATAAAGTTAAGGAGCACAGCTACCACCCACAACAAAACATAATCATTAACAAACAATATAATTATTAAACCGGAAACGCTCTCAACCCACAACTTATGCCAAATCGTAAAGACCCTCCGGGCTTGGTGATTCAGGGATTTGGCACGCCAGATAATGACCGGGCGACCCTAATCACGTCTTTGGGCCACCGCGCTATCGCTGCCAATGCCAGCTCAGATGTAGGAGATAAGCTTTGTGCTAAGCACGCGTGTTCACGTGACAAATCAACACGTATTGTCTGTATCCATTAGTAGAAGCCATTATGTAACTTGGATTCCTGAGATGGATATATTTGTATGGATATATTCGGAAGAATTAGGATAGTAAGAATGTTAGTAAAGTATGTGTAAATGCCATAGATATAAAACGATGTGCGTATATAGGCGTAGTGGCCTGTTGGTAAACGGACCAGACGCGGCTGCCAACATATTCACGGTGGTTGCGGGTTCAAATCCCAGGGCACACCTCTGACTGTTCGGAGTCATGTGTGTATTAATCTGATCGATTCGGAGTCAATCACCACACACTATAACAGTGAAGTACAACATCATAAGGGCACCTGCATAACGTAGCGGTTTTAAAGAGTTTCTACGGTATGCAAAGTCCGCCAAACCAGCGTGGTAGACTATATGGCCTAACCCCTGTCAATTGTACTCTCGATTATAAAGGAGGCTCATGCTCTGCAGTGGGACATGTATGGGCTGATACAGTAGGGGCAGTACATGAAAAGTAAAATATTTTTATATTTATCGAAATTTCAGATACGTTAAGTAAGACAATCCACTAACACTTGAAATAATGATAATGATTAAATTTCAGTCAATTTTATGTGTTATTGAATTGTCTAATGATCAATTGGTTTGGAATCACGATTTTACATGTTCATAACGGATATTTTACCACTAGATTATCTAATACGGCTTCAAATATATATTTTTTTAAGTCTCAACAAAAATGTGCGAATCCCATCCACAAATTCACGCCCACGAATGCCTATGACATTAAGTCCGCCTATATATATTGTCTGTATATGAAGTTAAATAAATAAATTCACACTCATCCCAAACTAGAACAAAGACAATAAACCAATAAATGTCAGTAACATCTCTCCCTCTCTCTTCAGCCACAGGAAGTCCACTGCTGAACATAGGCCTCCCCCAAGGATCTCCACATTGACCTGTCGGACGCCCGCCTACAAGGTGGACGGACGACCTGGTTAGGGTTGCGGGAAGTTGCTGGATGCAGGCCACTTCCAACAGGTCAATGCTAAGATCCAGTAACATCTAAGTAACATTAAATACAATAACTCTGCCTCTCATCCTAATACCCTTGACCGAGCCAATTGAACTCTACCAAAACATTCCCTCATATTAACCTTCAATGAAGATATACAGGGTGTCCTACGACGATGCTACTCGTATAAGGAGAAAGTATCTTATTGTAGATAGAAAATTTAAGGAAAGAAGACATCATTTGAATTTTGAAAACAATTTAAACTGCATTCAAAGATTTTTTATTAATCGCATGTCTGAAACGATAGCCTAACTCGCCGTGTAGTAGTTAATAAAAAAATTATTAAATTTACTATTTCAGGAACGTAAATATTATTAGGCTTTTCTTAGATTTGATTGTGTTTCTAACAACGGCCTTTATCATTTTCTTGGTCTTCATTTTATTTAAGATGCTATGTTATATAAAGAAATGATGAGTTTTTTTTTTACCACATGGCGGGTTCAATTTCCGCTGCAGATATGGGATTATTCAAAAAAATTGAAAGCGGGTCGAATTGTGTGTGTTTTAGTTCTTCTTTCAGTTTTGTCTATCTACAATATTTAAGGTACTCCCTCTCCATGTGCCATCGCAGTGGGACGCCCTGTATAATAATACGAGGCGCTCTAAGAATCCTTTTCCATTGCCAAGAAATCCACTACACGCCTCTTATTAATTCTCTTCTCGCATTTTTCTTACATAAATCACACCGGTACTATAGCGTCACGTGACAGGGATGGGTCATATCATACGTTTGTGTTATTATTTATTGCATTTGAATTTTTATTTTTGAAATATTTTATGACAATTATTTACGTGTTTTATTTAGTGTCCGACTAGTTTTTCAGCCGTAACCGAAACCGAAACTTATTAAAATCATTTATAATTACGATTATTTACTAAAATTCACTGTTTTTTTTTACATTTACTAAATAAATTTATTAAATAAATGTAAAAAAAAAATATAAAAAAATAAAAGAATTATTTAGTAAATAATCGTAAGTTTGAATAAATGTCGATTTCGGTTTCGGCTGAAAAACTAGTTTTGGTCGGACACTAGCATTATTGTAAACAATGAATAAATAAATGTAACCGAAAATCAAAACATTTTAGTCCTGCATTTCATAAAACGTTATTAATAACTGTTTTTCAAATTGATTAATAAAATATTATTGATATCAACTAACTATACTTGTGAATTTTCCATAAGAATCACCCAACTGTAAAAATTGTTCCTGAAGAGTTTCCATAACAATTTAGCTATCGATGGAATTACGTATCAATAAACACATCATTGTGGCGATCTATATGGGAGGCCTATGTGCACCAGTGGACTTCCTGTGGCTGAAGAGAGAGAGAGAAAGAGAAACTTTGAAAAGTATAAATCAGCGCTCTTAGGTCAAGTGACACAATTTCCCTACAAACATTTTATACATACATAAACGCCTTTTTCCCAGAAAGGGTAGGCAGAGGTGCTATTGGGACATCCACTTTCGCCTTGTATGTTCCATCCCACGATGTGATAGGGGACGAGCCTATCGGCATATCGTGCACAAATTCTTGACTCCGAGCTGATAATGGATAGACAAATGCAATATCACTTTACCTGATCTAAGATTCGAACCCGAGCCCTCAGCATTGTAATCGTACCGTAGTAAAACGGCGCGACCGAGGCAGTCACAAACCTTTCATTACCAACTATATGGCCGCACCCTTCCCAAACACACATAAAAGGAATGTCCAAACAAACAAGGAAACTGAAAAAGCTTTGGGCTCATAAATCATTTGTCTGGTAAGCGTGAAAAGGTCGCCATGGCAACGAGTAGGTACTCAACCCTGAAATATATTTGGCAATAGATCCGCCAGCGGTCGCTCGCGCATGACCGTCGCATGATTGATGTGGTGTGGTGGAAATATTTCTTTTCCTGGTAACTAATAAAAGATGGAAATGTTAGCGTTAATTTTTTTTTTCAGGGATAGTCTGTGTAATAATCAATCTCTAAGAGATAAACAACTGAGTGATGAGGGGTGAATGACCTAATTGTGTCAGGTGATGTGCCGCTTTTGATGTATGCCGTTCTTGTGTCGTATGGTCAAATTTATTAAACCTAATGCCACTCATGCCTATGAATTGTATATATATATATACAATTCATTTTAACATTTTAAACTCTTTCAATACTGTGCGTGGTGGCCTCTTGGTAACAGACCAGATGCGGCTGCCTACATGTTCACGGTGGTCGCGGGTTCAAATCCCAGAGCACACCTCTGACTTTTCGGACTTATGTGTGTGTTGATAGTCAATCACCACGCACTATAACGGTGAAGGAAAACATCGTGAGGAAACCTGCATACCGTAGCGATTTTAAAGAATTTCTACGGTATGTAAGTCCGCCAACCTGCACTAGGCCAGCGTGGTGGACTATATGGCCTAACCACTCTCAATCGTTCTTTAGATTGTAGAGTAGGCCCGTGCTCTGCAGTGGGACTTATATGTGCTGATACAATACAATAAAATACTTTATGTTTATACCTGTTTACTTGCAACTGACAAATGCAGCATTTTTCATCCTCTAATCCAAATTAATGTCTCTCCAAATTTACCTACGAGTTCAACGCACCCGTAAACTTTAATCAGACCCTGCACACGACATTGCAAAAGCCATCAGAAGTTTTCCATCGAAAACGAGGCCCAGACGCCCGTCACGTCCACTACTAACAAGTTTCACAACAAATAATTCATTACAGAACAACATTCGAATGCCAAACGCAAATGATTTGTACACGCAGATAGAAAAAATATTTATTTTAAATATTCGGGTTGTTTTTTTCTGTTTCTATGATTTTATGTATTGTTTATGTATGGGTATATTTATTAATTTTTATTGTAAGAGAGTATTGTTCAGCAATGGACTGCCTATTAGGATGTTGATGATTTATCGTTCATATACCAAAAATATATGTAGAGTTTAAGGCATTAGGCTCATCTAATGCCTTAAACTCATACCACCCCATCAATACAGGCGCAAGCTTTCAGAAATTTCGTTTATTATGGAAACGGATTTGAGTATATAGCCTAACATTAAAAAAGCATCGTCCACACTTATTGGATTTTCCCTATTCTGCATTTTGAAAATGTTGCTCGATCAATATTTTTAACCTTTCCTATTACAATACTGTACGGTCATTTAAAATTTGCATTTTATCATAAGATAACTATTTTAATTTCAATCCTTAGAATGAATTAAGACCGGGAAGAATTGGGAGCTGCAAGCCAAGCAGCTCTCGGCTTTGCATATTTGAATGAATCAGTGCTGGTGGCTGGTGTGATATGACGTCAACTGTCTCCGACTAATATTACCAAGGGTATTAGAATTAAAATTATCCATAAAGTTATTTAAAAGGATTAGTCAATCACTTGGGCGGACTTTACGTGCCATAGACTTTTTGTTAATATTGTAGGTATGTAAGTTTCCTCGCGATGTTTTCTTTCAATGTTAAGTGCGTGGTGATTGAATACATCATGTCCCCAATAGTCAAAGGTATCCCTGAGATCCAAAACTGTGATAACGGTTATAGTATCCAAGTCGGACTCGTTACCACCAGTCACCCCATAATTAATGTGAAGACTGTAAACTCGCACTAGGCCAGCATGGTGGACTAACCCCTAAGGTCCTATGGTCTAGCCCCTCTGAAATGTAGAGTAGTAGTAGTTCCCTGCAGTGAGGAGTATATGGCTTAGATTTTTTTAAATTTAATTACTCTTATCTGTTTAAGCATTGAAGGGGGTGGAGGGGGGGGGGTCTAAAGTAAGATATTGTAAGTTTCAATCTGACATCAAGTCTTTCTATTGACTGAATTTAAAGGTCTGTAAATAACAGATTTGAAAGTTTTCGTGGGTACGACTATATAACCAAGAGACATCAGAAGAATTAACATTATGCAGATTTTGAAATCTTCGTTTTACCACAAATTTGAATTGAACTGGTTTTATATTACCTCCTAGCGGCCCGTCCCAGCTTCGCCTGGTTGCAGATGTTTTTTGAATCCCCTCCAGACCATATACATGTTATTTTTTGTACAAAATGGGACACCTGTATATGTTAATACATATGTATAATTACATATAAACCATCCTCTTGAATCACTCTATCTATTTTTAAAAAAGCATTAAAATCCTTTGCGTAGTTTTAAAGATCTAAGCATACAAAAGGATAAACAGAC
Organism: Theretra japonica; assembly: GCA_033459515.1. NCBI lineage: Eukaryota > Metazoa > Arthropoda > Insecta > Lepidoptera > Sphingidae > Theretra > Theretra japonica. Next base: position 15,677,699 of record CM065931.1, read on the forward strand.
AGCGGGAAGCTACTTTGTTTTTTACTATGTGGTGAAGATGGATTTTTCATTACAATTGCAATTATTAACATTAAATGCGGCTATATATATATATATATACTTAGTCTCTTTCCTGAGTCAGTAACAGTCAAAACAACAAATGGAAACTGGGCCATAAACAATGAACAAAAAGCAAATATATTTGCTGAACATCTAGAGCACATATTTAAACCAAATGAAGGTACTGTATTGAACTTCACCCTAGACTACGTTTCACAAGACAACCATCCAATAAAATTCGTTACACCTAAGGAGGTAACAAATGAAATTAAAAAAATAAATCAAAAGAAATCTCCGGGTTACGATCTGATTACAGGAGAAGTATTGATCAATCTACCGCGCAAAGCAGTTGTCAAACTGACTACTTTGATAAATGCCTCGTTCAGATTGAAATATGTACCTGACATTTGGAAATTTGCTGAAGTAATTATGATACCCAAGCCTGGTAAGCCTCCTCATGACGTGAAATCCTATAGGCCAATTTCCTTGTTGCCAGTAATGGCTAAGCTATATGAAAAAATACTATTGAAAGGCTTAAGCCTGTTATAGAAGAGCGGAAATTAATCCCAGACTACCAATTCGGATTTAGAGAAAAACATTCAACAATAGACCAAGTCCACCGGATAACTAATTTAATAGAACAAGCTCTAGAAGAGAAAAAAGTTTGCTCAACGGTATTCCTAGACGTGGCACAAGCATTTGACAAGGTTTGGCACCACGGCCTCATTTACAAACTTAGGAAATTGCTGCCGAAGCAGTTCTCAGACATACTGGAATCTTACATTTCTGATAGAATGTTTCGTATCAAACATGAAGATTCTTATTCAGAAATTAAGCATATAGAAGCTGGAGTACCACAGTGAAGTGTACTAGGTCCGGTCCTGTACTTATTATACACCTGTGATATTCCTAAAATAGAAAATAATGCCATTGCAACTTTCGCAGACGATACGGCAATTTTAGCCACAGGATCGACTCACGAAGAAGCAGTGGATAAAGTGCAAACAGCTGTTAATGTCATCTCCAATTGGACTGAAAAATGGCGTTTGAAAATAAATGAATCAAAATCAGTTCATATTGACTTCACCAACAAAAAGCCAAAGTATGAGCCTGTGTTCATTAACGGTAACACTATACCATATGAAAATACGGCTAAATACCTTGGCATGACTCTGGACGCAAAGCTACGCTGGAAGGCACACGTCAAAAAGAAACGCGACGAGCTAGAAATTCGCTACAGGAATATGTATTGGCTACTTGGTAAACACTCTTCGTTGTCAGTACACAACAAAATACTATTATACAAACAAGTCCTTATGCCTGTATGGACTTATGGTATACAGTTGTGGGGATGTACCAAACCAAGCAATATGCAAATAATACAGCGTTTTCAAAACAAAGTACTGCGGAACATAGCAAACGCCCCATGGTACGTAAGAAATGAAGATCTTCATCGGGACCTCAAGGTAGACTTCGTTAGAAATATTGTAAAAAAGTATGCCGAAGCTCATGAACATAGGCTTCACCATCACGTGAACGTCGAGGCTATCCAGCTCCTCGATAACACGGACCTAGTGAGAAGATTGAAAAGGACAAAACCTTTCGAGTTAGTGATGAATTACAGTTAGTGAAACATAGTGCAGTGAGTGCTAGTGAAAAAGAACACGCGAACATTGTGTCTTCCCCTTAATAGAGACAATAAGAAACGTGTTATTGGACATATTCTTAGTCGTAGTCTCCTTAGAAGTTTAGGTTAAATTTAAATAACTTATTAGTCATAAGGCTAGATCGTTATTGAAATGATGTATTACGGCATTCGCCATAACACATTAAAAAAAAAAAAAAAAAAAGTAACAGTCTCACTTCCTGAAACCCTTCTTTCTTATATCACCAGTTTAATTTAACGACTTGTAATTCATATTACGCCGTCATAAGGTTCAAAATCGTCTAACATTATGTAGAGTTCAGTGCTCAACAATACATCACTATCTGATGTACTAAATAATTTAAAATATTATTTAGTGTATCAACAAGCAAAGCTATAAGAGGTTTTGAAATGTTTAAGTTTACCCAGACATTAAATTCAAAATTTTAATTATGTTTGAGCACATATCAAAATACATAAATTGAGAGAGACAGTGTCGGCCCGGGGGCTGTTTTTAAAATTCCATCTTCATTTAATTACAAACATTACACAGGTATGAATTTGGACAGGGTAATAGTGGGCGATATCAACGTTTTGCTCAATGCCTACAATGTTTTTATAGGAGTGCTGTCAATTATGTTACCATTGCTAAATCTTTTGGTACCCATGCAAACAAGTTACATACATAGTGCTGACCCCACACTAAGATCGAGTCTTGTGTCGTAGGTATCAGGAGCTACGAGAGACTTTTCGGTTTCACAAACACCCAGACTTGAATAAAATACTTGTGGTTCACACAAACATTTGTTTCGATGCGGGGATCGAACAGGCGGCCTCTCGTTTCGCAGCCAGCGGCCAACCAACTGCGCCACGGAGGCTATTATGTACGAGTATTTTACGGATCTAAGCTTCTAGTGTCATAACCGGCTTCTTCGCCAACTGCGTTACAGATATAATCTACCTGGCCAATTTAAGTGATGCCAATAATATGGGTTTAAACATACAATCTCACGGTTTTATCTCTTAGTGGTAGGCAAAAACTCCTCTCTTTTCTTCTCCGACATAAAACAATAATCATTTTTCGCAATCCAGTTGTAAAATAAACTGAGCTCAACGTGTCAGTTGAATACTAGTTTAAGCAAGGCCAATAATAATTGCTCTCCAAAACACACGTTCACCGAAGCGAAATTGGGGAAATCTCATTTCCGCTTTCCGACGCAATAACGTGCGGAAGTGTTCTTCCTATTTTAACTAGACCAGCGCACTTTTTATATTGGCTGGGGAAATGTGTCTTCATCGGATTTTGGCAAAATTGCGCGCAGAAATAATGACCGGAATGCCGCTACTCATTTTTGAAACGCTTTGCTAATGCCAAAAGTGATTTTTTTAAATTGTATTTCCGAGCGCGATTTTTCAGTCGTTTAATTGCAACTGGGGATATTTTTAAATGACTATACGGTCAATAGAAGTTAGGACCAATTTATCTTTATTAATATTAACTGAGAATAGCAACTCATCATGGAATATTATTTGTGAAATTAAAGGCGTTGGGACTGGTGCCCACAAATATGAATTTTCTACGCTAAACATATCATATTTTTTGGATATTATAAGCCAAGACATTCTGCAAACTTTTAAAATAAAAATTTGTTGCGGCAACTCGCTAGAATATAATATCGGCAAGCACAACAAGGGAAATACGTTAAAATTATTATTATAATTGGGTCTTAGCCCCCGCCTAAGTGGCCTGCGCCGCGTCTGTCGCTAACAAGCGCGATATAATTAACTTCGAGTTGGATCCGAGCCATGTTTATCTAAGATTTAATTTATGAAGTGTGTCATGATATTCTAAATACTTTTCATTTTGAACTTTGATGAAAGTTATATTATTTCGTTTTTTTAAAGCTTCATATCAGAATAATAAAAAATAATTGCATTTATAATATGTATATTTGACAGACTCCGTGGTGCAGTTGGTTAGACGCCGGCTGTGAAACGAGAGGCCGCGGGTTCGATCTCCGCACCGAAACAAATGTTTGTAAGCCCCACAAGTGTTTGTCTCGGGTCTGGGTGTTTGTGAGACCGAAAAGTCTCTAGTAATGTCTGATACCCACGACCCAACACTTAATTGATCTTAGTGTGGGGTAAGGACTATGTATGAGACTGTTGGGAGTATTTATTTATTTCGTGTTTATTTTTTAACGAAGTGTATTCGTTAGTTTTAAAATCGTACAGGCCCTTGGTGACTTGGCCCCCTTCTAAATCGTTACTATACATCAGGATATCTTTTGCGTACAAACATCGGCCGGTCTAGGGTGATGAACATCACATATTTTCAAAATTTTTGTGACGGAACTCAGAAGTCTACCGTTTAATCCAAGATCGGTTTACCCATATTTCTAGTTTTCAAGAGGCTGGAATAATTGTATCATAATATCACATGCATAATCTATCGCTATGGATACCCTAGAATCGGAATCACAAATCATTTCTTCTTCTTCGTCTACCTGGTTTATCCGGCCGGTGTCAGTGTCAGAATCAGAAAATCATTTATATGAACAAAATGTAGATACAATCATAAGGTGGTAAATAATATATAAAATAGTTCTTTTTTTTTTCCATATGGCGTGCAAAAGTTACAAATATTTCTTGGATTGGTTTATTATGGTTCCATCGCATATGCTATCACATGTTATTCTTAACTAGGATATCACGCACTTAACATACTCCTGATGTATCGTTTATTTTTGTCAGTCATAGAAAAAAACTATACAGGCTCGATAGACTCTGCAATACCTTTGTTGATACAAACATAATAGAGCGAGGAATTTATGCGAGCCCTTCGCAAACAGGGCGACGGTTTATCCCAACAAATATTAGTCTTAGCCTTGGGTTCAGTGGGATTAAAATCCTAACAGTTTGACCTTCTAAAATATGGAATTATATTCTAATTCCCAAACGGGAATGTGGGGAAGATTCTAGATTTACTAAATAATCATGCTAGGTGTGTAAGTGCGTGGTGGCCTGTGGGTAAACGGACTAGTGGCGGCTGCAAATATGTCCACGATGGTTGTGGGTTCAAATTCCAGGGCACACCTCTTTTCGGAGTCATGTGTATATTGATAGTCAATCACCACGCACTATAACGGTGAAGGAAAACATCGTGATGAAACCTGCATACCATAGCGATTTGTATAAATGTCTATGGTTTGTAAAAGTCCGCCAACCCGCACTAGGCCAGCGTTGCGGACTATATGGCCTAACCACTCTTAATCGTACTCTTGATTGTAGAGAAGGCCCGTGCCCTGCAGTGGGACGTATATGGGCTAATACAATACAATACATGATCGGTATCAGATTTTGTTTTTGTATAACTCAATTTTGCGACAAAAATAATCTCATAATGTGCAATAAATCGTTGCATTTAAATTATATATTTAAAGTAGGTACCTTAAAGACCTATATTTTTCACTAAATACCCATAAGTGAAAACTAAAACACCGCCGCCATTTTAAACCCATCACCAACTCGCATAAAGTTTTAAACGCACTTATCTCAACAATTTGTTGAAAAATTACTTTAAAAATTTATCACCCAAGTTCAAGATTAGATTTTGAACCGTTTAAAGTGTTTTAAAAGATTTTTGTACGTTTAAACGATCAGCCGGTGGGTCGGGTGATCATTACTCCGAGGCAATCTAATGTTAGTTGTTTTAAATTTATTTCAATTCCATTTCGCGAAGTTCAGCGAAATTATTTTATAGATAAGGTGACTTAGCCCAGGATCGGTTTTCAAATGGATCGTTGAATATTTTGATGTACTTCGACCGTCTTTTGTTCAGTGAAGAATACTTTCATTCGAATTTGTATACGAGTAATAGTTATTTCTCTAATTGGTGTAAGATTATACGATTTAATTTTACAAAATAAATAAGAAAATATTAACAGGGTTTAAAACTGTCGCCATGGATGGAATAAATTCAAGACCCAGTTAATTTATTTAAATGAAATACTACCCCCAACACGTTTCGAGACAAAAATGAGAAGCAGATTTGGTGTCGGCCATAATTGCACCTTTTTTTCCCTTTCGTAAATACAGGCTTGTCTACATACGCATATTTTATGACAATTAAAAATTGCGTTATTGAAAATCTGGCATAACACGAAACACAATTTCTAAACCGTTTACTTCTATATTTATTATGTCAGCCGTACATCAAAATACAATCAATAGCTACTTACAATCCGTAATACATTATACCTACATCGGCATTCGGAAAGAAACTGCCTTCCGCTTCCCAGTACAATCACGTTTCATCGTCCTATTCCGCGCCGACTTAGAAATGTATCTATCCACTTTACGACTTAACAAAAACCCTTTTATATTTATTTTAATAGTCTTGTTCGGGTAATAAAATCATATTTTAGGCTCTTTAGTGATTTTATGTGTGTTTACTGTTTTAATTGGAGTAGTTGGTTAGACGCTGTGAAATGAGAGGGTGCAAGTGCGATCCCTGCATCGACACTGTAGTATTTGTGATATCAATGAAACACACTTAATACTTCATGAGGTGTAGGTAGATCCGCACTCAACGGTTGAGCTGTTCACTCGGCCACGGTCGGCAACCGAATGCCCGCCAATCTCGTGCGTGCATATACTACAGACACCATTATTTGCTGGACTGTAATCTACGTCTTAGCCCACATTATTCTATATTCTCTGTTCTATAAATAGAAATGGTGAAAACCTATTCCAACAGATTTTTATTACAAGAACAAATTTAAAATAAATAAAACATCACCATTTGAAATTCCGTCGCAAGAAAAATAAACTGCGACGTCTTTGCGTTTCAAAAGCAACAGCGCATCGGCTTTAAATTAATTAGAGTTTTTTCAAATAACAAACTATCAATTAGTGGATGGAAGAGCGTTGTAACAATATCGAATAGGGAGGAAATGTGGGCATCGGCAATCCATTGTGGCCGAGATATTGATGAATTACGTGCGTATCTCCAGGGGTCTCACATGGCTTTCGGAAAAAAAGATTGCTGTCAGACATACAGCATTACTTTCTAACATGAAACGCGAAAGTCATGTATTATTTAGAAGTAACTTCGCTTCAAAATATCTTCTATTGCGTCATTTACTATATTAGAAAATATTTTATTTTATAATTTAACATTATGTATATTTTGATTGTACAAAAGCTGTTAAAATACTTTCTAAGATACTTAAATTTATCATTGAAAAAATAACTTAATTGTTTATATTGTAAAAATTTAAACTACGATCTTAAAAGCGACATAAATATATATACTGCAAAAAATACATGTTCTAGATAACAAAGTGATGTTATTAAATAAAATTGTAACTTCTTTAATATTTTGTCATAAAAATCGCCTCAATTAAAGTCCCGTATGTTTTCACGGTGTCACACGAATATTATTTCTGGACGGGCGCTAAAATACTGTCCAATCGAAGGTGTTAAGTGCTTTCCCATGTTAAAAATGCGCACAAATTAACTGAAACGATTTTATTTGAATGATTCTTTGTGAGCAATATTTTGACTTTTTACAATTAATGAGTGGGAAAATTGTTCGTTTATTTTTATAAAAGAGTTTTTGAGATTGAGGGTCGTCTGGGAGTTTAATTGTCACATGTATTCTCATGCTAGTCTGGAGTCTTAAGATTGGCATATGTTAAAGTATTATTTTGACACGTATTGTTGCACAATATTAAAGTATTATTTCCACACGTATTGTTGCACAGTGGGCCCCAAATTTCTATCTTATGTGTCATGTGTTGCCTATTTCATATTACAGACTAATATTAGATACCATTCAAACATAAAACAAATTCTCATTGACCACACAAACATTGATCTACCTAGACGAATCCAATCTGCGACCTCTCCTTTATTTCTCATTCCAATTGCTTTATTCATAGACAGTTTTAAAACCTATTTTAGTCATTGAATGTTTTGTCCTCATTGCTCAAACTGAATTCAAAAATCGTTCTAAAGGGACAAAGCATTCGATAACTAGAATATTTTTAAAACTGTCTATGAATAAGGCCGTGACTCTAACTAAACTTCCAATCACCAACAAAATAAGCTAAAACGGAAGTCAGTCAGTAATTAATTTGCGGGGGGAAATCAAGTCGCCAAAAGACGTGATCAGTTGTTGCACTCGCAAACTGTAAGTAAATCACGAGATACGATCTGTTGGCACCCTCCCAAACATATTAAACAAGTTATTTCTTATTTTTATGACTGGTCCGGGGTAAATATTTGACGGAAACTTGTCGTTCACCCTTAAGTGTTTTGGGTATTTGACGTTAGTTGGGAAATGATTTGTTTTTATGGAAGCAAATAGTTTTTTGGATTTTATGGCATTTCGTTGGATTTTCGTTTAATCAATCTTAGCGAGGTTTCGAAGAATTTTCGGCTCCCTTCGTGTCTTTTTATACTGGCACGGCATAATAACTGCACTGCACCTGATAGTGAGCGCAACCGAATGGCATCAGACAGCGGTCCCATGCCATTCGATACAATTATGCCGGACGAAAGTTTTGAAGTGAGACTCTGGAGGTTTTTAAGTGGAGATGTTAAAATAGACCAAATTAGAGAAAAGATTCATTTTATTCCAATTTTTTTGCGTATACAGAAATTCCTATGAAGCTTTTTCAAAACAAACATTCGAAAAACACCGAAAAGTCCACCACAAAACATTGGTCTCCCTCATCACTTTCCATAGTGGTCAGTCGGAAGCAGCCAATCTACTTCGTGACTTCATAATTCTCAGCTTGAACGCTCTAACTACACTTATAATGCGCCAGTTTTCTCCCCAAAAATTAAAATTAATTGTAATATATTTATTAATTAATCTTGCTACACATTTTTAGCAATAATTATTTATAGCGCCTATTTTAATTAATATGATTTATAAAATGGCTCATCAATTTATTTAATAAAACGCGCCTGTTTATACTCCGATTCATTAGTTTAATTAATCTTGTAGTTTAGTTACATTAGGCTTTTCGAATTTATGTTTTTTGATAATAAATCAGAAGGTAATAACGATATAATATTAAATATTTTATTCTTCGATATTTAGTTTTCATTTTAACAAAACAAATATTAAAAGGGAAATAAAGCGAACGGTAGCATGCTTTTTTCGCCCTATCTCATAAAGAGATTGCACATGACTCTGTCATTGCGGTAAGTGCTATGATAAACTATATGGTACAGATAGATTACGGGCGGGTGGGATAGGCAGGTACAGTTACCCCCTTAGTCATTCCTACAGAGAATATTTTATTTCATTTAATCACGATCATAATGCCTACTCGATGTACTGGCCAAATACCCTAAAGCCAAAAAATCCATTTACCCACGCACTAGGTGGTCTGACGACCTGGTCAAGGTCCCGGGACGTCGCTGGATGCAGGCTGCTTCCAACAGGTCACTGTGGAAATCATTGGCAGAGGCCTATGTTCAGCAGTGGACTTCCTGAGGCTGATGGATTGGATTGGAAAAAATCCATTTATGTAAATGTGTTTGAGGTCAATGATTCGGGCGGTCATCTGTTAGTGTTCAAAAATAAATGAAATGGCCGCTTTGAGTGATCGCCACCGCCGCGTCCGCGTGTTGAGAGCTATAACTCAGTTCCGCTGCGTTGAACATACTATCCATATTTGTAAAGCACCGGACCTATGTAATTTACAGCCTATGGATTTTGTTCTATTGCTATAACACGTATGTTATATTCAACGAGTTTATTACCTCCAAAGATGCGTCAATCGCCATGCTAAGTATATATTTCCATGCCGCAACTTGTATGAAACTGCCTGAATTGAGAATTAAACCAAAGTCCTAAAAGTTCAGAACACATACACCAATGCTTATAGATAAAAAACTCAATTTCTTGATGAAGTAATTATATTTTCTTAATATGCTTAAAGTATGTCATTTCAAAATTGTTGCAAAAAGTCGCCGAAAGCAAATTACTTCCAACACGTCACTATTCACTATTGCAATCTTTGGAATTTGATTATATTCATCAGTAAAATGTTTCTGAAGATGATTTTCTTGAACAAGTGCAGTTTTTAAAGTCTCACATCGACATATAACCTTCGAAATCTAAACATTAAACCACCGGATGAATCTGAATCTCTAATTCTCGAACCAGCACAAGCGGGCTGCAATGGATATTAATCGAGGGCGCCAGGGCCACCGGCACGCACTGCAGATTAGTCAACGTAAGCTATGCCACATTAATCTGCAGCCGTTGATAATACATTCCCGCAGGTGGAGGTACAGGGCGATTGCTGGGTTATGGCGCGGGATAAAGAGGTCAATGGAGGGGAAAGAACGTCAGGATTGAGTGGTGGCTGGACATAGCAGTGAACTTGGTGTAGTAAAATCGGAAGCCAAATAATCAACGACATCTACACATCATATCACGAAGACTTTATATACATAAACAAGAAATAAGAACAGATAGATGAAAATTGTATTCTTGATCGTAAAAGAGGCTCGTGCCCTGCAGCGGTACGTATATGCACTGATATAGTACAGTATAGAAGAAAATGAAAGAACAAAAGCATATTTAATGTATTGTTAAATATAAATGATGCATAGACAAAGAGTCATAAAATTTAAAATACCGTTTTGATACTAACCTCGACTCGTGAAGAATACAAACATAAACTCACCACAGAGCTAGTTATCAAAAGCGCCCAAGCAAAAACTACAAAGAGAAGACTACTAAATAAATACGGTCGAATTAAGAGACAGCCATAAAAACTCATAATACTAAAAAGAAAACTACAATGCTATCTTTAATATACTTGGGCTTATCATCCAGACATTTCAAATACCATATTTCTCCAGGGATAAAGCCAGAAAAATCCAGCATTCTCCACACCGCCATAAACAATTTCGCTAAAGCCAAGCAAGAATCAAATTTAGGCTGACTCCGAGTCCAAAGGAAGCTCATAAAATGAGCAATAAAATTTTTTTACGCTCTATGAATGTTGCAACAGATAGAGACGGGACGGAACGCGATTTACCGCCCGCTTTAAGTGGAAGGTAGTAGCGCTAGCGTTGTGTATAGAGAAACAATTATGAGGTTCTTTTCGAAAAAAATTAGGTACAGCTTAGTTATCAGCAGGCTAGATTGATAAATCAGATCTAATAATCGAACCCAAAGCACCCCTAACTTTTCGAAGTTACACGTCTATTCGTACTTTGTTATCGCTTGTTTATACTTTAAACATTTCATAGACAAGTACAACCCTAAAATATCTTTAAAACTTTTTAATTGGCGGTTCATTCTACCATCTCCTATTGGGCTAGCATGGAAGTCTAAACCTAACCCTCTCAATGCAAAGAAAATTACCAAAACAGTACATCACAAATGCACGGACGCTACCACCGGTCTTCAGTCTGAAGTGGCCATTAGTCTATAATATTCGCTCTAAGTATATAACTTGCACCAACCAGCTAAAACGCGATCTGTTGCCGGGAATCTGACTGGTTTTATTACGGCCTTGTGGCTAGGAAACATTGTTAAGAAACGATTTTATCAATATAATTTTGCCTGCCGCCGCGGGGTCGTGAACATTACGGAGCATGACATCTCTAATATTATATGATCTTTTAAACACTAGTTTTTTGTCTAGTGAATACTGAACTGGAACAATTTATGAATTCTTAAATTAATATGGTTTGTTGGTATCTTCTCGGGGTTTGTATTTTCGTCTTGTCAATTGAGAGATTATAGTAAATTGAAATGACGTATGAATTCTTAAATGTGTGGTGACCTGCTGGTAACGAATCCTAAGCCACAACTCTTACCCTCCTTTTATTATTGCATTGGTCCGGCAAACGACCAAACAGGTAAGTGAATCACTGCCGCCTCTGACCATCCATAACGCTTGGTTCCTAGATGTGTTGTCGGCCCTTGAAATCAGGAAGGGAGCGGGAGGAAAAAGGATGGGGGTATTTGCATCCGGCAATCTCACTCACCGAATGAAATGCAACAGCAAAACTGTCGCTTCACATCGATTCCCTGTAAGAAAGTAGTACCACCCGGCACGAGCCTGCCCATTCATGATGAGTCATGAATGACAACAACGTGGCTCTACCACATATACTTCAACAACGAAGAAAAGCTAAGGTAACCCTCATACAATAAAATATTTACTATAGTGTTTGTGTACAAGACTGTGAAGTGTCTATGTTATTCGAAGTCCGATAACCCGCAAAAAGCCAGCGTGGAGGCCCCAGGACTAAGCTTTCTCAATCAAATTAACGATTGTGGAGGACTCTTGTGCTCTATAGTCAGCGTATACGGCTTAATTATCTTCAAATTTTAGCGCACTTAGAGATAATTAAAAGTTAATGTGCGAGATACGAAGGTCACAGATCTAACCTGAAGGCACATAACTACGACTCTCTAAAGCAACATTTCTAATTAATTACCATTTAACCTAGAGGAAAAAAAACACTTCGGAGAATTGACAAAATAGATTAAAAAGTGTGTGAAAATCACCAGACCACCATAAAACTAATCAAACATTAAATTAGCCAATCAATCCAAACTACATAACTTTTCACTCTCATTTACTCAAATCTAGTACAATAGCGGAGAAAGCGGATATGCAAGGATATAACCCAAGTCAGCCTAATGAAACTAAATGGAGCGGAAAAGGTAACGATTCAGGAAAATGGTAATACATAGTCACGCCTACGAAATAGACATATTTATGTATGGCATCGTTTCTAAATTTATAATGATGTTATTGTGCATGTGGATATTCGTGGTTAATTAGCACTTACTTGGGCAATGATAGAAAACAGTGAAAATTTCAAAATAATGAATTATACTAATTTATTTACATCTAAACACGAAGCATGTAAACCACTTGCCCTACAGCTCAATACGAAGATATTTTCCAGCGATTGTGTCGTTATTAACCTGTTTCCTCCGACCGGAATTATGTAATGCTGTTAATTATCAACAAACCGCACCAATGGGGATGTAATACGCTTTTTCTCGCGTGTCGAACGGCCATTAGGCCCTTTTAAATCTGACACGCTATATTTAGAGGTAATACAAAGAATTATTTATATTCTGCGAAGGATTTCCTATTATTCGGAAGCAGATCGGTGCATTTAATGGCAAGGGCTGTTATTATGGTCAGAGTGTATGCGTGATATTGTGGAATATGGGGGTTCATTGCCTTTATTTTGTAGCAAAATAAATTATCTTGTGGCATTTTACAGTATGTATACTAAAAAAAGTTTAGTACCTGTGGAGCGCAAATACTACAAAAGTACCAAGACATGATTTTTACATTAGTTGTAAACCCATAAAAAAAATACGAAAATTCCCACAACAAAAGCTCGTCTCGCGACGCTGAAACAAAAATGAGCTTCGCGAAATGTGATTGACACCGGCACCTCCTACTTCTAAGGCTAATCCTTCGGGTATGTTGGTGTCAGTTGTTGCAGATAAAAACATTCAAATATTAAAATTCAAGTAGCTACTAGTAATTCTAGTCTCGATTTCTTACAATGCAACGAGAAATTATAACTCCTATTAAATTAACTTTATGATTGATTTCTTTGCGGGTTAAAGACAAGTTAGACATTCCCGAAGTCTCACTGAGCTTCAATGCTCGGTGTCATTACAATGCGTGCCACTGTTGATCCTGGCATACAAGAGTTGCAGTAGTGAGTGTGAGGGCTGGACAGTCTCCAAGTACAACGATAATGCGTTGTAAAAAATAATCTTAGAATTCCTTATCTCATTACGATATCTCATATTATGTTCAAGTAATCTAGTATTTTTTTTTTTTGTTTTCAACTTACATATCTTATCTAGAAAAAAAATCAATAGTACTGAAATTCACCAATAGATAAACATAAAGCTAAACATGCTCCGTGAAGCAAACATTGGCTTTGAACAAAAATATGTATTACACATTCAAGTAAAATTACATTTCTCTTTTGTCATACGTAATGTGTTTTATTATGAAATGTTAAGAAGCCTTTGCCGAAATACTAGTAATTTTTTATACACAGTTTCTGTATTTACTGTGAACAATGGAATATTTAGCCGCGGGTGGACACACCATGTTGTGATTTTCTAGATATGTATTTATTTTGCCTTTTAGCTATCTTGTTGTATATTATACTTCATCAGACACCATACAATTATCATCCATCCGTCCATCCATCAGCTAAAGGAAGTCCACTGCTGAACATAGGCCTCCCCCAATGATTTCCACAGTGACCTGTTGGAAGCGGCTGGCATCCAGCGACGTCCCGCGACATTTACTATACAATTTTTTGTATTGTATCAGCCCATATACGACCCACTGCAGGGCACGGGCCTCCTCTACAATCGAGAGTACGATTGAGAGTGGTTAGGCCATATAGTCCACCACGCTGGCCTAATGCGGGTGGGCGGACTTTTACATACCATAGAAATTTATACAAATCGCTATGGTATGCAGGTTTCCTCACGATGTTTTCCATCACCGTTATAGTGCGTGGTGATTGACTATCAATACACACATGACTCCGAAAAGTCAGAGGTGTGCCCTGGGATTTGAACCCGCGACCACCGTGAACATGTAGGCAGCCGCGTCTGGTCCGTTTACCAACAGGCCACCACGCACTTTTTACTATACAATTAAACAACCAATAAATATGTAAATTAGCAAAAAAATATTTACTGCAGCTTCTATAGCCCGACTCCATTAGAAAGACAAACAAATTTTCCTTCGATTTCGTTCGGTCACCAAAAAATCCCGGTTCCTAAATACTGCTATACTTCCCTCCCCTATCCGCCGTCCTTTTTCGCCCGATTCATTCAAACGACGTAGCAATTGGAAAGCCTATGTTCAGCAGTGGGGTAACTGTGTGAAATAGAGAAAGGAATAAAGGGAGATGGTTTCGTAACTTAATAATAGCACTAAATTATTTATCAGAGGCCCTAATCAAGAGGGACCTGTATACTGCACCAGCCCATGTAAATAACACATGCCACTGCAGGACACGGGCTTCTTCTACAACAGAGCGTACGATTGAGAAAGGTTAGGCCATGTAGTCCATATATAAAAGCAAAATAGAGTATTCAGTGTCAGTCGACAAGCATTTCTATTTGTAAGTGGCAGCACAACAAACTGGAACTCATAATTTACAGAAGCCAACAGGTCGCCTTATGTTTAATGTATATTTCCATTAAAATGACTTTATACTCGTGGTGTTTGAAGTACAGTAGTGAGGATTTATTGCTCGCCAACCGACAGTCAAAGCGTCGGAGTTATAAATGATGACAATGTTGATTAGTGGCTTTCTAAAATGTATGGTTTATCCTTATTAATATAAACTTTATTGTATAACAGTGACAAACATAAAAAAAAACAGCTAAGAGAACAAAGTACAAGTGGCGGTTTATCACTCGATGTGATCTCTGCCAGACCAAAATATGTAACAGTTATGTGACTTCTGTTTGTACTAATAGATGACTAACTAGCCCTGCCTAAAAAAATTCTTTATTTATTTTAGATGTTTCATTCCATTAAATTATTTATTTATTACACTTTATTACACACGAAAACAGAAAAATACACAAATAGACAAGGTTAAATATATTTTTACAGTACAATTGGCGGTCTCGTCGCTATCGGCGATATCTTTCAGACTGCCTTTCAATTATATTTTTAAATTATATGAGAAAGCATACAAAAAGCAAGCATACATACTTCAAATAATTGTTTAAAAAATAATACTAAATAAAAGCCATAGTATAAAAGTAACAAATAAGTCAATATTTTCTGTAAGGACATTAGCGAGGTACTAGACAATTCAAATAAATTAACTAATTAACTGTCATAGACTTATGTCGACATGGAGTCCTCGAATTAGTGGCTTAAAGAATTACTCATTATTGACAGGATTAGCCGAGGTTATGGCTTACAATCGGACTTGGGTCGTCTGGATGACAACCTATTATACGTATCATACTCGCGCCAGACATTCTACAGGCATATATTTTGTATATATATTAAATCTATCTCACGTCTAATTTAGTGAAGAACCCCCGTGGGTGGATTTTTTTACCAATTTAAAAAACATCGCTTCTAACAACGTTCATTCTACCAAAATCCCTGAATGGTAAACATCCCCTCAAATCAATACTTTATCGTACAGCATTGTACTTACCTTTTGATGTACTCTGGCCATCTCGACGTACATGTAAAAAAGAAAGTGACAAATAAAAATCAACTTGCCTATTCACTTATTTCGTTGCCACGAGGTAGACTAAATATACTCCGCATTCAATTGCTATTTTCTGTAACAATTTTTCCAACGAGCAATCATCCAACGCCGGTCTATTAAGCCAACTCGTACTTACTAAATCATTTGCACTCCAAAAAATACTAGTTGAAATTATAGTGAGTTCTGCCGCAGTTATCCTCCGCACAATTCTTTCTGCCGTGACAAGATAAGTTTTATAATAGTAGGTATTTTCGTTGCTTTATATTTTAACCTGGAAAATGGTAAAAAGCGTCGGTAAATTGCAAGATTTATGAAGTTTTTGTAGGGCATAATTTTTTTACTTGTTTGAAGCTTGAAGGCATCTCTTGTGTAATTAAGTTTTAACTTAGTTTAATTCGAGGCTGCGGCATTTAATTTTAACTCTTTAACGCAAGTTAGTAACTTTCTTTTGATGTGTAGTCTGTATAAAAAACTGTTTACATTGAAAACATCTTATCATTTATCACCCCATACAAACAAAATATTGAAAATAAATAGTCTAAAATTCTACCATAAAAATATATTACCATCGTCTTACCAAAATATCAACACATTATCCCGAAACCCCTGTGAAGTCAATACGAAAATACTGCAAAATTATTCAGAGCATTGAGTTACATTTTTCGCAGTAAAAGTAGCGTTGTGCGGTGCACTGCGGTCCGACCTGGCCTAGAATTTTAGACATAAATCCAATCTCTCACTCGGACTAACGCACCCTCAGGCCTCTTTACAACTCCACGGGACGGAGACGACACGACCACGTGATTACTTCTACGATATCTGGAACCTGCCAATATTATGATTAGTTTCATTGTACTAGTTGACTTACATTACTAGCTATCCTCATATTAGTTTTTAAGTACTGTCATGTTAAAGTATACTAGCCACCTAAGGCAAAATTCACTGTCAACATCCAGTTGAAATATCTGCTGGCTACAGACGATTGACTATCAATACACACATAACTCCGAAAAGTCAGAGGTGTGCCCTGGGATTTGAACCCGCGACCACCGTGAACATGCAGGCAGCCGAGTCTGGTCCGATACCACGAGGCCACCACGCACTTCAGTATAGATATTGATAGTCAATCACCACGCACTTTAACGGTGAAGGAAAACATCGTGAGGAAACCTGCATACCGTAGCGATTTTAAAAAAAATCTACGGTGTGTAAGTCCGCCAACCCGCACTAGGCCAGCGTGGTGGACTATATGGCCTAACCACTCTCAATCGTACTCTCGATTGTAGAGGAGGCTCGTGCCCTGCAGTGGGTCGTATATGGGCTGATACAATACAATACAAATACGGACGATTATTTTTCTATAATCCACGAGATCATTCCGGTCTCCCTATTTACCTCTTCACACTTCACTCTTTTCTTTTATAGCCTACGTACTCTAATGTTTTATGCCCGTCACGTGTATTCTACGAGTATTTGAAATTGTTAGAAGCGTTGCCTTTCATATTATTATCCTTAAAAAAACAATCTGATGACTTCTTTTAGTCTCTAGTCTTGTTGGTTTTATCGCTGAAATCAGTATCGTGGTGTAACGACTATTTTACATATTTTCACTTATTAACGCATTATCCACTCAACATTTTCATTTGTAATACTCGTAACTAAACATAATACTCTAATTTCTCAGCAGTGACACAAAAAAATATCGTGTAGTAATCGTCACGTCATCGTGCCATATGAATGAAGTCACAACACAAGTGGGAACATATTTAGTTTTCCCGTACACTTGTATAGTGCGTGTAACCAGCGCAATTACTGCGCTTTCGTATCCGCTGAATATTCAACGCTTTGAGCGAAAACCAGCTGTGGTGGAACGAAGATATTTTTATTAGTTTCCTGTGAAATTTTCTAAAAATACACTTTACTTAAATATTTTATCTTGGGTTTTTTGATGTTGGAAATAGGTAAATACAGGTAATTCTTGCTCGTGTATCTAGATATAAAACGAGATACCAATATAAGGTGAACTAAAAATATGTTTGTATGACTTGAAAGTTTACAGGATGTCACTCGATACAGGCAGATTTCTAAGTGTCACTATGATAATCTTTGGGGAAGGCCTGTGTTCAAAAGTATCTAAAACTTAAGATGATCATGATTTTTATAACTTGGCAGTATGACGAATCGTTCTTTTTTAGTTTTTCATCTTTTTTCGAGGTAGACATTTTCAAGATTAATTTTTTTTCGTATTTCCTAATATCCATGAGACAAGACATATATTTTATGTTCCAATTATTCCGCCAAAATGATTACCAATGTAAGCAATATCCCAAGAGAAAATATACTAGTAATTCTCACGAGCACCTCTAAAAGCCCCGAATAGTAAAACCCACTCTCTAGGCTCCATGTTATGAATAATAAAACGTAATATTTCTACGAGAATACGTCTCAATGAAATCTTAACGCATTTCTTATTCCTACGCATCCATCAGGCCGTAATCAAACTTCACAACTATAAGAGAATGTCTGTGTTATTTTTAGTTTTTAGTTTTTTTTTTTATTATGACAGTATATTTATACTTTATGGTCCAGACGTAAAGACAAATGTTTAGATGTCGTTTTTATATCTGAGTTACAAAAAAGAGTTCGGTGGACTGCATGTGGCACTACTGACATTTCTGTCTACCTCGTCTATTACAGCTTTATAGAAAGGTTTATATTGTACTGGTACTTAATATCTGTACTGTACTGTACTAACCGTTGAGCGCGAGGCTCAGAGAGTCGGATTGAAAGGGCCAACCAAGATTTTCTACGTGAAATCTATCAACCCACCCAAGGCCAGCATGGTGGACTATGATTTAGGCTGTCTCATGCCTACATTACAGAAGGTAGGTAGTATTTACATGTTCTATAAATTCTAACTGTAATCTGCGGTATCGCATAAATCCAAGTATTTTTTTGTTCGCGTACTAGTTCCCTAATTATAAAGCGTTCTTCTCGATTGTGATTCATCTTGACTGGAGATGCATTCAAACTGTACTGTAACGTAATGATAATCCATAACTATTACCTGTTGAGGTTTGTTTCACTTATATAACTACTTAGGTAATATAATAGAAGAAAATATAACGTTTGTTTAACTGTACTACCCAGCATCCGCATAAACAAGAACCTTTTCTCGAATTAACAAAAGGAAATTATTAAAATATAAATGACCTCTGACTTTCCTTGTATAGCGATGCTAAATAATTCAGAAATGGGACTTGAGGACATTAAAAACTTTTCGGGAGTTCGCAAGTGGTTGCTAAGACTCGGACCCGATGTTTAACAAATCATTGTTTTAGATAATTATGCTTCCGCTGATTGTCGAGCAATGTTTGGCGTCGCGGCGAGTTTGCTATGAGTTTTCGCACAGGCGTCTTGGTATTTGCATCTTAATTTAGTTTTGTCGCTGTTATTTGGGGTATTTTAAGAATTTGAGAGAGTTCTTGTAGTATTAAATACTGCGGTCTTGGAAGGTGCGTTTCAATAGTTATATTGAAGTTCTCATTATAAATATATCTGGCTCAAACTGTAGTCGTTCATAATTACAGTATCTCTAATATTCGCAAACGTAACTACATTATTATTTAATCATAAGACGGAATAGCTATCGCCGACATGGCGTAGGCGCTGATTAATTAGGCTACGGCCGCCAATCTAATCAAGTCTAGATATATTCAACAACGGTCCTCGTGCGACTCAGGTCGATAAATGACAATTATAATATTATTTTCCCAAAATGTTCACGAGAAACAACTTGCGAAAATATACCAAATAAAGAAACCCATTTTAATCTACTTCCTTGTTCCAAAATTCCACTGATTTCTATTCAAAAACCTCATTTAATGGAACTACCAAGTTTATCTGTGTAGTGAGCTCTATTTGTTATCAGACGTGGACCGTTCCATTCACTAAACAAGCGGTGCTGCCGTTCATAATTTCTTTCCGCCCGGCCTGCGTGATAGCGTTAAAAGCCCCGAAAAGCGAAGGATACAGTCGTTTCATTGCGTCCCTGGAAACACACGGGAGATGGCTCGGGTATCATTGGTATGGAAATATTGTCTTGAGTCTTCGAATAATTATATTTCTTCTTTTTATTTCTATGCTGGATGCGAAAAGCCGAAGGGTGAAATGGCGAAATTTGAAATAGGCCTATGTCCAGCAGTGGACAGCAAAAAATACATTTTAATCCAATGATAATTACGAGTATAAACAAGAGTGTAGATAGTTTGAGTTACTGTTAATCTTAATAGATGATTTTGTATTAAGATGTTTATATTTATCGATGCGTTTTACTGCTGAACTGTCAAACAGCATCTGCGGTCGTGATGGCTCCAACATAAAACACACGATTTAATATAGTACTAATTGTACGTAGGTACCTATGTAATTGTTAGTTTTTTTGCTATAAACAGAAATGATCTAACATGCAATACAATGCTATCGTTGAAGCACGTTATCCATTTGATTATAATCAAGTCACGATGGATTAACACTAAACGACTTATTCACAGACAAGTATTTATTTTTTTCCTTCCTTAACGTCATTACTACGAGTATGCTTTGATGCCATCCACTTATATTAAAGACACTTGTTTATTAATACTTTAGAAAAAGGATTAGATTTGATCAACAAGATACACGCCTTTGGCTAATTCTGAACCTCAACATTACAAGACATAAGTAGGCCACTTTCGTGACAGTGAGATTCAACATATTTTGAATTAAAAGGCAATGGTTTATTTTTTAGCCAGAATCGTTTGCGATAATTGCTTAATGCGGACACTAGTAAGAGTCGACGCTTACTAGCTAACCAGCAATAAAAATAATAAATATATACACACAAATATCACATGTACATAGTCCACACTAAGATCGAGTCTCATGTCGTGGTTATAATAAAATACGACAGACTTTTCCGTCTCACAAACACCCAGACCTGAAACAAATGCCTGTGGACCACACAAACGTTTGTCTCGGTGCGACGATCGAACCCGCTGCCTTTACTTTCGCAGTCAGCCTCTTAACTAACTGCGCCATGGAGACTGTCAAAATCTCACCAGGTATCACAAACAATAAGATAATAATAAAAGATTTAAGGGATGTACCCGATAGGGTACATTATATTTACTTAATAATGTAGAAAGGGTACATGGTAGGTATACCATCTGTATCATTTTAAACGTAACGTTAAGAAACAATTAAGAAGTCTGAAATTATTGTATTAAGTGACACAATCGTTTATCATAGGGACTTTATCTTCCCCGCACTGCACCAGTGTCTTAGCCGATACTTTAACTGATGTTGGTAAATGTTATTCTACTTTAAACATATTTAAATATGTTTTTACAAATGTATTGAATGTATATTTTGCTGCCATAAAATACTAATATGTACATTAAATACTTAAATACAAATCTTATACACATAATAAGAATAAGATTATCAACTTCAATCCGACATGATTAATCGGAAAATCTAAATAATTATTATTTTAATTTAACCGAATAAATTATATATTCCATCAGTTTTTCTTCAAACAGTTTCACTATAGCTTCCTTTATTATTCCTTTCCTTAATCATCAAAAGTCAACATATAAACGCAATGCACACTTCCCCTCATCAAAAAGAAGATCAATAATAGAATTAAACGGCCAAAAAGCTAGTAATTTATCGCGTTAGTCTTAGACAAAAGTACGAATATAAAACAAGCGGTACCGCGCACAATACTCTCCCGTATACTCCTTGTACCTTCAAAGAAGGTCTGCGAATACGAGAATGGATGAAATCCAACCGTCGCAGGGATTATCTGAGTCTTTTGTGAAAAATAATTTTCTCGGACGTGAACAACGAGAAACCGAGTTCCTAATGTAACTGGACGCGGCTTACCAACTTGGATGCTTAATTTAGACACAGTTATGTTAAATGTAACTACATTTTTGTTTAGAGAAAATAACCAACACTGTTTCTCTTCTCGGCTACGTAGTATGGAAGTGCTTTCAATTTAACAGACGAAAAAGTACCTACTTTTGTACGGATTACTTAGAGCGGGCTAGTAAATAGTCTTGAATTGTCGGACTTAAGTTCGATATTGATAAGATAATTATAACAATGAGTTAAAATGAATATGATAGTAGTATTGACGTTTATAGCACGGTCATAAAGTCTAAAATCATAAATAAAGGTTGCACTTAACGGTCCCATGCATGAATGCGCAAGAAAAGTTAGCTTAAGAGGAATGGCGACGGATTGTACCGAGCCACCACCCGAAAATATGACCACGACCACTCTCCCAAGGGTGATAACGAAGAAGAAGAAGAGAAGAAGCACGGTCATGGTTTTCTACTTTGCGATGGACATATACTCTAAACTTACCCCTAAACTTGTTTAAGTTTAAGGATAACCTGTTTACATTTGGTTGGATTCGTATAATACTAGAATATATTATGTGACATGTATACAGATGAGGCTTCTATTGAAATTCAATCCATCAGCCAAAGCCAAAGGAAGTCCACTGCTGAACATAGGTCTCTCCTAATGATTTCCACAGTGACTTGTTGGAGGCAGCCTGCATCCAGCGATAACCCGCGACCTTTACCAGATCGTCTGACCACCTAGTGGGTGGACGTCCCATGCTGAACAATAATTAAAACATCAGATTGAAAACATAACTACCATTCACCCGATGTTGAGAGCGCAAGCCATACGGAGAAACCACCAAAGAGAGATACAAACTTCATGGTGGTTGGCACAACAATAGATACCTGTTCAAAACTATACAAATACAGCCCAAGACAGCAACTCAGCACATTGCTCAAAATGATTGCTTTTCCATTTCATGCATTTATATGCTGGTGTAAGATTTAAGCAGCAAGAAAATATCAAATGGTTTTACCAAAGTCGCATTTAATCTGAATTCCATCTCAACTAGACCCTTAACAAATACAGTAACAATCTGAATCGAACACTTCGAGTGCTCTCCATTGAAGAATAAAGAATTGTTGCCTTTATGTCGAGAAGACGCTATGCAGGACAGTTTACAATGGAGCTACGTTTACTGTAATTTTATTTATTCATGAGGTTTTTCTATTGTGAATCTCTACAATGGATATGCATTTTGATTCTTTTATGCTTAGGAAACGGTGCAAGATTAATACACGTGTCTTTACCATCGTCACACTTGAACATTTCATGGATCGGTGCTTTAGTTAATTTTGATAATTTCGGATGGGACTGGAAAAATAGTCGTAAGTGTTTAGAATACTACTGGTGGTAGGTCTTAGATACGTGAGAGGTCGCGTGGGTAGGTACCACCGCCATGTCTATTTCTCCCGACAAACAGCAGTGGAATGCAAAGCATTGCTTTGTCACACATGGTCTTGTTTGGATTGCTACTGTCTATGAGCGGTCGAATCGCTCACCATCAGGCGAACGGCATGCTTGACTCGCCATTGATTGCAATAAAAAATATCATTCTCATTCACATAAGGTCGTAAATTATTTTGTGCTCTAAATACAAAATTTTACTCAAATCATATTATGTACATGAACCAAATAATTACCTCAAAATAAATGTAACATCTCCAGTTTAAAGTTAGCAAAATGACTCGGAACTTTCAATCAAGACAATCCAAGAAACAAAATGGAAGAACCGGCAATATTTCAAAACCTTTTCGCTGCACTTCCAATTTCCTAAAAGTCACAGCCGAAAGGTGTGAACGATGCAATACATAAAAACGTTAGTTAAATTTAAATTTTGAATTTAAAACGTGTAATTCAGTCATTTCCGATGTCGAAGACGTTTCCATTCGTCCAAAGGAAATTGAATTCACCGGAAGTGAGGCCATTGTGTTTTAAATTAAGTTTTAAGACTTCACCGCGGATAGACTGGTGATTTCTGAGATTTCAGTACTTTAAACTTTAATTTTAGGATGAATGGGGGATTTAGCGAAGGGTTCCATTATTAAATATTGAAAGACGATAAATTAAATTAGAGATCGTATTGAGAGATTTTGGGGTGGTTTACATATTAACAACCCAGCCATATCCATCGCGAAGTAGGAAGATGTACCAAAAATTCCAAGAATAGTGCGACAGCTAAATAATATCTAATAAAAACGAAATTGATTAAATTCTATCAAACAAATCAACCCAAACTATAGATTCTGTAACAACATTTCTATACAAATATTTGACAAAGATGAAAAAGATGAAAGCAATATAATAGGATGTTCCAATTTACCAGAAAAATAACTGGTATTGGATAGATATTTTTACTTTTTATTTCCATTGAAGCTCACGTCCATACAGTAATTGGCCTAGATGAAACATCATTCACCGGCCGGCGCTCAAGAACGTCAATATCCTTTCACTGTGGTCTGAAACGGCTAATGATTTGTTTGGATAGGCTAGCTTTTGAGCGCGGTTTTGTATGTATATTCATACATAACTCCTTTATTTACTTGAATAGTAAGATTATACAAAATCGATTACTAGTATTAAAATAACCTAATAACCTCACCGAACCTACACCATCCAAATCGGTGATATCTTCAACAAGGGCCAGGTCAAAAGTACCCTGAACCGACGGGCATGCATGAAGAGATTGATGAATGTGGATGAAGCGAAAGTAGTATGTCAGGATCGAGCAAAGTGGCGATCCATAGTCTCTGCCTACCCCTATGGGATACAGGCCTGACGATTATGTATGTATGTATGTAGTATTAAAATATAAAGAACAGACAAACATAACAGATTATAACTTATAAGTACATTCAAAACATAAGGATATTAATAGAAACGAATTGCACAATAAAAGAGGGTAAAATAATAGTAATAAAATAAAAATACAATTCATACGTATATCTTACAAACGACTTCATATTATAATTTTCGTTAAAACTTAGACAATTGCGAATAAGCGGCTTCCAATCATGGGTAAAGATATCAAGTTGCAGGTAAGCTTTCACAAAAGCATTGAGTTGATTGAGAACTCGAATAAAAATCTCACCCCCATTTAAAATTAATTAATTTTGGGTAGTCTTTACTGTGTCTCTCTGCCGAGAAAAGGACTCCCCCTTTTTCTTTCCACATGTCTCTTGGTCTATGAGCCAGCGTAAAATTGCCCTGAACACTTTTCGATAGGCAAGTTATCATAGGCATGTTTGTTAAGCAATAGTATTTGATAAAAAATATGCCTCATCTGGTTATCAGATGGGTAAAGGTCGATCTTCCACGGCTCATCTATTAATTATCTATCTTTATAATCTTATCATTCTGGATTGTGCGTGGTGGCCTGTTGGTAACGGACCATACGCGGCTGCCTACATGTTCACGGCGGTCGCGGGTTCAAATCCCAGGGCACACCTATGACTTTTCGGAGTCATGTGTGTATTGATAGCTGCCAATCACCACGCACTATAACGGTGAAGGAAAACATCGTGAGGAAACCTGTATACCATAGCGATTTGTATAAATCTCTATGGTATGTAAAAGTCCGCCAACGCGCACTGGGCCAGCGTGGTGGACAATATGGCCTAACCAATCTCAATCGTACTCTCGATTGTAGGGGAGGCCCAAACCCTGCAGTGGGCCGTTTATGGGCTGACACAGATTTTGGATTGAAAGCATCCAAGTCCTTTTTTCTAGGAACTTCTGCGTTGTTAACGACCATTTGCTGGAATACAGCTAATTACATTTCCAGAAATTTTTAGATTTCAACAGGCAGTAATGTTGTTAAACTGCCACGACAAGGCGACATTCATGCACGCAATGGTAAGTGCAGTGTTATCCAAAAAGGAACACTTATCGACGAGTGACGGATATTTCTCGCCCGCGACACTGAGTATAGCTATAATTTGCGCTCTATCATCGTGTACTAACTACGTTGTTCACTATCCAGACTGTTGCGAACATCTCGCCCGTTTTAGGGTCTTTTGCAATACATTTTTTCTCTTTTTAGAAACTCGTGCTCAACTTTTCCTGGGTTTTTTCATGCACAAACTCAAAAAAAACTTTAAAAATCCACAAAGTTGAACAAAATCAAACAGACACGACGGGCGCAAGTTTCGCTCATACACCAGATTGCATTACGTAACGGCGCAGATAATTTACCGTCCGCTGCAATTGTCCGGATTTGCGGTCACACCAGCTGCATCCACTCGCAACCCGATCGCTCTCAAGTTTACCCACAGATATCAAACTTCCAGCTAAAAACTATATCGATAGTTCAGTAACTTTCTGCCCGGTGGTGAATAACTGCAGTCGATACTTGCTTGCCTAGTGACGGACCATGTCGTTATTGTTGTGTTTTATTAACAGTGTTAACTTATTTGTAAAATGAATGTTTTCAAATTCATTTAAATCTAATAATCAATAAACACCCAACAGTCACATACATAGTCCAGAGCCCACAATAAGATCGACTCTAGTGTCGTGGGTATCAGGAACTAAGAGAGATCTTTAGGTCGGCGATCTCACAAAAACCCAGACCCGAAACAAATACTTGTGGTTCACACAAACATTTGTCTCGGTGCGGGGATCGAACACGCGGCCTCTCGTTTCACAGTCGGCGTCATACCAACTCTGCCACAGAGGCTGTAAATTACTGTTAATTGTTAAATAGAAATTGATAGCAAAACTTTTGTGACTTTTCACATCACATCACATAATTATTTACTTAAAAACTCAATTTAAATTTATCTCTTTGTTCCAAAATTCTTTCATGTCATTCCTCGTACATTATGACGAAATCCAATTCTCAGGCCAAAAATGAATTTCATCGTGTCATTTTTACATCCAAGAATCCCCTTAAAACACAAAAACTGTCCCGGATCATTACGTCCTCCAATTATCCTGCAAAAAATAAATCAAGAACACCAATCTACGGCAAAATAAAATTCCGATTCTCTCTCATAAATGTCCGCAGCCAATCATCGACATTCATACGCAGATGTCAATGATCATACTGTTTAATATGTGAAATGACGCTCCGATGAATGCGGAATCCGATGGTGATTGCACTGTAATACGTCTCCCAGCTGCGGCTAACACTAAATACATTTTAAATCAACCACGCTAATATTACTTATTCAACGGGCTGAAATTATCCACTGCGCTTCATTTTATGTGGTTTTGGTTTGAATAAAATTGTCATTCCGGTGTGTTTGAAAGTAGATTTGGAGTTTCGCAATAAATAGATTTGAAAATCTTTGATCATTTAGCTGGCTTCTTACTTAATTTCATATGATTTGTTCCTTGAATTTTCACAGAATTGACAGTGTATAACATTTATTTTAATATAGGTCCAACAAATGAGGGAAGAGCTCAATAAATGGCAAGTGACTACCATCGCTTATGAACAATCAACTGGGATAGGACAGGGAAAAGGAAAGGGGTAGGTATTGGTTTTTTTTTCTCCTTCTTGTAGTGAATCTCCAACTAGTAAAGGTCGGATCAATTCAGCATAAACATTGGACTTCAGGTAATCTAAATGAGCTAACTACAGTGTGACTCTGAAACCTAATTTATACGAGTGAAGCAAAATTTTAAGGAATCCTACGTTCAGTACCGAACGTTCTATAGCTGAAGACGATGATAATGGAACGTAATCGAAGTTGATCCTTCCTAATACAGATAAAGATATCGACAAACACACAGATCGCAGATGCATAAAGCAGTGAATCTCGGTCAAGAGGCTTTGCGAGCGCTCTGTCAGTCTCTTTACCAAAATGCGCTCGCCTGTTCTGAACGTCTGTGGGAACATTTCAATGAAAATTATGACAGCATTAATGATAAAATTTTACCAAAAACAAAATGTCAGGTGTTAATTAGCTAGTTTTGTAACACTTTTTTAATTGTTGGATGGAAATCTCTCTATCAGCCTAACATCTAACAATTCGATCGCATTTCTCCTAACGTTACATCACCTGGGGCTATGGTGTTATTTTTATTTTATTTAAATACAGAAAAATTAATAATAATAAATTGCAATTAGTGGTCTTATCGCTTTACAGCAATCTCTTACAGGCAACCATGAATTGTATACACCATATTTTTAGTATAAATTTTGGCATCTTCGATTACACTCCCATTACCTAATATGTAACACGCACTTGGCCAGCATGGTAGACTATGTGGCCTAACCCCTCTCAATCGTACTCTCGATTTTAGAGGAGGCCCGTGCACTGCAGTGGGACGTATATGGGTTGATACATACCTAATATGTACCTATCAAATCTTCGTTGACGATTTCAAGCCAGCGGTATTATCAGCCTCAGCTCGTCTATGTTGGGGCCAACGTAAAGACATTTACGTACTGTGGTTTTTATGACACATGTCCAAACCATCAAAAGACATTCTTATAGTTTACTTACGAGATCGCAAATAGCCTACCAGCAATTGAATTGCTGCTGAATCAACCAACCTTTGAAACCAAATTGCCACCTTAAAATCCGAAATTTCCAAACACTTTGATCACGAGTGAAATGAGTCGAGATAGGAATTAGTCACCCAATAGAGACGCGGACAAATCGCCCCGACGTCCATACGAATTGCTCATTTGTAAACTCTTTATTAAAGGATTTTAAAATGTTCAGCGCTTTGTACGCTGTCTAATTTCGGCACGTACGTGCTCTATTCTGTTTGAAAACTAGTATTTCAGCTACTTCAAGTGAATTACGTTTGAATTTACGAATATATTTTCTTGGTTGAAAGATTGCGTCAATTTGCGATCCTGGGTTTTTTGTATCCAATCTTGTAGCTACAGACTGACAAGTTGAAGCGCGATACGATGTGGAACGTGGTACATTGGAATGGAACGAGGGGTCAAGATACAAATCTTGTGGGGTCAAAGGATAGAGAGAGAAAGAGAATCGCATGTAATTGCAAGTCGTTTGTAGCTGTCGTGAAATTAATGCCCTATGACATAGCAATCAAACAAAGCCTTAATGAATGTACAAGTGTGGGTGTATAACAAACTAACCAAAATTAATAAAAATGTACTGAAAGCCGCTTATAGTTTGTTTGCCCCGTACGAAAAATACACTAATTAAATGTCGAAATTGTGTAAAAACCTTAGAAAGTTTGAAGGCAGGCAATGAAGTGCGTGGTGAAAATACTTCTGAAAACGTACTAATATGGATTATTCAGGTAAAATTGATAAATTTTACAACGAAGACATCTGAAGAAATAAAATGTTTATTGCTAAAAAATAGTAATTAATCTACAGTACATTCTTAAAGCACACTTTACATATCAAAATTAACAAAAATTCGTGCCAAATAAGCAATTTCGTAGCTGAATTTAACTTAAGTGCATATACATTACAGTTGACTGCAGAAAAATATCGCAATAGCAAAAAGTTTCGCCATTGTGAGAATTTAATTGCACACATAATATTTGCTTTAATAACTACTGCATAATTTAATGACCTAGTAAAAACACGGACACGTTTTATTTTATGTATGAGAGCGGCACAGTTGGTTGAGAGCTGGCTTCTCAGCTCAACTATAGAATGCGAATTCGATCCCAGCTCCAAGACAAATGTTTGTGAGATCTTGTTATTATTTCATAGGTCGGACAAACGAGCAGACAGGACCCCTGGTGGTAAGTGATCACTACCGTCCATGAACATCCACAACGCTTGGATCATGGATGTGTTGCCGGCATATCAAATCGGGAGGAGAGCGCGAAGGAAAACGGATGGGAAGAGGAAAGCGGGTGTTGGGCATCCAGCAATCTCACTACCCAACGAAACGCGACAGCAAAGCTGGTGCTTCACGTCGATTACTTACGGAAGTAATTATTTATTTTATGTATCAAAATTATATGCATATTAGTATAACCAAAGTGAAAATTTTGGAGTTCATCTGGTAGATAATATTATCCATAGGTGTCCAAAACTATTTTTTTTACATCGTGGTGCAAAAGGAGAGAAGGCTGATGTTCACGAGTGTGAAATTATATTCAATCCAATGCAACAGTCACACACATGGTTTATTCATATTATGTAGTAAAATACTGTAAAATATCTATCCAGCTAAGTATCAGAAACGGGGCACCTTTTGGTCCCTCAACCCGCAGATCCTAAATAAATATTAGCTTGTCGTACAAACTATTTTCTCGATGAAGTAACGAAACCGGCGCCAAAGAAATTTCGTTTACATGAAATCCTTATTTTAACAAAAAACATTCGACGCACAAAAACTAACATTAATTCTCCCACTATGATGATAATCAAATATTTATTCTATTGTATTCAAGAAACACGATCTATTACGAGCAAGCTTAGACAGTTGAATCAGAATGTAGCATCTGCCAAGCGAAATTGAACTTTGTTATTACATTCACAATACGAAAGAATAAAATAGTTGCCGTGGCTTAATGAAATAAAAGTGTTTTCAGAATACATTTCAGCGAAGTTATCTATCCATCCCTGCCAATTTAGGTGGACGTATTGAAAAATGTATCGAAAGAAATGCGCACATTTAGCACACGCCACATTTTGCAACTTCTATCTAATCTAAACAATTTGTAAGCCTCATGACAGAATGTTTTATAAAATAATGTTGACAGTCTAATTTATTTTAAAACAAAATCAGCATTAATCATAGAGTAGAAACTGACTTTTTTTTTTCAACGAATTCTAAACGAGTTTAGATTTCTGGTAACTAAAAACTTGCCTCAAAATGGCGAAGTAGGACATGCGATAAATAAGAAAAGAGTAGTCGTCATCTAAAGACCAGGAATCAATTGAGGTAATTTAGGACTAGAGAATCTTGCCCTCATAAGTGCCACTGCAACTCCTGTGAACCAGGATCGACAGCGGAACGCAATGTAACACCGAGCACTGAAGCTCAGCGACGCATTGAGAATGTCTAACATGCATCTATCCAACTTAGGAAACCATTAGGCAAGATGAAACCCAATCTTCATAAAGTAGGAATGAATGAGAGGCGCCGAAGATAATGCTTTATGGCGTCCATTTGTTGAAATCTATGTCCAGTGAAGTGCTCCATTCTGACGAAAAACAACATAAAATACGTACCAATAAACAACACAACGGAACTGGTAAAAACGATAAATTTTAAAATGCAACTCCATCTGAGCACAATGGATTCACCGTGGCGCAACATGGCGTACATTAAAGTGTGCCACATTATCATTAATCTCGTTCATTTGAGCCAATTCTGTACTTAATTTATATTGACAGAAACCCTATTGGACTCGTATATAATTCAACGCGTTAATTGTGCTGTAAATTATTTAATTCGGCTGATATCGGGTGGCCGTGTGGGTATCTGTCATGTGCGGGCGCAGGGTTGCGACCTGCTTTGATTTATTACATGCTGACATAACAAAAGCTTGTATCTTTATCTTTATTTTTATAAGGGCATGATAAAATGTGCCGTATAATCCAATTTGTATCCATCAGCTATAGATAACCAACTCTCGCCGCTCCGCACAATGCTGCCTATTCAAAGCCGACCTAGTTAAGGTCGCAGGAAGTCCCTGGATTCTGGGCGCTACTAACAGGTTTATGTGGTGATCTACGGGGGAAGCCTACGTTCAGCAGTAGACATACTGTGGCTGAAGAGTGAAAGAGAGAGAGAGAGTGAGAGAGATGCGACGCTGAGTATACATCATAGATTGAACCCAAAATTCGACACATTCCTCAGTCACTGTGATATATTTTCGATTAATGCGTGCGTTGCTCATTTTCCAGTGGAAAAAAAAACACCTCCTTTGCTAAAGGAAATACATTGTAAGTACTTTTTCAGATTGTAGTTAATACTGACTCATGGTACTCAAATGTGGCAGCCCTAGCACTTAAGAAGCTATTATCCTTAAGTACAGGAAGCCTATGTATTCCACTGACGTGTGTTAACTTGTGAAAATAGCAAAGGTTAACTACAAGTATAAACAAGTATGCATACTCCATAAACGATGTCTATTATTTATCATTCAGGTATCTATTATACACTATAGTACTTCTGAAAGCATTTTTTTTTACAAACGGTTCAACAGAAACCCATCAGGAGTGTTGATACTTCAGCTCGGGTTTTTGTAATAAAAAATGCTACATCAAACTATTTATACAATGTTAGGAGATTTGTAACAGAGAATAATTAAAAAAAATCTTAAGTAATAAATTATGTATTAATAGCCTCGTTGAAACTTATAACCAAAAGCCCTTTAGTAAGTACACACATAGCTAAACATAGACCAACGTCCTATGTAGGGGAGACTAGGGGCTAGGGGAGATGTGCTAATTTATGCAAAGGCACACTATGAACACGCGACTCTAAGCCACAGATGACACGTAGCCGTAATGAAACGATAAGATACATTTCACTTTGTGAATTCAAAGCCTAGGTCAATCATTGTTTCCTCAAGTTTTATCCTAAGAATCTCTGCAAAAAATTATAACACAACTTGATTTAATGTGGGAATGTAGAAACATTATTTTGCACAGATATTCTTTAAAACCACTTATGTGCGCATTAAATAGTTGACATTTTTAATTATGACCACGTAATAATGATATCTGGATCAAGATCGCTACTAGAACAGCGCTCCTGACGTCACTGGAGGAAGCTAATGTTAAAGTTAAATATAATATTTATATGTATCATTAAATTATTTAATGATAATTGGATATGATACCTACTTTATTGCCTAAAAGACCTTAAAAACAGCGTAACCTCATTTAAAGGTTGGAAATCTACCGCCGAATTTTCTGATGTGGGTGTTAACAGGCGGTGGTGACTTCTTACCATAAAGTGGTCATTCCTCTTGGATGCCTCCTATTCCTTCAAACATATTTTCACGAAAGCCAACACTATTGAGGTCCTTTTTTTAACGAGAGGAAAACACTCTAATCCCATCTTCCTACCTCGGGGGAGGTCGGAAGGGGCGTGTCGGTGTCTTCAGCCTTCCAGCCAGCCATAGCTGCTGTCCGCACCACGCAGATATTGCGGCCAAACTAGGTCTCTAGCGAGATCTATGATATTTTGCCGGCATACCAACAAAAATACACTATTTATGTCCTACATAAAGTTTCCTCAACCAGAATCTCAATTCAGCAAATGACTAGCCATTAGAAAATTGTAGCTGTTGCTTCAAAGTGCTCCTCTAAGCGCGAAGGTAGGTTGAAGCTAAATGCAATCCTGGTCTGAAGTCGTCTGTCACAGCTTTGGACGTATGATCAGCGTGTAATTACTACGAGCCGAGTCTCAGGAGCTAGAGTATGTAAATTGTCGTGCTTTCAAGTCCGATTTGGGCCTTGTTTGACATTTCGATTAACATGTTCCTTAGGGTGTGTAATAGCTTCAATACCTGGGTTAGGTTAGTTATTATTTACAAGGGGTTAAAATATCTTCAAGATTTGCATTGAATTTTTCTTCTTAAAAAGCGAGTGATATCGACCAAACATACTCAAAAATAAGATGAATATGCTTTAGTACAGAACTCAAGATATATTATGCTGTGTCTTCAATCCATTCCTCTCTTAATTATCCTCTCGTTTACTTAAATAGTAACATTGACGACGATTTATCACAATATATCGATCGAACATTATTATCAGTGAAGCCTTTTAAATTATTTTCACTCAAAATCTAAGCATATGACTTTTGTATCGCGAGAATTTATTTATAGCCAACAAAAGCTGTACAGATAAATCTCAATTTCGGCACAAACAAAACAAATAAGTATTTGGTTGGAGGTAATAAATTTTGCGACATCGACAACAAGTTTACGACACACAGACAGACGCTATCTGCTAACACAACGTACGTATCTTTAAGATCGTCTTGGTACAGTCTGCTAAGTTTAACGTTCAGACAGATATTTTTTTAAGGCTTAGTGAAAAGGTTCTTTATATTTTCATGGATTGTGTCGTTTTTTACCTACGTTGCTGTACCATGCAATCATATGCAGTATTTGAAACTTTAATTAGTATTTTAATATTTTTATTATATTTTATATTCAGTATTTTAATCGTTAATCAATTTGAATCTTTCAATCTTTTAATCTTTGATACGTGATAATAAGTGCTACGCGGAATTTGTTTTTCTTTTTTTTGTTAGTTATGTACTAGCAATGACTCACAGAAAAACAATGTAGATAAGTGTTTTCGTTTTACTTTAGTTCAGTCACTACTATTGCTATGAGAATTCCAATAATCCCCATCATTACCCTTACCTTTGAAAATAAATAAAATATAAATACACCCAATAGTCATATACATAGTCCTAAACCCACACTAAGATCGAGTCTTGTGTCGTGGGTATCAGAAGGTATGAGAGACTTTTCGGTCTCATAAACACCCAGACTCGAAACAAATAATTGTGGTTCACACAAACATTTCTTTCGACGCGGGGATCAAACCCGCGACCTCCCGTTTAAAAAAACCTTTGCAAATATTATTTTCAAGGGACGGCGCTCATAATATTCTTCAAGTTTAGGTTTTATTAGCAATATATCAATAGCATTTAGCAATAGAAATCTTTTACCGCCATGTGATCTCCTTGAACATTTGCAATGTATTCACTATGCATATAAAGAAATAAGATAATTGTGCCGACCTACGCGCTAAGCCGTAAAATATAATTGCAATGTAACAGTGTATATGGTCTGTTGTGTTCCGGTTTGAAGGACATTGTAGCCAGAGTAACTGATGAACATAATGAGACTTAACATCTTATGTCTCAGGATGGCGAGCCAGTGGACTACCAAGCATTGTTTTGTTATTATGGTGATGTTTGGTTTTGCTACTGTCCATGAGCGGTCGTATCGTTTACCATCAGGCGAATGACATGCTCGTCGCTCGATTAATCGCAATAAAGAAATATAAATTCGATACGCCTAGATTTGCCACTATGGCGGCTTTCCACTATCAAGAACAGTGATCGCTATTCGAAAAGAAAGCAAGGGTTATTCCAATGATGCAACCGACATGTTTATGTCACGGTGTATTGTAAATTCGTATCCAGAAGAGAATACTAAACTGAAATGATACGTGCGATCTATCTATTGTTTATTTAATCACTTCCTTACTCTCATCGTGTTGTGTGGTCCGTGTAGGGTCGTGTAAAGCATCACTAGCAATTATACAATTCTGATTTTTATTTATTTTTATTTTATTCTTTATATATAATAGTAGTCAATAGATATAAGTGGGCTTTGTTAGTCATGTAACTAGGTAACTTTTGACTTTACGATTAGTCGTTTAATTCACCTTAATCCCTTTGAGAATTGCCTCTTCTCGGATATATCACCTTTATTTTAAAGTACTGTACTGTATTGCAGAGGCAGAAGCAATTGCTTGTTGCCGTGGACGCCTAGGGAGTCATTGGGTATGAGGGGGCTTCTTAGCCCCATAGGGTACGAGCCGCAAATTAAGCGGCAGTTTGCAGGAACGGTTCCGGTCGAAGCTGAGGCGCTCTTGCTTCGGGTCCCCGGGGCCGTTCCAATTGTGCCGAAGAGGGCCACGCGGGGTTTTGGTTGGTATGCCGTAGACCGATGAACCCAACATAACCACTGCACTTTCCCCCAAGGTGGGACGGTAGCGGTAACTCCGTTTCCCCGCGTCAACAAAAAAAGTACTGTACTGTATCAGCCCATATGTATATCCCACTGCAGAGCACGGGCCTCCTCTACAATCCGGAGCACGATTGATAAATTGATAAATCACAATTTTTTATTTTATAGAATTTATTTTAGTCTCCTAGATTCGTGACTTCTGTGATTTTATCCAGTCACGATCCTACAATATTTTTAAAGATGATGCAGTTATATAAACGTGATTGCACGATTTGATAATCATAGAACCTTGTTTCACAATTTAACTCAAATCCGCGATTGATCGATCAGATTCATGAATGCAATTACATGACAGCCTCCGTGGTTGGTCAGACGCCGGCTGTGAAACGAGAGGCCCCGGGTTCGATTCCCGCACCGAGACAAATTTTGTGTCAACCACAGGTATTTGTTTCAGATCCGGGTGTGTTTGAGACCGGAAAGTCTCTCTTAGTTCCTGATACCCACGACACCAGACTCGATCTTGGTGTGGGGTCAGAACTATGTATGTGACTATTGGGTGTATTTATTCATTTTGATATAATTGTAATTGTACGTATCTCAACCAAAAATATAAGTTACTGCCATCTCAGTAATATATTTAAAAACAAATAAATCTAGAAGTAAATCTTCGAGTGTTCTCGTTTAATACCGAACGATTTTAAAGCGAATCGGATGTCTCCAAGATTTAATGGATGCAAACTTGGCGGTGGAAAGTTTGGACAGGGAATAAATAAAAACTACCGCATCGCTGGGGAAATTGTACTGTGTCTTCGATGATTTGTTTACTGGGATTCTACTTTTAAATAAAATAAAGTGTACTTGCACCGTCATCATAATTTACAGCATTTACTTTTGTAGCTTCACAAGAATAGATCTTTTGGCATAGGTTTATACACGTTTCAAATTCATCTAACTTGGTTAGACGTGAAGTCTAATATTAGCCAAATTGCACTCAACAGATACTTACATAGGTTAAAATACCACATGATAAAACATGTATTTTGTAGGGTTTACAATTTACAAGTAACTTTTACACTTAAATCCGCAATTAATTTTTGTTTATAACATAAGGATGCCACTCGATTCCGAAATCAAGCTCGCAGCTTCTCTTTATGCTACAAGGGTTTCTACACCATTTCTCGGATGCTTCATAACTTTACAAGTATATCGGAAATATTATATTACTTTATTAACCTCTACCCATTGCTGGACAAAGACCTTTCACTTTTTCCGCCTTAATTTGGCGCTCATGCCACTTCAGTCACTTGAGCCCCAAAGCATGCAGATAATGTCTTTAAATTGAATTTTTTAAATATTTTTGATCAACTCAAAATTATCTAACCTCTAAATTTTTTCCTACTTTTTAACTATCCTATCTTCCATCACAATCCTTTTCTTTAAAGTTTCCCAACATATTTAATGTCTTTTCTTTAATCTCCGCCCGGGAGCTATCGTGTTAATCTGTAACCCACTCCTCGTTGAGCTAGGTTTTGCTTTAAACGGTTTAACGCTGTTTTTGTTCGAACATCGCTCCCTGAGGTGTTAATAGGTACTTTATTAAAATTGCTGTTGCAATTGACAGGACGGTGTAGTTTATTTTGTGGAGTAAATAAAAAATACCGGCTTCATATATCCGGAGAGATAGATTTCTAAAATTTATTTTGAAGTCACGGAACATGCGTGCGCGTGTAAGTGTGTGTAATGGTACAGGGTACATCAAGATATACAATACAGGGTATATCAAGACGGCTACCGAAAACGAAGCCAGGTTGTAGTCTTAGTTACTACAAACACGATGCAACTAAAAATTTTGCAAAAAAAAAACGAAAAAAAATACAAACAAAATATTGTCGCTTTATTTGCAATTTTTTTAGTTGCATCCTGTAAGTATTCACTAAAACTACCACCTGCCTTGTTTTCGATAGCAGTCTTGATATCTTAATATATATAAATCTCGTGTCACAATGTTTGTCCTCAATGGACTCCTAAACTACTTAACCGATTATAATAAAATTTGCACACCATGTGCAGTTCGATCCAACTTGAGAGATAGGATAGTTTAAATCTCAAATTATAGTCGCAATTTTAATTTATTGCTAATTATTTGTCTGTTATTATTTGACAGTCACAATCATCTGTTAACTCCAAATGATTCTAACAGATGTCGATACCTTTCGACTGGGTTGAGTAAGTAATCAATAGATGGCGCTGCTATGGTAAATCTACGAACGTGTCATATAAGCTACATTTCAACATTTCGTGTTGGGAAACCGTCGAATCTATTTGTGTTAGCTAAAGACAGGTTAACCAAAAACATTGTGCACCGATTGGTGTTAAATTAAATTGAAATTGAAAGTATTTACAATTCAAAAAAATAGATATTAACGTTTAAAAGTTTAAGACTGTCTGCCTTGCATACCTCATTTATGAGTTTAAGCGTCACATGTTATTTACTGTATTATACTTTAATATACTTATATTTGTTATAAAATAAATGGAAATAATAAATCTGATAAATTTTTATTTTGTACCTATTGATTTCTGCTTAATATCAAGTGTAAGAACATTTTAATTAATTGTGTTCAACGTACTTCCCCTTCAAATCTCAATCCAGTGAATTTGTATACCAACATCAACATTTTCGTCTTTGTTCGTAAATAA
This sequence comes from Theretra japonica, assembly GCA_033459515.1. Classification (NCBI taxonomy): domain Eukaryota; kingdom Metazoa; phylum Arthropoda; class Insecta; order Lepidoptera; family Sphingidae; genus Theretra; species Theretra japonica. The sequence goes on from CM065931.1 coordinate 15,715,962, forward strand.
TTTCATTGTACTAAAGGGTTATAGTAGTAGAAAGTCAAATAAGGAGTCAAATTAGATTGTTTACTATAATAATGTAATATAACAAAAACTTTAGCCACAGCAACGCGTGGCCGGGTCAGCTAGTACCCTATATATACTAGTGTGTTTGGGTACTGGCTTAGTTAAATGACAGCATTGATAGTAAGTACAGTAGGGTCGAAGTAATGTATCGAATACAGAATGGCGGAAAACGATTACGACTGTAATAAGTCATTAGTCTACAGTCCACACACCTACGCCGGGCTGGACAGGACCGGCTATATATAAACCGATCCCTGAACGTGATATACTTGTATGTGCCGCTGTATCAGGTATACAAGTATCGTATATGATGTTCAATAACCGAATACCAAACTTCACATTGCTCTCAAAATGTATGACATAATGTTTATTTTCTACAGCATCTATTTGTATTCAACACGAGTATCGACAGTGGACATTAGTAATTGCTCATGTCCTGCGTGTTTGAATCGTAATGGTTTGAGCATCGTCCGTGACTCCAACGATATGTGTAATTGAATGGACACAAAAACGGACACATTAACTTACACTTATGGCAGCGGCGTGCACAGGATTATGACACTGGGTATGCGGCGGAGTACTCGGTCACAAAAACTTTTTCTTTTATAGATGTTTAGCATAGCCACAGCCACGCGACAGATCTCTTAAGTCGGAAACCATGCTAACAGAACAACTACTATTCATACTACTATTCATTTACATCTTCTACGGCAACGCAGACAAAACAGCGATCGATCGTCGCGGTGGAAGAAATTCTAATAAGTAAAATTACTAGAAATTACACTGTACTAGAATTACTAAACAATATGCAAGGAAAACAATATAATATAAACGTGTGTACACAACCACACAGCCAGTTATACGTTTCATAACTTTTAACATGAAACTTTCGAGTTATATTCCCTTTTTGCTAGTTTAACACACCTACCTTTAGACACAATTTGAATCTTTTCACTGAATGACAATTGTGAGAACTTGTTATTTTAAATTTTTAATAAACACACATTTTCAACACAAACCTCACAATCAAATAACATTTAAAAAAAATCAACAAACGCACTAGTAAAATCAAATTACTACAATTATTATAGAAACTCAGTAATAAACTGTTAAATGTACACACTTTCAAATGTTAAAATGAAATATCTCTTAAGAAAACTATAAATATAGGTACTGGTGCAAACAAAATAGTAAACAATGCTTATCACATGAAAAAAGGCAAAATGGCCCCCGCGAAACACAAAACATTTCTGCTATTTAAACAAATAAAACCTTACTAAACAAAAATGCATAATGCGCATACGTGATTCATTAGATTTCCGTCTATTATTTTTACTCGGATTATAGGACCCGAACATTTCCGATTACTCCCGACAACTGCCGAACGCCCGTAGCCTGCCGCTGGAGTCGCGGCTTTCGGATTCATGGGTGTGTGCGTTTACGCACTGTGCACGGACACTAAAATTACTACGCACACGCGAACAAATGTCCTGCGGACCGCGACGGCAGGAGTTGGTTGATTAGGCACATTATTTTTTGTTTGTGCTTGCAAATAATTGCTATTAATAAAATATTAGGCGTTTGTAAGTTATTATATTTTGTTTATCCATTTATTTACTATTAATTATAGTCATCTAAAACATACGAATGTTTTATTAAAATATCTGTGAATGGCAAGTAAAGCACTGCATTTCTGCCTACAAGGAGCGCACGCCCCTGACTTATGGAGATAATTACTATGCCAATACATAATAATATTGGAATGGTAAAACCCAGTTGGAATAGCTTCAGTCTATAGAAGGTTGACATAATTTGTTTATTTATTTTCATGAACACTGTACGGTTATTTACTAGTCTCTGTTTTTAGTAAATAAATAAATAAATACGTGCAACAGTCACATACATAGTCCTGATCCCACATTAAGAACAATTAAGTTTTGTGTCGTGGGTGTCAGAAGCTACGAGAGACTTTACGGTCTCACAAACACTCAGACCCGAGACAAATACTTGTGGGCCTCACAAACATTTATCTCGGTGCGGGGATCGAACCCGCGGCCTCTCCTTTCACAGGCGGCGTCTAACCAACTGCGCCACGGAGGCTGTCAAATTAAACAGAATACCGCTATAAATATTAGTACCAGCGTATAGAGAAAATAATTGATAAAGAATATTTTTATTGTGATCGAGAAGTTCTAGCTACTTTTTGATTTTGACTTCCCATTTTATTCATCATCATCAGCCCGTTGCAGTTCTCTGCTGGACATAAGTCTCTCCCAAGGTGCGCCACAGAGCCCGGTCTGCTGCTTTATGCATACAGTAGCTGCCGGCCCTGTTGTGCAAGTCGCCTCGCCATCTGGCCCGAAGGTGTCCTACGCTACGCTTGCCAAGCCGCGGTCTCCACTCCACAACATGCTTACTCCAGCGGTTATCTAGTTACCCCATTTTATTATGAATTATAACATAAACTGCATCAGTACCGACAGAATTTTCAATCAATTGCCACAAACGTATCAAAAAGTAACTTCTCTCTCTTCCTATTTGTAAAAACTAAGTTTATTTATAGATGTATTCAAATGAGTTGCACAGTCGCGATAAAACCTCCACGCACTAAATTATTGAAGCCACTCTGGCGTACTTACCTTTGCTGTGCAACTACACGGTGCAAAGCTTCGATTTCCAATGCGAAATAACATTTTGCAAATGGAATTATATATGAGTTCTTTCAACAGTTTCGGTGGAATACAGTGTAGTAAGCACACAAGTTTCGCGCAGTACTGTACAGGCTTTCATATGCCGCACATTCAACGCGTTAATAATATATTAAGTTTCACTGAAATTGTAATTTTATTTTTAGTTATTGGAAGTATACTGCTGATCAAAGGCTTTACTAAAAATCTCTTAAGGATCTGTTCAGAAGAGGTATGTACGCAATAATTAAAACAAATTAGTATTCAATTCTAAAAAAGAACGTTAATAATTCTGATAATGAAATTGCTCACTAGGGCGAACGGTTTATATTTTCTCAGGACATTGTTTTGATAAGCAGTATTATACTATGTTTGAAGTTTCTACTTTGCTATTCCTACAGCAGATTTTCAAATTTATGAGTCTATTAAGCGCACTACACACCAAGGCTGGCCTGGCGACACAGCCCGCCGGCACAACCCGTGGGCCTATAGGAAAAGCATCATGTCATCACATGTTGCCGGCCGACATGACATTTCTACAACGCAAGCGCTCAGCTCGTTATAACAACTTCAACGTCACAAAATGTTCCTATGTCGATCCGCTACCATGTCGCCGTTAAAGATTTCCGACTTGCAATGACTAAACCCGCCTGTTAGCCCGTCAACAAAATGTTGCCGACATATGCCGGCGAGCCGATGGCTTTGGTATCGAGTGCACTTAAAACCTATCATTTGTATGTTTCAATTATTTTTTGGCAAACAATAAACAACAGATAAGAGACGTTGATTTTATTTATAGCGTTTATTTTCAGTGAGCCAGTGAAAGAATAAAAATGTCTTCTTATTTTTGTTCCCGCGATGTAATAAATTGAGGGTTGGTGTCAAACGGAATGAAGCAAGCCAGGCGTGCCTGAGCCTCCGCTGGGAGTTCCGTACCTCTGGTTTAATCACTCAATAAAAGACGTAATTGCTGAGAAACAGATATTTTAAAAAAGAAGAATTTATTTCAGTTTTTGAATTGCAATGAATGGCAAGACGAGCATGCCATTCGCCTGATGGTAAGCGATACGACCGCTCATGGATAGTAGCAAAATCAAACATCTCCATGAATTACAAAGGAGTGGAATGCTTGGTATTCCACTGTGCTCGCCATCCTGACATAAGATGTTAGGCCTCATTATGTCCAGTAGTTACACTGGCTACAATGCCTTCAAACCGGAACACAACACCGATTTACACGAAAAAATAAACATTCACAGCAATGTTTATTTTTACTTACCCAGGCGGCCTCTCACATATGGGAGACCTACCATTAGTGAATCTAAGTTAACATTAATTTTGCGAGTAGTCAAGTGAATTATGAATTGTTATTTGCCAATCCCTTAATATACAATTTTAATAATTTTATTGATTTAATGTCGTTATTTAGTAATATGAGTAAATCCCCCAAATTGGTAACAGAAAATAATTTTAATGATCACATAGACATTTAACATGGCGCAGAGATCCATCGAAGCGGTAAACTTAAATGTAAAACTTAATTACTTATCTTTGCAGCAATAGTTCAAGTTGGTTTTAATCTACAATTTTATTCAAAGACGCCTAAAACCGCAATGAAGACTTGTGTGAACGAACCATTGAAAACATCTGACAGAACAACAAAAAACGTTGACAAACGAATGGAAAGTGCACTGTGCAGTATTGGTTTGGTTTATTTGGTTACCGCTATAAAGTACATTAATAACATAAATCCTGCAAAATCCATTATGCAAAACATACTAAATGACTGAGATAATTGTGAATTGTAAATCTTTCAAACCGTTGGGCCAGCTACAAGCTGGATTCCCGCAAATGGCCGGGGAAATGCGGAAGACTGAAGATGCGGAGGAAAGACGAGTTGAATGCATTAGAGTCAAAATGGCAAGAGCTCGCAGAGGACAGGGTCGAGTGGACGAAAAAAGGGGAGGCCTTTGCCCAGCAGTGGGACACATTATAGGCTGCAAAAAAATATTAAAAATACACAAAAATAAAGGATTGCAAAGCGATAAACTACATTTTGTCACACGCAATGCTATGGAATTCAACTTTAATTTATTTTGAATTCATTTTTGTAGCCAATCAAATTATTTAATTAATTTCCATTCCAATAATGGAATAGTAAAATGAATGAAAGGCATTTCCAAAGACTTGGTGAGCTTCCGTTCGTTGTTATTGAAAGGCGTGCTTATTGATCCTGGCTTACAAGTTGCAATGAAAAAAGGAAAGCTTTTATTTCTGACGAGCAAAGGTTCTGTGGAAATGTTAGAAACAATAACAGCCTTGACAGCCTCCGTGGCGCAGTTGGTTAGACGCCGGCTGTTAAACCAAAGTCCGCGGGTTCGATACCACAAGCCAAATTTTTGTGTGAACCACAAGTATTTGCTTTGGGTGTTTGTGAGACCAAAAAATCTCTCGTAGTTCTGATACCCACGACACAAGACTCAATCTTAGTGTGGGGTCAGATTATGTATGTGACTGTTGACTGTCACAGAAACTGCAATACTCAGCGTGTGGCGATATAACAGTACTGGAGTTCCGTATGGCCATTATAATATACTGTACTGTACTAGCCCATATACGTCCCACTGCAGGGCACGGGCCTCCTCTATAATCGAGAGTACGATGGAGAGTGGTTCGGACATATAGTCCACCACGCTGGCCTTGTATACCATAGAAATTTATACAATCGCTATGGTATGCAGGTTTCCTCACAATGTTATCCTTCACCGTTATAGTGCATGGAGATGGACTATCAATACACACATGACTCCGAAAAGTCAGTGGTGTGCCCTGGGATTTGACCCTGCGACCACCACGAACATGTAGGCAGCCGCGTCTGGTCCGTTACCAACAGGCCCCTACGCACTATAACATTACCGCAACGCATTATAATCTACATTAAAAATATCTCGTATAATCACAAAGAAACGATGAAAATATTTGCTTACAATATTCCCGATCGATCGCCAAATATATTTGTTGTGCACCTCAAATAACTTCATCAAACACTCGGAGGGGAGCGAGGAATGAACAAATTTGATCGCATATTGATAAATGCATTCCTCGCGCGAGAGCCGACACTGATGTATTCACTGTCTGATTGTTATTTATTTTTATTGCTTCAATAAAATATCAAGTTATGACGCTTTAAAATTGAAGTCAATTTGAGGAGGGGTATTTCAATTTCCACACACAGGTAAAGTTATATAAATAAATAAATACACCCAACAGTCACATACATAGTCCTGACACCACACTAAGATCGAGTCTTGTGTCGTGGGTATCACGAACTACGACAGACCTTTCGGTCTCACAATACCCAGACCCGAAAGAAATACCTGTAGATCACACAAACATATGTTTCGGTGCGGGCATTGAACCCGCGGTCTCACGTTTCAACAGCCGGCCTCTAACCAACTACGCCACGGAGACTGTCGAATAGAAACGATGGTACAAGTGGCGATCTTATCGCTCTGAGCGATTTCCACAAGAGAACCATGGGATAGAAGAGAAGGAAATAGAGAGGGCAGTGTAAAAAATAAAGAACACGAGCTAAGTAATACTATTTAAACATATAAATACACAAACATAATACTTAATGCATACTAAATGCCAAAATACAAAGCAATAAAAAAAGACTGAACACACCACCTCCTACTTCATAATCCGTCTCACTACCATCTGAGCTATTACTTCGCTTGATAATTTTGATACTACATACGTACATACATAAACACACGCCTTTTTCCCAGAAGGGGTAGGCAGAGGTACTACCAGAACACCCACGTTTCGCCTTGTATATTCCGTCCCACGATGTGATAGGGGGCGAGCCTATCGCCATATCGGGCACAAATTCCTGACTCCGGGCTGATAATGAATAGAAAAATCCAATATCACTTTGCCCGACCCGGGATTCGAACCCGAGACCTCAGCTTTGCAATCGTACCGTGGTATCACTACGCCACCGAGGCAGTCATATAATAGTATAATTTTGATACTATTACTCGTATATTCGACTGTTAACTAGTTCCGTCATCTGTACAATAATAATAAAATGATTCATAGATAAAAATATTCTCCCCCACTGACGAGCAGCCTAAGCTCTTAAATCCAATAAAATCATGGACCTATAATTTTTAGATATAAAAACAAAAATGCTATAGGAATTTTCGCATCTCACTGATAAACTATGGCAAAAAGTAAATCTCAAAATGAATGCATCGGCCGGGAATCGAACCCGGGCCGCCCGCGTGGCAGGCGAGCATTCTACCACTGAACCACCGATGCTTGCTTCGATATAGTCAAAATAGGTGTTATGGTGCCATAGTGATCGAAGTACATAATATTTTTTTACGTATAGGTAAATTTCTAGAAACAAACCGTACGGTAGAATACAAAAACTTTACAATGATACTTGACGAATAAAGCGATGCCGTCTAAAAAAATCATACATACATACATACATAACCACACGCCTTTTTCCCAGAAGGGGTAGGCAGAGGTGCTACTAGGACACCCACGTTGCGCCTTATATATTCCGTCCCATGATGTGATAGGGGGCGAGCCTATCGCCATATCGGGCACAAATTCCTGACTCCGGGCTGATAATGAATAGAAAAATCCATTATTACTTTGCCCGACCCGGGATTCGAACCCGAGACCTCAGCTTTGCAATCATACCATAGTACCACTACGCCACCGAGGCAGTCGTCAAAAAATCATATCTTATTAATAACCGAGAAAAACTTTTGTTTGCCCTTCTCGTTCTATTTGTTAAAACTAATATGGATCGATTATTTTTAATAAAGCAGGGCGTTAGTGAAAATTAAAAAGATACCTACCTTCTTGATATAAAACGTTTTAAAGCGTTACGTCGTACATGCACCATTCAAATAGGAATGAAAGGCGGCACCTAATGCTTACAATTCATTCAACAAAATTGTCAATAAATAAATACAAAAACTATCAAATAAAAGATTGATTATAATAATTTTAAAATTTCAAATACACTGAAACAAATGCTTATTTTTTTATAGTAGTTATTGAATGAAATAAACGGGTGTTTATACTACTGTATCGACTATCGATTGATGCAGAGGTTATGAAAGGTGATTTTCTGCGACTACGGCTGGGGGTTCGAACCCCGCACGAATATTTCTTACGCTTTACAAATTATTGTCAAGTTTTGGCGTTTGAGTATAGGCTTTTTTCAATTGATTTCTTGTGTCTGAAAAGAGGGAAAAAGAGAGAGATGGACTCAAAGAGAAGCTACGTTATAAGTTTTCCGCTCTATTTTTCTTTTTGTTGTCGACTAATACTCGTATATTCTACTGTTAAGAAAGCTTGTTACCAGTGATGTTTTTTTTTATTTATGCTTAATATGCAATACAGTATAAAGGCGGACTTAATACCTGAGCCATTCTCTAACATTCGACCTTTGGATGGTCCAGGGAGAAAATAAAGTAGACATATAAATTTTGTGACATTTTGTTCATAGTTAATATATAACGTTAAATACATACAGAGACATAAAAACAAATGTTCATATAAATATGAATTTACGTCTAAAAATCGGCAAGAGACATAACATAAAAACGGTTTCTTAATCGCCAATAAGCGTTTCATTGAGCAATGTAACTTGGAGTTATTTAAAAGGTTTTCTGAAACTTTGTAATTGGACTGTAATTAAATCATCACCCTTTAACTCACGGTCTGGCAAATTGATGAGTTTTGCTAATTTAATTAATTCTGAAGGGGGGAAGCAGTACATGATTAATAAATTATAGAATAAAATTACAAGCACACAGACTTAGTTGACCGTATATGACGATAACTCCGTTGCATGTTTGGAAATTTAATTGAAATGTTTTTTTTTAATCGTGGTAATGTCCTAGGCCATATTATACCTACTCTTATCCCGTGTAATACGTGCGGTCTACGAAATTTCACGACATTTCAGTAATATTCCAAAATGATAAACATTCCCGACATTTGTTTCCACTAACTACTAATCTGTAGAACCAATTGCCAAAAGTGACATTTCGGGACAAAAACGACCTTGAAAAAACGAGTGTATTCCCACCTTAAAAGCCGGCAACGCATCTCCATGCCCTATGGTGTACAGATGTTCATGAAAAGCTGCCTGCCTGACATGTCCATTCGTGCCTACAACTTTTATTCTAGCATGTTCTCTCTCTGTTCTCATGCACCCACTTGAAATTCTATTATGAATCTCTCTCAATCGAGAGAACGATTGAGAGGGGTTAGGCCGTACAGTCTACCATGCTGGCCTAGTGCGGGTTGGCGGACTTGTACATACCATAGAAAATATTCCGAATCGCTATGGTGTGCAGGTTTCCTCGCTGTATGTATTCCGTAATGTATTCCTTCACCGTTATAGTGCGTGGTGATTGACTATCAGTACACACATGACGCAGAGATATGCCCTGGAATTTGAACCCGCGACCACCGCCAACATATCGCGCTTCCACTACGTATTTAATATGACATACTTCATCGAACTCAAACCTTAATTACTTCACGAAACTCAATATACAAGAACAAGCATGTGCAAGTAATAAAACTAAACTTAACTGAACTTTACAAGGTATCCTACAAGATTGAGTTTTTAATATAAAAATTAATAAGGTTTAAGCTATACAGTCTGGCCCGAACATTGATCGAGAAATCAATATTAAGAGATTTCTGTATCGTACACCTGCTTGCAAAGCACTTTGGGACTGCTAGATGTTAGGAAAGCGCAATGGACAGAAAATTTTGAATTTGAATATGGAATGCAATGAAGTTCGTGTTTCATAATGTATCGGAAGTTAGAGGAACTAGTCAGTGGCTTATGGTAGATTGTGAATATTTATGTGAAAGGTTACGTTTTCCGTTTCAATTTATCGTTTATCATTTGCTTGTGTGTAGAGTAACTTATATAGTGAAAAGCGTAGGTTAAAAGGTATTTTTATTGAAGGTATATTAGTACAATGGGAATTATAGGAAATAATACCGTAAGGAAACAAATTAGGAGACGAAATTTTATTCATGATCTATTAATCATCAGACATTGTGTTAAAAAATGGAATGTGTTACAATTTAAATTGTATTTTATTTATATTAAGGTTAAACTAATATTTTATTAACTGTACACTCTAGAACTTAAACAAGTTCTTAACCACCTTTCTACAAGTTATGAATGGGTATTCTTGTACCCGCAGCCTTACTATAAAACCAGTTAAATAAGAAATTATTTTGTATCGGCAAATATTCGTCCATTTTCAGTCCCTCGCAAGTGTTTAATACTCTCCCTACTGGATTTTTATTAAATTCAATTACAATTATGAAAAATATTTAAATTAATTTGGCTTGTACTTCCTTAACTATCATATTAGGGGGCAAAAAAACCTTACAACTATTATGCAGGTTTTCAGGACTACACTTACCTCCTGTATATGACCGAGTTTTGTTCCGTCCTCCACATTAATCTAATGGCAGTATTTACATTTTTTACTACTTTTTATAGCACGGTTTCAGCAAGGGAGCAAACAGGTCATCTCACGGTAAGTGATGACTGCCGCCCCTGAACACCCACAACGCCGGGTCATAGATGTGTTGCCGGCCCAATTGGGAGGCCGGAGGGAAGCGGGGAGGAAAACGGATGGGAAGAGGACATATAGTATACACGCATATAAATTATTCAGGATTAGTATCTGTGCTCGACACGGCGATATTTTCACCTTAATCACAAATGGGACTGTAATAAGGTCGGCGAGCTGTGGATAGTACTATAGTGGCACCTCTAAGTGCGATAGAATGCACAAGTTCATGTAGATGAGATGCTTTTAATAGCACGATCTCAGAAAAGTGACCAAAGCTCATTTTTTTTTTTTAATATTACTAACCATGTCTATATATGCTGCTAACATCCCTAATACCATTTATGTAGGTTTTCGTCTTAACCCCGTCACATAATACTTACGCTACAACCATTCTTTACCACATATTAAGGGCTATCATCGGAATTCACAGTTATTGTTAAAAATAAAACACAAAAGGTTCCAGTGGGCGTTATAAATATGTTCATTTTGCGGTACACGACCTCGTCCAGTTCATTGGTTTCACGGCTTACCGAAACCCCGGCTAATGCCCGACCCAGACCTCATCCGTAACATTGAAAATATCCATATCCATAAAAATTCCGATCGAAACATAAATAATGACTTAATTTTATTTAGTGTTGCTGACATTGGCGATTGAGGTGATATTTCTCTTTTCTGATTACTTTTACGGCCACGGGGGCTAAAGGACTCGATTGCTCGAGCGTAATGTCATTATCATTTCATATTTTTTAACATTATTAAAGGCAATATATTTTGAATTACTTTTAAATAAATTATGTCCGACGATAAAATGTAAAATTTGAACCAAATTATGTTTAAATTGAATCGAGTTATTGTATTATTACAAATACAACATTTTATTGAATTATCTTTGGTGTGATTTTATTTTTACCTGTTCTAACCCTAATGAAGCCTATTTATGTTAAGAAATTATGTTATTTTACTAAGGAGAAAGCGGAGAATATACTTCCAAAAGTTTTTAATCTTATTAATTATTTATTCATCTTTCTTTTTCTACTCGGCGAAGACCAACATTCATAGACCTCATTTTATTTTTTTTAATAACAGCGTGTCTTAGCTATGGCTTACCAATTTCATTGGTGCATAATCCGAATGCTCGCCATCCTTAAAGTAAAACGATCTGAGTGGAGCTATATTTGGAACGAGGAAAATTCCGTGACCCCGCCCGGGAATGTGGATGAGAGTAAAAAATTATCGGGACACCGCTGCGGGGGATTGAGGCTTCCGCCCTTACCTAAGTATATAGCTGAGTGAATTAATACCATGAGTGAACCATATGTTCACTTTTCAATACCAAAGAATTAATGACATATTCTTAAGATAGTACGTATATAGGTACTTCACCCTTCATAATAACTTTTTGTTTCTTTATTCGATTCAACACTGTCCATCTCATGATTGTCTTGTACAAGTTACTCAGAGCGATAAAACGGTCCATTGTAACATTGTTACTAAAGGTATTTTCTAATTTAATGTTATTTTAGAATAGTGGCTCGGCCCGTCTTTGCCCGGCTGCAGATAGTTTTTGAGTCCATTTCACATCAACAACATATTATAGTCATATTATATTATAGTTTCCGCAGCGCACGCGATGTAAAGAATATTTTAGGTTTTTTTTTACACCGTCGGTTATATTATTGGAGTTTCACTAAGGATACCTAATGTTATTGAAAATATAATATAGCCTATGTCACTTGGAGCTAGAGTAGCTTCCCAACAATGAAAGAACTTGTCAAATCGGTTCAATAGTTTCGAAGCATATTCAATGCAAACAAACAATAAAATCTTTCCTCTTTATAAAATTAGAATAGATAATACATTACTGCAATGCATTGCTTTCTACTAAATATTATAGAGCAGACAACCAAGCAGACCTGAGGGCAAGTGATTACCGCCCTCTATGTAGATCGAAAATACTAGGCCAATTGCTGGTCAGTAGGCGGTCTTTATTAGATGCAGTAGTAGATAATAATATACTAGGGTTCAGCTTACAAAGTAGAACAAGAACAAAGCAGTTACTTGAAAGTAAAGTGAGTTTTTGGTAAGACAGTGGTGCGGTCGGCTCAGTTCATGTTGTCTAAACAAGTTACAGTCCACTTGTAAACTCACTACCTGTTGCTAGACTCGCCACTGTTATGATTTATCCATTCGCTTCATATTGAGGCGCGCGATGGATTGTGTTGTAAATATCTTTATACAGAGTGGTAGGAGGTTTGTGTTCAACAGGAATAATGTATAGAGAATTTTATTACTGCTGGTCATCGTCTTTACTTTCAATAAATAAATAAATACACCTAACAGTCACATACATAGGTCTGACCCCACATTAAGATCAATTAAGTCTTGTGTCGTGGTAATTAGAAGCTACGAGAGACTTTTCGGTCTTACAGACACCCAGACCCGACACAAATATTTGTGGGCTACACAAACATTTGCGTTGGTGCGGGGATCGAACCGGCGGCTTCTCGTTTCACAGTCGGGGTCTAACCAACTACGCCACAGAGGCTGTCAATCAATTTGTTTTAAGATATACGGAACATATTTTTGTTTTTTTATTTTAATTTCCAAATTCAAATGTTAAAACCACAAAGTAGACCCATGTTTCTATTGAAATATTTATCCATGTGTGATGTGAGGACTGAATCGCTCACCTACGACGTAAAAATACAATTTTTAGCATTAAACAGCTCACTCGACACGCAATCATCGTAAATATTACTCGCTAAATTATTACTAAAGCAATTTACTATAAGTACAAAGAATTTCCAACGTAAAACTTCGAAAACCAAACATTTTCGCGCAAATTTATAAAATCACGTACATTTTCTAAGAAAATTAGATTCAGAATTGCAAAGCGCAAGACGCTGCCAAGCCAGTGGTTACCAACTGTGAGGTAAGTGTCAAATATAGTCTAAGAACACAATAGGTTTGGAAATTACGCGACCGCGCGACACCCCTGTTGGCGGGCGGCCAGGGGTTGCCAACGATTGTATCGGATTTCTTACTGGTTTCCTTTGAGTTAGCCAGATGGCTTGCACTGACGTGGGTTTTACTTAGAAAATTGTTGTGACCCCCTGCTGGTGATTGATGACTGGTTTCATCCTAAGAGCTATGATAGCCTTTTGTCAGCCTTCGTAACGCGAAATCCGGCTGTAAAACGTAAGGTTGTGAGTTCGACCTCCATATTGAGGTAAATTACATTAAAAAATATACATATTTTTCTTCCGACTGACCATTCAGTCAAAGGAGGAGACTTGTATTCAGCAATGGAAATTTATTATGACTATAATTTATTCTATAAACAAAATATTTATGTTTTATATATGTCGGAGAAACACCATTCTTCTCGACATCATCATTAGTGGTAACAGGTCTAGTGGGCGCCAAGTGGGTTATATGCGAGCACAAAACACAGTATTCACTGTCACACAATTTTATTTTACAAAAGGCACAAACAGAATCAATTTAAAACAATTTAAATAGGTAATGTCAATAATGACAACTAAAGAGCAGCGGGTTCGCGACACCAGCCTTACTTCACCAGAAGCCTAGCTCAGAATGATCCACCTCGATCGATCCTCCTTTCCACTACTACTCAATACTTTTTACACAACAACTACAATAAAACGTGGTGAAAAATAAGATGGCGCCTCAACCCCGCTCGAGGCACATCCTCTGCTCTGATTAAAATAAAATAAACTGAATCATAAAAAAATATTAACAAAATAGTTTCAAAATAATTAAATGATCTCGCATAGTACAACCAGCAATCAACTCTGTATCCGTTTACTTCCTCCGACATATATTTTATTAAAGTGATAAATATTTTTTATATGTATATAAAATATTAAGTTGTTAGTGATCCATCACAGATGCATTCCATAAATCAAACCACATACTTCAATAAATCAATTTTCTTTCTTTTCTATACTTCCATACTAAAATCCTTTACCACACCATAAAACATCACACAAAGGCACAAAGAAGGCGAAATCTTCCCCAATTTTAACTTTTACCTTAATTTATGGTACCTTTTTATGCAAGAGGATTCCATGTAATAAACGAGTCTCAGTAATTGACTGATGGGAGGGCATCGGCGTCGTAAAGGGTCGTCGATTCGAATCCGACCTTTTTTTAGTATTAAATAACTTGAGTTCACGTATCAAATGCCCCTCATAATACATTTTAGTAAAATTGAGGAAAACATGGGAGCCTAAATTGCGGTTGGAATTAAGGAAAACTGATTAAAATAATATTCGTTTACAGTTTAGACAGTTTAATGACAGTTGACTGTAAATTCTTCCTATCCTTTTTCCTTCCCGTTCCCCTCCCAACTGAACCCTAAAAAAAAATTGAGAATTAGTTTGGCTTGATCTGCAGTAAAATATTAGTGTGCTCAAAAATTTGCTATAGCCATACACAAAGAAAAATGGGACGCAAATCTGGTCCGTGATGTCACTAAATTCCGTTGGTTTTTGAGAAAGATACACAGGCATACCGCAGGATTATGCACCTATTCTCGCCATACTTTAGCTGTTTCGCTTGTTAGGTAGGATGGTCTATGGGTAGCTACCGGGATATAAATATAAAATACTCGTAGTTTCTCATACCTACGACGTCCGTATACTCGTATAGCTGTAGCATATGGTAAAGGTAAAGGTACGGGTCGCGGGACGTCGCTGGCTGCAGGCTGCCTCGAACAGGTCACTGTGGAAATCATTGGGTGAGGCCTATGTTCAGCAGTGGACTTCCTTCGACTGATCGATGCATATGGACCGTGTTTATGACAGTCAAATGTAATTAATGCATTTAATCAAATTTTCTCTATATTTTCTACTAATTAAAGAATCCAAAAGTCTTTAAAATACGTGTTTTGTAACGCTGTATATTTTTACTTTTCAGACTTTATTTAACGCACATATTAAAAAGATACCAAATGAGTTTAAAAAAAATCCGCTCAAACATCATATTCGCAACGCACATTTATTCTTGTTAAAAATTCATACGCTTTTACCATTTATAAAAAATAATATTCCACGTGGCGTGTGATTTTAACGTAGGTAGCGTCTGTTATTAGCCTCGTTTATGTTTAGAGTGCTAATATTGTGTTTACCGTATACCTACAAGTGTTTGCCGTGCACAAAAATAATATTACTAAGATTGACAGCCGCCGTGGCACAGCTGGTAAAGCGCCGACTGTGAAACGAGAGGCCGCGTGTTCGATCCCCGCACCGAGACAAATGTTTGTGTGAACCACAAGTATTTGTTTCGGGTCTAGGTATTTATGAGACAGAAAAATCTATCGTAGTTTCTGATACCCACTACAAAAGACTCGATCTTATTGTGGTCAGGACTATGTATGTGACTGTTGGGTGTAAGAATAGTTATTTTTACAGTATGCAGGCTGCTGCCAACGAGTCACTAGATAAAACATTGGGAGAGGCCTTTTTAGAGACTTTACCAAAACATACACCACTGCAATTCCTGCTAGGATCAACAGCACGTACAAAGAATTGACACCGAGCTCTAGAGCTCCGCAAGTACCTTACAAACAAGAACTTTTCAAAAATGTAGTTAATAGCCGTTTAAGAATCAGAAGCACGTTCGTATTAAGAAGTTTCAAAATTAAAAATTTAATTTGAAAATTTAAGATAATGCGCGAAATGTAAGAAAAAAAACACACTTGCAACAAACTATAATTGCTGCATTTCAACAAAGTATTTTTATTTGTACTATAAAATTTAAAAAAACAATCGTTCATATGCAAATGTAGTATTTACATGTATTTTCCACTGAGTTTTCTAGAAACTAATTTGGAACTAATTGTAGACGCTTTACTTAACTTTTGCACTTGAATTTGTATGCGTTAATTATGCGTCGTACAACCGTCTCGTGCAAGCGACGATATAGAAATTCAACTTTGTACACTAAGATTAAAGTTCAAATTAAATTGGTATACAATTTTTGTCATAGTATCAATCTATATTTTAAACCTGTGGGAGGTTAAGTTAGAATTAAAATGCAAAGAAAAAAGTAAATTGCGAACATTTTTATACTGGCATGAAAAAAAAAGCTACACATTATAGTAAGTGCAGAGAAAGTTATATTTCGTCAGTGGACAAAACTGTACCTATTCAGAAATATTTGCGGCCCCCAAAATATTTGCCTCGGTGCGAGGATCGAACCCGCAGCGTGTTACATCACAGCCGGATCTCAACTGCGCAATAGAGGCCTTCAAGCAGACAACACATCTACATGTAAATACCTACAACGATCAAGAACGCAAGGCGTGAACATCTTCAAGCGTCCCACATACGTGCAATCTTCAAGCTTTGAATACTTTCAGAAAGGTTCTTTGTTTGTTTTCATGTGTTAAATCGTTTTAAACTGGTCTGGAGTCTGGACTTTGTATCCGCGATGGTGATAAACTTTACTACTGTACATAAATACATACATAAACTCACGCCTTTTCTCCCAGAAGGGGTAGGCAGAGGTTCTCCTGGTTACTACCGGGAACACCCACGTTTCGCCTTGTCTCTTTAGTCCCAGGATGTAATAGGGGGCGAGTATTACTCTATAATATCATAGGCATTGCGCTTACCACCAGGTGCAATCACATTTACGAGCCAGGTTAAAAAAAACTCGATAAATTGTGGTAGATAATGATGACATATCATATCTTATAAACATCGTATCAAAGACAAATATACCTCGCCTAAACTGCATCAGTATGAAGCTCTTTCCAGAAAATGTAATAAATATTTACTACAAAATAATACAATATTCAATACACCAAAAGGTCCCAATAAAACCTTCAAATCAAATCCAACGGCTAATTCACAAATAGACATCTAATTGGAGAAAAACGAACACCCAACTCAACCCTTAAATCTGGGGAATTATGATGAATGTATCTAATTTGGCGTAACGCGAGCATACCCTCACAATGCGATCCAACCCTTACGTGTAGATAAATCAACATTCACAATGATACGGGAGGCCCCTGGGGTATTTTGGGGTGTGTGGATAACGATTGTCGGGTCGGAAACGTGTCGCCGACGGCCGGTCGAATTGTATTGTAATGGTCATTACATTTGCAGGGATTTCTAAGCTTTACTGCGCTTATTAGCAGTATTTATAAATGACCCGTATAGATGGGTCGAAAACTTTTTGCTTTTTTTAATATTCCTACGACAAAGTATGTGAAGTTCGCCAATCAACCGTGATGAATAATGACCTAACTCCTCTGTACCAATTTTCTGATGATGAGGTGTCAAGTACAGCAATGGTGTTACAATGAATTTGTTGGTAAAACCAGTGCAGAAAAAGATCTCATGCCCGTCAGCACTCTATACAGGGTATATCAAGATTGCGACCCAAAACGAAGCCACGCAGTAGTTTTAGTGATTACAGACACAATGCAACTAAAAATTTCTCAAAAAAACGACAATATACCCTGTACCTACGTTCTCCTATAGGTACACGATGCACTGGCATGAGTCACGCTGACGGGTTTATCATTATGAGCCCGGATGAGTCTTTATCGCATTTTCCTCAATCTACAAATAAGCAGTTAAACTCAATTACGCTACGTTGCGGAATTTACACATCTTCAACATATTTAGGAATCCTTAAGTAAACAGAATTCCTCCTCACTCTATTTTGCCTGACTCTTGAAAAACAAAATTTGCATCTATTATTCAATCTAAGCTATTCATCTTCAGTAAGAATCATCTAAATCCAACATTGTCATACTCAGCCCAGGTTTCTCAAGAAACGAATCTACAAGAGACAGAAGCGGATTCGAGGAAACGACATCAAATTTCAACAGATTTACGATCGTACATAATGAATTAATTCCGTCATTAAACTCGATTAACTATTCACATTCTAATTTAAATGTTTATAAATCAAGCATTTTGGAGGTCGTTTCGCGTCTGAGCATTGACCTTAGGATTGATTTTTGACTATTGACCATAATCGTATCCGGCAGGATTTACACCACAACATAATCATCTGTCACAGCATGTCACTTCCAAATACGGCCTTCTCTCAAAAATGTCCTAAGTGACCGATTGAATACAAGGCGTTAATACAAATGTCTCTGCCAACCACCGACGTTTATCAAATCTTCATTCCACCTTTTGGATGGAGAACCAACGCTACGCTTGCGTGAACATGGTCACATGGTCACAATAGAAAACACTGACCTCAGGTCTGCACTTTTGTAAGTAAACATGTTGCAGAAACAATAGAAGAAGAAAATATCTCGCAAACCAAGAAATATTTGCAAGCTATCTAAGATTTTAGCATACCAGTGTAGTGCACAACCTAGGAACAAGTGGACATAATTTTCCAACCAGACGAATATTAATGATCTCACGCTAAATTATACTCTATCTCTACATCATAACATTCATCAAAAGTTACCACCTACTTAAATTACCACCCACACCCAAAAAAGTAAAAAAAAACCATCGACAAGTAAGAATCTGCCTAGCGAAGTAATATGTTAATACACCCCAATCCAAACAAGTAATGGAGCATTTCCATTTTTACGTTCATATTTATCTTGTAATTTTTCCCGTAGATCGTTTTTACTCTGACTCCAATCCCGGGCATAATTTTGTTTAAGAAAATAAAAGGCGTATAATGGCGAGAAGATCTATTAAGGATATGACGGTGCTCAATCCACGGGCAACCGTGAAATTGATGGAGAAATACGGAACGATATTCCGTTAAAAATAGCGGCGTCTGGCGTGTAACTTTTGTTATGTTCTTGAAATAAACAAAACATGAACAATGTGCTATAAATTGAATATAATATCAACCCATAATAGTAATATTTAATATTTATAACTATTGTTAATGTTTTCTGTACTCTAAGGACGAAGACTCCTCATGTGTGTTTACGGTGTAGTTATACTATTCGTGAGCGGCTATCATTGTTTACCATCCGATGACAAATATGGTTACTTTCACTTAATATAATTATTTGGAAATGTAAGAGATTAGAGAAACAAATGTTGATATTTTTGTCTGAGAGTTGAAAATGAAAATAATTTATTGAATCCATTAAAATGTTCAACATTATTTAGATTCAGTCATATTTTTTTTTCTACCACCCGGTTCGGAAAGCGGTTTTCACTAGAGAAGAACGGGCAAGAAACTCTAGTGTTGCTCTTTTCAAAACCAGTTTACAATATCGTGATTATTATAAAAATTACAAGTTGGTCGAAATCAGAGCAGTTCATTGATAATTTGTTATAATTTGCAAGTGACATAGTTTTTTTTTTGTTTAGTTGTCCCTTAAATCATAGCCTTGTTTTAAAAACACATTTTTAATACTTTTAACAGTCCAAATCACTTTTATCTAACAAAACATACAAACAACATTTACCAAAACCACTATATACAGGTATATTGTGAAGCCATAATTTATCTGACGCGAACCGTGTCGTCGCGACACGCAACACCCGCCCGTATGTCCCGACACATCCTGCTTGTAAAACAGGAAGACGGCAATAAACAAAGATAATAGCTTTAGATTATGGATTCAGGGATAAAAGAACCCTTGTTTGGCACACGATAATGTAGTAATCTGTTTGTGGTGGACGTGAGTAATTAAATAGTGTTAGTAAAATTTATTATATATCTACCATAGCAATTTGTAAAAATTTCTACGGTATGTAAAGTCCGCCAACCCACACTAAGCCAGCGTTGTGGGCTATATGGCCTAACCTCGCAATCGTACTGTCGATTATAGAGGAAACCCTGCAGTGGGACTGATACAGTACAGAATATGCTTGTCACTTCTTAGTGTCGTTTTTTCATTTCCTCGAATTTTTAAATCACAACGGTGCTAAATAAGTTTAACTCAAAAGTATTTCAACTTTCAAGTGTCTCTGTTCTGCTTCGGTATTTCCCGAGCGCTATGACCTGTCCTTCAAACGAAACTTAAAGAGAGTACTCTCCTTACGGTAGACAGCGACCTGGCTGTGCTAGATCCCTGGCATTACAAAGGTCTATGAGCGGCGGTGACCGCTTACCATCAGGCGGGCCGCACGCTCGTCTGCCTGCTAAAGGCCAATAAAAAATATAAAAAAACAAAGACATCATCATACTTGCTAATTACGTGCCAATTGTCACACCAGAACCGGCAAATACAAATCCCTGCGAATTATTTAACATTATTGATATAACTACATTTCTCCTGAGGGAACTATTCGGCACTTCCTTAACAGGATATTATGTTGCGCCTGTTGATAAATGAGCCACATTTGTAACAATACTCTTACGGGACGCTTTTAGCGTTCTCCGGATGAATTATCCGGGCATTTTTGTACTACATATACGTGGATCAAGAAACCGTTTATTAGTTTAATGGTGTACACATTACATAATTATCTACTAAGAATTGCTCGCTCCTTGCGTCATATTATGCTGGTGGTAAGTCTCTCGTGTGTTGGGCCGCGTGGGTAGGTACCACCGCAATGCCTATTTCTACCGCCAAACAGCAGTGTAAATGTTCCGGTTTGAAGGACGTTGTAGCCAGAGTAACTACTGGACGTAATGAGACCTAACATTCAATGTCTAACGATGGCGAGCGCAGTGGAATGCCAAGCATATCTTTATAATTCATGCCAGTGTTTTGGTTTTGCTACTGTCCATGAGCGGTCGTCTCGCTTACCATCAGACGAAGGGAATACGCGGCTCGGCATTGAAATAAAAAAAAACAGTCAATTTCAGTTGCCGGTCAACACAAGAAGACAAAACGTGACCCAATTTTATTTATTGAAATATATTATTTATATATGTTTTGGGGTGGATTTCGCAATTGCTTTAAAAATCTTCAGTCATACTTTCATTAAACTCCTTCCTTGTTCTCGTAAACCCAAAGTTTTCAGAGTTATACCCTTTTGTATAAACAGTTGGAAACTATTCCAAACATAGTTTTCTTTTTCTTTAAATAAAACAATTCCCGTAGCAAAATGTGCAGTCAGGCGGCTTCGCATTAAAAAACCTTAGCAAACAAACCATAACTCTGTTTTATATCTCATCAACATCATGGTCATCAGCCCTTTGCAGTCCACTGCTGGACATAGGCCTCTCCCAAGGTACCCCAAATACTATCTCTATATACTCCCTTTTATATAGAATTCAAAACAATTCGAACAATTTAATCTTGTTACAATTAGTCAAAAAACTTACCTCCAGATTCTGTGAATTGTCAGTACAATACAAGAGACTGCATTTCAGTTGTGTGATTTAGGCGCAATTTGTTATCCCTGTTAACTTTAAAAGTTAATTTAACGGCAACATAAAATACTTGCAGCACATTAACCGGATTTATGTGGTGGCTATTTAAACAAGAAACGGAATGGATTAAAATTACAATTGCTGCTACATCTTGCCTCGTTTTAATTGTGTTGTTTTGTTTGCTGTTTTTCTTTCAGTATTATTGATGGGCCAACTTATTAGAGTAATACCACCATATATGGACCGTAAACAGGGAGGTTATAGATTCGATTCCTAGATCAAATGAAAAAATGAAAAGAAATATTCAGTTATGAAGACAAAGTTCGCGATTGGTTAATATTTCGAAATGATTTGAAATTAATGATTGAAAAAGAAATCTTCAGCTTAATGCGGAAACCGTGATCCATCATATCTGTCAGGGTAGGTGGAACATATTTTAAAAGTATTTATTCGACTACTATTTGTATTCGTAATAGTAATAATCTCCCTACAAGCTGTCGCAACTTGTGTTGGAAATAAGCTCAGCGCTCGGTAAACTCTGGGTGCATTAGTGGCACCTTTGAATACTGTCCCGAGATGCAGGTGTGAGCTTATGTTTGTAATAACACGTATATTCATAGTTGTACATTAATAATATCGTTTAAAATATGTAGTTATTATAACTACATACATACATACATAAACACACGCCTTTTTCCCAGAAGGGGTAGGCAGAGGTGCTACCAGAACACCCACGTTTCGCCTTGTATATTCCGTCCCACGATGTGATAGGGGGCAAGTCTATCGCCATATCGGGCACAAATTCCTGACTCCGGGCTGATAATGAATAGAAAAATCTAATATCACTTCGCCCGACCCGGGATTCGAACCCGGGAGCTCAGCTTTGCAATCATACCGTAGTACAACTACGCCACCGAGGCAGTTGTTATAACTACTTACCTATTAGTATTTTTAATTACTTTATCTTATTTCTACGAGTGAAATCGCCTTTATTTTTTGACACTTAACATAATTTATTTAATTACACAAACACTCACGCCTGTTGGTAACGGACCAGACGTGGCTGGCGACATGTTCACGGCGGTCGGGAGTGCAAAATTCAAATCCCTGGATATAACTCTGACTTTTCGAAGTCGTATTATGTGTATTGACACTCAATCACCACCCACTATAACTGTGAAGGAAAACATCGTGAGGAAACCTGCATACCATAGCAATTTGTACGAATTTCTGTGCTATGTAAAATCCGCCAACCTGCATCTACTATCTTGTTAGAGTATATAGCCTAACCTCTCTCATTCGTACTCTCGATTGTAGAGGAATCCTGTGCCCGGCAGTGGGACGAATATGGGCTGATACAGACCTGTATTTGTACTGATACAGACTCATTCTCTCTCTGGACTGATCTGCACTCACCATAATCTTACAAAAACCCCTTACCTACACACAAAATCTATTGCAAACAGTTTCAAAACGAAAACGCTATCTATGCGGGAATTAGTCCATTGTTCGCGCAGGCGCAACAATAAATGTTTATGAGTATTTCGCCAGACACAAAGCTTGCGTTCTCGTGTGACTGTTTGGCAAGTGTTGCTAAAGTCCTCAAATGTCAGCGGTGTAGTGTTTGGCTTTTGAAAGGTTTTGAAGAAGTGATTGAGGATAAACATTTAGCATATCTCATCTCATGTGGAATAAGATGAGATCTTCGGTTTTATGGTAATGTGGACACTGTAGTAAGCATTGGGTTTATTTGGTAGGAAGCATCCTCAGGTAGGATTCTTTTTTGCAAAGTTTGATTCGAACCAAAACCTTTTTGTTCCAATCAACATCAAATCGATGTCGATTGAAGTTAATGTTGCTGTTAATATTCTTCGAAATCTACGCTCCTTTTATTACGTCACATTGCATTTTAAACAATATACAAAATCATAATCATAATCAAAACAAATATTACATATTACAAGCTTATAATGGTATTCAAATCACAGTTTTTCGACGTCATAGAATCAAAACATTAAGGAATCTATTTACAGACAATACTGAACCGGCAGTTAGTCCAACAATTACCTGGCACTCGTCTATCAGTAGTCGCGATCTCACGTAGGGAAAACAATGAGCCTGACAAGTAACAGTTAATTCTGGAGTTCAACGACATACATGCAAAATCTTATTATTATAATAATAACCCATACACCCCACATATGAAGTTAATAAGAAAACTCCAGCTACATATGTACATCTCACTGCAGAGCACGGGTCTTTTAAACAATCAAGAATTCGATTGAAAGGAGTTAGGCCACAGTGACTATAGTCTATGAAGTTAGGGCTGATAGCTGCCCGTGTTCGGACGGGAAGACTAAAGCTGCGTTTCAGGCGATCGACCAAAAGACATACAAAAAAGACGCGTGTTGGTGACACTGTCCTGATGCGTTTTTTGAACTTCATATTGGTAAAGACTAGAGAAAGAAATATAAAAAAAAAGATTACGACGAATTGAGAACCTTCTCCCTTTTTTGAAGTCGGTTAAAAAGTGTCAAAAGAATTGTACCCAAGCAAAGACAAGTTGAAAAGATTGCATCTAATATGTACATGAACAGTGGCCTTGAGGACATGATTCTGAAGGGCCGAGACATGTCGTGATGTACTAGTATCTTGAGTATTTCTTAAGGATATACATTATACGTGTTGATGTCAAGGCAAATTAGCGACAAAATCACGTGCTACATATTTCTCTAGGAAGCTGACTATGAAACGAGACACCAGGATTCGATCCCCCACCGGAACAAGTTTTGTTTCGAATCTAGCATTTGTGAGATCAAAAAGTATCTTATATTTTTTTATTCCCACGTGACAAAGATTAGAGACAAAAATTAGAGTATTTATAATAAACTAGCTGACCCAGCCACGCGTTGCTGTGGCTAAAGTTTTCGTTATATTACATTATAGTAAACAATCTAATTTGACTCCGTATTTGACTTTCTACTACTATAACCCTTTAGTACAATGAAATTATTTACGAACAAAGACGAAAATGTTGATGTTGGTATACAAATTCACTGGATTGAGATTTGAAGGGGAAGTACGTTGAACACAATTAATTAAAATGTTCTTACACTTGATATTAAGCAGAAATCAATAGGTACAAAATAAAAATTTATCAGATTTATTATTTCCATTTATTTTATAACAAATATAAGTATATTACAGTATAATACAGTAAATAACATGTGACGCTTAAACTCATAAATGAGGTATGCAAGGCAGACAGTCTTAAACTTTTAAACGTTAATATCTATTTTTTTGAATTGTAAATACTTTCAATTTCAATTTAATTTAACACCAATCGGTGCACAATGTTTTTGGTTAACCTGTCTTTAGCTAACACAAATAGATTCGACGGTTTCCCAACACGAAATGTTAAAATGTAGCTTATATGACACGTTCGTAGATTTACCATAGCAGCGCCATCTATTGATTACTTACTCAACCCAGTCGAAAGGTATCGACATCTGTTAGAATCATTTGGAGTTAACAGATGATTGTGACTGTCAAATAATAACAGACAAATAATTAGCAATAAATTAAAATTGCGACTATAATTTGAGATTTAAACTATCCTATCTCTCAAGTTGGATCGAACTGCACATGGTGTGCAAATTTTATTATAATCGGTTAAGTAGTTTAGGAGTCCATTGAGGACAAACATTGTGACACGAGATTTATATATATTAGATATAGAGGGAGCGCTGTCATACATTTGCGTCCCCAAAAACCTGGATATTTTTTGTTCGTAATGTTGGTAGCACTGCTATATGTGTTAGTGAAAATTGAGCAAATTATTTAACAACTAATTGATATAAATTCCTTTGGTAACCGAAAGTATATTTAGCTATTATCTATCTTAAACTAGTTTAAGTGGAATTTAATAACTCTAAACAATTTTTTAGAGGATGCAGGCTGCCTCCAACAGGTCACTGTGGAAATCATTACGAGACGCCTATGTTCAGCAGTGGACTTTCTTTGGCTGATGGATGGATGGATGGAAACAATTTTTTTATTTTTCTTTTCCAAATAATTCGTGGATATTGGACAACCTGTCAAATATCAACCAATAGGAAGGCAGAAAAAGTGGCCGGGCGCCATCATTTTTATTTACGTTTTCGAAAAACGAGCGCTCCCTCTTTAATATAAATACTGTAAACTTAATGTATGGAAAAGTCCGTATGGGTGTTTGTTAGATGTATTTATTTACATTACATATTACTAGATAAAGTGAGCGATAATCTGTTTAGAAATAGACAAGAATGTCAAGACCACAGGGCATGCACCTCTGACTTTTCAAACATGCGTGAGTATTCGTCATTACCATTCAAAGTAATAGTGAAGAAACACATCCTATCAACATCTACTATCGTGTTCACTACACATAGGTATATTCAATTCATAATTACAACTCCTGTAAGCCAGGATCAACAGCGTCACTCATGTTTGAGACCGCGCACCAGAGCTTATGTCTTTATACTCCCAAATGTCTAAAGCAGTCTAAAGACTGCTTTCAAACCAAATTAATCAAATTGTAAATAAAATACTACGAGTGGGAATATAAATTATTGTGTACTTCTCTCCAAGGCACAGCGGGTAATAAAGTAATGAATTCTTCACTTCTTTCTAGTGACGGTTGGCAGTCAGCTCAGCATACTGTCCCTTGTCTCGTGCGAGGCGAAATAATTCTGCGGAGCACGCATTTCGTACCCACTCTCGGATGTTTCGATGATTTAAGGAGGTATTATTTGGGATGATACGTAAAGGGATACCTATATTATCACACAGGGAAGACCGTTGAAAAAAAAATTATTAAGCTATATTTTTTGATGGGCCGGCAATACCATGATTCAAGCGATGTAGCTGGGCGGCAGCGATCACTTACCATCAGATGACCTGCTTGGCCTTGCTCGTTTGCCGGACCTATGCTATTAAAAAAATATTCTTGTAATCTGTAACTCCTATTTCTGAATCATCCAAGTGCCTTTGAAACTACTATTACGTTAATAAACGATGGCGCACTGCAATTACATCTCGTTGTCGATGCAATAATTTGTTCCACTTGAAAACTGTGCCATCGATGCGAGGCAAAATTCATCGCTCATTACTTAACCCATCTACATCTGTGTAATTTATGTACATATTTTTCTCGCTAATGTCCGCTAAATATTGTTTTTAACACGTTTGATGTGAAATTGTTACTTAATTTGGAAATGGGAGTTTGCGATGCGTTTTCTTTGGCAACAAATGAAGTAAACAGATCGCTGGCTTAGAGAATTGGACAAACAAGCTAACCTTTCTTCTTCTTGTTCTTTTCAGCTACAGGAAGTCCACCGCTAACCCTGCTAGAAGTTTTTAGGTATATTCCAGTGTTTACGAATTCTTTTGAAGAAACGATGTTAGGGAAAATTTGTTGGCTTTTTTGAAAAATCACTGACGGTAAGAAATACGACAGCAAATCGAAATTTACCCCGTCCATTCATAATGTCCTCCATCATACTGTAGCATCGTTACGTTTACAAAGCTTATGAGCTTCACATTGAAACTGATATTAAATTATGCATGACCTAATTTGAATAACACAAGGCTTATTGTAGGCTTTGTCGAGGTTTGTGGAATATTATTTACCAGACAAGTTAAATATTATAGTAAAGAATATTATTAATAAAATTAGCATACTACGAGTATAATTTCCCCTTAGACTTAATATTCCTTATCGTTATCATAAATATAAATATTTTTCACGTATTCATGAATCAAACTCAAATCTTATACACCATGGATACATTCGACATAACCCTGGCAAATAATGAAACTCATCTGTCATTATCAGATGTAGAGACACAGAGCACGCTGTATACCCGCGTCTAGTTTGCGCTCACCCTGTACCATGAGGGCGGAGTGGCACTGATAGCGGCTTATTTGTATTCTACGCAAAATAAATATCATACATGTTTTAATTCCCGCGGATATCCTCGAGGAGGTAGACATGACGGAGAAGCCGTAATAGTGAGTCATAGTTTGTAGGGGTAGGACTAGAATCCCCGCCATCGACAGATTCAAATTTGTCGCGTTTTGGGCTCATCACCATTATCATCAGCCTGTTGCAGTTCTCTGCTGGACATAGGCCTCTCCCAAGGAACGCTACAGAGACCGGATTTCGGTTTCGGGTTCAGCCGGCGTGTATTCGACAGGTTAGGTCTACCAGCCAAAGGTAAAAATATTTTTACAATAGATTTTCTTTTTGGATATTGATGCATTTTCATCATGTACCTTTATCATATTGAAAAGTTTTCGGATCAATATTAGAAGTATGCCAGATGTGGGTATTTAAAAAAAACAACTTATTTATTACTAGGCGTCCGTCCCAGCTTCTCCTGGGTGCAGATTTTTTTTTGAATGCCACTCCACTCCAGATACATAAAGTGTATGTATTATGCATATACTCTTAAACCTTCCTTTTAAATCACTCTAACTATTAAAAAAAACGCATCTAAATCCATTGCGTAGTTTTAAAGATCCAAGCATACATAGGGACAAACGGACAGCGGGAAGCGACTTGTTTTATACTATGTAGTGCTGAACCCTTCGATAAATCAAAGTATGAACTAATATAAAAAACAACAACTAGTTTAAGAAAACTTTAAAACAGCTCTGTCACGTTTATGGCTAAACTTAACTGTGTAAATATGTTTAAAGTGTAGATTTTGAAGTAGTATTTCTCAGCAGTCTTAAGTGTTGCGCCTTTCGCGGCACATTGTTCAAGTTCCGACTCCTTTATACCGAGCTAAAGTTAAACAATTTTAATTACTTCGCCATTCTCATTCGTAACTTCATTCAATTTGTTTTTAGCATGTAATTGGAATATTTTATATTACACAAATCATAGAAATGGTCTTGTTGGTGTTTATCTGTAGACAACTTTCCATTAAATCGCGCACTTGAACATACAAGGAATATTTTTCATAAATTAAATCGTTAATTGTGAATTTTTCAATTTTAAACATTATTGCGCCTTTACACCTGGATGAAGAAAAACTTTAAGCTGTTTAAGATATAACGGTATAATTCTAACAATACTTGGATTACCGTTGCGCATTATATTGTTGTATTGGTGATTTTTGCGGAAGATATTACGTTATTAGCATTGAAAAATAAAAATATTTTATACTGTGTTGAAAAGCATTTCTAAAATTCTAAAGTTTCACACTTACAACAAAAAATCTTCTCACCAGCTCCCCTAAAACTGAGGCTCTACCTTTACCCAAACAGCGCTTTCCGCTCTCACTGAGACCTCACCCGAGATGTTAATTGAAAGCAGCTATTAATATCGTTTTTACTGCCGAACCAATGTGTGCGGCGTTGATTTATTTGCCAATATTAATTGGCTGGAGACACCGAACCGTCTTAGCGTTGGATTAACTCGAGATTATTTATTATGACGATCATTTTCCTTCATAATCCGTGACGTGATGTCACCTCGAATTTCCTCTTCAAACGAACCGTGAAGAAGCAAATGGTTGGAATAATTGTGTTGAAGAACGAGAGAATTTCGTCCAGTTGATAATGTGAATCTTTTCACATTATCAGCTCACGTTGCATGTGTTTATATATAGAATTAATTATTATTGTTCTTGAATATAATAGAACATGGGAATGTGCAAAGAAGAAGAATATTATAATACCCATTTCGTAACTTTCTTTCATCGGAAATTTGTTATATTAACGGTACCGAGACGAACATGTAGTAAGATCTTTAAAAAGGAATTCCAACGAAGGCAAATAAAAATACACAATTGGTCTGTGAAAATATTGCACAGAAAGAATCATCCGTTATTCCTTCAAAATATTAATATCCTGAGCAGTTTCTAAATAATCGGATAGTCAAAACTATGCCTATACAAAGGATAACTCGCGGATCTATAACCCTAATCATTTATTTTTGTGAAAACCGGTCACATATTGGTTCGATTGTGGTTTTAATGGGACCGATAAATAACTAGTTTCTAATATTCATTACATAGACACATCTTAATTTCTGCTCTGGACCATGTCGGTTTTGGAATATATATGAACACCCTCTGAAAATAAATAATTCTCTATTTTCTTATTAAGATAAAAAAAAATTGTGGAAGAGATAGAATAGAATTGATAAGCAATGTCATACACCATTTTAAATAAGAAAAACTGAGCTGGCTAGCTCTTTACTAGAGTTCATATAGATTAATTTTCGCATTCATAATAGATAAAACCAACAGTCGATGACTATCTAGTACATTATCACCTTCCACGATTACACAAAACACGAACATTCATAACCAAAACATAATATTCCCTTTGATCATTATGTCGAACAAATACTTAGAATTGACGGTCAGTTTTTGTAAACATTTTTTCTGTGACCTACGGTCGCGAATCAAGCGGAAAATTGACTTAAACCGTTAAACATCCGTTGCTTCCCACAGCCACTGTCGAGTTGTTGGAAGTTTCAAAACAAAGCGTTTTTGTTGTGTTTTGAATGTTTGTATACATTAAATCCTTAACCTTGAACGAATTTTAAGAAATTATATTATATAGCACATTCGGATCTAAAATAGAGATAGTAATTAATGAGTTCCGCTGGTATGTAGGCAGAACAAATGGATTATAAATAAATAATAGGTAAGAAACATTACAAAGAAGAGAATAAATAAATACACCCAACAGTCACATACATAGTCCTGACCCCACACTAAGATCGAGTCTTGTATTGTGGGTATCAGGAACTAAGACTTTTAGATCTCACAAACACCCATACCTGAAACAAATGTGGTTAACACAAACATTTGTTTCGGTGCGGGGATCGAACCCGCGGCGTCTCGTTTCGAAGACAGCGTCTTACCAACTGCGCCACGGAGGCTGTCAAGAAAAGTGAAAAAGAGAAGAAAAAGGAATGTAAAGGTGGATACGCTGATAAGGTCCTCTTTGAGAGCAATTTACGGACCATAGACTATTCAAAATTACAGACTTGCGCATTTTACGTTACTGGAAATATCGTCAGTAACATTACCCCCATAAAGAGCAGCACTCCACACATTCTTACAACAAAAGCCAAAAACAATTTCAACACATGTCGAAATATAATTTTAAAC
The DNA here is from genome assembly GCA_033459515.1 of Theretra japonica. Lineage (NCBI taxonomy): Eukaryota > Metazoa > Arthropoda > Insecta > Lepidoptera > Sphingidae > Theretra > Theretra japonica. The sequence continues at coordinate 15,746,826 of CM065931.1, forward strand.
CAACAATACAGAAGCAGTAACGAGGCATTGTAGCGATGCTCCCTCGTTGCAGGAAGTCGCCGCGCGAATCCGACCCAATTTCGCCTCTAAATGGATTCCTTCTACACGTGTCCAGACTTTAAAAAGATTTTTCTAACATAAAATTCGACTATTGAAACATTTTTACGCGAAAATCTGGATTTTTTGATGCAAGTTTTACTATCTTTGGATTTATGGGTGGTTCGCTTGTAGCCGGTTAGCACGTGCGATGGCGCATATTCGGAGAGCTTCGTTTTTATTCTGTAGGTGAGAATTTACGTGTCGGAAAGTGCAATGCCGGGCGTTTGTCTAAAAGGCGAATTAGTATTAATTTGTTTTATTTTTAGAATTGCATAAGAATACAAACTGACCGCATTAGTATTTTTAATCTAGCAATAGACACATAAGTGCGTGGTGGCCTGTTGGCAACGGACCAAAATCGGCTACATGTTCACGGTGGTCGCGGGTTCAAATCCCAGGGCACACCTCTGACTTTTCGGAGTTATGTGTGTATTGATAGTCAATCACCACGCACTTTAACGGTGAAGGAAAACATCGTGAGGAAACCTGCATACCGTAGCTATTTTAAAGAATTTCTACGGTATGTAAGTCCGCCAACCCGCACTAGGCCAGCGTGGTGGACTATATGACCTAACCACTCTCAATCGATTCTCTCGATTGTGGAGTAGGCTCGTGCTCAGCAATGGGTCGTATATGGGCTGATAAAAAAAAAAAAATAGACACATACATGACACTTAGAGTGGAGGCTATGATCCATCCGAATTTGGAACGACAATTAAAATAAAAAAAAAATCAAATTAACACATTGTTTGATATAATTATGTTTTCATAAACAACAAGCATTTATGCTTGTACTCGTAATATAATAATATTAACATGTCCAATATAATAAAATGTGAAGAGAGAAAAACTGTTCGAAATATTTTGATAACAGCATGACAACAACGCATTCGCACGATCTATTTTTTTTTCTTAAATTAATACATTCACAGAGTTTCGTCGAGAGTCGTGATTATAAATTGAAAACTTCTTACTTTCACGACACTCAGATCCGAAACATTAATTGATCATACAATCATTTGCTCCATCTTCAGTCCTAACATACGAAGCTCGTTTAGTAAAATAACTTATATAGGTACAAAATAGTGAGTTTAAAAACGCGTCCCACATACTTCTAGGTCAGCGAAACTAATTTTACATACACTCGCTAACATATACACGAGTACATGCGGAGACCGAGTGTCGCCTTCACGTACTAATTTCCTTCGCTCTTGCAGTGCTTTCTTTGAACAAACACTTATGTCGAAATTGTGGCGTCTTTTTCACTCCTCAATTTGATTTTCGTAACATAATTTTATATTTCATGCTTTACTATGACGTGTGGGCAGATTTAATGCTAACAGAGAACCGTTTGGCATGTCATTTTCTCTCATTTGAAGATCTTTATAGTGGTCAATGCATTTTGTGATCAATATCAAGTTTATTAATATTTGAGTTTGTATTAAAATTCCGACAGCGTGGTGGCATAATGGCAACGGACGGGATGCGGCTGCCAAGACGGTGGTCAATAGTTCGAATCTCCCAATCAAAGCCTTGGTTGTAGAGAAGTCCCCTGATCATCATTGGCTGATTTATAGGCAAATGATAATAATAATAATTTTTTCTTTATTAAAAAATCCATCATACATTTTTATAGATCGCTGATTCCTAAACTAGGATATTACCTAATGTATTGTATACAATACAATACATTAGGCAGGCATGTACGTAGACTATATCATCAATTATTATCTAGGTAAAGTTATTTCCAAACATGTAACTTAATAACTGAGGCACTGATAACTCAGTATCTCACAGCCAATCGTGAATTACTAACAATATTCAATTCTAGAGATAGTCCAGTTTATAGGCGCTCGTTGTTTCTGGCGCTGTCAATTCCAGACCAAGCTATTTTAACCTAAAGGCTAGGTTGTAGAATCTACCTGTACATGAAGCAATTATAATTGGGTAACTAAACTGAAAATACCTTAAATAAAACAAAGCCAATTTAACTGAACTTGGATATAAAAAGTTAACTAATTTAATTATGATTTTTATTGTACAGGTGCGTCAAACAAACAAATGATTAAGTAAGTGATTACACTTACTAAAAAGTGGACCATTACCTAATTTACCAAATTTACCAATCTACCAAATTTCGATTTTGGATGCGTTACTTCCCTCTCGCAATGAGACGAGGGATGGAGAGGAAGAAGGAAGGGAGAGAGAAATAGTAGGCATCCAGCCTCCAAAGCCTTTACTTCGCAGGGTTTTGCTGGAGTCAATGGTATTATCCTGGTCGATTAGGTCCCTTCCTATTTTAGCCAAAGCTACATCATGCTCTACCATTTAAATCCTAAAATATTGCCAGAAATCAACGGCAATAGCCAGATGTCTGATCTAAAACGCGGCTATTTGCCACAAACTAAGCGAGGAGCGGAAACTCCCCACATCTCTGAGTAAACAAAGCAATAATTCGTTTCAGTACAACCTCAAGTTAAGTGCCTATAAAATCGCGATTATATGGAGTGAAGTCACTGATGATTTACCCTCCGTTTGTTGCGATTTGTTGATATATTATAGTTTAGTTCATTTGTACTGCGGTATAGTTTTGTCATTTGTGTTCTTACTTCTTGCTGGTGGTAGTTTCGTATCCGCCTGTATAGTGATCCACCGTAATGATTAGCGTTTGCCATGTTTTAGATTCTGTATCAGCCCATTTACGTCCAGGGCACGGGCGGGGCAATCGCGAGTACAATTGACGGTACTTAGGCCATATAGTCCACCATGCTGGCGTAGTGCAGGTTGGCGGACTTTACACACCACAGAAATTCTTACAAATCGCTATGGTATGCAGGTTTCTTCACGATATTTTCCTTCACCCTTGTAGTACGTGGTGATTGACTATCATTACAACAGACCATCACACACTTTTGAATCAATAATGTTACATACACACAAGAGTCTTAAAACTTGTGGCAATAGGCGAAACAAAGTTGTCTCGTTTCACTATCTAGATAGTGGGAGTTTATTAACTTCATATATCTATGATTTTTTTGATAAAAATTATTATAAACGGAAGTAACCTTTAAGAATTACAAATACACCTTTACCTTCAAAATCAAATGAGGGCGCTTAAGGTTCGAAATCACCACCTAAGTATTGGCAAGTAGGTTTAAGACTTACTTTAAACCATTGAGACTTTACTAAGTAATTTATAATTTAGAAACCTACATACTAAGAACTTAAAAGTACTTATTCCAGATGCATTAACTAATAAGTGGTCGATGTTAGAAACATCCAACCACATTCCCTTGAAAGAAAAGTATTTCTTTCAATGCTTCTCATTTTGGGCCGGATTCGTAAGAAGTAACTTAGGATATTGGAAGTTTGTAGCCAACTCCGACTGGTTTCAATGGAAAACATGCACTACGCTCGGAACATGTTCTTTATAATGTTTCCTTGCTTTAGGTAGTTCAAAACAGTCTAAGAGTTTCGTGTACGTACTTGTGCTATTGATCTACAGCGAAATTAGGATTTTGGTGAGCTTATTGGATTTGTACTATTTTGTTACTTCCCAGCTGAAATAGGTCTACTCTTATAAGGCGAAATTTGGTTTGACATCTTGTGAAAATATTATTTTACACTCCTCGCGAATTGGATGAATATCTCTACAGTAAAATTAATCAGATATAGTATCATTATTTTATCATTATCATTCCCAAGAAAACCCCTGCTGAACAACATGTATACAACATGCGAAACATAGTTCTGTTTTCATTCATCAGCAAAATTATGTCGGCTTGCTCACAGCCTAAAATGTATATCAGATCTCGGAAAGGCATTTTGCGCGGCTCACTAATTACCTTACCGGGCTTTTTGATAATAAAAATATATTAGTTGACAGCTTCTGTGGCACAGTTGGTTAGACGCCAGCTGTGAAACGTATGGCTGCTGGTTCGATCCCCACACCTGAACATATATTTGTGTGATCCACAAGTATTTCTGTTGAGTGTGGGTGTTTGTGAGACCGAAAAGTCTCATAGTTCCTAATACCCACGATACAAGACTTAATTGATCTTAATGTGGGGTCAGAACTTTGTATGTGAATGTTGTGTGTATTTATTATTATTATTTATTAATCTAAAAAATAAAAATTATTCGCAATAAATGGTAACTTCCATATTTTTTTTCAGTCTTCGCTTTGAGATAAAAAAATGTTGTAGTATAAATACTACTTGACACATGGAACTAAAAATGGACACATTATTATCCTTTTACACTGGTATATTAAAGTGCTCGTTAAAACTCAATCACGATGACCAAGCATTAATTAAACCGGCTTCATTAATGCCGGCAATCAATATTAAACTCTTAATCTGGATAGGGCCTGGTGCCACCGAAGCACTGAATTAATGGCCCGTTGTAACTTATATCCAGAAATCAGACTAATTGGCTTAAAGTATTTTTACATGTGGAGGGAGCTTCATTGTATGAATCAATTAAAAATATAGCTCTCAAAGCCCCTTGCTAGTGTAACGTATTTAGTGTTATAAACGTATCAGGAAACGAATCCTATTAATTACGATGGAGCGCTGTCAGTAGATCGTTCCACTAAACTAAAAGGAGAAAAGTAAATTAACATAAAGCAGTAGACAGGGATCTATAGTGTTCTTTGGGAGAGGCCTATGTCCAGCAGTGGACTGCAACGGGCTGATGATGATGATGATGAAACTAAAAGGGTGGACTAAAGTCTAAGTCCCTCTCTAGCATACAGAAAATTCATACCTGATGTCCCATAATGCTTGTACGCTACGTAAAAAACAATTGAACTATTCCCAAGTATAAACCATAAAAGCGTCTTTTTATTTAGATTTTTAATCCTATATCCTCTACTCTATATACTTATAAGATTTCTCATAATGCTTAGAAAATTACTTAGACACTTAAATATTAAATACAAATAAATACAAGTTCTAATCACTGTTTTGTTTATACACATGCGTCTATGTTGCAGGTTAGTTGCCAAATCAGCTAATCAGCAAAGTATCCATGCGTTTAATTTAGAACGAATAATTAATTCGCACTATTTTTTATGTAAACTGCATACTGACGCTAAAATTAGATAACCTATCTTCCTTTTTCTGCCGGAATTTATTATGAAATGTACATTTTTTAACCTTATATCAAACCTTTCCTCTCATTTAACATTAAAATTAGTCGCAAATTGAAGAGCCAAGTCATTCTACATAATGCGTGGAAACCTTATTATGTAACCCTTTTAAAATATATTCTTTTGCCTGGCCTTACTCGAAAAATATATAAAAACAATTCATGTATCCTTATATTTCCATGAAGTCGGCGCAACCTGATTTTTATCCATATTGCTGAATGATTTCACTTATAATAATAATCTGTTGATAAGCCGACAAGCTGATTCAACCTTTTCAGAATATACATACCTTTAGTGCAACACGCCGGACTGATGCGCCCACCACCCCACGCGCTACACAGGTTTCTTTCAAATATTTTCCTTCACATAAAAGAAAGCGATAATTAAATTATAAATTTAAATACGTGATTTCAAAAAGTCAACAGTGTGTGTCTGCGATATTCGACTTGTCAGTTCAATCCTCTTTGCAACTGGGCTATGACTTGTTTGATTCCACGATGCATGTAATTAATTAAACAAATAAATATAGCTAACAAGCATTCACATACTCCTGATTCCACACTAAGTTTCATTAATTGTCGCCTAGCAATCAAAAATGACAACTGACCCGTAATAAATATTGGTGGGGCGCACATTATTAATTTCCGCGCAAGGATCGAACCCGCAACCTCTAGTTTCTGCAGACCAACAACGCCACGAAGGCTTTCATAAACGTACAAATGTGAAACACCAGATTCCACACTTCCACCGCGCCATGCGCAAACATTATAGTGTAGATCAACAGCGCTCGCGATTGCAAATCCCCAAATATTAGTTTTGCGGACAAAATCGCGCCGTCTGCCCAAATACGGTGTTAATCGCTCCTAAACCCCTTGTTATTAACTGATATTAGTGTGCGGTTTCGCTCGGTGTTAGAGTTAGATTCTATATAAATATAATGTCTTGTGGAGGTCCTGGGGATGTTTTTTGTACTCAACTATAGTTCAAAAATTGTAGTTCGCTTGTGGTATGATTTTTGTATCCGATACGGATCGTGATGTGTGATCCATCACAAGGAACCACATATATATAATGTATACAATAGGAACGGAACAGTAAGAAACTAACATAATAAGATATAAGAAATGAAGTAAAATGAAAATAGCATAGCAAGTCGCTGGACACAGACGGCTTTCTACAAGTCGCTGTAGAATTCTTGAGCTAGCTATATTTAACAGAGGACTTCTTGTAGTTGAAGAACACGAAGAAAATGGATAATGAGGTTTAGACAATCTTTTAAAATCTGATGTTAATCTGTGAGAAGGTGTGAAAAAATAATTGAACGCAAACCGAACTATTAGAAAAAAATATATGAGGCGCCCTCACGTATATACTCGTATAAGATGCGTCATACAAGAACAACGAAACAAATATGCAATAAAACTTCAGCAATTTTTTTATTGATTAAATCAAGCGATTATACAATAATTAATTTGAAACGTTTATCGTCAATAGCATAAAAACTGCAATTAAGCAATTAAAATCTATCAACGAAGTAATTATTGTTGAGTCGCACGTTTTTATAGCTAATTCTTATTACTTGCCTACTACGCTATGAGGCGGCATTGTAAAACCGCTGTGAAATAATTATGCTGCGTTGCAAAAAGAGGAAACGGAAGCGAGGAAATGAATTAGACAATTATTGGCACAGCATACATTAATCTACTTTACTTAAGATTACCTAATATAAGAGAAGAGTATGTACAATGTGTAAAAATCCAAAAAATCTTAACCATCACTGTGAAATAAGATATTGGCATATCTATATATTTTATCTTAACGTCCAGAGGTCCAGAGCGGTCCATATGACGTCATAATAACAGTGTATGAATTTTGTACAAAACTATGCGCAACACAAAATAGTGCTAATTACAAAACGATGGATAAAATATATTTTACATTCAAAGATACAGAGGCTTTCATTGTAAACCATAATACACATTTATTTTACTGGAAGGAGTAATCTGACAACAATTTTGGCTACATTACTTATAAATCAACTGAATGAATTCTGATAAGTCCCAAACGTAAAATATAGGGACCTTTCAGTACTACTACTGTCACACTAAAATGGAAATAATTGGACTAGCGCTCATCTTTTGGTAAACCACATCGACTGTCAACATATCGATCTCTTGCCAAATAACACAAAAGAGATATTTTTAAATTTGAAAAAGGATTTCTCGAAAGAATCAGTTTCGCATGTGCCACAAGCACAACAAGTAAATTATTTCATCCTCGGTGTTCAGACTGCAGATACATGAATACAAATAACTCTCGGCATTGTGATGACAATAGTTATTGTGATGGTAAGAACTGTGAGTCAACGACAAACTGTCCCACTGACTCATCTCTCAATACTTTCTTTTGTAACCTGTCTGTGTTGTGTCTACTGGCCGGATACATACAGAAAGTGACTAAATATTACTGAATAGATCTAGAATAGACAGTCACATACTTAACCAGGAACCTAAATTAAATATGATACCATTCTTGATGATTCTTGTGTCGTGGGTATAACAAACTAAAAGAGACTTTTCGGTCTCTCTCTCTAATCGGTCCCTTATCTCTGAGGATCGTGGTCAGCGCTAGATTTGCACCTGCTGATGATGATGATGATATAAAAGAGTCGTGGCTCCATGAGCCATCCCAATCGCTACCAATATCAGGAGTGAAATTAGCTAAGTGAAAAACTGTTACGAAATAAATATTTTCAGCGATGTTTTCTCGAAAGTTATTTCCAGAGATGCCTCCTGTATTACCTTTTTTATTGCTAAACACCCCAAGTATTTTAACTGGGCCACGGTACTTGAATAGTATTCCGACGGTTAAACGAGTACCGTTGTTTGACCGCACGTTAATTGCCGTGCGGTCGACAGATGACATAACTAAATATCAGCTCTGCAATGTTGATGACTTCTGTTTTTGCCCTTGGAGCTGACTTAATGACAGGCTGCATTGTTTTGAAGAACCCAGGATTGTAGTTAGTCTGTGATGTCTGTATCAACCAATATACGTCCCACTGCAGGGCACGGGCCACCTACAATCAAGACTATGATTAGGAGGGGTTAGACCGTATAGTCCATCATGCTGGCCTAGTGCGAGTTGGCGGACTTTAAATATCATAGACATTCTTACAAATCGTAATGAAACGCAGGTTTCCTCGCGATGTTTTCATTCACCGTTATAACGCGTGGTGATTGACTATCAATACACAGCAGTCGGTGATAGTAGGTGAAAAACCTTTTGTAGTCTATCTTCTTTTATAGACGTGGAAAGTCGACTAATCTAGGTCCGTCCTTTCTAGAAAAGTCAAATAACGAATCTAACATGCTTTAAATGAATGGACTATTTTAAATGTTCATATTTAATGTTGAATTTCACCCACTGTAAGCCAATATGGCGGGTTATAGTTGAACAAATAAACATATTGAAACATCTTGTTGTAACCTATATTTCACAATAAAAAAGATTTGATCTGAAAATGTTTTTAAATGTACGTTTTTTTATCATAAATATCGATCCATATAAAAATTAAAACATGCAAAGAAAACATAATACTACTACAAAATGGGAAGTCCAATAGACCACCCAACACTTCAACAATATTATATGTAAACCTATTATAGAGAAGGCAAGCCAATAACAATCACATATCCAAAAGCGTCGCCGAATCCGTGTTGGGCGAAATGATTATCTTCTACCCAATAGGTCACGCAAGTTGCCGTATTATATTTAATTTTTATACAGTAGGTGGGCAAAGTCCCCCCACATACAGTTCCTGAGTACTCCTCTGTATAGTCATGCTGCAGTTATTTTTTCTAACCTAATATCAGTGAAAATATTTTTCTATGGTTCATCTACACACATCGCCTTTCATTCACTGTTACTTCAGCTGTAAGTCTAATGCCGAATAATTGAGCCTTCATCCAACGACAACAATTTTGAAGTCCAGAATAGTCTTTACACATAGTCAATAGACAATGAATTTGCCTTTTGGCCATTTAAATGGTAGCAACCGTAGACTGCAGTTGTACTACGGGATGATTGCAAAGCTAAGGTCTCGGGTTTGAATACCGACGGGCAAAGTGATATTAAATTTTTGAATTCACTATCAGCCTGGAGTCAGGAATTTGTGCCCGATACCGCGATAGGCTCGCCCTCTATCACATCTTGGGACCAAAAATACAAGGCGAAACGTGAGTGTCGCACCTCTGCCTCCCCCTTCTGGGAAAAAGGCGTGAGTTTGGGTATGTTTGTAACCACAGCAAACATTGACTCTAAACTCTTGAGGTCATGCTTTCGATAGGAAAATCTGATTCGGGAAATAATCTGCATTGTTTTTCAATAGCGTTAAGATACTCAGTCAATCCTAAAATAACCAAATAATATCCCAATATACTATACATATACATCAACAACAACATATACATCAATTTACCGCCCTAGATAAATGTATAACGTCAAACTGAATAACATTGTCCTCGACCACAGCATCATCATCCATCCATCAGCCAAAGGAAGTCCACTGCTGAACATAGGCCTCTCCCGATGATTTCCACAGCGACCTGTTTGAGGCAGCCTGCAACTGATAACCTTTGGGCCAAAAAGTTCTCGAATGAAGGCCACGTAACGAAACGCGCAGCGACTACAGCAAGTGCCTACCAAATATCGTGGCAATCATCATATCACATAAAAAAAAGTTACTACGAAAAACATAGTAATGAAATGGAATCGTCGATTCAGTGTAAAGGTATTGTTTACACACGTTTCGCGGTCCAGAGCGGTACTCTCATTGTTTGATAAAATCTTATAAGTAAACACAGTACGGTTTGCATAACAAACGCTCCACGCATTTATTATTACTGATTACGTAAACATCGCCGTCCACGTGTTTTCCACTACAAATACTCAGCTATGAAATTAATTTCGCATGAGGTCTTGTTTTTCATAGGTCCGGCAAACGAGCAAACAGGTCACCCGATGGGAAGTGACCACTGCCGCCTATGACCATCTACGACGCTGGATCATGGATTTGTTGCAGGCTCAATTGGTAGGAGAGCGGGAAGGAAGGAAGGAAGAGGAGGGTATTGGGCATCCCGCAATCTCACTCACCGAACGAAACGCGACAGCAAAGCTATCGCTTCACGTCGATCTCCTGTGAGATACTGGCACCACCCCGGACGAGCCTCCCCATTTATGCTGAGTCATGACTGACAACAGCGTGGCTCTACCACATATAAAAAGGAGGTCTCGTGGTATACGGCCTGAGCCTTCTCAATCGCATACTGGTTTGCATAGGCGTCCCGTGTTTCGCAGTGACCGACTATGGCCTAATAAAGTACAGCATCAGTCCGAAGTCGACTTACAAGATGGCCTAATAAAAGTTGCAGCAAGTTCTATGAACATGTTTTCCATTGCGATTAATGGCGCGACGAGCATGACATTCGCCTGATCGTAAGCGATTAGACTGTTTATGGATAGTAGCAAAACCAAACACCATGAATTACAAAGCAATGCTTGGCATTCCACTGCGCTCTCCATCCTGAGACATAAGATGTTAAGTCCTATTATGTCCAGTAATTACTCTAGCTACAATGTCTTTCAAACTGGAACACAACATTGAATTTACACTGTTGTTAGACGGGAGAAATAGACAATGCGGTGGTACCTACCACCGCATTGTCCACTGTGTCACATTGTGGTAGGTCCACCTGAGTAGGTACTCAGGTGGCCTCTCACATATTATGAGAGACCTACCTCTAGTAAATTATATACCGTAAACTACCATTTAAACAGTAGCCTATTTACAAATCATCATGCAAACTCATTCTTGGAAATTAGCTGTAAATTTAATTTCACAGAACTACATTTGTGTATTAATTTCTCCGAACTTCGTAAAATTTCGCTATTAAAAGCTTTTTGTCCAACTGAATAAATATGTACATCCAGTTCGATTCTTTGTATTACACCACAATTTCAAAAATCTCTGCTACATTTTTATTCAAAAGCTTTACAACGCAGCAAAAAGCATAAAATACTACAAATTGGCGTATAATTAACATTCATATGTAAAATATACATACATACATAAACTCACGCCTTTTCCCCGGAAGGGGTAGGTAGAGGAGCTACCAGGACACCCACATTTCACCTTGGGCTTAGGCTCGCCCCCTATCACATCGCGGGACGGAACATACAAGGCGAAATGTGGGTATATAAAATATCTTTGTATATTAACTGGATAACAACGGTTAGCGTAATCATAAATTCATTATGGGCGTCGCAAATTGCAATGGCCGCGCCGGGCCGCGCGAAACACGCTAAATCTAGGATCTAACATTCTATAAACATTGCTGTACGACGTATGAAATTACCACGTGTAGGGTAGTTTTGACATTCAACTTGATTAGAATTGATGACATGGGTTTACGGTTAAACCTTAGACGTAGTTTCCAATAAGTTGCTACGGAAATCCTTCGCAAAGGTCAGTCAGTGTTCTGCAAAGGTTTCTGTAGTTAATCCTAGTTATGACGGTGATAGAGTCGGATGTCCATTGTGACGACAATTATGATGATTGGCAGCTTTCACGGTAAAGCAGATAAGCTATAAAACTATTGATGGCCCCGTCAAGACAAATGTTTGTTTGATCACTAAATATTTGCCTCGAGCCGAAAAGAGATCAAAAAGTCCCTCGGAATTACTTGTATCCACGATACAGTATACATATAAAATATGGAGGTGTGTGAAAATTTACGAGTATGTAACATTATTGAATGTGTTTATTTCTTTATTATATCAAACCCTCAAAATATTTCACCAAAAACATATAAAATGTTATCCCCTTCCTCTTTTTACCCGACTACGGAAGGAGGGTTATACTTTTCGAGTGTATGTATGTATGTACGTATATATTATTGGCACGCCTAAACGGCTTGTCGTATTTTTATGTGAGTGGTGTCAATAGATTAGTATATCTTAGTCGTGAGAGTAACACTGGGTACATCAATAAATAAAAACAACTTTAAGAACTTTTTGGTGCCAAAAAGTATTCTCGAAATAAATATTTTCTCAAAATACATCGAGTGTGGTATCAAAATAAAGGATTTTTAACCGTGATTACGAATATATTTTACCAGAGGTAATTTTTAAACACTGTACTTCCTAAAACTGACGCGCTGATATTTACAAATTAACAAACCATTCCTTCAATGACATTAATTTTACTGCCCCCGCCACAATAAAGCCGAAGAAAGGCAAACATAGGAAATGAAACAGTGTGTATTTTGCCAACAATATCGGTTTCAGTGTCCAGTGTCGACCGGTCGTGGGAAGCGATTGTTTCAGGGCTTACAATTGCTGGAAAGGATGAGCGGTGTTTCAAGGAAAAGAGAAACAAAACCGTTCGATACATGTCAAGTAGCAAATAGAAGATACCATAAACCAACATAGATAACGGTGAAGGAAAACATCGTGAGGAAACCTGCATACCGTAGCGATTTTAAAGAATTTCTACGGTATGTAAGTCCGCCAACCCGCACTAGGCCAGCGTGGTGGACTATATGGCCTAACCACTCTCAATCGATTCTCTCGATTGTAGAGTAGGCCCGTGCCCAGCAGTGGGACGTATATGGGCTGATAAAAAAAAAAAAGATAAATAGATAAGATAAATAAATACACACAACAGTCACGTACATAGCCCTGACCCCACACTAAGATCGAGTCTTGTGTCGTGTGTATCAGGAACTACGAGAGCCTTTTCGGTTTCACAAACACCCAGACCCGACACAAATATTGTGGTTCTCACAAAGATTTGTCCCGCTTGAACAGAAATTTAAAACAATACTAAATTTGAAAGGAAGCGCCAACTATTTGTTTACCAAACGTGCAACTATTAACCTTTTAAGGACTATTAAATAAAAAAAGTGTTAATGACACAATAAATACTTCACACATTAATTAAACAAAAAAGAACTTTGACAAGCACCAGTGGTTTATGTTCCATCGCTAATCACGCGCCTCGGCGTTCCTCGAGTTGTGTATATCATATACAGACAAACAATATGTATTGTATTGTAACAATAACTGTTTTAATAGCATTGGAACTGAAAATTCCTGCAGTCTTCATCGGTGGCGCAGTTGTACTACGGTATGATTGCAAAACTGAGGTCTCGGGTTCAAATCCCGGGTCGGGCAGTGATATTGGATTTTTCGATTCATCGTCAGCCCGGAGTCAGGAATTTGTGCCCGATACAGCGATAGGCTCGCCCCCTATCACATCGTGGGACGGAATATACAAAGCGAAACGTGGGTGTCCTGGTTACACCTCTTCCTACCCCTTCTGAGAAAAGGCGTGAGTGTATGTATGTACGTATGGAGTGGAAAAATAAAAGACTAGCGATGGACAATGATTACTACTGCTCGTACTGCCTGGTTGGTTTGAGAAAGCCGGTCTATTTGTGTCTACTAGTAGAAGATAAGCATGTCTTATATCTCATGTACTGTACTGTATTAGCCCATATAGGTCCCACTGCAGGACACGAGCTCTACAATCGAGAGTAAGATTGAGAGGGGTAAGGCCACATAATCCACCACGCTGGCCTAGTGAGGTTGGCGGACTTGCATACCATTGAATTTCTACAAATTGCTACGGTATGCAGGCTTCCTCACGATTTCTTTTTTTAACGTTATAGAGCGTGGTGATTCACTATCAATGCACATATGACTCTGTGTGCCCTGGGACTTGAATCCGCGACCACCGTAAGCATGTTGGCAGTCGCGTCTGGTCCATTTACCCACGCAAACAGGCCACCACGCGCTATATCCCATAGATTTAATAAATTCACAAACCAAAGCTCACGCGGAAAATCACGCGTAAATACATATTTTTGGCCATAATGTGACCTTTAAATCAACAGATCAACATAACTTCCTATTAAGTTTATTAACATTGCCCTATTTTATATCCAAATGTCGAACAATAATTTTTATATGTCTGACATTTTGACGGAAAAATCAAATTTGTAATCTATTAGAGCGAAATAATGATCACAACCGGGCTTATGTTGACGAGCGGAGCGATTTATCCAAGCTTATTACGACGAAACCGCACGTTAGTTCCATATGCACCATTATTAAATTTTATACGTTAATTGCCTCACCACATCAAAATTACCTCGCATGGAAATATCAAATAATATCACAACTGTTCAGTGCAATTATTACGCCTATCACACGTCAAAATAATATTAATGTAATGATATATGTACCTAATGTGTTTATGTATTTACAATTAGCTATGTATCGCCATGGTTTATTAAATAGTTAGGACTTTTGCCCGCAACTCCGTTTGCATAGTTATCTTTATAAAAAAATCCCATCCCATCCCGTTCCGTTATATTCCGCCTTGTCCCGTCTCATTCTCACTCAAGGTATGTAATCCAGTCCCATACCATACATTTGAGTACAAAAAGTAACAATGAATACTACATTTTTGGGGATAAAAAGTAGCCTTAGTGTTAATTCAGGGTGTCAGCTACCTCCATACCAAACTTCATCGAAATCTGTTAAGCCGTTTCTGAGTTCATCGCGCACAACCACATAGATAAACAGACAAACAGACAAAAAATCATTGGTTTGAGTTATATTACGTTAATATAGTCCCCTCATATAAGTTTTTCTCATATATCTTCCATGTACATACATCGATCGGTTACAAATGTATTATATGTATAAATAGATGTTGACACGTGTGGGCATTTTATTCAGGATAAATCCGCAGTTTGTGGGGCAAAAGCTAATTTTTCTTTCAATAAACATTCCTAGTCTAATTCAATGCTAAAAAGAGCTCATTCGCATACCGCCATAGTCACTTTTTATTTTTTTTAATGTGTCAACATCTTAGATTTATTATATTCTCCGAGATATAGGAACAATCGAGGTTATCGCCATCAAAACAGTAGATAACTCCTGCTAGCAAACTTTAACAGATTAGGCCACGCAGAATATAAACATATTGTATTAAAAATATATGTCACTCGCAAATTATAACAAATTATTAATGAACTGCTTTGATTTGGACCAGCTTGTAATTTTTGTAATAATCACGATATTGTAAACTGCTTTTGAAAAGAGCAACACTAGAGTTTCTTGCCCGTTCTTCTCTAGTGAAAACCGCTTTCCGAACCGGGTGGTAGAAAAAAAAATGACTGAATCTAAATAATGTTGAACATTTTAATGGATTCAATAAATTATTTTCGTTTTCATTTTCATTTTCATAACCAGAAGCAGACCGGGCTCTGTGGCCTTAGGAGAGGCCTGCAACGGGCAGATGATGACTATAACCAGAAGTAACACTTTGATCATGTAAAAACACCTTATTTAATTACAAATCAGTACCTGTATTTTATATATCAAATTATTTTTCAAACATTTTTGTATTATCTACGATTTTAGAGAAGAATGCTATACCATGACAATATCTTGAATAAAAATCGCCCCTCCCAGTAACATGTCCTCTGCTCACGACGAGTTATAAGAGTGATCCAATTTTTATGCTGATCCAAGGACGTCCCAAGAATGATCAGGAAACGTGCGTGAACTGTGATATTTTGCCGATTTGCATACGTTATTTATAAGATGAATCTTCATCGCTGTGGACTCACTAGGCGGATTAAGTCAGGCATATTTCTTGTTATATTTATGTGATATTTCGGTTATGTGAATCATACCTACAACATTCAATGATACATATTTGGTTATCATCATATGATGTGAAGCGAAAAATTAATACATTTTTGTACATATTAGATATTCTAAGCGTAGATGTTTTAAAATTATTGATTACACAATTGAATATATTTATGTACTGTGTGAAGTAAAATACTCATGATATGTGTGTACCAGTGGCTTTTAGTTAAAGAAAACATATTTTTTTTTGATAGGTTATATAAATATCTATGGTTTTGTGTTCCATCAATTAAATATCGTACGCATCATCATTACGTCCCGTCGATTAATCAGCACTGCTTATCCACATCAACAAAAATTAAAAAACATTTTTCTTCCACGAATTAATATTACTTTGTTGTCCATCCAAGAACCGAACCTCACACCTCTCCGTTCTCTTATTACCGAGTTATAAACACAGTCCATCAACCGTGGGCGGCCGGTAGCCGTCTCCGTAATAAAACAAGAACGACGCATAATGGCATCCTGTAACGTGATCTTAATTGCTTAGTGAATATCCACGTCTACCAGCATGTGTGATGTGTGGGTTTGACACCGGTTGTACGGTAACATTGAGTTTTAGCTATTCGAATAATTTTATGTGTCGCGTGGAACGGAACTATCAACGTAAAAAAGAGACAGATATATATACATATACGAAAGAGATAGATACAAACAAATAAATACAACAGTCGCAAACATAGTCCGGACCCCACACTAAGATGGAGTCATGTGTCGGGAGTATCACAAACTACGAAAGACTTTTGGTCTCATAAACTCCCAGACCCAAAAAAAATAGGTACTTGTCTCTCTCACACAGAGGTACAGGTCTTACAAACGTTTGTCTCGGTGCGGGAATCGAACCCGCGGCCTCTAACTAGCCTCTAGCGACTAATCAACTGTGCCCCGGAGGCTGTCAAAGATAGCTAGTTATTTTTTTCTGTTCAACTTACTATCATTGATTGAAACAGGTTGGATCTCACACCACCACGCTAGGCTTAGCGCAGGTTTGCAAACGTCACATTAATCTTATAGTCTCGTAAAAGACGAGAGTTTTTTTAAATATAATTAGAAAATGTAATAAATGTAATGTTAATTAGAAAATGGGACGTATATGGGCTGATAAAAAAAAATTAATAGAAAATGCCTCCTAAGGTATGCAAGTTTTGTCATTTTTCTCCACCAATCCGCGCACTGCAGTTAATCAATTATAGCTGTTTTAAAATGCTGCACAAATGAGCGAAAAGGACGGATTCTCGGCGAGCAAAAGAGAAAAAAACAAAAAATAAGGTATAAAAAATGTGAGAAATGAAGAAAAAGTTGTAACCAATCAACCTTGACCTTCCGATCGCGACCCGACATTTGACACTGAGAGTTATTAAGGTAAATGTACTTTTGATTGGTTGCTAAAGCTATAAAATTTAATGAAAAAATGTTAAACTGGAAACGATTATATATAGCAGATGGTGTGGAAAAGATTTAATAATTGAAAAATCGCTAACAGTTTAATTAATGGTGAATTTCGTGGACTGCGAATCTTGTTTTCTCAGCATCAATACTGGACTGAGTAACTCAATTTTTAGCCCTTTCTCCATAGAGTTTAATTTATGATTTTTTTTAATTGCATACGAAAACCACAAAAGCTATGTTCAAATTGTAGTAGAAAAGCAATTATGATGGGACAGGATGCAAATCATTTGTTTATGATCACGGTCAGGGTTTGTCGGAAATAATCGTATTTGAACAAATGTATTTTCAGCCTTAAATTACCTTACTGTTTTTAAACTATAAAAATTCAGACAGGTCAAAATATTCTCAACAAATACTTCAAAAATCACTCAAAAGAGGTCATTTTACTATGCCTAGTGAATAAGTGATGTATGGCGGGCCCTGAGTACAGTGTCTTGTTATAACTGTCGCCACCCTACCGTTACGCGCATGCAAGTAGGTCATTGTGTACTTTAACACTTGGTCTAAGTTATCAGTTCTTAGTATTTGGCTTATATATTTGAGATCAACGCTAATCCGAGAATTAATATCATAGTTGAGATTTGAGTCAATTGCCAAGATGGTAGTTGTATATAATATCTGCAAATTTTCTAAATACGTACGTGTATTTATATTTTATAGTTGAAGAACAGTCTGTGAATACTGTATCGCTAATTGCAGTATGCGTGTATGTGTTATTTTTCTGTATGTGAAAAAATCACCGCATCTAACAGATTTCTACAAAATTTCGATATTATGTAAAGGCTAAGTTGATGGATGCCAGCGTAAACTTGGTCTAGCCGGGGTCGTATATTGCAGTAGGAAACTTTTGCTATATTTTTTCTTGTATACAATCTTCGTAAGCAAAATAATAAAAATAAAATAAGTCTTTAATACTATTTATTTTTCGATTACACATTTAAATTAAGATTCTTACTTTAGACTACCATTATTATGACTTGACTAAGATGCATACAGTCCATTCAATCATCCCTAAAAAAAAAAATACTAGGAATCTTGACTTCGTTTACATGTCAATTCTTGAATTGTCACTCAAGAAATGAAACATTTCATCTTTGTCTCAAACTTAAGCATTATCTAATTAAGCAAATGATTCATTTTTGTTTCAAACTTCAGTTTTCTTCTAATATTTTCGATGAAATAAATATCCAACGGTCTCAGACGATAACAGAACATACGAATTCCAAATTATCTCCCAACGGTCCGTGCGGGCTTTATCTAGCATGTGGGCGCATTATGTCCGATTACATAATTTTTAATCATAACAGTTTTGTAATTTCAGCACACCATTCTCTACGGTCTGATTGTATTGAATTAGCATTTGAGTTCATGTTTAGATTTCAAAAAGACAGAGTTCAAAGACATATCATAGACTACATATTAATTTTTAGAAAATGTTCTATCATAGAGAAAGAGGAAAAACTATTGTATTGCCAGTACCGCGAGAGAAATACAGGTCAACGTTGGTTTTGTTTACTTTAAATCTCAATTAAAATCAATGTATCCTTGATTTACAATATCGTTGAATAGTACTACTATAACTTCAGAAAAAAATACAGCTGCGAAACTTCCAGAATAAGAAATTCCCTTATCAACACGAACTGTCTTCTTTATTATCTGATATCCGTGCATTTTCTACATGAGCCTGATGGTAATGACCTACTTGAAATGACGCACGTGACAATTATGGTAATTGATCACAAAAGGAAATGTGACCAGAGTATTGTACTGTAGGCAGCAACTTGACTAAATGTCCACAAACGTCGGTAACCACTTAACATCTAACCGATCGGGTCATTTACCTTTCTTGACCATGGCCTGAATGAGCATGACCAAGGTATAAGTATTACAGATCAGCAAGCGAAGCGATAACTTCTGGCTTCTATTAGTTAACCCACAACACTCTAACTTCTGAGAAATATTGTATTTACAATTTATCTGGTATTTTTATGGAATTTTTGAATGACGTAATAATTCAAATAAAGCCCCATTTAAACGGGAAGAATATCTCGCCTCGAAGATACGATTACCGTAAGGGTATAAAAAAGTTGCATCATGTAAACATTTGTCAGAACACGATAATCTATGGCGGTTATGTCATGCGATAATCGCATACGATTCTCGCCGCGAGATACTCTCTCCGGATAAATTGGGCTTTTCGTGATTAGCTCACTTTAAGGCTTCATAGTATAGCTGCTTGAGATTCAGCTGTGAAACGGGAAGCCGCGACTTGTGCTTCCATTCCTAGTTAAATGTTTGTTTGGCCCAAAAATATTTGTTTCGGATCTAGGCGTTATGGGGCCTAAAGTTCTCTACTTGTTTCTGATAGCCACTACACATAACAAGACTGTTTGTTAAATTAATTTGAATGTTTAATATTGATATTTTTTAAGTTATTTTCCGGATATTTTTGCAGTTAAAATGTAACGTATAACACCTGAGCCCAATAATAGGCTTAACCTATATAGACCCCAGTTCACACCAACTGACATTTGACGTTTAAACAAGCGCAGCGTTTACCCGCCAGTTGATCCGTCTAAAAGCAGTGTTTTATATAAAACTCGTTAACTGTCACGCGGGATACATGACAAAACGTTTTTCGATCATTTATTTTTGAAGCGATCGCAGATAGCTTTTACAGCTGCCCTAGATAGTTTCTATCAAATCGGCCAATGTATTTTGAACAGTTTGGCGGCTTTGTCACTCATACAGGGAATTTGTGATACGTTAAAACAAATTGTATTTTTTAATCTGTCCATTTTCGACTGGAGCTTTAACGCACCGATCTAACTCGAACTAAACATTTAGTACAATAGAAATATTCGCTAATACTTTGAGTGCTTAATTAAACTACGTGCAGCAGGTAGGGACTATGATCCGTGGGATTCTGGGTTCTTTTCCCATGTCAAACAATACTTTATTACTAGAAATTTTCGTTTTAAGAAAATCTGAAAGAAGTTCTCTGCAACTGAATATGATATTACAACTGGCATGACGGCTTTTGCTCTCATATCTTGGGAGGAAAATAATCTCGGCGATCTGTGAATGGGACTAGTGTGATCCAAGCCTTCTCCTTCGGTGACACAGACATCAGCTGACATGTACGAGTGTATGCCTGCGTACAATTTTGATTATTTCACTGATTATTCATTGGTGGTAAATCTGATATGTGAGAGGCCGGCTGGGTAGGTACCACCGCAATGTCTATTTCTCCCGTCAAACTGCAGTGTAAATGCACTGTTGTTCCAGTATGAATGACATTTTAGCCAGAGTAACTACTGGATATAATGAGATTTAGCATGTTATGTCTCAGGATGCTGAGCGCAGTGGAAGGCCATGCATTACATTGTAATTCATGGTGTTGTTTGATGCTGCTACTCTCCATGAGTAGTATTATCGCTTACCATCAAGCGAAAGGCACGCTCGTCTCACCATTTATCGCTATAAAAAAAATATAATTCACTGTTAAGTAAAAAGTACCTGGATGACCGAGCTTTGCTCGGTATTTTTTTTTTTTTTACAAATTGTCTTTTTTGGAAATTATCGTTATTTTAATTAGCTACACGTTGGGCCGCATGCTCTCGTGAAACATCTAAATCATAAGACCTTTCTGCTCGTGTAATATCAGTCAAATTTTGAAAGCATCTTACTTTAGCAGCACGTGTGGGACGAGCAGAAACCTGATTTTCATGACGGTATCCTTGAAATGAGTCTTCACTGTGAGAAGTTTGAGAATCCTGATCAGTTTGATGACGATGCTCTTCTAGGTGTTCTTGACACGAGTTGCGGCTTCGTGAAGTTAATTGTTTATAAGCGTTTTTTTCCAAGATCGTTTAGGCATTTTTAAGTGAACACGTGCATTAAGAAGACACAAATAATATAAATAAACAATTGATTTTATTAGTCTAACCTCAACGCAAACACTCATTGACTTCGTGCTACTTAACAACGCCATCTGCTGGAATAACTTTATTGCTCACAAAAAATAGTATTATTATTCGCCAATAGATGTCAGGAAGAGTCATATTTTTCAGATTAAAAACGATCGATAAAGCAGGAATAAAATGACATTTTCTAAAATGACTTTATTGCTCACAAAAAATAGTATTATTATTCGCCAATAGATGTCAGGAAGAGTCATATTTTTCAGTTTAAAAACGATCGATAAAACACGAATAAAATGAAATTTTCTAAAAATGATTCCTAGCTAGATCGATTTATCGCCCCCGAAACCCCCTATATACTAAATTTCATGAAAATCGTTGGAGCCGATTCCGAGATTCCAATTATATATATATATATATATATACAAGAATTGCTCATTTAAAGATATAAGATATTATGACTTTTTAATAAATTGAACGGTCATAGATTATTGTGTACCTACACTAACACCAAACGCATTAGGTTTGCACACAGATCAAATGAAGCGGAACTAAACGTTATTAATTTAAAATGTTTCGTTTGAACGAAACAATTGAAACCAATTATGTTAATGGATTCACCGAAATTTTAGTTATTTGGGATTTGGTTTAAATAGGATTAACTGAATTATGGAATTAATTGAATATAAAGTTATCTAATAGATACTACGTATAATCAAGCAGTGTTAACGGGGTAGGCAGAAGTACCACTAGCATAACCTATATATTACCTCTAGATATTCATAATTTAAAAAAAATATTTCAAAGCGGCTATTTCTGTCTCAAGAAATAATGTGGGAGCGAGCTTATCCCCATACGATCGCTCATGGACAGTAGCAAAACCAAACAACACCATGAATTACAAAGCAATGCCTGGCATTCTACTGCGCTCGCCATCCTGAAACAATATTTAGTAAGTCTCGTTATGTCCAGTAGATATTTAGGCTACAATGTCCTTCAAACTGGAACACAACAGTGCAATTACACTGCTGTTTGGAGGGAGAAATAGACATTGCAGTGGTACCTACCCAGGCGGCCTCTTACATATGAGAGACCTACCAACAGTAAAATCATCAGTCATTAATCATCAGTCACATCCAAATCTAACATAATACAATGTAATATTTCATTCGTATGATTAAAGAACACGTCCCCAAAGGATAACATATTACGGATATTTTAGAGATAAAACGATAGTATATTTTCTATGAAAAATGGTTATTCTCACGTCAAAACTGACGGTGAAATATTCATATTTTTATTTTAAGTCGAGAAATGTCTGCTGCAAAAATGATCGATGCATTTTTAGATCCGTGGTTGGTCATGATTCTGGATTAGTTTATGCAACGAAACCTGCAAAACTGTCATATAATAGATCTTATTCTAAGAAGTCGATGATTCAAAACCGCATTGAGAAAATATAATAGGTTATGTGACCCGAAAAGTCTCTTGGTTTTATGAAAGCCCCCACGCAAAACTGGTGACTCAATTTTGATTTAGAACCTAGTAATATTTTCCAGATCTGCTAAATAGCAACAGCAAAGATTGAGAACTTTTACGGTTTCCCTCGATGCATAGAAAAGTGCTAAGCAATATTTCATAAAATAATACTGCAATTTACATTTAGAGATTACGTACAATACTTTGCCTATAAATAAACATGTCGGTATTTAAATAGTTGCACACATTCTTCATTTTTACGGAATGCATAAATACTTGTTAATTAAATTCATATTAGGCAAATAAAATAGCAGATGACGTTAATAAGATGTTAAGATGCAATTTAAATTCACATCCACGATGACATAGTCTTTAGTTCTTTGAATATCGGCAACGTTTCACATTCCAAGAATATTTATCATTCATACAAAAATATAATTATGTATCAAGATAACTTAACACTATCTTATGTATATACGTCATAGCCTACGCGTAATTCCCCCAGGGGTAAATGAAAATGAAAATAATTTATTGAATCCATTAAAATGTTCAACATTATTTAGATTCAGTCATTTTTTTTTCTACCACCCGGTTCGGAAAGCGGTTTTCACTAGAGAAAAACGGGCAAGAAACTCTAGTGTTGCTCTTTTCAAAACCAGTTTACAATATCGTGATTATTACAAAAATTACAAGTTGGTCCGAATCAGAGCAGTTCATTAATAATTTGTTATAATTTGCAAGTGACATATATTTGTAATACAATATTGTTTATATTCTGTTTAATATGGCTGAGTGAAGTGAAGTAGCCCAGAACGAAGAATCAGTATGCCCTATTTCACCAACGCAGTGAATACTCGTGAAAATAAAAGTGCCATCAACAATTTCCCCAGCCCATTTCCGTCCCAAAAGGTGATAAGAGGTCCAGCATAGCGTAGCGTAGATTCTGGTCCTTGACAACAAAAAGTACATGGACCTCATGGTTCACAGCTCATTCACGCTAATATCACACTAATATGACGACCCACATAGTGTATATATATTTATATACAAAGTTATAACACTTGTTTAAAATGTAAATAATTTATTTTAATTAAGCCATTTACATTTATCTATTGAATCGTATGTTGCATAAAATAATCATCGATAAATCGACACGCATATTATAAGAATGCTTAATATACAATAGGTCTGATTTTAAAAAATCTTGTGTCATAATTCTCAAAAATTATTTACCACTCAGACCCAGCATATGATATTTATTCCATCTTATTGTATATTTCCGCAAAGTTACTTTTTTTTTTTGGAAATTTTGCTAACGTCCCATGGTGGGGGTATGAAATTCACTTTTCAAGCCCTGATATGTCCAACAATTTCATCCCCTTGATTATAATAAACATTAGGCTGATCCCCTATCAAATCGTAGGACGCAACATAGCGCGGAAAATATTGATGGCATTAGTGACAAACTCTGCTTACCCCTTGAAGAAAAACTTATATTTTATGTTTATCACCCAATGGATTGTATACTTATTGCCCCGATATCTATCTCGGAGCCAGGTTCGACATCTACCAAATTAATAACCGTGGATTTACTGCAGTATAAAGTCTGTTAATAAAAATAATCATTACTAAACAGGGACCACTCCTCAAAGCGCTAGTAGCATTTACAGGCTGGTTTATAGCATTTACAGGTTGTCTTTCTTACATACAATTTTATGATCAGGAAACTAAGTAGACTGCCTCGGTGGCGTAGTGGTACTACGGTATGATTGCAAAGCTGAGGTCCTGGGTTCGAATCCCGGGTCGGGCAAAGTGATATTGGATTTTTCTAATCATTATCAGCCCGGTGTCAGGAATTTGTGCCCGATATGGCGATAGGCTCGCCGCCCCCTATCACATCGTGGGACGGAATGTACAAGGCGAAACGTGGGTGTTCTGATAGCACCTCTGCCTACCCCTTCTGGGAAAAGGGCGTGTGTTTATGTATGTATGTAACTAAGTAGACACCAGTTTACGACTCATTCACGCGTGGACATACAAACGACATCGATTCCTTAACAAAAACACCGTACCCACTTTTAGTTTTCTATTTGTTCTAAAGTGCGGTCGGCATCAAGTAACAGGCGCCGATAGTTCCACCGAATTTCGACAATACATACCAAAACCGCTCCTTACTTTACGAATTCAACCTAAAGCTACCATTCAAAAGAAAACTTTAACACAAAGCCGTATAACTTAATTTCGTTCGCTCAGTTTCCTCAAAAGAAAAGTTTACCCCGAAATATATGTTGCCAGTGTAATATCATCTGAATTCAATATAGACGGTGTTGCAATATTCAAAAATTCCTTTTGTTTTTTCTCTTTGTTTGTTATTTGGTATTAATATATTCCCAGCACATTCCCTTCAAACTTCTAAGGAGTTGTTTATAAATTCAGGGGTTCTTGTTCTATAAAAGAGATGGGATGAGAATGGAAGAGATCGCATCGTATTTGTGTTGAATATTCAAGTGCTACGGAGCATCTTTGCAAATAAATCTTACTTCGGTCGGACAAAATAAATTGAACTTTGTTTAAGTGAAATCCGCCGAACTAATAAAAGGTCAGATATCAAGATCGCAGTGAATGGTTAAACATTGAAATTATAACTGTATTTCGAACGGTAAAACGCAATTAATATGCCGCATTAAGCCCCATTTACACGGGAGAGTTTCTCGCCTCGAAGGTACGATTATCGTAAGGATATAAAAAAGTTGCATCGTGTAAACATTGTCAGAACACGATAATCTTAGTGCTGTGTATGCTCACCGCGAGAAACTCTTGCCGTGTAAATGGCGCTTAATTGTGACGATTGGGAAACATAATCGCCGATCGGTACTTTAAATTAGGCACTCTATATGGCATTGCGCTTATGAGCAAGTGGAGTCGTTACTTGCCATGATAAAAAGTACGTTTAACTCTAATTGAAGGTGAAGGAAACGGCATAACTAAGAATTTTCAGAATCAATACAGGATATACTTTTGCGTATGTCTATCCTAAACATATACCTGTACAATATTTTGCCTTGTTGATTAAAATGCAGCATACATAGGTGGAAAACAGGTAGTTGCCTACGTGCCCGGGCATTTTTTTACAAGAATATGGCCGCTTGGAAATCATAAGCTGGCCACTAATCAAATGTAAATTGCCAATCCGCACTGGACCTGCGTGGCAGGCTGTAGCCTAACCTCACACAAACTATTGGTTGCAGATCTTGTGCCCAGCACTGGGCGATTATGCGGTGATACAGTAAGGCATTTTATAGTCTATCTCATATATATTTTTTAATTCCACAGACCCAGGAAACGAACAAACAGGTCACCCGATAGTAAGTGATCACTGTTGCTCATGAGCACCCACAACGCTTGTATCATAGATGTATTGCCGGCCCTCAAAATCAGGATGGGAGAGGGAAGGAAAAAGGATGGGAAGAGAAAAGGGGTATTGGGCATCCGGCAATCTCACTCACCAAAGGAAACGCGACGGCGAAGTTGTCGCTTCACGTCGATATCGTGTGAGACAGTGGTACCACCCCGGACAAGCCTGCCCATTCATGCTGAGTCTTGACTGACAACAGCGTGGCTCTACCATATAAATAATATACTAAATACTAAGGTCAAAATACAATGTGACTGTTATTGAGTGTTAGATTTACGGCTCTGTGCGCATAACAGATGACGACCAAACGTAATGAATGCGCAAATGCATGAGGACACATATTGCGCGCAATAGCTCGTTCTAAACGCATACTAATCTACCAGTACACACTATAGGTCATGAGCCACACTTGTAAATCTTGTGTATTGCATATATTATTTTACACCTAGTTCATAAGTTCAAACAACTTCTGCCTGTTGATAACCCACACTTTTAAGGTGTCAATAAACATGACTTTATTGTTGCTGAATAAATTAACTTATAACTTTAAAACGAGTCGCCTGCGTGACATCGACTCTTTCGGGGTCTAACCTTTACCGCTCTGGTCTAATACGGGTCGGCAGACTCCATATATTATGTTGATGAAACCTACACACCTGATAATTTTCTTCAAGTATTTAAAACGTGTATGAAGTCGAGGCAGTATTAGTCAGTTTGGTAGACTAAGAATCGAAGCATTTCTATCGTGGATGTCCGTGTTAAATAGCAGGATGTACATATTGTGTTATTATAAATACAGTGATCAATAAACAATGACTAACCTTAATGAATGTGATCAACGTCGCCCCTCCACGCTAATAATACCTGAAAAAGAAATTAAAAATATAACATAATTTATTATTATCGATTAGCGGCCACGTTTAGTACAGTGTCGAGTCTTTATAAACGACATATAAAGAAATTAATTTGTAGTCAAAATTCAACAATGCAACCAATATTTATTAAAAACCAAAAGTTAATTTAAATAGATTTTACGGAATCCCTCAACCATGACAAAATGTTGGTAACTGTGCATTTTTGCTTTAACGACCAAAACACCACACTGATTTTCATAGAACCAAATAAATAGGCAAATTATTAATGTAAGTACTTATGTATACTTGCTCTACAAATAGCACAATACTTTCATCACTAAACTTAATTATGGTTATTATGGGTTAGTCTGAGGCAATTTGGAGTTTAGATATTATGTTTATTGACAGAGGTATGCCATTTTACAAAGGTCACATTAGAATGTGTAGATGTAACAACATTGAGAGTAATAACTTTAAGAGGATATTTCATGTACGTAAACTTTATGGTATTATTTAGGTTATTTTATTCCGATGAATGGCAAGACGAGCATGCCATTCAACTCATCGTAAGATACCACCACTCATAGACAATAGCAAAACCAAACAACACCATGAACTAGAAAGTAATGCTTGGCATCCTATTACGACCTGAGACATAAGATGATAAGTCTCATTATGTCCAGTGGTTGCTCTGGTTACAATGTCCTTCAAAGTTCAAACTAGAACACAACCGTGAATTTAATACTGCTGTTTGCAGGGAGAAATATACTTTGCGGTACCTACCCAGGTAACCTCTCACATACCTACCAACAGTGAAATGATCAAAGGGACCGAGTTTCAAATGAGCCTTAAATGAGTTACACATTGTAATCCTTATTTCAGCAACATTGGTGACTATTCGATCTTTGTAGCTTTTATCTAAAAAAAAAGAAATAAAGGATGCATTTTAAATATGTGTGAAATGAAAAAATCTCATCAATATTTTTACTTTGCCAGATCACTACATAAAATCGGTATGTCAATGGTATTTAGAACCAAATTTTCAAAATTGGTTCCAAAGTGTTTGACCATTCGACTGTAGACAAATTCCGTGATATATTCCTGGCGTAAATCAACGAATTCAAATACTGAAAAAATCGTTTTGTCTTTACTGTCGTCTGAAATCATGATAACACGTAACAAAATCTAAAATTAATCCTTAAACGCTTTAAGATAAAAGAATCCAATACAAAAACACAAATAATTCTCGATCTATATTCTACAATGCATCTGACCTGACGGACATTAATAATGCTAATTAATCAACCATTAACCTCGTCGAGCCAACAATAGGCCGAACACTATCGAATTACAAATTAACAAACAGTATTGAGAACTAACGCCGAGGCAAGCGCAGCTATATTATGATTCACGTACATTAACAAAATATCAAATGCAATTCCTATTCCTATATTACTAACGAGCTCCTACCCGCAACTCCGTTTGCGTGGTTATCTTTATAAAAAACATCCCATCCCGTCCCGTTATATCCCGCCTTGTCCTGTCTCATTCTCACTAAAGATATGTAGTCCAGTCCCATCCCATCCATTTGGGTACAAAAAAGCAAAAAATATATCGGAATTCCTCCCTCTCGTTCCCACGAGAACACAAGAATTTTTGGGGATAAAAATAGCCTAAGTGTTAATTCAGGGTGCCAGCTAACTTCATACGAAAATTGATTGAAATCCATTAAGCAGTTTCTAAGTTCATGGCGCACAACCGCACAGACAAAGAGACAAAAATTCTAAAAATCTTTGCTTCGGATTCTATTACGTTACTGTAGTCCCCCCATAGCTTTTCTCATTTATTTTCCATGTACAGACATCGATCGGTTACAAATTTATTATATGTATAGATTATAAACTAGCGGCCCGCCCGGCTTCACCCGAGTGCAGATACTTTAAGAGGGGGAAACCGTTTTTGCAACACTTTTTATTAATGCTCCACTCCTATTTAGCATAGCGTGATGGTCTATAGCCTATAACCTCCTTCGATAAATGGGCTATTCAACACCAAAATATTTGTCAAAACGAACAAATAGTTCCTGAGATATCCACGTACAAACAAGTTCATCAGCTTTATAAATTAGGATAGACAGTGAGTTTGTTTGTTATTCCCTCAATCTTCTACTCAACCGATCATAATTAAATTTTGCACATAAATTATCGATTGTATAAGGAAAAACATAAACAACCTTTAACCTAAGAAACAAGTACTGCTTCACAAGATGAAAAAAAAACTTAGGTATATATATTTATCATAATTGTCATATTAATCACTATTTAAATTCACCACCGAAATTTTTGTTAGAAACTTTCTCTATCTTTCCTGACGATCTAGGCATATATTTTATTTCCATAATCAACCCTAATACCTCACAGTTCACCAAAGACCCAAAGAAGACGCATATTGAACCAAACCAACGGTAATAGTTAACGTCAATTACGCAACGCGCAGGCGCCTTCAAGGCCACCTGGTTATACTTCGCACAGTTTTTATTCCGTATGCATATGCAGTTGATCACCAAACAATGGGTGTACTTATAGACGCATTTAATTAGCTGATTGTTCAGTAAAACGAATAATTGTTAAATTGGTAGTAGATTTAGACTAGTTTGTCGATTTGTATATCATTCAGGTGGTAGCAGGTATTGGTGGCAGGGATTCCGTGTCCATGAAGTAATTCCTGTGTACAATATGTGCACTGCACTTACCATAAAGCGCACTACACACCATAGCCGCCCGGCGACACAGCCCGCCGACACAACCCGGCGGCCTACAAAGAAAAGAATCACGTCGGCAACAAGCGTCCGCACATATTGCCCGCCGACATGTTGGCATTTCGACAAACCAAGCGCTCTGCTCGTCATAACAACAACAACGTCATGAAAATGTTCCTCATGTCATGTCGAGCCGCTGCCTTGTCGTCGATAAAGTTTTCCGACTTCTAATAAGTAGTTGCCGACATAGGCCGGCAGGTCGGCGGCTTTGGTGTGTAGTGCGTTTAACATTCATAGTAAACATTTTATCGTATAAAATAAAGGATATTCCTGCTACATCTATGTGACCTGATGGAAAGTGTAATGCTGTCCAGTAAAATTCTTATTGACGCTACGACGTAACAATTCAGGACTATAGAAAGGAAGGAATACATGAGCCGGCAAACTATTTCTTTAAACAATCACATCTATAGACCTGACTCCACGTTAAGATAGAGTCTTGTGTCGTGGCTATCAGAAATATCTGTGGATCACGCCAACATTTGCTTCCACCCGTTTCCATTTGTTGTTTTTTTGAACCCGCGGCCCATCGTTTCACAGCCGGCGCCGAACCAACTGCGTTACGAGGGCTGTCAAAACTGCTCAACAGACAACAGCTTAATGATGTGGCAAAAATATAAATTAAATTCTATAAAAACGGTCACGATATTATAAAGCATATTTAACACGAAGATCTCGATTCAGGTTCATGTGAGTGACCTTGTACTGTCAGGAAAAACCAGGTTGAATATTATCGAGGAAAGAGCTATTTTTATCATCACTTACAACAGACAAAAACAGTGCAAGTTTCGCAGTTCGTATGTCCACAATTAATAAAAATATTATAATAAACTGTTCCAGGTTTGACTGGAATCTTACAAAAGAATTAGGATAGTCTCATGTATTATGTTAGGCTATACCATAATGTAGAAAATTAAAAACATTATTTATTTTTCGATCATACTTTATGACGCGAAAAACTTGAACATGAAACCATTTCACTACGCTACTTTTTTTATCATTGCTCTGCGCATCATTAGTCTTGTAGCAGCCTGTAGACTGTGAACTCCTGAGTTCGATTCCGGAGCTCAAGTCCAGTTTATATAAGTTTGGTTTGAAAATCTGTATGAGTTGTCCATAGAATTTATTTTAGCTAACCTCCTGTCACATCTCTGAATGGATATTTTGGCCAACTGTAGGTGGTACAAGTGACACCTCTGCCTACCTCTTCTGGGATATATCCGTGAACATACGTAATTCGTGACTTTAGAAAAATCTTATTCAAACTAGTATGATACATGGACAGGAAAATAATGTCGACCTTCGTTCTGGTCACATAACAGCAGTTATTTTTAAAGTCACGAATTGTATTCTTAAATAGTTTAAATAAGTAACTGTTCAAAACAATTACATTATTATATAAATTCGTGGGTTTATCCTTCAATTGTTCTGGAAGGTTTTGTTTAACTATTCAGTATTCTCTGCGAAAACTACAAAATACAAAATGAAAGGTGGGATCTGGAAAATGACCATGGCATCCACGTACGACTTCCAAGTACCTATAATGATATCTGTAGTGTAGGTTATACAGTTCAGGTAGAGCATCCGGTATCCACCGACATGCCTGATCTTAGTGGCTATAAAAATAATTCAACATAAAAATTTAAAGCCTCAAATTCCTTTTTTTTCTGTAATTTTTTCCTTCAAGACACAGCCTTTTAAAAAATCATTTATTTAAATCCTTAAATTGTCATGCGTGCATCATAAAAAACCTACAGCACAATGCAGCGTGAAGAATGCATGTTTTCCAACGTTTAGAGCGAGTGAACCGTGATCACAATGGCATCTCGTACAAACGCACTCACAATGCGGCCTGTGTGGTGTGGCAACAGACGCGGTGAAACGCAGTCACGGCTCCCTGCGTATGACACTGCAAGCTGTGGACTTGGCACAATGTCTGTCTTCCTTTATAGAATTATTCTGGTCTGTGCCAGCTGGATTTTTAGTAAATCTTCGAAGTTTTGATTGATCTGTAGTGTTGGCACTATTTTGCTATATAGTTGTCTTTTTTTGCAACTAGGGTTAACCTGGTTGGTGTTGCTTTCTTAGTCAATCTTCGAGGTTTTGACTGGTTTTTACATCACCGGTTGTAACACCAACCAAAAATTAATATATTATTAACTATTCCTAAAATTAATAAGTATTTAAATAGTACAAGTACTTTAGGACAGTCTTCGTGGCGCAGTTGGTTAGACGCCGATTGTGAAACGAGAGGCCACGGGTTCGATTCCAGCACCGAAACAAATGTTTGTGTGAACCACAAGTATTTGTTTCGGGTCTGGGTGTTTGTGAGACGGAAAAGTCTCTCGTAGTTCCTGATACCCACGACACAAGACTCGATCTTTGTATGGAGTCGCGACTATGTATGTGACTATTGGATGTATTTATTTATTTATTTTATGAAATGTTTTGATTCGTCAAATATTACCACCTCAGTAGTAGCAAGGTATCTGAGTTCTGACTCTTACATTCCTTAAAGTAACATTGAATAATATGTAAGAAATCCCAAAAAAACAATACACGTACCTATTCGTTAAAAATAGGTTCGTTCATTCAAATGTTTGTCTCAGTAATCCGCCAGCTCGACAGGACAGGATTTCTTCAATATTTGTCTTCCAAGTAGGAGCTTGACGAGTGTTTGCATACAAACCGTCCGCCCTTCACGCGTGTAATCTTCGTATTGAAAGATTTCGTCAATACATTGTCGTGAATACATATTTCACGGCTAAAAGACTCCAGTAATATAAAAATATACAGGGAAAAATTAAGATCTTTAGAATTAATGCATTGACTCCATAAAAAGAATAGAGAAAATTATTCATGGTTTTCTTGCAATAGATGCTAAAGAACAAATTACTTATAAGTCTAATATTACATCTATATAGATAGAAAATGTTAAGAATATATCAGCCATTACAACCCATTAAAAAACAAGTTCTTGTTTCTAGAGAAACACCAGATACTAAGTGAGACTGAGCCAGTACTACCCTGTCCTCACGTGTTGAAAGAGCGTAGGAGTAAGTCTATTACATGTAGATCTAATAAAGATAAAAAACTTCCATAACATGTAGATTGTAGATTGTAGATTATACCGACATTATAAGGGACATAAACATCAGCCATCAAAATCAGCAGTAAAAAGTTAATATGTCAATAGTAAGCTTCACATCTAAATTGAAATAATATTGATCCTTAGGTAGTACCTAGAGAGTACTGCAGAGAGAGAGAGTATTAGTGAATACTCTCTCTCTCTCGCTCTGCCGTCGGTCCCTCATGACCGAGGATCGTGGTCATCGTAGGATGTACCGCATTTAGAATGAATTATTTGTCTCCACCGGTTTCTGTTCATCGCTTCTTCTACTACTACAAATATTATAAATTCGAAAATGAGAGTGTTTGTTTGTTTGTTACATTCAATTCTTTAACTATTCAACCGACTATCATTACATTTCATACATATTTTCAGGGAAGGACAGGATATATATAATAAAGTGTATTTCATTCTTAAAATAGGTTATATTCCCTTGGGATAGCAATGTCACTATCAGACGAAAGAATTACACGGTAATAAGACATACAAAACCCGATGAAAAATAAATTGGAACTTAAAGCCTGATTGACAGAAATAGGGTGGTATCTTACACGAAGTCTAGAAATTTTTTTTACGTATTTTTCTGTATTTACATCAGCTCATGTATACGTCTCACTACGGGGCACGGGCTTCATCTATAATCGAGAATACGATTGAGATGGGTTAGGCCGTATAGGTCACCAAGATGGCCACGTAGGGTTGGAAAAAAATTGCTCCAAGTAAATTTAGGCAAGCAGGTGAAGCCGCGAACTAAATCTAGTTGGTAATAACATGACGTATAAAGTCGAATCCGACCAAGGTCGCCCGCGTGTCAACTAGTTCGTCTTAATGTCGTTTATGTTAAACTTCTTAATTAGGTGACATTTGGATATTTGTTTTACCATTTGACACCTATGGCGGATGTACCAGACTAGTTGGAGGAGCTTCGTTTAAATCATTTCGATTTATATTGGCTTCTGTAAAAAGTCTTGTATAATTTCTCTAAACATACATAAAATTATTTCTTATACTAACTAGGCACTTGTTTCTAATCAAATCAATTGTGGGAGGCCTGCGTTAAGTCAACGATTTTGTAACGGGATAAGAAGAATCGAGTATATATCCGGATTCGAAGGAAAACAATGCTCAGAAGGGTTTATAATAGTAATTATTTCATCTAGACGAGGATTAGCTAGACAGTAGTTCCTACGTGACTTGAGCCATATTGCAGTATAATTTTAACAGACAATAACCCTTTTGAAAAAACCTTGTCTAACGCGCTACACATCAGTTTAACGGACTTGACCTATCTTTAAAATTTCCATGACCATTGTCATAATTTTGTAAAATAATACTTTGAATATAGTTCGACTAAAAGTTCTAATTTGAATCTAATAAATGAGCTACAAAATATTACGTAAAACAGTGGGACGATACATCAAGAATGTATATGGCTTACATCTACAACCGATATTTAAATGTTGATATTTTATTTATGGCTCGATACTGTTGGCAGCCATTTTATTGGACTATCGGTCGTTAGTCTGTCGGGTCGTGAGGTTAATGTGAGTCACAAAGTCGTTTTTGCAGCTTGCAAATTTTTAATTGCTTTTTTGTGAACAATTTCCTTGTATAGTTTTGTAAATCATTTTAGTCCTTTATAAATGCAATACTATTTTACTACTTTTATTATAGTGGCTGATCTGAAAGCAAATTAGGGTTAATTGCTTCAGAAACAATATATAATTAAACTGTACCAGTTAGGTATTGCGAGACCACGAAAAATCCCGAAGAGTATTAGTAGTATTTTTAAACAATGACAAAACTGCAACGATAAATTATTATTTTTTACCATTGAATATATCCATACTATTAAAAGCAAATTTTACTTTAAGCCAAAGAAATTGAACACATTAAACATTTGACAAAAGAAATAAGGAAACTGAAATAAAATAATTTGTCTCCAGCTTTGAAATGCCACGAGGCGTGATTGGAGCAATCAAGATCAAGTTACCAAAACAAAAAGAAACGGACCCTGAAGATTATTCAGAAGGAAATAATAAATAAGAAACAAGCGATAATAATCCGTAAGCGTTTTATTTATTGTGTCCTCTAAAAGTTGAAAATGAATCAGTGAGGCGTCTGTTTATGGAATTTGTAGATGTGCATCGATATATTTTAAGAAGAAGCAGACGGCCTCAAGCGGCCTTTGCCTTCACTGGACAAGTGGGCGAAATTAAGCAACCGGAATCGAGTTTAATTGAAGGGTATTCCCAGAGATATTTTAATGCCTATACGAGTAATGCAAATTAAATATAAACCCAACAGTCACATATTTATGTACATAGTTCTGACGCCTCACTAAGGTCAATTAAGTCTTGTGTAGTGGGTATAAGACACTACAAGAGAATTTTCGATCTCACTAACACCCAGACCCGAGACAAATACCTGTGGACCTCACAAGCATTTGCTTCGGTGCGGAGACCGAACCCGCGGTCTCTCGTTTCACAGCTGGCGTCTAACCAACTGCGTCTCGGAGACTGTCGATTTAAAGTACCCACTATTATTTGTAAGCGTCTGCCTGTGATTTCAATATCAACCATGTATTATCCTCATGCCAACTTATATTAACTTTATGAAGTTAACAATGTGTGTTGATTATATATACCTCATAGTCTATAAACGATAATATCTATGGCAAATTAATTACTCATGATGATTACACGAGGCGTGGTGAATGAATAAAAACTAAAATTTAAAGAGTAACCACCCAAGTATCAATTTTTTTCAATCAACCGTTAAAATAATCAAATTAATTGATTGCTCATAAAGGTAATTATTATTGATCAATCACACGATTTATGTCTACTACTAATAACTCAATTTCCAAACGGCATCAAACATGTTCACCGGAGCATGCAGAACATCTAGAATTACGCCACGAAATGTAACTACTTCTATAAGTATTGGGTTATTATCGATTCAATCAATCGTATTATCATCAACGTATTTTTTATTAAGGAAGATAAGTGGTAGGCAAATAATTTAACACTAATATATACTTATGACCCAAAATTCTTAAACCTGGTTAGTGAATTATTATAACTACAGTAGCCATTAAGTGTCGACTAAGATAATCAGCTTAACTTGTGTCGTGATCTCTGGTGGTCCGAGAGAATTACTGCAAGTATATTATACGTAATTTATAATTTGTGCCCGATATGGCGATGGGCTCGCTCCCTATCACATCGTGGGACGGAATATACAAGGTGAAACATGAGTGTTCTAGTAGCACCTCTGCCTACCCCTTCTGGGAAAAAGGCGTGTGGTTATGTATGTATGTATATTATACGTAAATCCTTCTTCATGATGCATGCAAAGGAAATGACTTCACAATTTAGTATTGTATGTCTGTGTCATAAATTCTCAAACATTTGGCTGCAACTCATTAAGACTCCCGTTTTTGGCATTCTTCTTTCCAATCATTTAATTATAGTATTGTTATCAACTACGTAGTCGTCATCGAGACGCCTTATTTGACTAGTACCAGCGTGTACGAACTGTGACCCCAGACACCCTAAGTTCAATTTCTAGGTCAGACAATTTTTACGAGTTCATCGTTAAAAAAAATCTCATATAAACTACTCGAGACTGTTTGAGCGCAACACGGTTATACCTCGTTCCTTATCTCAGTCCACTGCTGAACATAGATTCATCCTAAAGGATTTCCATAGCGGTCTGAAGCGTCCTGCATCCAGCGACTTCCTGCAACCTTAAGTTAGTCGTAAGTCCATCTTGTTTCAATAATCCTATCAAGACTATAATCAGATTCCGGAAAAATACATTTTCCGACGAATAAATCAATAAATTATATGTAATTCAATTAAAACACTTAGTTTGAGCCGAAATATTTTGAACTAATAACATTTTAGTTCCGCTATAATTAATTATATATATACTTTGCAACGTGTAGATGTTTATCTGCAACAACGTTACCATGAGTCATGTAAGTTAGGCGTGCCATATTTTCCCGAAACTTCTATCACTATTTTACTTGAACCAAATATACATACATCTGATAAAAATCATGTAACAAATATTGTTCTTTATCTATTATGGTAAACGATAAACATTAAAGTGAAAATATTTAAAACACAACGCGCTTTTTAATGTAGCTTGCAAAAAACTACTTTGTTTTAGTTTCGATAAAACCATAGTATCAAGATTTCAAATATGAACTATTTTGATAAAAATAATTACAACGATATTTCCGAAATACCGATAAAATTGGCATATTTCGTTGGAAACCTATCAATGACTACAAATAAACTAACAAACACACTAAGTTTTTTCTTGATACTATGTTATTTAAAAAATCTAACAAAGACCATCTTAAAACATTTAAAACACATCATAAATATCCACAAAATGTTAATTCTAATTACCTAACCTGACCACGCAGCGCTGGTTAATAAAGACGTCCCTCACATCACCGATGGCAAACCAATCAGCTGATTTGAATAAAACAACACAAATAAACGTAAATCAAAAAATTCTCAGCAATCAAATCACGTTCAGGAACTGATTCTGATGACCTTGAATAAATTACGGGCCTTCTAATTTAATCCACAAATATGTGGTTTAATTATCCACCGGATGAAAATTTATTATTCCGAAGACGCGCCTAATTTTAATCCAATTTTGATTAAAACACAAAAACTTGGTAATCAATTACGATTCGTGAATAAATAAATTGCGTGATGATTCGATTTCTGTCGAGGAATGTGTAAATTAGATTTTTTTACTTTTTTTAATGCCTACAGTTTTCTTGGAAGCGAACGAAATGGAATTAATAATGTGATTTAATATAATGTTCAATATAAAACGGAGTATGATTATAATATCGTTATTATGGCTGATTGATTAGTTAGAAGAACTAGTAAACTAATTTGTTGAAAAGATGCACCACTGTGTTCCTAGTAGTTACTTATAAAGGAAAATTATTTTATTAAAAAATCAATGTTCTCTAAAGAAAAAATTATGTTATTACAGATCGTAAAAACATCTTATATCTGAGATGTTCATCGACATACAAAGCCCTCCATTGTGACATAAACACAAGCACAAAGAATTTGATTCATAATCAAAGCATACACCGGCTACCAAAAAAGAACAATGAACTAGCTCCATTGTTTGCCAAGTCGCACCCCTCGCGTGCACACGCATACAAAACACAATGTAATTAAAAAAACATATATATTTATTAAAATACTGTGTTATAATTAAATACTTATGCTAAATATCACTTAGGGGGCCACATCGTTTCCGTGGGGGATCACGTTGTCTTTCTCTGTAACTTCCTCACCCTCTGAAGGAGTGGTCGCTTCGTTCTCTTCAAGCGCAGCTGCTGTCGTTGTGGTTGTCGACACTGGTGTGGTCGAGGCTGCTGTCGTTGGTGCTGCTGTCGTCGGTGCTGCTGTCGTCGGTGCTGCTGTCGTCGGCGCCGCTGTCGTCACTGTCGACGTCGGAGCCGAGGTTATTGGAGCAGCTGTGCTCGTCGGAACTTCGATGTTCTCTTCCGTGGCTTTTTCGACCTTCTGTTCCCTCTTGTAGGGCAGTCCTGTCATTACAATGGGCACTTCGCGATCTGAATCTTTGGATTTGTCAGCCTCACCGTTGATCAACGCAGTGATGACCAGGTACCCGTCGGATGTCAACTCAGCCTTCACATCTTCACTGGTAGCGTTTGCTGGGAGAGTGTAAGTGTGGAAGAACTGGCTGGCGAACACATCGCGTTCGTCTTGCTTAGCCTCCTGCGAGCCCTGGACGAAGATGAAGTCTCCTTTCACCTTCACTTTAAGGTCGTCCTTCCTGTAGTCTTTGGCATTAACAACCACTTGGAATTTGTCGTCGTCGGAGTAGATCCTGGGTCCAATGTCGGCGAAACTCGGGATCAGCTTCCAGAGAGGAGCGAAGAGACTGAAGGGAGAGATGCTCATCCAAGGGAAGGAGAAGTCATCGTCTGTGATGGTGGTGACTGGTTGGGGGATGACGGCGCGGTCGGAGGCGGGGTAGGCGGTGGCGACCGCGAGGACGGCAAGTCCGAAGACGGCAACAAGGCGCCGCGAGAACATTGTGACGTGCGCACTGTACGGGTGTGCAGCTAGAACTGTGGCCGGCGCGGACCGTGGAGGCTTTATAGAAGTGGCGGGGGGCAGGGAGGTGCGTAAGCGCATCGGTGACTGTGCTCTTGTAGATTTGATTACGTAGATGTGGAGTTAGGCAAATATCCACTATGCTGTCTCTGAGAAGAAAACATAAATTGCAATAGATAATAACGGTCATCAATTAAAGATAACATGCGATTGTACTAACATTGATGAAAGTTTATTAATTAAATGCATTAATGAATTACAAATATATTAAAAATGTTGCAGGATAAATTAAAGAAACTCAAAATAAAACTTTTGAAATCTTGTAATATTTATATTACAGGATATAGATTAATCTGAAAATTAGTGCTACCCCATAACTATAAATGGAATATTACTTAATATTAAAATTCTACTATAAAATTGATTTACTTTTATATTAGGTCATAGAATATGAAAAACAAGTTTACGTAGCTTTGTACAATAAAAGTACGAAAAACAATAAAAACTTCCAACTGTATTTGCATTACATAACAATGGCATAAAACCTTTTTATAACTCAACTTGTTGACACAATAAATGCAACTAACAATAAAAAAGCGCATAAAAACTGAATAGCAATAGTTTTTACGTGTACTTGAAACGGACGATGGACTTCGATTTATTGAATGTCTGTGAAATATGAACCACACCGATACGATGGCAATATTCGTTTTTATTAAAACATTTATGCGTTTTGCACGTCCAGATAACTGTTTTAAGGAAAATATATGCCGGTAATTTATTTGTGCAGGCGTGAAATCGCCGGTATTCATTTTCGCTTTTGTGACATTAATTTAATTGAGTTCTGAAATATTTGTGAAATATAAACCGGATAACCTATTTTAATGACTTCGGCTTTGCGAATACGCAACTACGGCAATTTAAAATAAAAATATGTATTTTTGGCGAATGGTTAAAAATTTTCGCGCCTGCAGTATCTACATCGGCACTTTCGACTTGCGTCTCTATGAATTCATGTATGAAATTATAAATAGGTTTATTTATTTTTTATTGTTCTTAAAATAGTCCAGAATGTAATTTTGCCGTAATACCCCAATAAATATAAATTATCGCATCAATAACTTAATCTAGCTTAACTATAAATTCTCGTCACACATACAGAAACATGTCGACTCTGATTTGCCAAGCGCGCGTGCTTAATCTATGCCCAGCGACCTTGTAAGGCCAGCTTCTAGAGTTCTCCTAAACGGCGCGAAATCGGCCGCGGCGCGCGTCCGTCACGTAACGTCGAATCAACAGTTTATTATCATTTCCCATAATGCACATCGTGTGATATCAGAATAATGCGCTGTATCTAAGTACATTGCGTGCGTGCGTGATACTTGATTCTTGGATTATAAAAAAATCTGTGAGCATTTTTTTTTGTAATCTTATTGGATCGTGAGGTTTTAAATTCTATGGCCAATTTCGGCAAAACTGTTTGTGATTTTCTTTTTATTTAAGAGATATGATACCCATAAAACAAATGGCAAAAAAATCAGAGCAGTTACAAAATTATATTTATCCATAATATTGCACTGTCGGGTTATACAGGGTATGTAAGTCATGACTGCTACCGAAAACCAAGCCAGGATTTAGTGACTACAGACATGATGCAACTAAAAATTTTGCAAAAAAAAAGCGACGTTTTTTTTTGTATTTTTTTAAATATCATTGTGTTTGAGTGGTAAATCCATAGTGTATGCTAAAATTATAATTTAAAGCCTTGCGTACTATAGCGTCTTTAGAAATAAAAGGATGTACATATTTTTTTTTTAGGAAAATGTGTGTATTTATTTTTATTTATTTATTTATTTACATACGATGACGGGAAAAAAAATAGTCGTTTTTTTTTGCAAAAAGTTTATTTGCATTATGTCTAAACTCACTAAAACCACCTGGCTTCGTTTTCGGTAGCAGTCTTGATATACCCTATATAATAATTAATAATTAAAACAAACAATATCGACTTAAAATTAATTTAGTATTGATGAATTTGAATTAATTTGTAATATTAGTTTCCTCGTAATATACCCATTCATTATAATAATTAATGCAGTTACCATTAATTAAATTTATTGATATATCAAATTAATTTACCTGCAATCGGTGTACATCACAACATATTGCATATTAATGTGCATAATTTTATTATGAATTATGACATTTCGTACAAATATTTTAGCTATAATTGACATGAATAAATTTATAACGTATTTAATTTAAGTTTAGCAAAGATTATCAAAATTACGTCATACTCGACATAAATACAAAATATAAGTAGGTTTATTAAAAGTAACGAAATAAATATACTAAATGAACTTTCCTGTAAAGTGCAAAAAATACTCAGACGTAATTAAAATTCCTTTAATATTCACGGTCCCACTGGAAGGAATTAAGTATACGTCAAAAAATGTCAACCCGGGGTGAACGATAAATAAATACTACGCTCACACATTTTTTATTCCATTAATTTCGAGGGGGTAGGCAGAGAATATCCAACAACCTATTAATGGCGGTACATAAAACATCAACTATTTCTTAAACTTTACATATGCAGCTATAATCAATTACAATGCTTTTCATCGTCTATCAGCTACAGATAAAGTTAAGGGAATGGTCCTTTTACTTTCCTTTTCCAAAAAAAAACAATTATCACACATTCAAACTCTATTCCCCCTTGAGACTATTCCAAAGAGTTCGTGGCTATTATAAAAGTAATGCTTTCTACTTGGTAAGTTGCGCAGTCACCGGGGAGCGGCGACCCTCTCCTGTCCAAAGAGGTTCGCCGCAATAGCACTCAATATCACCTCAGAGAGGAAATCGCTTCGTAATATCGAAAAGGAAACTGCAATGAATAGGCTGCCCTTTTAACTCACTAATGCGTGATTTTGTGGGATTTTTGCCGAAGTGTAGGGACAGATAACAAAATAATAGTATAAAAATTATATGTACATGTAATAGTAGCAGCGAGTTTTGCAAAATAATAAAACCTGGAAATTTATTTTTAACTATGGTTTTTGTGATAGTTTATTTTTTTTATTTAATAAAAAATGTATCGATTAATTGAATTAAATGAACAATGGTCGCAGGTAGATACTACGCCTATCAACAGCTGAATCGTGTGTGGTTTTAGCCCCCTTTATTTTATAGCCGTAACAGTAGGTTCTACAAATAAAAGTACATAAATAATTAATTTAACGTATCACGTTTGAATTTTGAAGATTTCTCATAATGGCTATAAACGTATAACTGACTAATTTTCTTATAGATGTACCTTGAAGGTAATACGAATCATAAACATTAAGATATAAGGAGGAAAATCGTATAAACATGTACCACTCATACTTACATTGTAAGCATTGAAATTCGTTCATAAAGTAACGTATGCGCAAGTTACTGTCAGAACTGAATTATTTTGTGCAATGTTTGTGCCGTTTACCAAGAAGTTATTTATTCAATTTTGTCTTAACAATATGAAGAAACCTACCATAGTAAGGTTAAGGGCATCCTTATTTTTTACACACTAA
Organism: Theretra japonica; assembly: GCA_033459515.1. NCBI lineage: Eukaryota > Metazoa > Arthropoda > Insecta > Lepidoptera > Sphingidae > Theretra > Theretra japonica. Next base: position 15,789,636 of record CM065931.1, read on the forward strand.
AAAGCCGTATGTATACTAAAGTTTTAATACATAAAAATGTACACTCACTATACAAAGAAAAACTATACAAAGAAATAACGCTTGTTATGAGTATAATGTTATTTTAAATGAGTACAATTTGATCTTTCCGTTTTTGTGCAATTTATAAAACTACCTTGCAACATCACATCTTCAAAATATTTAATTTTAGGATTTAAAATAGGAAAACCGTCCAAGGTTGTCGTTTTGATGAGATCATTATGAAACGAAATGCAAATTACACATTTATCATATTTTGTTTTTTTTTTTTCTTCTTTATTTACCTAAAATATTATATATTAAGTTATTTTAATCTCTGACTCAATTCTGTTCGAAACAGTTTTCTCTTTATTGATTATTTGTACAACAAGCAAGTTTACTGAAGGATTTTAAAAGAACATTTATTTTACCTCTAAGCATTACATAAATCGTTGGGCGATTTTGATTCTTTAGCATTAAGATTGCATGAATCCTTGGGCGGGCGATGCTGGCTTCTTACCGTTAAGAGGTCGCTTCGTCATTCACCAGTTTTGTTTTAAAAATAAGATTAATGTTATAGATACTGCGTATGTCGTATACTTGACCTCAGACAATTTTCCCGAATTTCAAGACAAAGCAGGATGGTTAAGTCACATTCACCTTGCACTTAATGGAGGCAAATGACAATAATTTCAAAATAGCCATACACATGCCTATTTTTCCGAAGACCTGGACTGAAGTGTTAAATGTCAACGGTACCCCTAACTTGCGGAATATAATTATGGTTCCCTAAAATGCTATAGGCGACATACCAACTACTTTTTTGTATTGTATTGTATCAGCCCATATACGACCCACGGCGGGGCACGGGCCTCCTCTACAATCGAGAGTACGATTGAGAGTGGTTAGGCCATATAGTCCACCACGCTGGCCTAGTACGGGTTGGCGGACTTACACACCGTAGATTTTTTTTTAAAATCGCTACGGTATGCAGGTTTCCTCACGATGTTTTCCTTCACCGTTAAAGTGCGTGGTGATTGACTATCAATACACACGTAACTCCGAAAAGTCAGAGGTGTGCCCTGGGATTTGAACCCGCGACCACCGTGAACATGTAGGCAGCCGGGTCTGGTCCGATACCACGAGGCCACCACGCACTTCAACTACTAATAAATATAATAAATAAATCCTTGTTAAAAGTCTATTGACCAAATTTTGCATCGAACCACACGGCCGCATTAGACCATTGAGGCGACAAATATGTATGCAATTGTTATTTTAATAGATGCAACAGTCATTATATAATAATATCTAACCATTACTAACAGAAATAACAGACTATTTGGTACCTCTACATTCAGGATAGAAAATAAATAGTTAATTATCGAAATTATTGGTCTCCTGTGGGAATCCAACTCTCTTTTCTCAGCCTGAGTTTTCCTAAACCACAGAACCTTCTCTGTCTTATCCGATTCAATCTTGACGTAATCATATGTTATAAGTCATTGACTCCAATACAAAGCGAGTGTTACGATAAATATAAAGACAAACATGGTATATTTACGGACAGTTTAAAGACATCATTTTTGTGTATATCAAGTCAATATTAGCATTTATATATTAGCAATAGATTTCAAGTATGGTAATATAATTATCATCTATTCATATAAAGTATAGGTCGTTGATTTTGAAAGTTTTTAAAGACGATTTGTTTCTCTTAGGAAGAAAGGAACAAAAAGTCCTGATTAGTCACCACTCACGCACAAAAAGGATAAGTTACGAAAAAATAATTCGGCAATAAGGATATAAAATAATTTTGCGCTGACTTCAAGTACATAAAGAATATGAAAAGGCGAAACATTTTTTTCTTCTTATGATGACAGAAGAAATTGACTACAATGAATAATGGTAAACTGCGTCATTGCCGTCATTGTAGTTCAGATAGGGATCAACTAGATATAGATCTCATTAGCAGGTGAACACAATTATACCGGGTGTTTGTAGTCAGATATACGCAGGATGATACCTAATTGCGACACACTTACGTGTACCACTATGATGGGTCCTAGCGGGTAAGGACCCGTTATATACGACGGTCTCAATCCGGACGCGAATATTCTACAACCAGCTAATATAAAATATAATTTAATACATAAATAAACTCATGCCTTTTCCCAGAAGAGGTAGGCAAAGGTGCTTGGCAGGACACCTACTTTGCGCCTTGTGAGCCCATCGCCATATCGGGCACAAATACCTGACTCTGGGCTGGTAATGAATAGAAAAACCCAATATACTTTGCCTGACTAGGAATTCGAACACAAGACCTCAACGTAGTAATCATACCGTAGTACAACGACGCCACCGAGGCACTCGAGTCGAGGCAAGTATAATTTCATCATGATGAAAAATAAACCTCATTAACTGAGCTACATTACATATTATCTTCAATGTCCTAGAATGAACATAACTCACGTATTTACGTGCTTTTGCCTACATAGTTGCCATACATAACATAATGAATCATAACAGATAACATAATTGCTTTTCTAGTACTTTGTAGAAATTTCACTTTTTTTTAAAGCGCAGCAAAATGTATAGTCTCAAAGAAAAGTGTTTGGGCTACCAGCTTAAAATAAGTCGTACTACTCATAATCCGACAAACCAATTTAAAGTTTATAGCCTTGTGGATAAGCAAGATGAAAAGATGGTGAGCAGTGCTTATAGCGCAGAGAATTGATCGCTGGTGTCGAAGAGTTCTAAAGGGCAAGCACGGCATCAAATATCCACCAATATATTGGCAGTCTGCATGGCGCAATTGGTTGGACGCCGGCTTTGAAACAAGAGGCCGCGAGTTCGATCCCCGCATCGAAACAAATGTTTGTGTGAACCACAAGTATTTATTTCGAGTCTGTGTGTTTGCGAAACCGAAAAGTCACTCGCTCCTGATACCCACGACACATGACTTGATCTAAATGTGGGGTCAGAACTATGTATGTACTATGACTATTGGGTGTATTAATTTATAAATTGGACAGAACTCAGAAGACCTAATAATGGTTCAAGGAAATCGCTGGATGCAGGCCTTTATTTAGCAGTGAATTTTCTGTGGTAAAAGACGGTGAAGAATTTTCGTTATCGCGTCTCAACTGGTAATTGAAATTGTCAATGATCTAAACAAATACCTTCCCTTTCCTTTCCCCACAATTTCCATACCAATTTTCAACAGTCGATAACGCACCTGCGCCTCTGAAAAATTGAAGGTGTTCAATATAATCTGGTATGACACTTCATTTTTCGAACCTACACCACAAAAATATCTCAATATGACTAACTATATTAATATAAACTGCATATTTACAAATGTGAAGGTACCTTACACTTCACGCTGGGACAGATAACAACATTTCAATTATTGAGTTGAGTCATGTAATAGCCATACAGCGTCGGTCACACCGGGAAAACCAGAGCCTACGCTTACTCAAGTAATTTGCTCAGAGTCATACACAAAGTCCGCACGGAGTATTTGCGGGACATGACAATAATTTGTAGTTAAAAATAATTATCTCATATCATGATACATCCAGGGATTTCCAATGTATTCTGGAAACTTCCAAAATCAAGCGGAATTTAAAAGGTCGACGAAATTTTGAGTGAAGACCTATGTTCTACAATGGAGTTCTTGTAGCTAGAGAAGATTAATATAAGATAATTATAAGGAATAGATTGAAAGCATTAAAGTAATGAAAATTCCTGAGGAGTCGATACCCAGTTCATTAAGTGCCATAAATAATTTTATTAGGTTAAAATACATAAAGTTTGTCTGAAATGAACAGACTGACCCCATCACACATTGAGACGGAAGTAAGATTCGCAAGATGTATGTGGCATTGGGGGCGCCTTTGCTTAGCTCTTCTGATTTCATCATCATCATCAGCCCGTTGCAGTGTACAGCTGGACATAGTCCTCTCCCATGGTACACCACAGAGCCCGGTCTGCTGCTTTACGCATCCAGTCGTTGCCGGCCCTCTTGTGCAAACCGTCCCACTTCTGATATAAAAGTCTACAAATAGCACATATTATGTCAGTCTCAGGATGGATTGTCTGATCACGATCAGTATCCTGCCACGTAAAGTGTGAATTTTCATAAGGATGTAATTGTAGATTAAAGATTTCAAGCAACAAAGCAAGATAATGCATTTAAATAGGAAGTAATAAAGCATTAAGCTGGCTGAGACGGCCTCGTTGAGGATTTGTGATAAATTCATCAAGGCACCTCGCGATAAAAATGCATTTTTATTAATCTCTTTGTTTATCCACAATGGAGCATTATCCACACTGCTAACTTGCATAATTTATTCTTACTGTTTTTTATGTCCGGATACTAAAAGATTTCCTCTATACCATGAACGTTTTATTGAAGCGGTTTTTTTTAGTATAGGTCCGGCAAGCGAGCAAGCAGGTCACATGATGGTAAGTGATCACTGCCGCCCATGAACATCCACAACGCTTGGATCATGATGTGTTTGCAGCCTATCAGATCGGTAGAGGAGCGGGAAGGAAAGAGGATGGGAAGAGGAAAGGTGCATTTATCGGTCTTCAAACAACTGAGATAGGTCTCTGAACATGCGTATCGCTAGTTTAATTCTATTATTGTGACGATCTTACAGCACTTGCGAGGCAGGTGAATTTCATGGTGGGGCAGTTGCACTACAGTATGATGGCAAAGCTGAGCTGTCAGGTTCAAATCCCGGGTCGGACAAAGTGATATTGGATTTTTTTATTCATTATCAGCCCAGAGTCAGGAATTTGTGACCGATATGGCGATCCGCGATGGCCCCCTATCACATTATGGGACGGCAAATACAAGACGAAATGTGGGTGTCGTAGTTACATCTCTGCCTACCCCTTCTGGAAAAAAAAGGCGTGGGCTTATGTATGTTTTATGATCCTACAGACTGACTCTCTGGCACAGTTATTAAAGGCTGTGATACGAGAGGTCGCGAGCTCCATCGCGAATACCAACACATAAAATATGTTTGTGTGATTCATAAGTATATGTTTCGGCTTTAGGAATTTGTGAGATCGAAAAGTATCTACTACCTACCGATGCGACGTTACAAGACTGGTATTCTTAATGAAGAGTGTGTGCAACTATTTCGTTTTTTTAGTTAGTCTGCCTATTGTGTTTGACTCACAGGTTACATACATACAGGGTATATCAAGACTGCTACCGAAAATGAAGCCCGGTGGTAGTTTTAGTGACTACAGACATGATGCAACTAAAAATTTTGCAAAAAATAAACGCGATGATTTTTTTGAAATGTTTAAAATATTGTTTGGGTTGTAACTCCGTAGTTTTTGCTAAAATTATAATTTGAAGCCTTGCATTCTATAGCGTCTTTGAAAATAAAAGGGTGTACATTATTTTTTTAGGAAATTGTATGTATGTATTTACCACTTAAATACGATGTAGGAAAAAAAATCGTCGCATTTCTTTGCAAAAAAATTAATTGCATTGTGTCTAAAGTGACTAAAACAACCACCTGGCTTCATTTTCGGTAGCAGTTTTGATGTACCCTGTATAATATTTTTCTCGGTGCGGTGGTCGAACATTCTACAATGCATAATTTTAGTGAAGTACCGCATCCGGCTGGCCTTCGTAGGGTCGGTGATGCGTTGACGACCTTACAAAGGGATTTTAGTTCACACTCATTCGCTTCACGCTTTTATCGTGTTAGGGTGGACAGTCACGTTATTTCCGTCCCATTACATTCGAAATAATTTGTATAAAAAATAATGTTTGTTTATTCCATGCGTATGCGTTTGTGCATCGTTCATCTGATCATGGCTAAATTACTAATCCAACATATTGCAGATTTGTACAAACTTTCATGTACCTACTTATAACTAATATCTAAAATTAGGATCGGGAATGCCATAGTGCAGGGCAATTTATATTCTGGACAGGTATGCCTACAACCGCGAATTCAGTTGCTTAGACCATAGTTTACCATGTTGGGTTCAAAAATGAGTAGTATTGACTAACAATACACACATTCAAAATGCAGATGTGTGTCATGGGATTCTAACCCGTGGCTAAAGTTTCTTCAGTTCACGTGTGATGTATTCATTATTTTATCAAAATAATAATACAAAAATCATGACGCACAATTTCTCGAGAAAAAAATGAATGAATTACTCATAACCGATGGTAATATGAGTCAGGTCCAAAACGATACAATAGTCAATCACCTAAAGACAAACAATAAAACATTTTTAATTTTTGGGGCCACCTATTCAGTTGGCACCGACCTCAATTTTTTACTTATATATTTAAGATTTATTAAAAAAATAGTTTTATTTCTCTTTTTTCATTACAATTCTAAGGTCGTTTTATTATTTTTTTTAATTTTCATTTCCTACTTTTGTAATTTTCTGTTGTATTAATTAAAACTACTTACTACAGATTTTTTTGTAAACCACCTATATTTTTTTCTAGAGAATGAAAAACATTATCTCAGGGGTTCCTACACCGCACTACACACCGAAGCCGCGGCCCACCTGCATATGTCGGCAACATTTTGTTGGCGGGCTAGCCGGCGGCTTCAGTCATTGCAAGTCGGAAAACTGACGTGTGTGTGAAACGTAGGAAGTGGAACGTTTCTTTAGTTTACTTGTGATGTATGACTTGTTATTTTATCAAAATAATAATACTACAAAAATCATGACGCACAATTTCTCGAGAAAAAAAATGAATGAATTACTCAAAACCGTTGGTAATCATATTACCAACGGTTTAAGGTCAATAGTACGAGTTAAGGTGCAAAACATTACAATAGCCACTCACATATACACCAACAATTATTACCGGCTTAGGTCACCGTGAATCATTTCTTCAAAGTTTTCCTTTGTTTTGGTCAATCAACTAAATAAAGTATTGAATCGTCACAAACCGCAACAATACGCTAATGTCTTTAATGAATGAGTTGTTTCAATGGTTTAGCGGTTGAGTGGATAGTATAGAATCAGTTCGATGACATGTTTGAGAAATTTAATTTACAAGAATTTTATATGTAGTTAGAAAAATCAACACACTTGACCTAGAATGGAATTTATGGATTATTCCAATCACATCTTGGGATGATAATAAATCTTGGGACGATAATAAATAAGATTAAGACGAAGAAAACATGTGGGTTGTCAAAAGCGATCTTGCTCATAATAACTTTAATTTCCGCTTAAACAACGTTGCCTAACATAATCAAATCATGGATCTATTATCACGAGCAAACCAGAGACCACATAAAACCTGCATTACACATCTCAATAAAGATTTTAACTGAGTTATAACATGCGGATTGCTATAGCAACACATTTATATCATAACTCATCATGCTCGAGAACACACTGGAACACAGTCACGTTTTTTCTATGAATAACATTTGCTTATAATTATCTTTTTAAATCGTTCCCTATGAAGTTTCCTCAATTTGCATTCAGTTGTGTGCAATAATATGCTCATGCTTTCCTTTTAAGAAATGCAATTTAAATAATTTAAAGTAATAACCTACAACGGAATGATTCATGGCTGCATTGTGAGCATTCATTGTGGACAATAGAAATTGTATACAAAATAGTCATGGGTTTAAATAACGATAAAAGAGAAGACTGTGTTTACTGTAATGTGTAAAAACATTCAGTTCTCGTTTCAACCTCCGTGGCGCAGTTGGTTAGACGCCGGCTGTGAAACGTGAGGTCGCGGGTCCGATCTCCGCACCGAGACAAATATTTGTGTGAACCACAGGTATTTGTCTCGGTTCTGGGTGTTTGTGGGACCGAAAAGTCTCTTATAGTTCCTGACTGTTGGTGTATTTATTTAAGTGTAATTAAATTGATTAAATAAACGGGTAATAGAATTGGACACTACAATTTAATGTTTGGAACGAAACAGCGGTCTGTTTATAGATTCTGCTTGTCTCTTTCATTCCTACGTAGTCACACTATCTTTCCTCATGATATGATTTACAGTGTTCCTAGTCCACGCTCATATATTTTATTCATAATTTCTTCTGTAGCAAAATACCTCATCGTATTCCCGATGTCGGGATCATTTCCAGGAATGTCGCTATAGATGAAATGACAATACTTTAATAAATACAGAGTCTTAGGAAACTGATATAATAAGATTGGCTAGAAACCGATCGTAAGATAATTGAGGCTTCATAGTGAATATTGCACATTCGTAACGGGGATAAAAATAAAAAATCCTTTATTTTATTGTGTGAAAATATTACGTAGAATATTGTATTTAAACCGGTTACCAATTTAAAGTCAACATTTATGTATAATAATACACAAGACCAACAATACACACATAAAACAAATACATAATAATGATATTTTTACTTAGATACTCGACCGATGGAAAATTCTAGGCTCTATTCAAGAGCTGAGAAATAATATTAAACATGGAAGTGGGCTTACTGCAAGCGGATAGCGATGATCTTCCATTCATATATCTACGAGTATACATATAATACATTTGTAACCGATCGATATCTGCTCATGGAAGATAAATGAGAAAAACTAATATGGAGGGTCTGTATTAACGTAATAGAATCCAAAACGATGATTTTCAGAATTTTTGTCTGTTTTCTATGCGGTTGTGCGCAATGAACTCAGAAACGGCTCAACAGATTTCGATGCAATTTGGTATGGAGGTAGCTGCACATCCGGGATTAACACTTAGGCTTTTTATGCTAAAAAATGTAGTATTACTGTGGGATGAGGGAGGATTCCGATATAATTGTTAGTTTTTTGTAATCAAATATGGATGAGATGGGACTGTATTACTTATCTTGAGTGAGAATGAGACGGGACAAGGCGGGATATAACGGGACGGGACGGGATGGGTTTTTTTTATAAAGATAACCATGCAATCGGAGCTGCGGGCAGAAGCTAGTTAGTCAATTAACATATTGAATTTACAGTACGGCCGACAAGTCATGGCCGCCGTGAATATAGGCAACAGAACAATGTTTGCGCTCGTACATTCAGTAAGAAAATACTTAAATACAAAAATTGACGAAAAATATAGACTTGTTTAAAAGAACTAAACATGGTAAATGTTTTTATGAAATACAAAATTATAATAGCGACAACAAAGCGAAAGGAAATCAATTTGCGCGAACTTCACGCCGGCCATATCTCGTCGGCTGTACTGTACTTTATTTTCAATAAGGATCGTTTCGATAAATTAAAAGTAATTAAGACACCTGCTGTGACAATTAAACATCACATTTATTTAAGGTTTAGAGTTACAGATTTCATATTTACCTACATCATTAAGAAATCATAAATTAATTCGACCGTATTGACTGTGGTATTGACCTTATATTATTCGAATCTTAACTGCCATGTTTATTTTGGTAAAATTTAATTAAGATTTTCTTTTATTTTTAGACAAACAAATTCGATTTGATTTAAACATAAATAAAATGTGATCAGTTTTGCCTAAACACAGGCCGACGATTGGAAAATACGTACCTAACACAAAATGATCACCGCTACCCATAAACATCTAAAAGTAGAAAAGGAAAGGTGAACATTCGGCCTTATATGCTCTCCTAACTAATGTAAATAAGACTGCGAATCTGGGGAGTTACTCTATGGTCAGAAACGAAACTCGAATGTTCGGACGTTCTACGTCTGCAGTAAGTTATAACTTTTCCACTTCTAAAAATCAACACTATTCTCTATGATACTTAGCATTCACTCCGAACTAAGTCCATAGTTAGGATGTATGATAGAGGATTCGAACATTTCGTGGAGTAGCTAGGCACATTCGTATAGTTTTAAGTGCGATGTCCGAACTTTCGAGTTTCGTTTTAATCATAGAGTAACCCGCATATATCGTAATACTGTGGTGTCAAAACCCTAAGTAGGCTGCCCTGCTGCTGTAAATTGCAGCAATACTCTGTATCTGTATCAATCCATATATGTCCCACTGCAGGGCACGGGCCTCCATTACAATCGAGAGTACTGAGTACGATTGAAAGAGTTATGTCATATAGTCCACCAAGCTGCCCTAATGCAGGTTGGCGAACTTAACATACCGTAGAAATTTTTATAAATCGCTAATGTATACAGGTTTTCTCACGATGTTTCCCTTCACCGTTAATGTGCGTGGTGATTGACTATCAATACAGATATGACTCCGAAAATTCAGAGGTGTTCCCTGGGATTTAAACCCGCGACCACCGTGAAGACGTTGGCAGCCGCGTCTAGTCCGTTACCAACAGGCCACCACGCGCTTACAAGGCTCTACCAGTTTTAAACCCTTCACAATGTCAACATATAAACACGCCTGTATAGCTGAAGGGATAGACAGAGATCCCACCAGTTCGCACAATAGTACCTACCTCTGCAAAACTAAACTTCACTGATTTTGTATGCTACCTAAAATAAGTTAATTTATAATAAATTTGTAACCGATCGATATTGTAATAGAACAATCATTTTTGTATTTTTGTCTGTGCGGTTGTGCGTGATGGATTTAGAAACGACTTAACAGATTTCGATAAAATTTTATACGGAGGTAGCTGACACCCTGAATTAACACTTAGGCTACTTTTTATCCCGAAAAATGTAGCGTTCCCGTGGGATGAAGGAGGAATTCCGATATATTTATTACTTTTCTATACTCAAAGGGATGGGATGTACCTTGAGTGAGAATAAGACGGAACAGAGCAAGATATAACGGGACGGGAAATTTCAAATAAAGTTAATCACGCAGACGAAGTTTGCGGGGAAGCTATAAATAATAAATTTTATTACCATTCAAATCGCTTGTCGCTCTTCCTATGGTCCACCCTACCTTTATTGATATTTATTATAGACATGCACATGAAAATGTATTTTATTTCCACCGGCTTGTTAATTATACATGTCTTTTCCAGTCGTAAATCATCTACACAATAACACATACTTTATTTTTATAAACACTTGTTTCACTGAGGTTAAAATTAACTATTATCTATAAGACTCGTGTTATAGAAGTTGATTGACTTGAATCGTAAGTTTGTAACCTGGTTAGCAATCTATTTAGAATCTATAGTATTGTTGATGAGTTTAAATCTAAATTATTTCATAGACTTTGGCAATAGGTTTTAATCATAGGTCATAGGTAATAGGGTAATTTTAAGTAATAGGTTATTTTTTATTGCATAGGTCCGGCAAACGAGCAAACAGGTCACCTCATGGTGAGTGATCACTACCGCCCATGAACGTCCACAACGCTGGATCATGAATATATGTGTTGCCGGCCCAATTAGGAAGAGAGCGGGAAGGAAAAAGGATGGGAAGAGCAAAGGGGTACCACTACCTTACGAGTTAAGGAGAACACTTTTATAATATCAGCGTTGTGAATGTCATGGGCGGCAGTGATCACTTATCATTAAGTGACATGTTTGTTCGTTTTCCCGACCTATTGTATATAAAAAATACATACAGGCCTCCAGGTGGGGCTGTGAACGTAGCACTTACAGCGTATGTAAATTTTTATAAAGTATACTCGTACTTTATTAAATTATTTATATTCAAAATGGCCCCTAAGTAGTTATAATTAAGATAATTATTAGATACATACATAAACATCACGCCTTTATCCCAGAGGGCCAGAAGGGGTAGGCAAAGGTGCAACCAGGACAACCACGTTTCGCCTTGTGTGTTCCGTCCCCTGATGTGATGGGGGGGCGACCCTATAGACATTTTGGACATAAATTCCTGTTTCTGGACTGATAATTAATAGAAAAATCCATTATCACTTTGCCCAACCCGAGATTCAAACCCGAGACTTCAGCTTTGTAATCGTACCGTAGTACAAACTACGCCATAAAGGCAGTCAGGTAAGATAATTAATGAACCTCTTTAATATTTTAAACAACGTTTATTCAATTTATTATTACTCGTATAACGTCTTAAATCACTACGCCTTATAAAATTAAATAGCAATTTTTTCTAAGAAAGACATTGCTGTAAATTACCAATTGGTCACAGAGGATTTACTCGTAATAGGTTGAGTGACAATAAGTTGTTTCTGCGAATCGTAAAGTTCGGTATTTTTATACGATAATGGTTAATACGGTTGCTATGGGGGTTTTATTTAGATGTTGGTCGCTGAGCATGCGCATGTGAATATGGCATTACGTTAGGCTTGCAAACCAAAGGCCCTGACGAAAGACTGACTAAAAAAATCTCTAATGTTACTAGCCAACCCACACTAGGCCAGCGTGGTGGACTTTAAGACCTAACCCCTCTCGATTGTACAAGAGGCCCGTGCCGTGTAGTGGGACGCGTATCCGATAGAGGTACAGATACAGAACATTACTAGGAGGCCTCGTAATATGTCCCACATATAAAATTCTAGTGCCCTTAATAATAAAACGCTTTTTGCTTCCAAGATTAATGCGTATTTGGGTACATTAGTTCTAGCGGACAGCGCGGTGGACATTTTTCATTACGCGTCGCCTCCACGGCTCCATTATTTTTTCGGTCGCACAATGCGCTCCTGTTATCGAACGACTATAAATATTTTTTGATTAGATTCACACTCTTCCCTGCAAATAATACTCTTTTGATTTACTGATACGTGGTTTTTACCATTTAATACTTCTTCTAGCACTTGCAGGTTTTTTGATGGTGTAAGTTTTTAAAATTTAAAGTATTTTTTGTCTCGTTTAGTCCGTGTTCCTTTTTTGTTCACAGTTGGTAGATATGGCTTAATTTTTTCCTCCTAGACAAGACTATTCCTGGACTAGACTTAGAGTTCAGTTTAAATGTACCAAATATATTTAAGGCATTCACCAATTTTTGAAAAATGATTCACTGCTTGAGATACCATATTATTTTGCAATAATTACATCTGCATTGTAACTTCATAAGTGAAAGTCATAACGTAGTCCTTTGAACACAAAATGAATTAAAAACCTGACATCTAAAACCACAGAGACCCAAGTCACACGATCTCTGATTTAGTCATCTTCCGGGTCCAATAACCCTCTCCCCCCTCCACCCCTTCCTGTACAAGTAGTTTGTTACGCAATGTTGAGGTTAAGTCCTCTGCGGTGTGAATGATGGGCGTCGATCACGGCTGCCGGACTCCTGTTTGACTAAAAGGCTTGACGTGATGCCGGCCCAACGCATCAACTACTGGCGTTTTCTTTTTGTGTTTTGCTTTCTTGTAACACTATATTTAAGTGGGTCGAACGCAATATGACTTCTTATCATGGTTCTTTTTTATATTAACACGATAATTTTCCTCGCAATGAAGGTATGGTAAGTGCAGCGCATTCTAGATAAGAGCAACTAACTACCCACATAACATAGTTATGTATCGTACGAACGATCTACATCATACATGACATAGTTATATCTCGTCGAAAGGCAAAATTACCGTCATTATGGTCGCGATCCGGGCGGTAAACATCCTACCACCAGCAAATCAATTCTACATCTTATTATCGAGCAATTCCCATTGTAATCTATCAGATTTCTACAATAAAGTATTAATATTTGGAAAAGAACAAGTAAATCGCAGTCTCTCTCACCTTATACCACATCCAAAATTGATATATGGGCAGAAAGTGCTGTATCACTCAACCCGGCCCCAACTCGTCCCAAACGACTTTTGCTTTGGCCAAATAGTTCGGAATACATAAACAGACAAGCCTACATAACACTCGAGAGGATTTATGTCCAAAGGCATAACAACTATAAAAACAAATATCGGGACCAAACTGTAATTTGTGAAAGATGTTTTGACAGATGATTGGGCGCGGTGGGCGAAAAGGAAGAGATTCGATCGACGCCTTGAGACGAATGTTTGTTCAAAAATATTTGTAAATGACCTACATATTGTGGTGCAAAATTGCTAGTTGTTTCTGATACCCATGATACAAGACATAATACATCTTGTGGTTTCGGAAATACGTGTGAGGATTGTAAAAAGGAATGTTTTTAGTGTACCTCGGAACATGACAATAGTTTGTTGTAAATTGGTTCGTCATTTTCTATAATCTATCCAACCGAATACGAATACTCTAAATTCCCAAAAATATATTGCTTTTATTTAAAGGCATAAAATATTTCTCCTAGAGGAAGTTGAAATATAGCGGTTAATGTTATAATAAAAATAAATTGGTATAGCTGATTTAGCTACTAATTAACAATAAAATCAACTCGCGGCTTTATTAGCGCCGTATATCGACGTAATCCAAGATTAAACAAACGAAGATACACAAGCAACTCCGCTGGCAGCTATATTCTTCTGGCTCGTTACCCTCAAACTGCATTCTGATCCAGGTACGGCACAGAGCTCATTTACTGTGCCCTGTCACAAAATTACAACACATTACCAAAGGAATGGAAACCTTAAAGCTTTCCACTAAAGTCCAAAATACGTTAGAAGCTTTTCAACCAAAAGTTCAAGCATTAGTGAACCCAGTCCAATTTAACCGAACGCTCTCGCCGCTGATTTTGAGCCCCTAATAAGCGTAAGGTAAATTAATACCTGAGAGGTATTTATTGTGGAAATAGAATTTTTCAAGCGTGATTTTTCCGGCTTTTGCAGATTAGATTTTTGGACGCGGGAGCGTGTATATTTTGTAGGAATGTTTATATTTTTAAGCTTTGGTAATACGGTTATTACTATATTTTTCTAATAATCATTTTTTACAATACAACAAACGTAATCATGAAATATTAGGAAGTTATGCACCTCAGTGATCTAGTGTTAGCATACATGTGCTGTCACCCGTGACGTCTGATCCCTGGGTCGAACACTCCACTTTATATGAGTAGTTGGTTTAAAAATAAAACTTTTAAGAATTTCTTTTAATGACGACATGCTCGTCTTTTGTAACATCTTGAGGAGAAAATAAGCCCAGTAAACAGTAGCACGTTAATATGTTTTCGGTATAAAGTCATGAAAGTATGTACGCATCACTAGTCTTGTAAAGAAATTATAGGCACGCCCAAACCTCAAAAGTATTCTAAGTAATTTCAGAAACCTAAGACTCGCAATTAAAGACTAGATAACCTGGAATAAATTAAAAAATAACTACTTCAGGAGAAATGAAGATAAATCTTGAGGCAGATAAACGTAAGTAATGTTTCGATTAAGCTGCTATCAGGAAGTTATGTCTATTACATTGGTATAATTTTGTTAATTTAAGGGTTTATCTAGTTGTTCATCCAGAGGCGGATTATGCGAATCAACTCGAAGATTTCGAGTTAGTTGTTAGTATAACTGATAGTTGTTTGTAATTGACGGGTGTAAAATCACGGCCTAATGGATTATTCATGCTTGTATTCATTATCATAATCTTTAGTCACAGGAAGTCCTCTGTGGATTGTAATTGCAACCCAAATACTTCCAAATTACATTATAATAGTTAAGTCTCCTACGTTTACAATTTACTAAGTACATACACTGATAGTAATAAATTCTACTGGGAACTAATACCACGCTATTTGTTACCTAAATACCAAAATTTAGAGAATAAATAAAGCAGGTTTATCCCCAGATAAAAGCCAGGGATGACCGACGCAATCCATCAAACAGGTAACGTCAAAGGCAACAGGTAGTTGACTTAAAAAAAAATTAAGGTTTTAAACGCAATGTTTTACCCAATCACAGCAAATACTAAAACTCAAATTAACCGTGTTTAGTAAAATGAAATATGCGCACCAGGGGACAAGATTAATCCAACAGTTTATGCAAACGTAACCCCCGGTGTGGAATAAACAATAGTAAAATCTAAATCCACCCCGCTGCGCGCGTATAATATTTTATGTAAGTAATTAAGTTGCGCTGAACCGGCGAACATTTAGAATATTTCAACGGAACGATATCGGGAAAAGCAACTGAGGGCGCTGTGAAATTTTACGACCAACATTTTTGCTTGATGACGTCCTCTTTGGAGGAATCATGGGACACTTAAATCAAAGACGAGCAAAGTCGTATCGGAAATATTATCTGAAATTTAAGAAGACATTTAAACAGTAAAGCTACATAATTTATTCAGACAATCGATTCGTTATTTCGTAGAGTAGACCATGGAAACTTTTTATATTACTCAAACAGTCTACGCTAAGTTGTTAAAAATTAGGTCGAAAAACACCTTCACCACCATGCATAGGAAGTTAAATACAGGTGTAAAAAAATATAGCCCTGTTTAGTTTTATTAATTTATACAAACACTACACATATATGAATACCACCTACATTTTTTATGACATTCTGTTCTTAGGACTCGTCGAAGTTATAGCTATTAACATTACCGGTGTAAAAGAACCAATTATATACAACACACAAAACGCGACACAATTACAATCCAAACCCAACAAAAGATCATACATCACACAAATTGATCACGTAACATTGATAGTTTATTTCGAAGTCCGATGACAAACAGCGCTGACACACGAAACAAATAAACTTTAACAAAATACGTTACATCGAGTTCATAGTCGAGAGGAATACACTGCAAAATGCAATATCGTTGTCTTTCCAATAAAACAAATAGCTCAGTAGCTGCTAAGATTTACGATGTCACAAATGCTCAGTAGTACTGAACTGATATTGAAAATAACAATGGATGGCTTATAGAGCAGTGTGACGCGGCGACGCAACCAGAATACACGTCCTTTCACTTATTTATAAACAAGGATTAACGGATTTCGAGTCAATACGTAGTTTGATAAAGTAGTAGACATTTTTCACACTTTGGTAGCAACGGAATCAAATAAATTTACCAAGATTAGAAAGTCATGATACGTTATAGACTCTGTATATATTGTTGCAAAGTGCAATTCTGTTCTGGTTAAACTTAGTCGACATTTAAAAGGGCGGTTGCATATAGCTACATATTTTGATTAGGAAACACAAATCAATTTTATGGACGCATTTTTGTCTCGAAAGTTAAAGCGGAATTGTATTACAAAACATCACCTTTACTTTATCTACTATTCATCTTTTTATTTAAACTTTAACGGATACTTCTTCTAAATCACAATTATTAGGATGAAAAAATCTGGGAACTGATAATAACATAGCTACATACGGTATAGCAAGCTCATCTAATATCAGAAAACTCTAAAACACATTTGTTCATAACAAACAACGCGATACCAACAAAGATTTCGGTCGCGTAGGCCTTAAGCACAAATGGATGGATGGATGGAAGAAGACGAAACAATCGTTAACTAAAATAACTTTTAAAACTGTCTATGAATAAGGCAGTAAGTTTAGAGGCAACAACTTCTACTTTCAAGTTTCAACAATGCATTCAATTCGATGTTTGCATAGCATTCAATATTTCTGATGTCGAGAAAGATGGCGACTAAAACAGACACCTTATGTCATCAGAACAACTCGATAGCAACAAAGATTCCGGTCGAGCAGATCTAAAGCACCATTAAGACACTTGGCCACATCTCGAGGACGATTTAGTAGCATTACGACGCGATGCACCCGGTAACTGCCTCGTAAACGGCTAACACCAGTGTAATGACAGCATTACCGCTGCATGCAGGAACTAACTGTGCTTAGCGACCATCCTAAAAGAGAATTTGATACGCACTGCAGGGTATTGTGAATACGGTATTTAAAGATGTTGATAACTCTATTTTAGTTTATCTCGTTTACGGCTCACAGCATTCCGTACATTTGGGAGGAGGTTGCATTGCGCTGTGTAGTCTGAATTTATTAACATACGTCTTTGTATTCTTGTGTGTGTGTGTTGTTGTCTAGAATTTTTTTTTTTCGGTAAGTTTAAACTTTGAATATCATAATAGAAAAAAAAAACAAATTATTTAATCCGTGCGTTTAATTATAAAATTCATGAAGAAATTAGTGCAGAATTTATGCTAGCTTTACTTTCCGACTACTTTCAGAATACAAATAATAGCACAAAAATAAAAGCGAAAACGATAAATCATATTTAGGAAACATATCATTATTTCTATTGATATTGATCACAAGAAAACATTACTCCGCTCACGCTCCTATAAAAAGGCAGGTACCAAAATAAGCACGGGCTTTCATCAATCAAACCACAGGGATTCTCTTCCATACAAACAAACCATAATATTTGAAGCCAGACGGCGGCGAATGTCCTGAAAACAAGTGTTCAAATATAAACTTAATGACGTCATTCACCTACACTGTTAAATTGCACATAAAAAGCGAATCAAAATTATTTATAAATTACACGCCCGTATTTTAGGGTACCTTGATTTGAAATATTTCGCAAAAATTGCCCTTTCATTACCCTTATTGAAAGTAAACCGAATGTATGATGTCATAAAGCTGAATTTCCAATAATAGCGTTGGTTCTAAGGATACAACCAAGATTAGTTTTATGAGAGACATGAACGGGCTTTGGCTGTAATTTTATCTTTATGAGTCAGTTGACGATCGTCATATAGTTAATGCGCGTTGGGAGAGTATCAGGTTCTGTTCCCAGAGACCAAATAACCGACTATTTATTTGACAAAGTTGCTGACAAATTGGGGTTATGGCTAGAAGACGTTTGACATGATCGTAGCTCACTTTATTGACATCAGACAAGTTTGAGAGCGCTTGAGGCGGTTCATTTGAACAGCGGGTGTTCGGAACTTACCTAAATCACTTGAGCGTTACATTTGTTCTTGAACTGTTACTGTGGCAATAGGAGGTAACAATCACGAATCAAAATAGATGATGTACGTAAATACAGATCATGTAAC
The DNA here is from genome assembly GCA_033459515.1 of Theretra japonica. Taxonomy (NCBI): domain Eukaryota; kingdom Metazoa; phylum Arthropoda; class Insecta; order Lepidoptera; family Sphingidae; genus Theretra; species Theretra japonica. Next base: position 15,808,422 of record CM065931.1, read on the forward strand.
TAAAGACAGTTTGTTTCCACCATTAGCCACACTCCGTCGTATTTTGTAATTATTTTATTCGGTTGCGATACGATTATCATGTTGTTCAAAACAGTTAAATTGTAATTCGATTTGAAGCAAGCACAGAATTTAGTAACTAAAACACTGTTGCTATGATATAGAAGATAGCAAACGTTAATATGCACTTCATACATTTGCAGAAACTTGCGTCATCTATATGTAGATCCATGTCTGTGAAGACAACAATACCTTTACCGCAAAGTTAAGATACAGATCAGTCGTTGTCCAGAACTGTAACAATGCGTTGTCGTGTGTAGATCCCCTAACTAGTACCTCTCTAGAAGATATTGTTCTCGATACTAACATACCAATCAATGTATGCATAAGCAATGCTTATTCTCCTGTATCCCTATCCTTCCCCGTACAATAGTCAATACCTCGTCATATGCATCTCTTGTTATCGATTTGATTGTTTATTAAAGGATAGTGATACAGACAGACGGCTTATTCATAGACCGTCTTAAAACCGATTTTAGTTGTCGAATGTTTTGTCCCTTTCTAACGACTTTTGAAATCAGTTTGAGCGAAGAGGACAAAACATTCTATAACTAAAATAGGTTTTAAAACAGATTATGCATAAGGCCGAAAATGTTTACGATACTATGAGAAGCGATATTTCTAATTATATTCCTGATGTAGAGAGATAGTGACAGCTTCAGTGACACAGTAAGTTACACGCTGGCTGTGAAACGCGAGGCCGCGGGTTCTTTACCGGCACTGAAATAAATATTTGTGTGATCCACAGTTTTTTTGCTCTGGGTTTGGGTGTTTGGAAGAACAAGAAGTCTCTTGTAGTTTCTGATACCCACGACACAAGACTGTATCTTAGTGTGGGCTCAGTATTTATTTATTTACTATATAATTACTATTTATTGTAACTTTGAATAATTAGTATATGTAATAGCTTATGACTGCTTTAGTGGCGTAGTTGTACTACGGTATGATTGCAAAGCTGAGGTCTCTGATACGAATCCCGGGTCGGACAAAGTGACATTGAATTTTTCTATTCATTATCAGCCCGGAATCTGGAATTTGGGCCAGATATGGCGAAAGGCTCCCCCTATTATATCATGGGACTGAACCCATTAGGCGAAACATAGGTGTGCTGGTTGCATCTCTGCCTACCCCTTCTGATAAAAAAGCGTGATGTTTGTGTATGTATGTATGGCTTATAATAATGTAAGAAACCATGGCTTATATTGGATTTTCAATACAATAATTATATAAATAAATATATCCATACCAATTTTTATCATATTCTATGATATAATGAGATGGTGCTTTAGCTCTGAGCAGTGATAATGATACGATAAGTAGACAAGACATAATCGTTGGAAGACTGATAAAATTTGTTCCCCTATTAGATATACATTTAGTTAATAGGGACGAACGCTGCGGAACGCTTATAGTTTCTAAGTAGTATTAGTTTGAAGACATTTTAGAGAGACTAGCTACACAACGTTGTAAAGGTAAAGGATATTTAATGAAAATGCCTAGTCACAGCCTAAAATCCACTGAACTAGATCGATGGTATCATAAAAATTACTGAAACCTATTAATTGATTTGTTTTAATACTAACATCTGTCTCCTTTAGGACAAAATCATACATATACCCAAGCCTCTGGCAAATTAATTCCGAGAATCCCGTATGTAAAATATTTGGATACAGTATAAAGGTCGCGTAAGATTATTATTTCCCAACCTTCTTTCATATTCTAAAAGCACATACGATAAAAAACATTCATGTCTATTTGGCAGTAGAACATCCAAAATACCAAACGTATTAAAATTAATTTATAATGAACGCCTACGATACTCACCTAGAAACTGAATTTAAAAGGTATTTGCAAATACTAACACCGTACGTAAATCAATTATCAAATGAATTCATAATTAATACTTGCAATGTGTGGATACAAAAGCTTAGCCAAAGTAACGTCGATAAAGTATTGAGAAATAAATATATATTTGCTTTATTCTCTCAACTAGCGAGAGGCTATCTGGACATGCCATTTCTGACTGCCCCACCGAACACACTGGCTCCATTACGTGATGACATCACTGTAAGTAGTACTTCTTCCGAAGAATGTGTAGTCAACCCAGACAAGACGTCTACCAGAATAATCTTTGATAAGGGAAATACTCTGTCATCTGAAACGGAATGTTCACAAGACAACGATCAGGACAAGGATAAAGAAAAGGCAATTACAGTAGATGACAAAGCAACGTTCATTGAGAAATGCGACACAAATCAGACTTACCAACCAAATGTGCTGTGCTATACTTGTCCTGATATATTCCTAGATGATAATCAATGCAGCTCTGGAGAAGAATACGATAACAGAGCAGCGAGCCTGATAAGGAAAGTGAGGGAGATCAAAACGCAAAACATAATATTACAAAATGAACTGAAAACATTGCGTGGCGATATTAACTTAAATAGTAAAGATTTTGTCACTATGCTAGATAGTTCTACTAGTCCCTATTTACCAGAAAGTTATAGCAATATAACTCTTAGGAACTTAAAATGTAAATTACAAGAAATGAAATACACAAGAACTAGTTTGATAGAAACTATTGCTAAGTTGCAAGAAAAGCTAGATAGCTTTGAAGAGCTGAAGAAGCAGGAAATAAATGATTTGGAAGCTAAACATAAATTAGAAATTATAAAAATCAAAACGTCAGTTCACGATGAAGTCAGAGAAGTATATGAGAAGAAAATAGAAGAATTGAAACAGTCTTACGAAAATATAGTTAAAGATATACAAGACAAATCGCAAACAAATGACACTATCATAGAACAAAGCAAGACTATTAATGAAAAAGACACAGAATTAGAGCGGCTTAAGCTCCAACTAGAGGATCAAAGGAAAAACTTTCAATCTGTATTAAGTAAATTACTGCAAAATTCTAACGACGATACAAAAGACAGTAACGAAAAAATCCACATTCAGCAATTAGAGAAACGTTTGAACAAAGCGGAGAAGTCAAAATTCAAATGTGCCAAAGCATACGAAGCGAAGTTAGCTTCATTACAAAGAGACAAACACCTAGCCGAGTGTTCCCTACATTTGCAACTGGTTAAACAAAGAGCACAAGTCTTGAGCGAAGTTGCAGACGATAACCAAACAGATTTAACAACTGCACTTAACAATTTAGAAATTAAATACAAAGATATTATGGCGAATGTACAGGCCAGCGCTATGAACAGACGGATACAGGACCAAATTGCTTTGGAATCCATTCTACAGGCTGCGTGCGGGTTTCAAAGCGAAATATCTCGCGGCACTAACAGCCAATTTTCGGGGAAAACCTTTCGGAATCCTAACCTGAGCGGCGACACTGAAGTTTGGAATGTACCTAATGGTAATAAGGTTGGAAATAGGTCGTTGTATGATGATGGTTTGTTGACCGGACAATGTTTGGATGGGGAAAAAGTTGGTCAACTGTTTGAGAGGCATATTCCTCAGAGGGACAGTGGTCACTAGATATATATGAAACAATTTCGGCGTACAATTACGTGGCTGGATTAATGAGTTCATTCCGTTTGTGTGCTGTAATGAAAGTAAAAGGACAGATTATTGTCTCCATGCAAGTTATAGTGACTGTATTTGTCTGGTACATTTAAACATTATTAAATTCAAGAGAATTTTTGTAAAAAAGATGACAATGGATTCCTGAAACATTGTTTGTGATATTTAGTAAAATTGTCTTGAAATATTTTATTAATTTGTTTTGTTTCCGTAAACAAGAACGCGGAGAAATATCTGTACATTTAAGCTGTCTTGAGAATATCTGGTATATTTCCAAATGTGTTCATCTGTTAGCATGAACTAATTTACTTCGATTCACTTGAGCCGAGTGTAGTGCAAGAGGTCACGAATTGGAAACAATAGGTCAGATCGAAAACCATATCTATAATTGACATAGTGACTGAGAAAAATGCAAACATGTGTTACATTTTTCTAGCCAAACATTTTTAACAGCTTAAAATGTTTGGCTACAAAAATGTAAGACTATAGTTTTTAAGAAACATTTTACCATTTTAAGCTGTTAAAAATGTTTGGCTAGAAAAATGTAAGACATGTGTGCAATAAAAAAAAAGATAAACGTGAGCATAGGTTATATAATTCTTGTAATGTGTCTTACTTCACACATGAAAATACTTTTAGTTTATATAAACTTTACTGCATAGGTCCGACAAACGAGCAAACAGGTCACCTGATGGTAAGTGATGTGCCGCCCATGGACATCCTCAACGTTTGGACCATGGATGTGTTGCCGGCCCGTCAAATCGGGAGGGGAGCGTGTAGGAAAAAGGATGGAAAGAGGAAATGTGTATTGAGCATCCGGCAATCTCACTCACCGAACGAAACACTACAGCAAAGCTTTCGCTTCACGTCGATTTCCTGTGAGATAGTGGGTGGTACCACCCGGACGAGCTTGCCCATTCATGCTGAGTCATGAATTACAACAGCGTGGCCCTACCACATACAAGTAACTATAGTGTAATTATTAAAATACTAGTAATCGTAGTGTAATTTGTCTCTACCTGAGTTAAGAATGTACGTTTTATTGGAATAAAAAATTTAAAAAGTACTAGAAATGTTTGACGAGGCCCGCTCCAGAAGATAAAGTCTTTACGCCTGTAATATACTCGTACATTACGTCGAAGTTTGTCGAAAAAGGCGACGATAAACCTTTTAATACAGTAATAAATCATTTATTAAAATTGAAGTTTAAAATGTTAGAAATACTACCGATGAGTTCTTTTGAACTTTCATGCAATTAGTAACAGTAGTAAAGCCACGGCGTGTTGAATCAACCGATTTCATACAATACAGAGAATATTTCATGCTGTCCATTTACATTGTTGTCTACCGTTGATATCCTTTAATGATAAATTGCAATATAAATTTCCTTTACATATGAAGGCCTAAAGGGTCTGACACCGGCAACAAATATACAACGATATACTTATCACCCGTGTCCCTAAAGGCGAATGCAGAGTGGCCGAGCCAATAGGTCACCAAGCATATTTTCTTCCTAAGCTGTGACCATACTTGTGTCTATTAAATATAAATACACCCAACAATCACGCACATAGCCCTGGCCTCACACTAAGATCGAGTCTTGTCTCATGGGTATCAAGAACTACGAGAGACTTTTCGCTCTCACAAACATACAGACCTGGAAAAATACTCGTGGTTCTCACAAACATTTGCCTCGGTGCGGGGATCGAACCCACGACCTGTCATTTCACAGGCGGCGTCTAACCAACCTTGACACGGGGGCTGTCAATTTACGCACACAGATTGTAAACTGAGTTCAAATTACTGCAGAATTGCGCTGTAAGGTTGCAGAAAAGTATTTATACTATCTAAAAAACAATCATCAAATGTGGATTTCCTTAAAACACAGCAATCTCAAGATACAGCTTAAGAGATATAGCGTCGTATAAAATACAAGCTATGCGTCAGGTAGAGCGGGACACAGTAAGTAAACAGACACAATTCACACAAGACAGAAACACACGCGATCTCGCTTCTAAATAGCCTGCACTACACGCCGGCACACACTCGCTACACCACACCGCACGACACACGCTGCACTGCATGATAAATATTAAATTCTATATTATTCAGATAAATTATTATAGACGAGGCCTGTGCCATGCGGTGGGAGGAACATCGATTAATACATACATACATAATCGTCACGCCTGTATCCCATAGGGGTAGGCAGAGACTATGGATCGCCACTTTGCTCGATCCTGACATACTACTTTCGCTTCATCCACATTCATCAATCTCTTCATGCATGCCCGTCGGTTCAGGGTACTTTTGACCTGGCCCTTGTTGAAGATATCACCGATTTGGATGGTGTAGGTTCGGTGAGGTCGACCCCTACCGACTCTTCCATTCACACTCGCCTTGTATATTTGTTTAGTTAGTCTCCTTTCATCCATCGACATCGACTAATACAGATACAGAAATGATTATCTTTCATCATCATCATCAGCCCGTTGCAGTTCACTGCTGGACATAGGCATCTCCCAAGGTACGCCACATTATCTCTACTGAAACAATTATCCAATTGACATAACTTTGCTAGGCTGGTCAAAACCGGATATAGATACACTCACAATAGATTTACTTGTTCACTGCGAACAGTCATTGTTCAAACGAATACTAACATTCTACAACAAATTCCATTTGATTCCTGTGGCGTGGCGTCACACACCTCCAGTATGCGAATTAATCCTCAACAATTTCAATCCAGGCCATTATTTAACGGTGAAATCTTAACTGACGTCGGCTGGCCGTTGCGGGGAACGCACGCGGGAAATTGGCTCCACTACCCAGTACCCGCTACCCAGTACCCACGATTCCTCCACAGTTTGAGATATAGTATGCACTGACAGAAACACGCTCGCAAATGCTAGCTGCGTTAATATGTTACGGTGTCAGCTCTGCCTGGGTTATTCAATTATTATTTTCATAGAAATGATACCAATATTGTACAAGGTACTCCTGTTAGAATTAAGGTAACATTGTCTCAAAAGGGATGGATTCAGGCTGCCTCCAGCAGGTAACTCATTGACGATTGTAGGAAAATCATTGACAGAGGCCTATCTTCAGCAGTGGACTTCCTTTGGCTGGTGAATGGATGGATGGATGTCTCAAAAAACAATGTGAAGTTGCGGTTTTGCTGTCGTGCTTCGTTATGGCTGTGATTATCCGAAACAACAGAATAAAGTAATTTCCAAACCGCCTTGAAGGTTAATGCCAATTTAATCCCTTTATTAAGGCAATAGATTAATAACACGTAATTTAGTTGTATGTGATACCATGTGACCACGATCCACAGACAAGAGGGACCTGCCAGAGGGTGAAATAGTAACTTCATGATGCCAGAGCAGTTTAATAAAAGTTGTCAACATTCCATAAATGGCAATTTACTTCAGAAATACTATTCAATCAATATGATAATAACATAACGGTCAATTTGTTACTCGACAAATGTTTTTCAACGGATTGTTGAGCTCGTGCCCTCCGACCAAGGGTTTAATCTATTTTCGCCTCGGTCCCCCGTCCCTACTAATGCTAAAATAATACTGTCTTTTGCACAGAGCCTTGAAATATTGAAAATTGAATTATCGCACTAAGTCCTTGTGGGCGGGGTTGTTGTTTTTAGCATATTTCGTGGGCAATTTCAATGAGGCATTTAGCTTGTTGAGAGGTTGCTACCCACAAGTATTCAATTTTGAAATAGAATTCTAATTAGCACGCTGAGGTGGAAGTGGGCAGTCCACATCTGCCGCCGGACAGATGGTCAGTGTGGAGCAGACAAGTGTCGGAGTGGAGACCGCGCTTAGCCAAACGTAGTGTAGAACGTCCTGCTGCACAATGTACCTACTACTTGAAAAGAGTGGCGGGTAGCAGAAGGATGAGCACCGTGAGCAGTTGGGCCATCGAGGCAATCTTGTCTAAACTGATTATAGGTATGCGGGTTAAACTTGAGACGCGACACACCTCGTGGAAAAACTAAATAGCTCGAGAACCTTCGTGGCGTAATTTGTTCACTGACTGCCTCGGTGCCGTAGTTGGACTATGGTATAATTGCAAAGCTGAGGTCTTGAGTTCGAATCATGGGTCGGGCTAAGTGATTATGGATTTTTTAATTCATTATCGGCCCGGAGTCAGGAATTTGTGCCCGATATGGCGATAGGCTCGCCCCCTATCACATTGTGGGACGGAACATACAAGACGAGATGTGGGTGTCACCTCTACCTACCCTTTCTGGGAAAAAAGGCGTGAGTTTATGTGTGTAATTTGTTCAGAAGCCGAGTACGGAACGAGAGTCCGCACCGAGATAAAAGTTAATGTGATCCGCAAATATTTGTTTCTGACTTAGGTGTTATAAGATCATAAGTGTCGCATAGTTTCTAGTACCTACGTCTTGTTTCTATAAGTGGACTTAAAGCTATGCGTGTGAGATACTTGGGTATATTATCAATATTATAACTCCAAATCAAATACGAACCGCTAACTGCTGGGGTAAACGTGTTCTTGAGTGGAGATCGCGACTTGTCAAGCGTAGTGTAGGACGCCCTCTAGCCAGGTGGGGTGACGATTTGCGAAAGGTCGTTGGCAGATGCTGGATGTGAAAAGCCGAAGATAGGGTGAAATGGTGCAATTTGGAGGAGGCCTATGTCCAGCAGTGGACAATAAAAAGCTGATGATGGGAATATCAAATACGATATGGAAGCAATTAAAAGGTATTTAAGATACGTCTAGCTCACCCTCCAGAGACCCATCGTCGAAGCTGGATGCCCGGCGTCTTTGTCAATTTTAGTTCACTAGATTTTTCACAATACACGCGAAATTAGGCGAAAATCCAGCTCAACGATAGAGCACACGCCGCGCGTTCAATAGCGTAAGTAGGTTGGACGAAACGGTAAAATAAATAAATAAATACACCTAACACTCATATACATGTGTCCTGATCCCACACTAAGACCAATTGAGTCTTGTGTCGTAGGTACCAGAAACTGCGAGACTGTTCGGTCTCACAAATACTCAGACCCAGAAATACTTGTGGGCCTCACAAATATTTATCTCGATGCGGGGATCGAACCCGAGGCCTCTCGTTTCACAGCTGGTGTCTAACCAACTGCGCCACGGAGGCTGTCTAAATGAAAAATGTAAATGATCACAAACTACCCTCCGTTGAGTTTTATTTTCGGTAAAAATACAAGAATAATCTTGATTGTCTAATAAATAAATTATTTATTTATGCCTTTATTAACCGACTTCAAAAAAAGGAGAAGGTTCTCAATTCGTAGAAATCTTTTTTTTTTTAATAAATATATGGTTACCACACCTCCTTTCTTTCTTTTTAGGTAGAATTTCGTACCAAAATACGTATCCGCCACAAAAACAGAGCAATCAAATGAATTTTCTTTTAATAAACTCACTTACATTATCTTTCGAAATTGAGGTCGAGTTAACCCAAATTGAAAAGGACGACGATGGCTTCCCACATCAAGTGTTTATCTAATTCGGCACCGGTCTCTTCATAAACCTGCCGTAATTGGAAATTGAACACGTCGCGTGATCCCCTTTTATCACCGAAATCCGATTATACACTTGCTGTATTCGTCAGCGATTACTTCCAATATAGGATTTGAATCTACGACATTTTTTGTTCTGTATCTGTATTTGTCTATATATGTACGTCCCGCTGCACGGCACGGGCCTCTACAATCGAGAGTACGATTGAGAGTGGTTAGGTCATATAGTCCACCGCGCTGGCCTACACACATACTCTGACAAATCAGAGGTATGCCCTGGGATCTGGGTCTGGTCCATTGCCAACAGGCCACCACGCACTTCTTTTGTTGCCTTTAGCATATTCATGCTTAATTGTTTATTACAAGCCAACTTTGTCAATAAAATAAATATTAAATTAACAAAAAATAAAATCGCATCTTACCCCACCTTACGTAATTGTAATAGCAACATGCAAAACTTCACAATTGCGGATATTTTGTGAACCTTTTCTTTTTCAAAATAATGACTCGATAAGCAAGTAAGTCAATCACAAAATGACTATGGGTGATTATTTTATGTGTAGAAACAGATATCTGGAAATAAAAAAGAAGTAGAAAGCTTTTTTTTTTCACCGGCAACCGGGTTCAAAAATTATTGCATTTGACTTACAATTTGTTTACGCTTATATATTATGTTGCCTATAGCCAAGTCATCAACCCTTAACACAATTGCGTAGAAAATAAATTACCTCAATCGATCACCTTTACAACCCAATATGGAGGTTTTAAGAGAATCGGAATGGAACAGCCGTCCTTCCGCATTGAAGGCAGTCCATCAAGCGATACGTATCAACAGCCGTGGCGCTAACTATCAAAGCTAAGACATCTGTTAAGGCGCAGATATGTTGTTTCAGCTCTGCAATACGTAATTTGCTTTATCGTGGCTAACTAGACATTGAATATTAATATAATACTGAATTTAATAAAGAAATCGATTTTTTTTAAACGAAGCTGTTTTTATAATGTTGATGCATTTTAAACGTTAGTTCTCTTAAACCATAAGGTTAAAAACATCTAAGAAATCTAACAGAAAAAGATCTTACGGGTCATAAAAATTTTCTAATTGTTACTATACACCAATGTAGCGATAGTTGATATTCACAGCAAAATATCAAAATATAGAAGTATTTGCTGACTGATAATGAACTATTTTATGGTACTCTTTGCCCATCGTTGTACCTATATAAAAGTGTTTATGTTCACATTTGTATCAAATCAATCAGACACTAAATATTGTTATTGAATAAATTAAACTGTATTATGACACACTCTCCTCGCCTGCCTCGGTGGCGTAGTTTTACTACGGTATGATTAAATTAATCTGAGGTTTCGGGTTCAAATCCCTGGTCGGGCAAAGTGATATTGGATTTTTCTATTCATTATCAGACCGGAGTCAGGAATTTGTGCCCGATATGGCGATAGGCTTGCCCTCTATCAAATCGTGCGACGGAACACATAAGGCGAAAAGTGGGCGTTCAGGTTGCACCTCTGCCTACATCTTCTGGGTAAAAGGCGGGATGTTTATGTATGTATGTATATGTATTATGACACAACCTAAATAACGATACAAACTTCCTTAGCCTCACTATAAAATGTGTCACAGAAATAATGTAAAAGCTCCAAAAATCCTTAAACACACAACTAGATGGATGGCAAAAGATTCTAATTTACAAGATTGCGATCAAATGCCCGTCCTTAAATTGGCTTGTTGCCAAATTAGTGTGATACCAAAGGCTTTCCGGCTTAAGGCACCTGAATTTCTAGCCTACTGTGGCGGCGTCTTGACACGCAATTTTCCACTTTAACCCCACGTGACAAGGGTTGTATTACCCTGCGGGGATTACTAAAGGGCAGGCAGTCGCCATAAATTCCGGGCGACATTCCTAGTGTTCCGAATTCATTGGAGATTTGGTAATAATTAGCATTTACGTCCGATAAACGATATCGATACATTTATCGGCGGAAATTAATCTTTACGTATTCGTAGAGTGTTATTGATGTGTGTCCACATGTCACATAAAGTCATCATATTCCGCGATGCGGTTTCACGCTGCATTTATCAGTTCGTCTTTATGGTGTTTACTATAATTTCATATTAAAAACATTGTCATATTAATGTATAGGCCCGATATTCAATTTTGAATTTAATGTATGAAATGAGGAGATCCGTAGGAGAACTAAAGTAACCGACATAGCCCAACGGATTAGCAAGTTGAAGTGGCAATGGGCGGGGCACATAGCACGGAGAACTGATGGCCGATGGGGGCAAAAAGTTCTCGAATGGAGGCCACGAAGCGGAAAGCGCAGCGTAGGACGTCCACCGACTAGGTGGTCAGACGACCTGGTAAATGTCGCGGGACGTCGCTGAATGCAGGCTGCCTCCAACAGGTCACTGTGGAAATCATTAGGAGAGGCCTATGTTCAGTAGTGGACTTCCTTTGGCTGATGGATGGATGGATGGATGGATGGATGATAATGAGGTCGGCCCGATTATGAGTGATACTACAATTTGACTAACTATTGTTCGGCAAACTAATATAGGTATATTTTTCATTATCTTTTACTTGCACATATAGAAAAAAAGATGTCCTTTTTTGTAACAATATACAGAAATAGCATAAAACTATACACGTCTGATAATGCATTTGGGGCTGTGTGGCAGAAAAAATGTGACAATCCTAAATGATGTTACAACATACTTTACTGTATAAGCCCAAATACGTCCCACTGCTGGGTACGAGCCTCCTCTACAATCGGGAGTAACGATTGAGAGTGGTTAGGCCATATAATCCACCAAGCTGGCCTAATGCGTTTTGGCGGACTTTACATATAATATAAATTCTTGCAAATCGCTATGGAATGCAGGTTTCCTCACGATGTTTTCTTTCACCGATATAGTGCGTGGTGATTGACTATCAATACACACATGACTCCGAAAAGTCAGAGGTGTGCCTTGGGATTTGAACCCGCGGCCACCGTGAACATGTTGACAGCCGCGTCTGGTCCGTTTACCGACAGGCCAACCACGCACTTACACATTTTTTTATGATGTAATGAATTATTTTCCTTTTAATTTACTATTAATTAAAAAACAGTACAATACTATAGTAGGTAGTTGTAAGCGGGTGTTGCGCAGCACGTACCAACTATTACTGGCGGAGAATTAATGGCCGGCGCGTTTGTTTATATTTTATAGCAGAAATGGCGCTGACTGGATATACGGCCATAACGTTGCTGTTTGGATACTGCAAAATAATGCATTCTTTGGGAGAAACGTCTCTAATATCTACTAGACCATCTGGTAATGACACAAGACTTTTATGTTGTGAGGTCGGGTTTGTGTTGAATGTATCGTGTGTTTTAATTTATGATACGTGTAGTTGATGAAAGCTAAGCTATTACATAAGAGTACAATAAGATGTCACAACTTCATACACAAATATTTAATTATTGATTGTTTGCACTGGCAGTACTTAAATCAGGATGAGTGCCCAATACACGGTCTTGCCTACTTCGCGACCAACATATTAGACACAAAAATAATATTACTAAATAAATAAAATAATACTAATATTTAGCTTAGTAATCGAATCATGACTAGACGTATGGCGACCCAAATACTCTGTTACTGGACAAACATCAGAAATGCATGGCTATCGACATCACAAACAGATATTACACGAGTACAAACAGGACCAACTGGATTCATATTTAATATTCCCGGGTCGCTTGGATATCCCGAAGGAAATAAGTGGGCTGTCCGCATCCGACCGGAAGCGGAAGTGTGTTAATGTGCGCTCCGGAAGTCGCCGCCTAGAGTATCCCAGCATCTCTGATATTGCCCCGGCATAACGATTTATATTTGTAAGAGGAAATATGGTAATTCAGAAGCGAAACAAACACGGATATTATAAACATGAAAGTTTGTATCATAGATGTAAAAGATATATGGATACAAGTTACTTTTTGCATTGCGGTTACAATACGGCTCATTTTAGTCATTTTGTCTTATCAGTGTAAAGCGTAAAAGTAAACCGAATTGTCGGACGATCACCCACAAGTCGGACGGTTAAGGACGCACGAAGTCGCTGGATGCAGACCGCTTCCAACTGGTTTATGTGGCGATCCATGGGGGAGGCCTATGTTCAGCAGTGAACTTCCTGTGGCTAAAAATAGAGAGAGAGAGAGTGAGGGAGAGAGAGAGGAAAGAGAGAGTATAAAAAACAAAACCCAGGAATCGAATCTAGAATCGCGCAGTTAACTACTAATATAAGCTGCCTTTAGATCAAGAGCAGTTAATAAACCACCAAACAGGTGAAACAAACGCTACATCAAAGATACGACAAAATAAAATGCAGACTAATATCGACTTAGGTTTGAAATACAACTATCACTATCATCAAATCGCCAATGACTGTATTCAATATAATTAACAGATCAGAATGAGTGAAGGATGCAGTAAGATGCTGGATGCAGGCCACCTCCAACATAACTCTGGAATTTCTTGGGAGAAGCGTATGTACAATGGGCTTCCTGTAGCTAGGAGTGATAATGATGGAGATGACAAATTAAAAAACGTATTTAAAATAAATATATTTCTTTAAATTTCCTATCCCGTCCCGTCCTATTATATCCCGCCTCGTACCGTTCTGGGTTCTATTACGTTAATATAGACCCACATATCAGTTTTTCTCATTTATCTTCCATGTACAGACATCGATCGGTTACAAATTTATTATGTGTATAGATTTACGTTGGTTTTTTTCGTATCATGGATAAAGTACAATATGAGGCCATATAAAAATAAGAAAATACATGCGAAGGTCAAGGCACCCGTCCAAGGCAGAATGTCAACGTGGATGTTTGTTTTTACGATAATATATCCAGATGCGAGTTGCGGCATTATGGTCTAACAATCCGTGCCCCTCGATACTGGGGACAAGAAGTGCGAATGAGTGAATAAGACAAAAAATATTTGTGACTACTCGTAATATTATATATATACACATATTGCACACAGACACATAAATTCATGCCTGAATGCCCAACATATTTGTTATACCGAGAACCGCACATAGAGTGAATTTCCCGGCTTCAAACCTGGGACCTCCTTTACAGCCCATGATTCCTCTAAAAGTCTAAACAAATGAGGAAAAGATGTCTTAATCATGAATCGAATTCTGAGATAGATGTACTTTTTTTTATATTCTTTATTTTTAATGACATTTCCTGCATGGAAACATCGACTTATCCTGCTTTTATATATAAAAAAAGTCTGTATAAAAATTAAATGATTCCACTAGACACAAAACAGTTTAATTTAAAAACAAAACAAAAGGTGAATAAAAGATCGCAACGAAATTGTATCAGCAATTTTCTGAGATAAAGGAATGGATAACACACGATTCTCGGAAGCCCTGATAGATTCCACTTGTTGAGCGTTAGTTCAACGGATCAAACGCCTTTACAAATCTTTAATGAAAATCCTTTGCAAACATTATTGTATACTAGGAAGTTTAATGAAGATCAAATTCTTTGCAATATGAAAGAGACAAGAGATTTTGGTGAATTCTCTTTGAGAGATAAATAGAAAGAATGTGTTTGGACTTGGGAATATCTTTTTTTTTATCAGCCCATATACGTCCCACTGCTAGGCACGGGCCTACTCTACAATGGAGAGAATCGATTGAGAGTGGTTAGGCCATATAGTCCACCACGCTGGCCTAGTGCGGGTTAGCGGACATACTGGGAATATCTTGGTAGGATATAATTGTGAATTCGTTCTATCTTCAGAGGTTGGTAATGCCATCATAGTTCAAGTGTTATAGATAATTATGGTTAGCAACGTTTATTCCAGGTCCATCAGGTCAATTTGCTTAACCAGATCTACGGATTACATAACTTTCATTTTCGTCATTAAAGAAGGTAAAAATATGCATTTTTCGTAATTACCTTAAACTTCGCAAATCACCATTAGTCTCAAAATATCTTAATGCGTTTTAAATGCGGTGGGCAGTATTACCCCCTAATCTTATTTCCCCGTTTATAAATAACTTTTATTACGTGGCAATTTCGCTTAATTACGACCTACGCGGCGACATTTAAATTCTCATCCAGTTTTTATTGGCCCAAGATAAAATATGATAATGTGGGTGCCACTTAAAGATAATGAAATTAATTTCGAGTATAGCCTTAGTAAAAAAAAAATCGAAGAGTTCATTAGCTTGAGAAGTCATTAAATGAAACAAAAACCAATTAGAACAAATACAAAGACAGTTGGTGTTACTGAGATTTTCTTGCGAAATTTCTTCCTTGCAACTGTAATACGTTCAGATTCCTGAAGCGGTGTTAGTTTTACTTAACAATTCTTAAGCTCTTGTGAAAGACTCCTTTAAACGGAGCATTTTAATTATTGAATACAGCCTTTGTGTAGACAATATAAACGACAAAGGTCTCACAGCTTCCACTTGTCACTAATCACTGTTCCTTCGACACAAATAAAAAGACTGCATACTAAAATTATTAAAAAGAAAGAAGAAATAAAGAAAAATAGTTTTATTAGTCACAAACAATGAAAAGGACGTAAAAATACAGGTATAAAGAAAAGGAATAAAAACAATAAAAATAAATTAAAAGAAAGAAGGAGTTTGCACGTAATGGCTGTGACAAGTAGGTACTCAGCAAACAGCTGCCCTGCAGTGCGGACCGCAGCACGACGCTGATTTTCGGTGATCACCTTGGATGACATGCGGACGCAAGCAAACACAAACAAAAACCTATTATTCCCACATAAATGCCTTATCTCAAACAGTAACTTACTTTTCATAATTTTTTAACATTTTTACACTTAACTTTTTCTTTTCGTACATCGCAGTCTGCAGATCGTTACGAGTGTGCGGCTGCCCTTTAAGCGACATTTGTATCGGAAGCTCCCGCGACCTTGGCTGCACTCCCGCGGGACTCTCCAATGACCTTAATACCGCCTTAATGGTTCGAGGGTTTGTGGTCTATTAACACGCAATTTAATCGCGAAGTTGCCTTGAAGGTTAGGGATTTGATCAGCACGTATACAATGTGTATGTACTATAGATAATTCTTCAGCGTCTGGGTGTTTTATATGAATTTCTTAATATTGCAAACCTAATAAGTAATAACAGTCCATGAGGAATCGAATAACAAGACCAAGATACGAAAAAAATATGTAAAGTTTTTCGAACAAAGTGATTCTCAATTGCTTTCTAGGCAAGAAAGAAGGAAAGAAAGGTGTGTAGGTGTGTAAGTGTATAAATTCTTAACAAATTTATTCGCAAAAAATTAAGAATGAATATCGCGTTGCCTATCTATGGATGCCAAACAGCCGGTATGCTATAAATAACTCTTGTTTACTGAAATGAGAAAAATATTTTTAATAAATGTGTAACAGCGGGTGACCCATTACAGAGACTTTTATGTTTTTTTCATAATCCCCAATGAATTGGTCTTGCGGAAGTTAACGCGTGATTGGACCCCGTCCGCTCGGCTGCGTAGCGTCGGTATTTGCTGAACAGTAAGGTAACTTTGATAAAAAAAATAACTATTGTGGAGTTGGTTAAGAAGCCTCCTCTTTTCCTAAACATATATTTTCAAACACCGGGAACGAAGCTACGACTCACAGCTATCATAGGTGCTACGAGCGAGATAGAAAGGTACCACCGCAATGTCTACTTCTTCCGCCTAACAGCAGTGCAAACGTATTGTTGTGCTCCGGATTGAAGGAAATTGTAGCCAGCGTAACTACTGGACATAATGAGACTTAACACCTAAAGTCTCAGGACGGGGAGCGCAATAGAATGCTAAGCATTGCTTTGTAATTCATGGTGTTGTTAGGTTTTTTCTATTGTCCATAAGCGGTAGTATCGCTTGCCATCAGGCGAATGGCATGCTCGTCTGGCTATTCATTACAATAAAAAAAGGAAATATAGTAGTGCGTGGTGGCCTGTTGGTAATGGACCAAACGCGACTGCCAACATTTTTAGGTTAGGTTGCCAACATGGTGGTTGCGGATTCAAATCTCAGGGCACACCTCTGACTTCGGAATCATGTGTGTATTGATATTAGCCTACCACGGTGGCCTCATGCGGTTGATATGTTCCCTACTGTTCCTACCAGCATGGTGCAGTTTGACGCCAATATCGACAGTACACACGAAGATCACAAGCACGTTCGGTTTGGCGGTTTCATGATCCCCCCCAGCCCTCCTCTCTCCTCGCATCCAGCTGTATCTCACCCGCGCCATTACGATACCCAAACCGAAATTATTTATAAACGCAGACCCATACAGACATTTTTATTTTTATTCATTCTTAATTGGGAATTTATTTTTGGATACTTTTGGATAATTTAAGCCTCTAACACCAGCGTCAACGATACACTGCTTGCAGTGGTGCATTCTGCAGGCTAAATAAGAGGCTCGAGTGAACGCCAGAAGGCACGACTACCATCATGGATGTGGAGTAACTTAATTAAACGCCAAGGACGGACAGCTGCATCATCGATATTCTGGTTGCAGGAAATACGAATATATGCAAACTTCGTTCTATCTGTCTTTCAGTATTAGTCCATATGTACTTAAGTTTGAAGCAATGGAGATCGATCTCCTCACAGTTAAAAGTAAATAACAAAACACATGTCTGTAATTCAGACATTTTTTATCGCATAGATCCGGCAAACGAGAAAATAGGTCACCTGATCACAAGTGAGTACTGCCGCCCATAACCATCTCCAATGGCTGGTTCATAGATGTTTTGCCGGCCCTTCAAATCAGAAAGGGAGCGGGAAGGGAAAAGGATGGGAAGAGGAAAGGGGTGTTGGGCATCCGGCAATCTCGATTGAATGGAATGACATCTCAAAATGACTAATACATGACATATCGCATGTTTTCACAAAGTAACGGTTTATTGGTGAGTCACATAATGTGTTTATTAACTATTTCATAAGGAACTTACGCAATGCCAATGCGAAAGTGGTACAAAAAACAACCGGGCGTGAAGGCCGGAAACCGGCTATGAAACTCAAGACTGAGAGTTTGATTCCCGCGCAGAGACCATTTTTTTTTAAATCACCGCATAAACTGCGAGCCTGGCGATTGTGAACGCTTGAAAATCATATTATTTATATTAATTTACGCGAGACTTTTACGCATACATTCATGTTTTTTTGCCATTATCAGCGCTCACATTTCACCGAACTTCTTACTATCTAGCAACTCATTTGAGATGTCTTTTAGAAAAAAAAAATACAGGTAGACTCATCGACTTGAAAATCGAACATAAGCTCTCATGATTAACAGTCTAAACCGCTACTATTACTCCAATGAGGCGAATTATACAAAATTATATATAAAAGTAAATACATAATAAATAAATAAATACACCCAACAGTCAGATACATAATTATGACCACACATTAAGATCAATTCAGTCTTGTGTCGTGGGTATCAGAAACTACGTGAGACTTTTCGGTCTCACAAACACCCAGACCCGACACAAATATTTGTGGGCTATACAAATATTTTTATCGGTGCGGGGATCGAACCTGCCGTCTCTAGTTTCACAGTCGGCGTTTAATCAACTACGCCACGGGGGCTGTCATAAAATATTACATCACAAATGCATTCAAAAATAAAATACAAACCCAATTTGGCATTTATTGGTATTATTTCACCAGGTAAACATACACAAATACGATCCATTAGCATACATCATGCAATATTGAACCAACTCATTAACCGTTTTGCCGGTCCAATGAAAGTATGAGCAAAACAAAAAGCCAGTTACTTTCATCTCTCCTGCGGTACTGAGAAACGATACTTTCACTCGGTGATTCATAGCGGACCGACGCGGACAGAACGCGTATTGATATTAGCTTACGTCATTATTATTGATGATATTTTTAAATATTTTACTGCAATATTAATTTACGGATCTATGTAAAATATTTTCCTATTTAACAGACTGATGGATACTCTTTTCATTCGCCGGTCTTCAACTGCGGGTTGTGTAAATGTGTGCACATAAGATATTAATCAGAAAAAAGACGTTAATCATAGCTATTACAGTATATTAATACTGTATTAGCCCATATACGTCCCAGTGCAGGGCACGGGCCTCCTCTGCAATCGAGAGTACGATTGAGAGGGATTAGGCCACATAGTCCACCATGCTAGATTATTACGAATTGACGGACTTTACATACCATAGCAATCAGGCGCGTGGTGAGACATTTTTCAAAAAATTTAAAGTACTTATTTTTTTGTACTTTATCGGTGTACATATATTTTATTAGTGCCATACAAGCATGACCTCTCACATGTTTAAACAAGTCCCTCAATTACTTTTACACTTTGTATACCGTCTAAGAAATTAGCGTTGCTAGCGCTCTAATTACCTGCTCTAACTAGAACACTAGGAAACTGTGTGCTGGAATAATTTCCCCTGAATTCTTAATAAGAACTTGTACGGAGAATAAAGTCTTAAAAGTGTATTATAAAATAACCTCCTTTGTAAAAAAAATAAAAATTAAATTAAATTCACGATAAAATCCGTAAGAATTCGTTTTATTCGTTTTCTTAAAAAAAATCTTCAATGGTGGCTTCCCAGATGTTGTGGGTGTTTATTTACAAAATTAGGATCGTAAGTTAATCTTCTTGGTACTGTAGAAGAGTCGAAAAGAGATATTTTAGTATGACTTGTTCAGCAAAAACATGGATTATTTAAGTCTAGGATAATAGGGTAGTGGCGATCGATACCCAGCGAGCAGTACTTCTCTACGAAGAGCAATAGATATATATGTACATAGACGAAAATTCTTTAAAGTCATCAAATTATGTGTCAAATAAAAAATCGAAAATGTTTTAAATAACAGACATCGAACATAATCTGAAAAACATAAAATCATATAAGTTTATAACTTTGGGTGTACGGATGACATATGCGAGACATTGCAAGTAATAACGATTAATATTAATATCACTAATATTTCGCCAAATAAAAAAAATAATCCTAACTTGTGTACGCGCCTGTACCATAATTATTATATCTCATCGATTTTATTTCCTTTTTCCCTGAGCATTAAGTTTCGCTTGCAAGTCTAATCGTGCCCACAATAGATTGCGGCTCATCTGTTTCCAGTGACATTAACAGCTCGTTTCTATAACAAATAGGCGGTGTTAGGTGCACCGGGCTTTGATTAAAAATCACCTTGCAGTCTTTATTTAAGTGAGCTGTGTTGTAGAGCATAAGACAAACTTACCTTTGAAATATAATGAGCTAAAAGCCGCTTGTGAAAAGCGAGTTCGCGGGTTTCATCACCAAACTGACGCAAAGGTTTTTGTCGTCATATAGTGTGTTGATATAATATGTAATTTGTATATTTGGTATGAATATTGAAATAATAAAATGGTTGTCGTAGTTATTGGTAAGCGAAAAACAATTCACGTTTACAATTGATATAAAAAGCCTCATTTACACGGGGAGAGTTTCTCGTCTCGAAGGTACGATTATCGTAAGGATATAAAAAAGTTGCATCGTGTAAACATTGTCAGAACACGATAATCTTATGGCGGTTACATTATACGATAGTGGCATACGACTCTCGGTACGAAAAATTCTCCCCGTGTAAATGGCGCTTTAGAGCTTTTAGCATGTTGAACTTTTTTTATTTTATTATTTCCACCGTCATCCTCAATCACAGATCGCACAAGAACATAAGCTTCCCCCCATAAATTCATAATAGATCTTTTGAAACCCTGTGACTATCATTGGACGCAGTACATTTTTATTCGTGACCAGTGACCACCACACAAAAACTGTGCAGTCCTACTGCCATACATTTATATTGCTATAAATTATTTTCTATGGATAAAAGCATTACTTTCGCTTTACAATCAAAATCAGTTTTTGTATTTCCGTTATCAAATGTACCTATAAAAAAGTTATTGCAACAGTTAACTTTTACTACTTGTTAGAAAACATATCAGATTCATTCAATAGTTAACAATGGCAATAAAATACAGCAAAACATCGTTTTTATTGAACTGCTTAATTAAGAGAAATCGGAAAGCCAGCTTGAATTCATATTGTATCGACTGTCGTAGTTATTATGAGCCAAAAATTAATGTTTTTTACAAATCCTCTTTCTATTCTCCACTGCTCGGTCGTATCTACTATTTTTAAAAGCTTTCAATTCACCATTCAATAATTATTAGTTACTACTGTATCAGCTCAGATACGTCCCACTGCCGGGCACGAGCCTAGTCTACAATCAGGAGTACGATTGAGAGTGCTTAGGCCATAATATAAACGACCAGTGCGGGTTGACAGACTTTACATACTACAAAAATTGTTACAAATCGCTATGGTTTCCTCACGATGATTTCCTTCACCGTTATAAGAGTACTGGTTGATAAATGACTATCAATACACACATGACTCCGAAAAGTCACAGATGTGACCTGGGATTTGAACCCACGACCACCGTGGGCATATTGGCAGCCGTATCTGGTCCGCTACCATCAGGCCGCCACGCACATAACCAATACATTAATTAGCTGCTTATATTATTGAATACGGACTTCTTCCAAACATAATATACATACTCAAACATAGCCTTAATCCTCCATGCTGACCTGGAAAATGGTAATGTAAGCGACAGCCTCCATAGCCCAGTTGTTTTGACGCCGCGCCGGCTGTGGAACGTGAGGCCGCGGGTTCGATTTTGTCACCGAAATAAATATTTGAATGATCCACAGGTATTTATTTCGGGTCTGAGTGTTTGTGAGACTGAAAAGTCTCTCGTAGTTTCTGATACCCACGACACAAGACTCGATCTTAGTGTAGGGTCAGGACTATGTATGTGACTATTGGGTGTATTTATCAATCACCTATGTATACACACCTTACTTCGAATAGTTACAAGCATGCCTTGGACTCGAAACTCCAACCATCTGCTAACCATCAAATTACATGTTTTCAATACACGGACTTTCCTTAGAAGAAATGAATGATCATACTACCATGACCGTCGCGTCGGTTCAAGTTTAACGGTAGCTGTAATCAAGGTCAAAGCATGTTATTTATTCCCGTCTACCCCCTATGCGCAGCGGTACCAATTCCTAGACGCATTATGTAGTTACAGCAATTTGTAGCAGCAATCATTCAATTCAAACCAACTGCCGACCCGTTGGGGTGCAATGGGGTGATACAGCTTGAACTAAAAAATAAATATTTGTCTGTACAAATATTTATTTTATGTATCTATATACTTGCACGTTATGTAAATTCCGCCGAACCGCACAGCCAGCGTGGTGGACTATATGGCCTAACCCGTCTCAACCAAGGTAGAGGGGCCCGTGCCCTGTATTTTTTTTTTGTATTGTATCAGCCCATATACGACCCACTGCAGGGCACGGGCCTCCTCTACAATCGAGAGTAGGATTGAGAGTGGTTAGACCATATAGTCCACCACGCTGGCCTAGTGCGGGTTGGTGGACTTACACACCGTAGAATTTTTTTAAAATCGCTACGGTATGCAGGTTTCCTCACGATGTTTTCCTTCACCGTGCCCTGCAGTTGGACGTAATATAGACTAATACATATATACATATGTGTATACTTGATAATATCAATCCTGTATTTTTTTTAAATATCAGGCTAAATCCTTAAATCGTAATGCTCGTGTAGATCATGTTTTTCTCTATAGTGTGAGGCTGTCGCAATTAGAGCGAATACGAATGTCGTTTCTAATGGTAAAGGAGACATCAAGGATTTCCGGCAGTCACTCACCCAACGAAACGCGACAGCCAAGCTGTCGCTTCACTTCCGTCACCTGTGAGACAGTGGTACAACCCCGGACGAGCCTGCCCAATCATGCTGAATAGTGAATGACAACGGCATGGCTCTATCACTTCCAAAAAAACGAACTACAGCAAGACTATCGCTTAGAAAATTCAATAGTCGCTGTCCTGGCTGATAAGAATCTCCTCCCCGCAGCAAAACTTCTAAAGCCATAAATGAAAGCATTATATAATCCATTCAATAGATCTCTCTCCGCACGTACTCAAAATATATTGTTCAAGAAACTTGATATATAAAGCCATAGCATACCTTGAGAATGAAAATCACCGATAATATATGAAATTTCAAAGGTTCACTACTATATCAATATGTATTTCTATAAGGGTAAGAACGGCTTCTGAAGCTAAATAATATTACCTTAACGTAAACGATAGGCAATATACAATTTTCAAGCGATAGTAACCGATGGCTGTGAGAGAAACAGAGTTCCAAACCGATGGTCGCAGTTTCTATTTCAAGGCAATCGCGACTATTTGAATTTAGGATAGTATTTAGAGACCATTCTAGGCTTAATGGTCTGAGATTCAGTGTTAATTATAACTTCTTTAACAGGCAAAAGCTCCATTCGTGAGAGTTTCTAGAAAATAATTCGGAGTCGCATTAGTGTATGGTAGAAACTTATCAACCTATAACACACCCAAAAATGTAGAAATCATGAATATTTTAAAATGGAACATTCAACAGCCATTTTTCTGTATTTATCCACCTCTTCAAAGCTTAAACAAATATCACAAATCCACAACAAACAGATAACAGTATTAGTGATTCGTTCAAAGCGATATTCCCTCAGGAAATGTATTAACAAATTGTAAAATTAAATATAAAAGTTCCAGTACTCGATATCCCGAACATCCTCTGTTACAGCAACCCCTCTCTCCCCTCGCACACCTACCTGTTGCTGTGTTTGTTTACAATTATTACGCGAAACCGGTGGATTGTTCTAGAGCAAACACGTTAAATCATTAATAGTAATATTCGAATTTAAACTTTATAACCTTTGTATAAAATTCAAAAATACTTTACACTGAATGATGGCTTACGCCGTTTCGCTATGCATAATTATGCAACGTACGGGTTCTGTGCGGACTTTTCCATTGTAATTTCTATCTAATATAAAAGGATTAGAGTTTATAATTGAGTGACCGTAGTAAATGATACAGGACACCAATGTTGAAAACGAGTTGCGTTCATGCGAGGAAGTAACGTCAGAATGTGACGTTTGTGATGTGTTTTTTCCCATCGATACCCACGGCTGGGCAAAGACTGTAGTTCATAAAGCTACTTTATTTTTAAGAGCTGGCGATATTGGGTTAAAATGGCATAAGGCATTAGCCACTCATTAAATGTGACATCAAAAGGAAAGTCTCAGTAGACCTCCTCAGTAGGAGGTGCATGGTCTCATAAAAAATTGACATGAAGAAAAGGATTTGCTGACCCGTATCATGTAATCGGTGAAGCCTGAGGTATTCTTTAAGAACACATCATGCACCCCAAAACTTGCCTGTTTAAAATCTATGATGTTTGCTGGCTAACCGCATGCTAGTTCTCCCTTCACGTGTCTGGTTAAAAACATCTAACCAGCTAACGTCTTTCTTTACTCAATTCTTGAAACAAAAGTAACAGATTGTACATATTATTAAAACTAAAATAAACAACAAAGGTCGTTCAATTATATCCAATCATCATTACTTTACTTTCAAACCACACAGTGACCTGAAAACTGAAATCTCACCTAACATTAAGCGATGAACAAAAAGCTGTACTGACCCAGTGAGCGCCATGAGCCATCCGCTTGCGCTGCTAACGGTACCGGCTCAGTTCAACGGCCGCTGTGTGTGTGCGGCCAAAACAAGACGCGCAGGCGTCGCCAACTTTGATGCACTTGTTTATTTACTTAGAAATCTCAATTCAATTGTGGATTTCAAATCAAAATCAATGGATTTGGAATTGTAGGATTTGGGTGTGGATCTTATTAAAATACAGGTAATGCAAAGTGATTACGACATACCAGGCATAAAGTAAACGAGGAATGTTTATCTCTCGACGATTGACGCTATTATGCGGGCCTGGTCGAAATCGAAAAACTACCGACTGGACCCAAAACGCGGCACACTTGCATTTATTATTATTATAGCATGTTTTCCACCATCACGTACAGTTGTCTCTCATCGGGCAGATACGAAATCTTACCTCCATCACTCACGTCTCACTCACTGGATGAAATACAACAGGTAAATTGTTATTTCTAGTACGTAGATGGTGGTAATACATATCTACGAGTAATAGTGTGACGGTTTAGATTTCTTATTAGTAGTAAATGTATACAATTTTTTTCTTAAAATATGCTTTACAAAAACATATTATCAACTAAATAACAAGAAAAGAAACAACTCTTCAAAATACTCAAAAACAAGATGACTCAAACCCAAATAACCGTACACTTGCGGAAACATGTTTTGTATTGATGAAAAGAAATTTCTGCGCAATACAATATTATTCACATATTAAACACAGACGTCTATTTAAAAACATCCATTTTACAAGGAAAATGGCAATCAAGCGAAAACAAAACATAATGACTCAACCTGACTCACGAGAAACTAATAAACGACATCTGTGTAAACCAAACTTTCTCGAACAAATGTTCATAACGTCTGAACTTAAACCACTGCGGTTATCATGAATGGTACAGCGGAGTACATTCTCGAACACCCAAGCCTATATAAGGGGCGCGGAGGCATCGAGCCGCGTAGACTGTAAACGCGCGCGAAACAAAATGCTCAAAAAATTCTTGCTCCTTGCCGTGCTGGTGAACGTGGTGTTGTGCCAAAGCAGGAGGCACAAGGTAGAGGATCCCTTCTCGGCGCTAGACCGGCATCTATCCCACAGCCTCGCTTACCACTACCTCTGGCCATGGCGACAACTAATCCGAGCGGCAGCGGCTCTAGAAGCCGAAGAAACTTTCGGAGAACCACAAATACACGTCACACCTAAGAAATACACCCTGAATCTCAACATGAAGAGGTTCCAACCAGACGAACTGAAGGTCAAAATTAAGAACCGACGCGTTATCATCGAAGGAAAGCATAAAGAAGATGATAAACAAATATATTCGAACCACTTCATGCAAGTGTTTGAATTGCCTGAGACCAGTAAGCCGGAGGAAGTGACTGCTGTTTACAATGAAAATGGACTTCTGACCATCACCGCTCCGAAACATTTCGTCCCGCCACCAGCAGACAGGGAAGTGCCCATCCAAGTGCTTTTGCCAGAAGATAAAACAGAGAAGAATGACACAGCCGACTCATCATCTGAGAAGAACGCCAGTCAGACATCACCAACTCCAGTGGAACAGCTAGATTTAGTTGAAGCAACAACCCATGCCGGCAAAATAAGGAAGAAGGAATTGAAAACAACAACAAAAACAGCAAAGGACAACGAAGTGACCAAAGGTGTCGACAGCAACGGACTTGATTACGCACTGGTGGAATCAGATGTTGAGTGATCTTCCAAGACTGTATCGGGAGTTAAGACTGAATATGTAAGCTTTAAGACCGCGAATTTATAACGAGTATACTGTATAACAAGTGAATCGATTAGGTTACTGTTCGATCGAATGAAATGGTCGATTTCGATTGTGTAGCTCGATGAAGTGAGTTGTTTAATCTATTATTTTTGTTTTTAATAAATCGTTATTTATTGTAGACGATATTTTTTCATTTCATTCATTCTGGAGTCTTTATGATTACAATATATCGGGTTAATGTCGCGGCACGTTATGTTAATGTCGGGAATAAATCAAGTTTATACACTCGATTGGACGTGTAAGAGCGTAAGATGGCGTCTTTTGTGCCTACCGCAGGCTTTTGTGCTGACATAGGGAAAAACGTGCCCGAATTGTTCACCACTGCCTGTAATTCTTGATATTTCGAGTATGTAGGGTTGTTGGGTTGTATTAAGAAATATTGCGGCGTACTAACCAGTAAAGTTATGCGGTTATGGTTGAGTTACAGCTACAGTGGTGATGTTGTCACGACTCCGATGTACTGTAATATTTTGTTTCCTAGTTTGTGATGTAATGTTTTGCGATCGCCAAGAATTATATTAGCTCTGAATTATTAGAAATCTTCTATACACTAAAGGCAATAACACATAATAATGCCTCATTGCATTATTATGTGTTATTGCCTTTATTGAGGGCTGTGTGAAATTGAAAATTGCGATGTCATAAATTGTACCTTACACATATAATACACTAGCGGCCCGGCCCAGCTTCGCCTGGGTGCTTAGATGTTTAGACTCCACTCCACACCAGAAATATCTTATTCCCGTTCAAACTTTTGTACTCCTGAACTCAACCTAAGTACCTACTATCCCTTTTCCTATCGTATCCCATCCCATCTCATCTGGCTCCTTTTCTTTCTGTTACATCCCGTCCCATTATTTCCCATCTACCGGTCTCATCGCGTTCGTCCCACTTTATCCCATTTCATCCCTTAATGCCTAAATAGGCATGTTGACAATTTTTTGGAATTGCTTTTATTTTGTAGATAGGCCTTATATAAACACGAAACTACGACGAATATCATTAAAAAAATACGCAAACACAAATACTTTGCAAAATTCCTGCTAAAACTTTAAAATAAATTAGTTAATTTTATAGCGTCAACAACACGTGGTAATTATACTGTTAAAATGTAGCTTATATGACACGTTCGTAGATTTACCATAGCAGCGCCATCTATTGATTACTTACTCAACCCAGTCGAAAGGTATCGACATCTGTTAGAATCATTTGGAGTTAACAGATGATTGTGACTGTCAAATAATAACAGACAAATAATTAGCAATAAATTAAAATTGCGACTATAATTTGAGATTTAAACTATCCTATCTCTCAAGTTGGATCGAACTGCACATGGTGTGCAAATTTTATTATAATTGGTTAAGTAGTTTAGGAGTCCATTGAGGACAAACATTGTGACACGAGATTTATATATATTAAGATAATAATTATCACGAATTAACAGCGATAATCGCATCTAAATTATAAATAGCTATTATATAAATGCAGTGCCATTTAAACGAATTAATATTCAATGAGTAACAATGTTTTCATTATAATTGCTTTTGATGCTTTATTAATATTCTATTCAGATTATGGGATACTATTTTATAATCCGATGCTTTGTTCGAAATTAAATAATTGGGGCTGCAGTTAGCCATCTCATTGAAGTGACATTCTATATAGAATATCTATAATTTAAATGAATTGTTTAGCAATAGCTTTTAATGAGATATTTCTATAATGTGAAAGTGGTATTGCGAAGTCATAAGCCTTTACTGAGGTGGTGATAAGTTATAGCTGTGATACCACGTTATCATCAATCAAGAAAGTTAACTCCCTTGGCGGCGTAGGTGTACTACGGTACGATTACAACGCTGAAGTCTCTGGTTCGAATCTCGGGTCGGCAAAGTGGTATTGGATTTATTCATCAGCCTGGAGTCAGAAATTTGTACCCGATATGGCGATAGTCCCACCCCCTATCACATGATGGGACCGAACACACAAGGCGAAACCTGGCTGTCCCAGTAGGAATTCCTCTGTAGAGATTTTAAGGAATACTAAGGCAGATTAAAATCTACAACGTGAGAAACTCTCTAATTACTCATTTTCTCTTCAGCATCAGGAAGTCCACTCCTGAATATAAGCCACCCCCCACTCCCCGTAATTCCATAGCAACCTGTTGGAAGAGCCTGCATCCAGCGACTTCCTGTAACCTTAGCTATATCATAAAACTACTACAGCATACACATCCGAATCATTTTTTGCACCATTTGTCCCACACTACCTTGGCTGCCCAGACTGCCTCGGTGGCGTAGTACTACGGTATGATTGCAAAGCTGAGGTCTCGGGTTCGAATCACGGGTCGGGCAAAGTGATATTGGATTTTTCTATTCATTATCAGCCCTGAGTCAGGAATTTGTGCCCGATATAGCTCGCCCCCTATCACATCGTGGGATGGAATATACAAGGCGAAATGTGGGTGTTCTGGTAGCACCTCTGCCTACCCCTTTTGGGAAAAAGGCGTGTGTTTACGTATGTATGTGTATGTTTGTCCCACACAGCGGCTTTTCTCCTGACAGAAGATTTTGTATGTGAAGTAACGTTTTACCGTATTATATTTAGAATACAAACAATACAGTACACACTACCCGGCGAGGCATAAAGCAGTAGTTTTATTGTCAACAATACAGAGCTTGTAACACAAATGTACCATACAACAAAATCACTGCTGAATAGACGGAAGCTTATTCATAGCCAGGACTTGATTTTTTTATTTTCTTTCGGATATTTCTCGTCCTCTGCCTCGGTGGCGTGGTTTTACTACGGTATGATTACAAAGCTGAGGTCTCGGGTTCGAATCCCAGGTCGCGCAGTGATATTGGATTTTTGTATTCATTATCAGTCCGGAGTCACGGATTTGTGCCCGATAGGCTCGCCCCCTATAACATCATGGGACGGAACACATAAGGCGAAACGTGGGTGTCCTGGATGCACCTCTGCCTACCCCTTCTGGGAAAAAGGTGTGATGTTTAAGTATATATATGTATGTACTTCTCGTCCTTTATCTAACCCACAAGCAAATGTTGCCAAGGTGAACAGTAGAAAGCAAAAAATATATGCACATCTTAGGGGATTCTTGCAGGCACTAGCTAAATAAAACAAATAGGAAATTGGAAACAAATTGTTAAGGTGGCCATGGTGTCGCATACTTAATCTGAATCCTTCATGTTATTGCCGAATTTAGCTTCAAAGCAGTACTATAGAAACTCGGAAACCTACTACTCTTCCCTTCCCCCCAACATTTTATATACTCTATTGATTGCCTATTATTAAATGGTAATCTCAACGCTAAGTAAATCAGCATGCTCAAGTTTCATTCTAACTTCAAATATCACAATATATGGAAGGTGCCTGGCTGTTCATGTTTCCTAATTAAAATGACACATAACACATATTTCAGGTAGATATTATAAAATTACACGCGTCAATTAGTGGTATAAAGGATACAGCGCCAATTAATTGTATTAATTAACATGTTTTGGTAACAAACGACGGTAATTATTTTACCGAAAATTACAAATTTACAATTAACCGTGTATTTTCACTGGAAGTCGTTTAGCCAATGTCGGAGCTCATATTACAATATTGTATATTAGGTCATACCATGTTTTCCAAAATATTAAATAGATGTTCATGTGATATTACAACATTTATCATATTACGCTATTATTAGATCATTACTGTGTTATCACATCTTAGACGGAAATAGGTTCGACGGACTGAGAATAGCATTAGTGGCATTTCTGCCTATCCACTTTCGGACATAGACGTGAGCGTCTGTGTAATTATATTTATCGTATCGTCAATAACACTGAGTGGACGATAGTCCAGTTGAAAAACAACTGTGAAGACGGTTGCGCATCACATCACAGAGTACTTGGTACATAACTTTGGTATCGATTGTTCTTTGACAGACATCAAAAGCCAGCAAGTCGTAAAGATATCTTGCACTATCCCATGTAAATGTAAGACAAGGCCAAATATCAAAGTAATCAAGAAAATCCGCCAGATTAATTTACAAAATAAATAGTTATTCTAGATCAAATTCATTGGCGACATTAAAGACGTCTGCAGAAGTTGGCAAGTCCTATTAACCCGTGGTGCCGTGGTCGGTACGTACAAGTGCTGTGACTAATTTCCTCGGTCAAAAGTTTTGACAGGTTGAGTTTTGTAACAGATATTACAAATGGAGCGCCTGCTGCCTCTGAAACACATTAATTCTGTTTATTTTGTTGAGAATTTTGCTTGTATTTCTAAAGAGGCTATTTTATGCAGTGAGAACAGTGGAATTAATTCAGCATGTCGCTGAAGAAATTGACAACGCTGGATCATGGATTTGTTGCCGTCCCAATTGGGAAGGGGAGCGGGAAGGAAAAAGGATGGGAACAGGAAAAGGGTATTGGGCATCCGGCAATCTCACTCACCGAACGAAACGCGACAGCTGGGATGTCGCTTCACGTCGATTTCCTGTGAAAGAGTGGTACCGCCCCGGATGAGCCTGCCCATTCATGCTGAGTCATGACTGACAACAGCATGGCTCTACCACTTTCAAATAATCAATATATCATCAAATCTGATATCTCTATTCTTATACGAATTAAACTGCATAATTGTATGTTTTCTGCGTTTTTTTTTTCCTTTGATCTCATTGTTTTAATTTTATTAATTGTTTAATTTTAAAGCACATAAAATAATTGCATGTTTTCTTTTTTTTCTCTTATTATTGTTACATTTATAAGCATATTTCAATTTTATTTTAGTTTGTTAATTTATTTTAATTAAATTTTAATTTGTGTCGAGCATTTATTAGGCTTGTTGTGATTTCCTATAACTGAGGAAACACCCTGATTGTTTAATTTGTGATATATTATATTAATGTTATGTGTATTCCTTGTGGGAAATCCTTTAATAAATTAATAAATACATAGCTAGTGACTGTTACTTTAAACTTGTTTGTACATTTCTGCTATTTTCCATTTCATAGAACATTTTGTAAAAATATTCTCCAGACTTCACTATGAATACGCACGGCTGTTATACAAAAGAGATCGTTTAAAATCAAGCTTGTACAATAAAAATACATTGTTCCGCGTCCCGGCGTCGCCTGTTACACGCTTTATGGCAGTTCCTAGCTATCTTTAGGGCACCTATTTTATAGTTCAGTTTATCGATACGTACGTAATAACTACTGAACCATCAAATTCTTTTAAAAAGCAAAACCATGATATATTGAAGTTTTAAAATTTAGTATCAATACTCTAAAGAATATTTCATTTTAAAGTTATTGCTTTTTTATTGTTATTTGGAGAAACGTCTTTGATATTGTCTATTACTACTTTCGTTTATTTTATTGTCGTGAGTGGTTGGTAGCTCACTTCTATCTTTTCTTTAAAATACACATTGTACCAAACGGGGTACCATAAAGGTTTCGAACGTCAGCATATACATCAGTATAATTAAGTGCCTTTTAGTCTTTGAATTCATCATCATCATCATCAACATGATGTTCTCCCATAGAAAGTCTTACTATTGAACACAGTCCTACATATTTTACAGCGACAATTATGCTTAAATTCAGTGACTATTGGCAATCTTTATCAACTTGAATCAATAATCTTGTATACATTTTCTGGCTGTAAATCATTATCATTAATCATCCATTATTCTCAATAAAAAGTAATCCTGTTATTCCTCTCGCCTTGAAAATGTCCCCTACACAATCGTACAAATGAGTTCGACCTCTCCGAGTCAACCCGGCTTCCCCTAACATCCGCTCTCTTGACGAGATGATTGTCTCCAATGGTGTAATGACTTGAGAATTATTTTATTTTTACTTTCTACTGCTCTGCAAGCTAAGGGGTCTTAGCCGGACCAATAAAAAGAGAGCTCTGATAAAAACCTAAAGTATAGAATCATTATGTGAGTATCTACTAGTTCAAAGCGACCACCACTGGGAAAAAAACCAATGTCTTCTTCTAAATAAAATTAAAGGTGAGTACGATTGTAAAGCAAACAAAAATGTATGTAACAATTTATTAACAAAAGCACTTGTTGTTAATGTATTAATACAATTATTTAATAATTTAATAACTTAAATCAGTACACAATAAAACATAAATTAATAATAAATATCGAGGTATTTACACATTAATGGCACTTTTTTCTTAAATCTACTGATTAGTTTTAAACTTATCCACTTCGTACTGAATACGAACCATCAGCATCGTACATTGTGCTACCACCCGAGTCTGAAGTACTACCAGGGAAGTAGCTACCATATTGACCCTTACTGCTATCAGAATCATATGAGCTGACAGGGCTGCTACCAGAACCCTTACTACTTCCAGATCCATAAGAACTACCGGAGCTATAACTGCTGCCTGGCCCCTTACTGCTGCTTGGTCCATATGAGCTACTAGAGCCGTAACTACTTCCAGATCCTTTACTGCTACCAGATCCATATGAGCTACCACTGTTGTAACTACTCACAGGCCCCTTACTACTACCTGACCCATATGAGCTGCTGGAACTATAATTACTTCCAGCACCTTTATTGCCGCCCGGTGCATATGTTGATGGCTTACTGCTGTTTAGTCCATTTGAGCTAGATCCATAACTGCTTACAGGCCCATAAACACTCCCAAAGTCGCTTGACGGCATTGTTTCATAAATCCTTTTCTTGTATCCATATTTTTCGTAAGCGTAAGGTTGAGGGCCATAAGGTACGTCATGATCGTGGTGACCATGGTACGGTTCGTGATCATGTTCGATGTACTCATGATGCTCGTGGTGCTCATGTTTCTTCTCTTTCAGGTAGTGGATGAACCACAAAGCGAAGTGCCATGCCTTGGTTGCTATCACATATAGCAATGCGCCGTAGATAAGCTTTAACACGAACAATTTGGTCGCAGCTACATAGAAGAAGTGAACTGTGGACAAATAAAATAAGTGTAAATACTTTTTGTTCTTGTTTCTGATATCTGGTGTTTAAATGATCATACCGTTATTTATTGAGGGATTGGATTAATGCATATTCCAAATAATATATGATCGAGACGATGCCATAAATACACAAACGTATAATTGAGTCGTTTCATTAAATTTATTCCTACCTTAATTATTGACTTGCGTAGTTAACAAAGAAATCCAAAGCATCCTTCCCGATATCCTGTCTATGGGCATAAGGACCAAAATGGCCTGGACCAAACGGATTGTAGCCATGGTTAGGCTTGTAGTCAACGGTTTTGTAGTATATGTACGGGTCGGGGACGTATTTGAAAATGGCTAGAGCCCAAGCCATGAAGACGAACAGCTTTATGCCGACTAACAGGACTGCTATGCCTAGGAATATCTTGACTAGCCCGACTTTCGCTGCCAATAGTGCAGCGAGGGTGGCTGCAACAGAAGAAAAATCTTTGTGATTGACTAGTACTTTGGAGCATGGCAATGACGCAGAAATAAAAGAAGAATAATAGCCTTGCAGGTGTTGAAATTATAACAAAGAAAATGTGGGAATGGTCTTTAAGTCCATATGCAATAGAATATTATCAAAATAATAATTATCAGAAAAATCCTGACGTCACAAGAAGATCTTAGAATGGTTTTATTATGGAAATGGATGGTATCACCTAGAAGCAAAGCAGTAGACTGAAATAGAGTTGACTGCAAAGTATTGTATATTCCATTTTGTGTCAGCCACTTATCTTAAATTTATCTTGATATGGAAGAAGTTGAAGAACGTCACTATAGAAAGATTTCAGACATTGAGTTAGATAGTCACTGTCCGGGTGTTTATGTATGAGTGTATCTAAGGATCTAAAGTAAGAAATCGAATTATATTATGTTAAAATTCCTACTATAATTAACAATTTTCCTCTGATCAAATATTGAGGCTGAATATTTTAGTATTACTTTCGTACTATCATAATATACACTTAGTTCATGATGTTAATTTTCAATCGTCGTTAGAGAACTTGAAGCATGTTATTATTTTAATTTTATTTATTACTATTATAATCCCTGTGACAGCCTCACTTCAAATATAAAAATAAAGGTTGTGTAAGTCATTTATCGTCTATAGCCGTGTGGCGAAAGGGACTACAAAATAAATTAAAATATATCTATTTAACGTAATATTTGAGATATGTTTTCATAATATTAACAACAAGCATTTATATTCGTTCGTTCGAGGCCTTTGTTCAGCATAGCACTTCCTTTGACTGATGGATTGGATTGGATTTATATTCGTAATGTAAAAATATTCACACGGCCAATGTAATAAAATGTGAAGAACAATGTGAACACAATTCATGTTATTTGACAACAGTGCTTTCGGCGACAGAAGATCGTACACGAAATATACACGTCAATATTTCAACTGCCAGATGTTACACAAAAAGCTTGTGAAAAAGCTTACACAGCAAGTTTTAATTAGATGACAAAAAGACTCAGTTTTTGTGAACAGTTTTTAGACATTAATTTGAATATCCTAATTATAATACGTAATGAAAAATAAATTTGATTAACAAAGTTCAAAAATAAGAATAATCCAGAGGCTCGTTAATTATGCAGATAACATTTCATCAATGTAACGATTTCCATAATATTTTTTATAAATTTACAGGTGGAGTCCCGATATTTTTGGCTTTATATCGTACCATAATAATCATTGGATATAAATAATTATTATGATGGATACTAAGCATTAAGAGAGTTAACACCACGTGTCCCAGAGTGACGAGTGTAATAAAAATATGGTTTTTAATATATCATAGGGGGCAAACGAGCATACCGTTCACCTGATGGTAAATGATCACCGCCGCCCATGAACAACAACACCATAGGGCATAGAGATGCGTTGCCGGCCTTTTAAGGTGGGATTACGATGTTTTAGTGCCATGGAACTCTTCTTAATAAAAAACATTGACCAGTGTTGCTACTCTGTGGCTGCGACGCTTTCTATCAATTGAGTTACTGGTCATCCCGTCATGCTCATAAAAACACTCTTTAAAAAAAGATCTTTGCGTCATTCTCACTAAAAAAAATATTTATTAAATTCCACCTACACAAAACGAGAGGATGCTGGTACTTTTAAGATCGCATTCATAAGACTCGTGTCAAGTTTCCCAAATAAAATATATCGCGACATACACTACCCGGAACCGTATTCATCTTTACAAACACAACTGCTGGCAGCTCTTGAGAAAGATTGAATAAGCTGCCACCCCGCTGATTCACTTGAAAAGCCTTTGGATTCTTATAGGGTTCTGTCTAACAGCAATCTTGGAAATAATTTTCTTCTGCTAGTCCTTATTTGCAGCATATTAACAAAACTTTTTAGCTGTACTACAGAATTATAATGTCGCTAATTTTACAATCTTGCAAAATATTATAACTATCGCTGGTGGTATAGTAGTCGTACACAATAATTGACCCCCCCCCCCCCCACGTTGGGAATCCCGCCATGCAAGTATGCCGCATTTTAGGTGCAGCCTTGATAATTTGAAATATCCGTTATCCACCAAACCCTATTAAGGACATAATTATCCCTCTACGATGGTTACATTATCTGAAGTTCAATGTACTTAACCTTACTTCCATCGTACTCACTGCACATGAGTAAAAACTAACTATCCAAGCATTGATATAAATATATGGATAAGGCGGAAAGCGCGTAGTGTTCCGACGTAAGTGGTGCGTCGCAGCGTTCCGGTGCATCTCCTGTGGACCGTTACTGAAGTTAGCCGTCACTTGCAAATATTTTGTAAATGCTTGCTTATATTATGACAGAAAGATAAATCAAAATAAAGACAAATTTTATTACCGTTAAGACGAAATCTATTAGATGAAGTTAATTTAATATTTATTTTAGCACGATTTTCACGGTCATGTTTTTGAAACTGCAAGTTTACTGAATGTATCCTTAGTTTTTAAATAAATGGGTCCAAGATTGAAATTAATTTTGTACAGAACCCCCACACAAGACAGCGGTTCAAGCGCGTCAACATTTCATTTCATCCAGCTTGTAAGCCGACACGTGGCTGAATGAAGCTTGTGTTAAAACAACTTATTCCCACTACGTGTATATAACACTTTAATTTAAACTTTACAGTACGCGCACCGCTTGTGAACGTGTCTTAGGATTAAAAATAATTTAATTAACACCGGGTGCATGTTCAGTTATAGTGGACGTGGTTTTATATCCACATTTTATTTGCCCTTATGCCACAGTGATGTTTTTATTTTTGTGTGGCAAAATGATTGGACTATATCTGATGATGAGCGTAATGCCGTCCTAATAGTGTATCGAATGGAAGAAAACGTTTATATACTGCCATTCGTCAAAATTACGCCGTCGTACATAACGTTTTATTTTTTAACAATATGTGATGGTGTTACGATCTACCCTTGAGCTGCTTTGTGAATAGATCCAAACGTTTTTCTGTCGCGATTAAAGTGCAAAAATTTTACTCCGAAATTGGTTTTTGGCATTTTTGGCATAACTTTGTAAGTCAGCTATTATATATTATAAGTTCTAAACTACAAAAACAATCGAGCACATTCGTCGCGAGTTTAAAAACTTCAAAGTGATATTAAAACCACACTAATTACGAGAAAATATTGGAAACGATGGGAAGATGTATTCAAAGAGAGATGTGGAGGAGACTGGAGGACACAAGCTAGAGATAGGGATAAATGGAGGCAATTGGGGGAGGCCTACGCCAAGGAGGCGACTTCCACAATAAAGAAAAATAAATTATAAGAATTGGAATAAATATATTTTCTTTTTTATAACTAATGTAATAAATATAAAGTTAAATTCTATTCATACTAAATGAAATATATCAATAAGAATTGTATAGTATTAATAATTGTATGATGGTCAGGGATGCTCCTATCTAGTGGTCGTGGCCTGTCCTAGAATAGGTGCTACGAGTACGCGACCTCGGCCCCCCGAGCTACGGCAGTCACTACCAACCTTACCTTCCGTGACTGCAGTATCCACTCCTACAGGCCATATTTTCCTTTCCCATAATATCCTTTACCCATAAACTATATTTCCTTTCCCCGGTTGATGACGGGCAGCAGCGTCATCAACTCGAGTCCCCTCCTGCGCTCGCCAACCCGCCTGCCAAGCGTGGCGAGTACTGGCAAAACCCTCACGATGGAAAATAAATCCAGGACCAGGCCCCCAGTCCCCGGCAGCCCCGCTATTCCTGGCTACGGTAGCGGCCATGGTTACGGCGGGGCAGGGGGTGCTAAGAATCCCCGGGTTGGCCCCGGCTACCACCCCCGACGACGACTGGCCCTGGTAACACACAACATACGCACGATGAGGACAGACGAGAAGATTGTCGAACTGGAAGAAGAATTAAGTGGGTTACACTGGGACATTCTGGGGTTGTCGGAAGTCCGAAGAATCGGGGAGGACACGATAACCCTGAAGTCCGGTAACCTGCTTTTCTACCGGGGGGACGACCAACAGTCCCGAGGAGGTGTCGGATTTCTCGTCCACAGGTCTCTCATAAACAACATCGTATCCATCGAAAGTGTGTCGAGCAGGGTCGTGTACCTTATACTCAGAATATCAAAAAGATATTCGCTGAAGGTCATACAGGTATACGCGCCGACCTCGACACATCCAGATGAAGAAGTAGAGGAGATGTATGAGGACATAAGTCGGGCCATACATACTTCCAAAACCTACTTCAATGTTGTTATGGGGGACTTCAACGCAAAGTTGGGCATGAGAAGCGATGCAGAGCTGAAAGTGGGGCAATTTGGGTATGGGCAACGGAACCTCAGGGGTCAGAGGCTGGCCGACTTTCTGGAGAAAGAGGGACTCTTTGCGATGAACTCTTTCTTCCAGAAGCCGCCTCACAGGAAATGGACCTGGCTGAGTCCTGATGGTTCTACGAGAAACGAGATAGATTTCATCTTGACGACGAATAGACGGATGTTCAGTGATGTCTCTGTGATCAACAGGGTGAAAACCGGCAGTGATCACCGAATGGTTAGAGGCACATTGAACATCAATGTCCAATTAGAAAGGCGTCGCTTGATGAAGTCTACGCTCCGACCTACTCGCGCCCATATCCAAAACCCCGAGAGCTTTCAACTTGAGCTGGCAAATCGCTTCGACTGTCTCAAAGAAAACCTTGCAGTGGACGAGCTAAACAGCGGTTTGGTAGAAGCTGTCCATACGGTGGGATCTAAGTATTTTAGACCTCGCCGTAGAGATAGACCCCAAAAACTCTCGATCCACACTCTTGACCTCATGGCCGAACGTCGATCTATGGCGCTGCAGTCTTCCGATGACGCCGAAGCATATAGGCGGCTCAATAGACGGATCTGGAAGTCCTTGCGACACGATGTCCGTGCTCACAATACTGTGAGCATAAAAGAGACAATTGAGCGGAACGGAGGCTCCAAAGTGTTTGCAAGGGACTTGTCTATTGGGCAAAGCCAGTTGTCTAGGCTGAAGACGGACGGCGGCAGCGTAGTGTCGACGAGGGCAGAGGTATTAAGGGAGATCGAGAGGTTCTACGGACAGCTTTACACCTCGGTTGCCGAACCTGCTGTTAGCTCGGCCGAAGACCCGAGAGCCGAGTTGGTCCGACACTTTAGCGATGATATCCCGGACATCAACCTCTGTGAGATTGAGATGGCCCTGAAACAGCTTAAGAACAACAAGGCGCCGGGTGAGGACGGAATCACTTCAGAGCTTCTGAAAGCGGGCGGTATGCCGATGCTGAAAGTCATTCAGAAGCTCTTCAATTCCGTTCTCCTCGAGGGTTCAACGCCAGAGGCATGGAGCAGGAGCGTGGTGGTACTGTTCTTCAAAAAAGGTGATAACACTTTGCTGAAGAACTACAGGCCCATCTCGCTCCTGAGCCATGTCTATAAGCTGTTTTCGAGGGTCATCACAAATCGTCTCGAACGCAGGTTTGATGACTTCCAGCCTCCCGAACAAGCCGGGTTCCGAAAAGGCTTTAGTACCATAGACCACATTCATACGCTTCGGCAAGTTATACAAAAAACCGAGGAATATAACTTGCCGCTTTGTTTAGCGTTTGTGGACTATGAGAAAGCCTTTGATTCGATCGAGACCTGGGCTGTGCTACAGTCTCTTCAGCGGTGCCACATTGACTATCGGTACATCGAAGTGTTGAAGTGTATATACAACAACGCCACCATGTCGGTCCGAGTACAAGATCAGAGCACGAAGGCTATTCCACTACAGAGAGGCGTAAGACAGGGGGATGTCATATCTCCGAAACTGTTCACTGCCGCGCTGGAAAACGCCTTCAAGCTCTTGCAGTGGAAAGGATTCGGCATCAACATCAACGGCGAGTATATCACTCACCTTCGATTTGCCGACGATATTGTAGTCTTGGCAGAATCGCTGGAAGACCTTAGCACTATGCTCGAAGACCTCAATCGAGTCTCCCAACAGGTGGGTCTTAAAATGAACATGGACAAAACGAAGATCATGTCGAATGTCCATGTTGTGCCCACCCCCATCGGAGTTGGGGGCTCGACTCTCGAAGTTGTAGACGAATATGTCTATTTAGGACAAGTGGTCCGGTTAGGCAGGTCCAACTTCGAGAGAGAGGTCAATCGTCGAATCCAACTCGGTTGGGCAGCGTTCGGGAAACTACGCGACGTCTTCTCGTCCAAAATACCTCAGTGCCTCAAATCGAAAGTCTTCGATAGTTGTGTGTTACCAGTGATGACATACGGCACCGAGACGTGGCCTCTTACTATGGGCCTTATCAGGAGGCTCAAAGTCACTCAACGAGCTATGGAGAGGGCTATGCTCGGGGTTTCCCTACGAGATCGAATCAGAAATGAGGAGATCCGTAGGAGAACTAAAGTAACCGACATAGCCCAGCGGATTAGCAAGTTGAAGTGGCAATGGGCGGGGCACATAGCACGGAGAACTGATGGCCGATGGGGCCAAAAAGTTCTCGAATGGAGGCCACGAAGCGGAAAGCGCAGCGTGGGACGTCCACCCACTAGGTGGTCAGACGACCTGGTAAAGGTTGCGGGACGTCGCTGGATGCAGGCTGCCTCCAACAGGTCACTGTGGAAATCATTGGGAGAGGCCTATGTTCAGCAGTGGACTTCCTTTGGCTGATGGATGGATGGATGAATAATTGTATGTAATCCTAATGATCGTAAATTGTGGTAGAATAAAGGCTATTTTTATTTTTTTATTTTTATTTTAATTACGAGAAAATATTAACCTACAATACAAACCTTACCCCACTGCAGGAATCACAGTAAACCGACACTCTTATAACAACTGATCCTGACCCAATTAAGCATTTCCTTATATTGTATTAAAAAAAAAACGTTATACTTACTTAACAAGGCATATTTTCCTTTCCCCCTCGCCTCTACTTCGGTCCCATGCTCTCCTTGCACCAAATATACAAATAAAACCAAAATTAGTATTATAGGTCTCATTTTAAATATTCAGATTTTTAGCTCACAACAATATTTTTAACTAAACACCAGCTCGGCTGAAGGATGTATGTAATAATGCCATGTTGGTGACTATTCGAAGCCTTGTGGTAATGAA
This sequence comes from Theretra japonica, assembly GCA_033459515.1. Classification (NCBI taxonomy): domain Eukaryota; kingdom Metazoa; phylum Arthropoda; class Insecta; order Lepidoptera; family Sphingidae; genus Theretra; species Theretra japonica. The sequence continues at coordinate 15,849,705 of CM065931.1, forward strand.
AAGGTAAATAATATTACAGGTGGGGACTTCATGTGGTGTTGTGGGGCCCAATATTAAGTGCGGAAGTAGTGGGGGTCACGTAATATTCTGAAAACACTAATATTGCAATAAAATCGTTTTAATTATGATTTTATTATCACACTTGTTAATTAAACATACCGACTCAACGAAAAAAAAAAATTTCATTAATTAAATAGTGTGTATGTATGTGTGTAATTTAAGCTCATGTTAATCAAGCCGTTTATTGGATTCCCAGAGTACTCTACATAACTTTTAAACAAAGAAACTCAGATAATAACTTTTTCTTACACTAGTGATAATTAAACTACATTCCACATTTATCGGATTTTTTTAACTATAACATTTCATTCGTGTCTTCCATAACACGTGTTGTGAGGGCCATACCCCCTCTTATCACTTGAATACGTACCTGCAGCTAAAGTTTTCACTGTTTAGTACATCTTTATATGTTATGTTAACGTCCATTTTCACGTAACGTAAACTAGAAAAGGGAGAGTTGTTACATAATGTTTATTTTGTTACATTACTCATGTGAAAACATTTCGGTATTTCGTAATAGTAAATCCTGTTATTTTGTATATCCTATTGGATATATGCGTGGTTTTTATACATTTCTTGTACTATACTTATTTCTTTATTTATCAAGAATTTTTGCGCAAATCGGATTTTCTACCCGTCTCGGTGACTGCCTCGATGGCGTAGTTGTACTACGGTACGATTACAAAGCTAAGATGTCGGGTTCGAATCCCGGGTCGGGAAAAGTGATATTGGATTGTTCTATATCAGCCCGGAGTCAGGAATTTATGCCCCATATAGCGATAAGCTCAACCCCTATCACATCGTGGAACGAAACACGCAGGGTGAAACAAGGGTGTCCTGGTTGCACCTCTCCCTATCCCTTGTGGAATAAAGGTGTGATGTGACGAAATGGCACAATAAATTAGTTAAAAAAATTGACGAACCAAGAGCAAAAAGCAAAATGTAAACAAAACTCGAGAATATAACTCGCTGTCATATTAAAACTTTGCAACAGTAATAACATCATAAATTATATAATATTTACAATGAAAATTAGTTTTTGTCACAGTAATATAACTTTGCAAGTAATCCTATAACTTTAATAATATTATTAAATGGGTTTAATTAGTAATTATTTTCAAATGAAAATGAAAATATATAATTCACACATAGTTTTAATTACTTTTTCATTCTATAGTCGAATTTCAAATGAGTTCAAATGAGACTGGACCTTATGAAAATGCAAGGTCATTTGGAAACAGAAAACATCGCCTTATGGTAGACGATTACCTCCCGCCTCTACATCCAATTATGCCGTATAATTAAACACCTCGTTTTGGGTCACAGAGGCTATCAAAATCGTCACTGACTTATTGATAGAGTTTGTAAAATATGTGGCTAATAATTAAAAAGTAAAAACATTTTAAATAGATTCATAAGAAAAAAACGTGGTTGATTTTGCCGAGAGAATTTCTTGTGCCGTTTTTTCTTGCAGAGAACAAAACGTGTCGAAGGAATGGTACTTCGTTCAACTCAACAATCTTGTGGGACTATATTTGAATAAAGAATTTTCTGATTCGATTTAAACTTTTAAAAGGTTTTTTCAATCCTATTTTATTTATCCCAGCCAAATATGACCATAATACAAGTATAATTTCAAATTAAGGAATCAATGGCCAATATCCTGAGAGGGTGGTGGCGCGCAGGAATTTTTTCACCCACACTCATAGACAACCCCGTTGGAGTAATATCGCGAAATAGCCCGGAACGTGTGCGCAATCATCGTTAAATTTGGAAATAATGAGCAGTTCGCGTTTACGAGTCAGACGATATGACTGTTGCAGTGTTGGCACAATAACTATCGATGAATTGATGTGCAGGATATTTTTAATTTTAGCTGTACGCGCAAATATTTTGATGGCCTGCCTGTCATAAAAGAAGACTAACCCTATGGAATTGTTGTATGTTGTTGTAAGACTAGCCCTTTGGAATCGTTGTATGGCATCTCAGAAGCAGCACTTTAGAGGGTCGACAAAAAGCATGGCCCGTGTCTATCACGAATGCCCAGCTCGGTGTAAACGCAAAACTTGGCTATCTGTCCCAAAAACGCAAAAGAGGCCCACAATCACTTTTCCCCTCAAAAAATAAGTTTATTTTTTTATTGCATAGGTCCGGCAAATGATCCAACAAGTCACCTGATGGTAAGTGATCAATGCCGCCCTTGCCCATTCACAAATTTAAATCAGGAAGGAAGCGGAAAGGGAAAAAGATGGGAAGAGGAAATGGGTATTGGGCATCCGGCAATGTCACTCACCGAACGAAACGCGACAGCTAAACTGTCGCTTCACGTCGATTTCCTGTGAAACAGTGGTGGTACCCCGGACAAGCCTGCCCATTCGTGCTAAGTCATCTGTTTGTAAAAAGGACCCTTTCAACAAACCACAACGAACATTGCAACATATTTCTACCTCCTTGCCTGTGCCTCACTTTTCAATACCCTCTATTCTGCAAGCCGTGAAACATAGATACAAATATACAAGCAAAACAAACATCGATAATAAAATATTCCCCCATCACTACACGTGTCCGTAAGAACAGTAATGCGTTCCATTTTGATGGTCTCCGAACTTATTCCCTTGAACGTGTGATTAAGAAAATTAATTTCAATAATAGCTAGCTAGTCGCCGGAGCAAACGTTACAGGCTAGTTTACACGAGCCGTGTTTATGGCTCTAGGGGTTGGTATTTTTAATTTTATTACTCTTTATGATGTGATATATGGTTTAATCTTTGGAGTGGTAGTTAGAAAGAGTTCTAGAAGCAAAACGAACAATTCATCTCGATCTAGGTTATTTTCGATAAATGATAAATTGTCTCGGCTAGTTTTCACTGATACTCATGAACACCTAGCCCTTAGGGATTATAGGGGAGTTTCGAATCATGACAATGTGGCGTAAGAATTTTATCATGGTGTTCTTTGCTTGTCGTAAGAGGCGATCTAAGGGTCATTGAAATCATTGACAACGGTGGAGGCGGTACGCTCTCACAGATAAACTTGAGATGAGCGCAAGCCTCTTGGTTTTTGTAAAATATTTGCGGATTTTAAAGTATTCCAGGCATCAAATTTCAGTAAATAATAAACTCACCCAACAGTCACATACATAGTCCTGCCCCCACAAACATTTGTCTCGGTGCGGGGATCGACTCCACGGACTCAATTTTCATAGCGAGCGTTCAACAAATTGCGCCATGGAGGCTGTCAATAAAGTGGAATTGAATATAGTATTCTATAGCTCTAGATTATATTATTGTTTTGTGAAACCATTTAAGTGTCCACCACAAAATTTGGTATTATCAAGTTAACACCGTATCGTCAATGTGTTTGTATATGTAAGGGGCGGTACCACCCCTCCCGAAGCCACATACAGCGAAAAGTTAAATAAGAACCTCGCAATTTTATATAATAAACACGACTTGCGAAACCTAAACTTAAAAGTTCCAACTCAAAGTGCAAGTTAAGTGCGGTCATACACCAATTTCGCGCACAACTTTCAACTTTGCGCCACAAGTTTAGAAGTAACTTGGCTGGTATAAAGTAGTTGAGTTCCTGACAAGTTGTGATAGTGTTCATAACATATAACTCGGGGATACTTAATCTGCTTAGTCATTTGGTGATGCTGGCACGAGGTTGCTGGCAAAAAAGTAGTTGAAGTTTTTTGGACTCTATCTCATGATTCAAGCCATTGTAAAATTAAATCTTGGGGATTACGATTTAAAAAAGATAGCCAACAACAAAGAGAAATAAGTAAAAAATATTTTTAATTTAATATATCACATACAAAGTCCTGATCCCACAATAGGTACAATTTAAGTGTGTTGTCATGGAAAAAGTACGATAGACTCTTTCGGTGTCGTGTATAAACTCCTGTATGATGGGTGTGTTTTAAAAACTCTTTCATATAATATAAACAGCCATGTCGAAAAAAATCTATATGATATCCAAAAAAATGACAAGGCTAATTTCTTAACCCCGGCTGCCTGCACCAATCGACAGCCAATTTTAAGTCCCCGGCAATATTTGAATATAAAACTTTGACACGTGTCCTTTGAATATAAATAAAAAGGTTACCTGTCCCTAATGTGATATTGCCATAAACAAGAGGCGAATCCATTTGTATAAGCCTCGATATACTTTCTGAGAACATTTTCCCACCCACAGCCCTTTGATCCGTCGCTGCCACTCAAAACCAAATCCCATAAATAATGTTTTCAGAAGGGCGCGAAATATCCTAGGTTTGGGCAAAAGAATTAGATTATAGTAGGGCACACTGCGTACACACTATGTGACAAATTTATCTTTAAGTCCTCTTAGAATGTCGTATAACCTTGTTTATTTTTTAGACTATTCTAAAGTTTTTAGCCATTTGGCGTAAAGAGGCATTTTACTGTTGCAAAGGTCTGACAAACCATCCAGCCTCTCATACAATATTTAGCAAGCATCGCTATCATGATATTTCAAAATGAATATGGAAAGATAACGAAGAAGAAAGTGGGAGCTTATAGACTGTATCTTTATAAAACGTTATTATTTTAATTATACGGTTGTGATTAATGACAGCCAATCCTTTCGCTATACTTTAAATAAATAAATACACCCAACAGGCACATACATAGCCCTAACCCCAAAATGTTTCGTTATTAACTTTAAGGTTCAGCTCTCAAGTAAAACATAATCGAAGTTATTGAAATGCATTCCACCTAGAGACAATATTAGATACGGTTTTCTCTGTCTCTCACCACAATCATGCCTGCTCAAAACGAAATTGTTAGCCCGATAGCCGTGGCGTAACCTCGCGTAGGTCCAATATACTCCAGACCCTACATGACATAATTTGTCATTGTAAATGGACACGGAGCGCGGCGCGTCGAATCTAGAGTGTCGGCGATCGCGTATTATCATACGTCATACGTCACGCGCCCAAATATCCAACGATGACAGGCTGCGATGACCCGATGTTTTATTCATATTTTATATACATTTTAAAATTGCCGACACTTGTGTTGCGATATACAAATAAAATTGATATGCAAAACCTTTTAACCTGTCATAAATTTCATCGATGATATTTTTTATATTTTATTAATAGAGCGATAGCCGATAGTTGAGAGGAACGGCCGTTGATAGTTGAATTTGAGTTTTAGCGTTCAATATGGAGTAGCAACTACTAACTCGTCATAAATAAGGGACAACCTGAGCAGTTTAGTCAAGCAATAGTGTGAAAGCACTGTTGTTAAAGTTAAGCAAAATACAGGTTCTAATTGGAACCTCTGCCTGGCTCTAAGAAACTCCGACTTAAGCGTGAATATGTAACTTCCTATCTCATGACTATTCAGTGGCTATCCTTTCATATGATAATCTACTCGTACATCACAAAACTAATAGTGTTCTGTGAAGAAAATAAACGTCAGAAATGTTGAATTTGACGAATAAAGGTAATCAAGGCCACTTAAAGGGACAGGGAAAGTTATTCGAGTGGGACTCGGTACATTCCCGACATGGTTCCCTCGGGAGCCGGGACAGACAGAAATATTCCAACATTGAACAAAAGTTCACCAAGCGAGTTTCACGTAGAGGCTGGACAATTGTGTAAATGTTAGTTATATTATGTGGGATATTGTTTAATTTACATACACGTGCTAGTCTTAAATTAAGACAAATTTTAAAGCATTTTATTAAAAGAGAAAGAAAAAAAAGTTGAATTATGGCACGTTGGACTAATTTATTGTCTTACAATATTATCATTCAGATTATAATAACTCAGTGACGACCTAGTTAAGGTTGTAGGAAGTCGCTGGATTCAGCCCACTTCCAACACGTCAATGTGGAGATGCTTGGTTGAGGCCTATGTCCAGCAGTGGACTTCCTGTGGCTGAAAAGAGAGAGAGAGAGAGAGTAGTGACGTTAGTGTGTAGTGCAGGGATTTTGCCAAGTCAGGACATGATACCCTATCCGCAAATATCGGAAACACATCCACCAATCTTCAATTCATAGGATATATACAAAACTATGTACTATGTCGCTGGATGCAAGCTGCCTCCAACAGGTTACTATGGAAATCATTAGGAGAGGCCTATGTTCAGCAGTGGACTTCCTTTGGCTGATGGATGGATGGATGGATGGATGGATGGATGGATGGATACAAAACTAAATATGAATTAATAAATACAGTTCCATAATGCTACATATTTCAATGCACATGCAATTCAATAGTACCGCATTCATTTAATTCCTGCCTTCATTAAGACGTGTGTTCTTAAACCATAAATAAATGTGCAAGTGGAATCGCACATGGCATGCAATCAGGCCGATACACATCTAATGAACGGCCGGCTTCTGTTTAGCATGCTCCCTGCCCTGATAGGCGCATAGACAATAAATATACTGCCTGGGATTGTATTGCTATTTCAAATACATTGTATTGTACTCATGTATGTATGTATCCGCTCATATACGTCCCACTGCTATGACGGGCCTCTTCAATCGAGAGTACGATTGAGGTTTATATAATCAGGTGGGCTGGTTATTCCATGCAATAAAAAAGTGGTAGTTAATTTAGTAAATATATCAGTGTAATAATGTCACTGATGTGCACAGAAGTGCGTGGTGACCTGTTGGTAACGGACCAGACGCGGTTGCCAACATGTTATATAATCTACTAATTAAAAATGTTGATATATGGGTTTTATACATTTGTCTCCCCTTTGCTATGGAAGGAAACCTGTTTACATTCCTTCTTTTTAAATTCTTCTTAAATGTGTCCGTGTACTTCGGGCCATTAGAGATCGTAGCTCAAAAGTCGGCTATATTGTATTCAATATCCCTTAATAAGATCCTAACGATGATTCTCGAGTGATGGAGAAACAAACATATTAGCCTAGAATTATTACATTTAAAAATCTAAAAGTTTAAAAGTTAAAATCGATTCATTCAGACTAAATTTTTACAAAAACGTACTTAGTGAAGAATTCAATTCCAGAAGACCGCAAAAAAATATTTGTAAGTACTTAGCATGAAACATAACAAAACACAATAGGCTTAGTAACAATGATCGTACCAAAGGACTTCCCAGGTAAAGAGGGCTTATATTCGTCGGCCGCTCACTGCGCAGACGAAACAAACTTGCGCGCGACAACTTCATGTTGGAAACTAGAAACACCAAACACCTAACTAACTTATATTGTGCAGGTTTGATGCTAACAACACAATACAATAAATATAAGTCTGTATTTCTATTGTAGGTATATATTATTATGAACGTATTTTGTATTTATCGAATCAGAAATGAGGAGATCCGTAGGAGAACTAAAGTAGACATAGCCCAGCGGATTAGCAAGTTGAAGTGGCAATGGACGGGGCACATAGCACGCAGAATTGATGGCCGATGGAGCCAAAAAGTTCTCGAATGGAGGCCACGAAGCGGAAAGCGCAGCGTGGGACGTCCACCCACTAGATGGTCAGACGACCTGGTAAAGGTCGCGGGACGTCGCTGGATGCAGGCTGCCTCCAACAGGTCACTGTGGAAATCATTAGGAGAGGCCTATGTTCAGCAGTGGACTTCCTTTGGCTGATGAATGATTTTGTATAAATTAACATATAGCACGAACATCTATTATTCTTTTCTTTTCATCCTTCGTACTACCCCATAATTCGATATTACTGTAAGTCAGTCCATCCTAAGGTTGCCTGGAAGAGATCGCAGCTAGCGATAAGGTCGCCTATTGTAACCATGCCATTTGCTTTTAAGTGTTTTCATTGGTTGTGTTAGTCTTTATTTTTTTGTTTGGTGTACAATATAGCATATATAAATAAATGAAATAAAATAAATATGTCGTCTTAAATTGGCGTGAGGCGAAATTTGGAAGTACAAATATTTTTTTCTTTATTGCAACGAATGACGAGACGAGCATGCCATTCGCCTGATGGTAAGCGATACGACCGCTCATGGACAGTAGCAAAACTAAACAACGACATGAATAACAAAGCAATGCTTTGCGTTCCACTGCGCTCGCCATCCTGAACCAGTTGTTAAGTCTCATTATGTCCAGTAGTTACAATGTTCTTAACATCGGAACACAACAATGCATTTACATTGCTGTTTGGCGATAAAAATGTCTGTTTAAGGCATTGTTTGAGATATGCTTTCATGATATAATCTATAATATAGTATTGACATGTTCACTGTAATAAATGATAAAATGTAAAAGTAAATTACTTTGCTCAACAGCATTTTTGCCGACAGAACATCATAATTGATCTATACGTCGTTTTTGCACATGAGTTGTCACTCGTGCAAATATATGCCGGATTTTTGTCAAATGTAGACACTATCTACATTTTTCCGTGCAATTTAATCTACACGCCACCAGCAACATACTTCTAATAACTCCAACTAATTCAAATAATTTCCTTAACAGAACCACGCGTGCTGGCTTGCGAAGCCACAGCTTGACGGTCCAAACCATCGCGGCGCGAACAAAAAAGTTCGCAAATTCTTTTTTGTGCCGCACTGTGAAGCTGTGGAATTGTTTGCCGTCACACGTGTTCCCTTACCATCAGATGCAGTGCAGTCATCATGCCATGCCAGAATAAAAAATAAAAAAATACACTTGTTTAATTCATCAGTCAATATTCCAGGGAATAAAAGTCCAAGCGCAGTTCCTTACACATGTCGTACTACAATGAGATTTATATTGAAACTCAGACCGGAGCGACGCCCATCTGTTCCTTCAATAACTATTTAAATTGTTTTCAAATTGTTGAATTTTATTGTCCAGACGAAATTTAATATCTCGAGTGCTGGCAGTCCGTCTGTTGGAGCGTAAAAGTCATTTACCTATTTCTAGGTCGGTGGAGCCAATGGCCTTTAGCACCCCTTTTTAAAGAATGTAAAGACAAAAGATATTGATAGAAGGATTTTTTGGTATACACAATAGCCAGTGTTGTAAATTGTTCACGGTGGTCGCGGGTTCAAATCCCAGAGCACACCTCTGACTTTTCGGAGTCATGTGTGTATTGATAGTCAATCACCACGCACTATAACGGTGAAGGAAAACATCGTGAGGAAACCTGCATACCATAGCGATTTGTATAAATTTCTATGGTATGTAAAAGTCCGCCAACCCGCACTAGGCCAGGGTGGTGGACTATATGGCCTAACCACTCTCAATCGTACTCTCGATTGTAGAGGAGGCCCGTGCCCTGCAGTGGGTCGTATATGGGCTGATACAATACAATACAATAGCTAGTATATACAATCAGTACCTACGCCAGTTACGTATTTTTAGACAGAAAAGGCCTGCAACAGTAGCCTTTGTTGCAACTATTTTTGATGTCAGCGATGACTAAATTAAACGAATGAAATTGCGTCCGATGCAAAAATGTTTTTACACGGGCCTTTTACGTTCGTTGTTGACAGTTCACAAACACCTGTGGGCTAGCTAAAATAACTTAAAATTACAGTAAGCTTATTTTCGAACTTGTGTAGAACTGAGTGGTTTCTTTGCCATAAAGAAAACGGTAATAATTATATTACTAAATAAAAAAAAAACATGGAACATTCGAGACGAGACTTCTATCATAGTATTTCGGTCTACTCCACATCTATCTTTCACTTCCACGGCAGTACCAATAACTCTAAATCACAACAAAGTACACAGTATGGTAACAAAGGATTGTATTTTTAACAATATGGCTCCCAATCATTGTGCTCCATTAATCGAGTGTGGACAAGCTATTTTCGATAACCATCAGTACTTGCGAGCATCCATCGAACGAGAACAAAGGACCATGGCGGTTATGAAAATATTCTCTTTGTTAAAATATTCATTTTATTTTCGTAATAAAAAGCCCTCTCTGTACAATGGACTGGTGTACATTTTAATAATACTGATAAGGCATAAAATATTAGGTTATTACTTTTTGAAGGCAATTTTCGTTTTGTCTAGACTCGGACTGGTAGTTCGTTGTTAATTGTAACTTACTTTGACGTTTATGGAAAATATCGTCAAGAAACCTACATATATAAGAGCAAAGAAAGTCTACCAACCCGAATGAAATTAGCTTGATGGACTATGGCCTGAGCTATGGCAGTCACTCTCCATGGAAGAGAAATCCCTTGCTTATGGACATATGGACTGTTATGTTATCACTATACACAATTACACGTCGAGTGCTCGAAATTTACTTTCTATCATGTCTCAAGGTATCTTCAATCTAATAATAATTCAAATAATATATACATAAATAGAGCCAACGGTCACATACATAGTTCTGACCCCACATTACGATCAATTAAATTTTGTGTCGTGGGTATCAGTAACTACGAGAGATTTTTCGGTCTCACAAACACCCAGACCCGACACACATATTTGCGGGCCACACAAATATTTACGGGGATCGAACCCGCATCATCACGTTTCACAGTCGGCGTCTAACCAACTACACCACGGAGGCTGTCTATAAATTAAACACATTGAATGAATTATATAAAAAAAATCCATTTATTCTTATTACACTAATGTCAAAGTAAAAGTACTTTTACTTTAATATTGATGAACAAATATATCTTACGAAGAAATTCAAGACGCAAGCTCTTTGTGGAAAGTAGCTAGCACACAAAACAACATTTCATTTTTAAAATTCATCGAAATAAGCTCTTTGTGGTAAACGAATCGAATTAGACTTATTTCTATCTCTATAAATACATATATGTAGTTGGTGTGTGAGAATGTATGAGTCGTCTGCTGTTTTAGGAATCCACACTACGGTGAACAAAACCTCATTTGAAATTGTCTCTTTGTAATGACTGGAGACATAATATTGAACTACAATACGATTGCTACTAATACATATATCAATATAGGGGTAAAAAACTGGATAGAGGATGCCGATCCTTGTCTGTATTCTATAAAATCGCTCCAGTATGCAGGTTTCCTCACGATGTTTTCCTTCACCGTTATAGTGCGATGTGATTGACTTTAAATACACACATAACTCCGAAAAGTCAGAGGTGTACTGTGGGATTTGAACGCGCGACCACATGAACCCGCGTCAACATGTTGGCAGTCGCGTCTGGTCCGTTCCAACAGGCCACCACGTTTGCCAATCCTTCAATACAATCCAATCCATCAGCCAAAGGAAGTCCACTGCTGAACATAGGCCTCTCCTAATGATTTCCATAGTGACCTGTTGGAGGCAGCCTGCATCCAGCGACATTCCGCGACCTTTACCAGGTCGTCTGACCACCCAGTGGGTGGACGTCCCACGCTGTGTTTTCTGCTTCGTGGCCAATCCTTACGTGAAAGAAATTAAGGATAGAACCAGTACATAAAAAATCTTCCGAATTTCTGGAATATCTTCCGGAAACGACGTGTTATATCAAAATCGAATTAGGTTCTCACTATTTCTATGTATATTTCACGCCTTCATACACAAGAAGGTAAGGGAAGACGCAACAAAAGTCTCTCAATCTAAATACAAAAAACTACAAAGTATTAATTTATAGCTGTTTCTATAAATATCGCCGTAGGAACCGCGCAGTTTATTAAATCGTTTATAAAAACATTTCTTTTTTCATTTAAAAAGTTAGCAAACTGCCCACGTCCACCACTAAAAGAACCGACGTCAAACGAACTATTAAAACATCGAGGATTTTTAATTATTCACTTATAGTCATAACTAGAGAAACATCACAATATCTAGTCCGATCCGGTACATTTTGTGAGATATAATCAGTCATTCTTTGTATTTTAATGTTACTAGCATATAAGAACTAAAGGTACAAAATTATAGTTTTTGAGGTCACGTCTAAGTTTCTCAGTTCGGATGACAATAATACGCTCCCTAGGAACGCGAACTTAGAAGACTGAATTGTAGCCCCTCCTAGAGAGTCGAATTTCGGACTCAGCCTGTTCATATCCAATAGCAAACAGGCCAGCAAAAAGTAAGTGAGATAATAACGCCAATATACGTAATGGCAAGTGCGTAAAAATATAAATAGAGTATCCACCAAAAGAACACGAAGCGGGAGAGAAGGATCTCTTTGGAGACTGTCCCGCCTTCACATTTACCCTTGCAACTCCTGTAAGCAAGAATTAACAGTAGCACGCATAGTAATGACACCGAGAATTGAAGCTCAGCGATTCATCAATAAGAAATCAATCATGAAGTTAAATTAATAGGAGTTGGAAATAGATTATTGTCCACTCCGTAACAAAGCGGGTGACAAAAACAATAAGCTGCAGAGGTAAATAACCTCGCATAAAGACTAAACGATCTCTAGTCTTGATTCTTAGACAACCTTGCACGGGTCACTATGACAGATGGACGTTGAGAATAGTTGCAATTCGGGAACACAGAAATAACCTGCCAACACCAATTTAATAAATAAAGTGACCAGTCATAAGCAATTCGTTCAAAAGGCAGCTGCCCTATACTCCCACTAACCAGGTGTGAACTCCAGCAAAACATTTACTCATAAAATTATAAAATGATTAAAACTTGATGGGCGCCGGCCGGACCCTTTTGTGACTCGTAAAACTATTTTCGGACCGAATTACGGGCCGGGTTAATGAGTTTTTTGAAACTAACACAGTTAAACGTGAGTAATTGCATATGCATGGATTTACTAACTTTTTTGGCGAATGTATTTGAGTTGGCGAGCTGGAATAGCCCCGGCTTTTTATTTTCTTGTGATACTTTGTCTGGAATTGTGTTACATAAATAATGGAGTAAACGTTGTAGAACCACGTTGAAATTATTTTAGACTACCAGGAATGCGTTGAATCGGCCGGAATAGTATCACTCTCACTGAAAAACGACGTAAAGCGACTTCTATAGTCTCAAGTTTTGTTCGATGAGATTTCTGGTTTCCCATTATCTTTCCCCACTGCCGTACTTTCCCTGCTATTTCGAGACCGATAAAGCACTTATAATCGTAATTGCTTTGAATTTGTTGATGTTTATGGGAATCGATTACCTATTACTGTCACGTAAGCCATTTACTTATTTTGCCGGCCCTATGCAATGAGAAAACCTGTACGTTCTACTGTATTAAAACACTGCTTTATAATTTATTGCTATAAACGTGAAATACTATCATCGCAAATCAAAATATACTGAACCCGACAGAAATTATTCACGCACATTTCTCTAGCGTGTAATTGGATAAATTTTTATGAAAGGCGCAAGCGAGTGTTGCTTCGCAAAGGGTGCAATCCGAGCCACAAAGCACCCCTTAGCTTTTACATTTTAATTTATTCCGATATTTTATCTTGCACTCGTCAGATCTCTCGGCTGTAGATGCTATCGAAGCCTTTCAAATTATTTGTTCGTGAAGAAAAAAATTACTTGTTTTTTTACGACAAAGTGACTCTATGAAATCTGATTGAATTATACAATTTATTAGATGATATATACACGAAACGATGGCGATATTACATATTAATATATTGTTCTGTCAAATAAGAATTCATTAAATGTTTTAAATCGTTAGTAAAACTCTCTGTCTCTTCAGCCACAGGAAGTCCACTGCTTAACATATGCCTTAGTAACTCTACCATGATAAAACTGATTTTCATAGCCTTCATAGGCAACTAATATTACTCTCTTGTGCCATTCCCGTTTTATTAATTATTAGGGTAAAAGTATAAGCCACTTTTATCGTTTACACATCAGAACAAAACAAAGTCTATAATTTGCCCAACAACAAACACGAAACAGCTTAAAGTTGGTGATGAAATATTAAAGAAAGTAAAACCGCGGGGCCCGGCCGTTAACTATGAAATTATCACTGCAGACGAAACTCGATGCAGAACATTAAAGTTAGCGGGACGGGGTGGTAGAGTTTGACCGTTTTTATCATACAATAAAGTTTATCCAACAACTTGGGCGCGGGCTGGGAAATTATTCCCCAAACTTTTCGTCTATCAGTTAGTCGAGCTTAATAACAAAATCTTTGTATCGCGTTAACATAAACCGAGCCAAGTTACGAATTAACTTAACCGACTCAGTGAAGCCTTCGCGCTTGAGTCTCCAAACTTAACCAAGCTTTCGTTTGGAGCTTAATAAAATACTTTGTTGAATTGTTTTTCAATGAGGTTTATGACCTGGGTTATTGCGGTTTCAAATGGATCTTCGTGTGAAACTTATTTACAGATGGGTGATAAAATTATTGAGTTAAGCATAATATCTAGGGTCATTAAAATGTACAAATTGGTATCATCACCATTATCAGCCCGTCTCAGTCTACAGCTGGACATAGGCCTCTGCCAAGTTACGCCACAGAGCTATTAGGTTTTGGCCAAATAATATGCAGAGGTAAACAGGATTAACAAAGATTTAATACTCGTATGCAAATAATATACAGTTCACAGACAGTGTCAAGAGAGGAACAGAAGTAACAACTAATAGACAACTAGCATAGACAATGTTTGTTTAATATCGGCAAATCCGCACTTAGTCGATAAACCACAATATTACTAACACTGGCCCTTAAACAAATATTGTCTACAAACAAATAATACTCACATTAACTTCCATCAAAACTTTAACACTAAACATAATAGAAATAAAAACATTTTCTATAAAAACAAACTTTGCCCTTTTAAGTTAACATTAATTTCATTACTAATTTACTGTGTAAATAACTTGTTAAAGGCTTAGTCAACAAATCAGCTAACATTTCATTTGAACATAAATACTTAATATTAATTGAACCATTATCAATATGTTCCCTAATGAAATGGTGCCGAATATCAATGTGTTTAGTTCTGGCATGAAACACAGTAGTTTTACATAACTTCTGTGCTGATTGGTTATCATTAAAAATTGTAACTTTAAGCAATACACCTAAAACTTCATGTAAAAAGTTCTTAATAAAAATAGCCTCCTTACACGCATCAGATAGACTCATATATTCAGCCTCGGTGCTTGACAATGCAACAGTACGCTGCTTTCTACTCTCCCAAGATACTATAGACTTACCCACCTGAAATACATATCCAGTGTAGGACTTCCTATCTGTCTCGTTTCTTCCCCAGTCAGCATCTGCATATCCTGAAATTACTAATTTGTCTCTTGGAAACTTTAAACAATAATGTTTTGTTCCTTTTAAATAACGAAGTACTCTCTTCGCTGCTTTCCAATGCGTTTGACAATAGCAATCATTAAATTGGCTCAGGTAGCTGACTGCATGAGTTATATCTGGTCGTGTTGCTATGGCGATATACATCAATGACCCTATTAAAGTTCTATATTCTAATTTTTCATATCCTTTTTCACTAGATTTTTCGAGTTTTAAGCCAGTTTCCATTGGAGTTACTGCTGGCTTACAATCCTCCATTTTAAACCTTTTTAATACCTTTTCTATGTAACTTGTTTGGTCTAAAGTAATCTTGTCCCTTTGTTTACAGATTCTCATTCCTAGGATATGCCTGGCTGGCCCTAAATCTGTGATTTGAAACTCACTTTTGAGTTTTTGTTTTATGTCAACCATCTCTTTAGATGCATTCGGTGTTGACATTATAAATATATCATCCACATACAATGCTATCAGTATCAATTTATCTTCATTGTGTCTATAGTAAACACATGCTTCTAATGAAGATTTCTTAAAGTTCAATTTACTACACAAAACTTTGTTGATTTTCTCATTCCATGCCTTAGCCGCTTGTTTCAAGCCATAAATTGCTTTGTTCAGCTTATAGACTTTCCTTTCTTCACCTTTTACTATGAAACCTTCAGGTTGTTCCATGAATACTAGTTCTTCGAGATCACCATTAAGAAAGGCAGTCTTTACATCTAAGTGATGTATATCCATATCATATGCTGAAGCAACGGCTAACAATGTTCGTATAGTCGACAGTCGAACAACTGGAGCAAAAGTCTCATTATAATCAATTCCAAATCTCTGTGTGAATCCTTTAGCTACTAATCTAGCCCTATATTTACAGACTTTACCATCAACACCTCGTTTCTTTTTAAAAATCCATTTACATTTTACAGGTGTTTGATCACAAGATCTATCAGTAAGTGTCCAGCACTTATTAATAATAAAAGAATTATATTCATCTTGCATTGCCTGTTTCCAGCTCTCTGCGTCTGGACCATTCAGCGCCTCCTTCACTGTCAATGGGTCACCAATGTCGTTGGTGTAAGAAACTTCATTGACAAAATGAGCCATCAAGGAGTCTGAAGCAGTTTCATTTTCTAAGCTTGAGCTGGATGATGACTATTCTTCTAAATCTGGAACATAAGTTTCATCCGCAGAATCACGTGAATAAAAACTCTCTTCTTCATCAGAATCATTAACTGTTATAACACTACATCTCTGTTCAGGTTGAGTTACAGTAGTATTATCAGTATTAACCTCATTGAGGATATATTCCACAGTAGATGGTTCTGTAGATGTTTTATTATCATTAGTATTCACTTCATTAACATTAATTGAAACATTATGACTTTTAATAAACTTATCCTCTAAAAACGTTACATCTCGAGCCTTCACGCAAGTTCTCGGATTTTCAGGGTCTAGTAATCTACAGCCCTTAGAATTTTCACAATATCCAACAAAGATATATTTCTTCGCTTTTGCTTCTAGCTTGGTCCGTTTGTGTATATGACAATATGCTATACAACCAAAAACACGTAAATGAGAAATTGATACCTTGTTATTGGTCCACTTCTCCTCTGGAGTACAACCTTTAACAGCTAATGACGGCGAACGGTTTTTCAAATAAACTGCTGTATTGACAGCTTCAGCCCAATACTTCTGATTCAGGCCTGCTTCATACAGCATGCAGCGCGTTTTCTCCATTATAGTTCTGTTTGCTCTCTCTGCGACTCCATTTTGTTGAGGCGAATACGGCACAGTCGTTTGATGTACAATGCCGTACTCTTTCAGGTATTCCTGAAATTTATTATTAATATATTCAGTGCCATTATCACTGCGTATTATTTTAATTTTCTTATTAGTTCCATAACCTATTAGGTTTTCCACGAGAGCTTTCCAACCTTTAAAAACATTAAAAACTTCATCTTTTCCTTTTAAGAAATAAACAAAAGTTTTTCTAGAAAAATCATCTATAAAAGTTAGAAAATATTTTGCGCCACTGAATGATGTAGTGGGCATCGGACCACACAAGTCAGTGTGCACCAACTCTAAGATAGCTTTGGCTCTATTGAAAGAATTCTTTGGAAAGGTTACACGAGTTTGCTTTCCTTCAATACAAGATACACATTTATCAAAACTAGTATTACTATAAGAAATTCCTAGAACCATACCTTTTCTCAACAATTCCATACTTCGATGGTTGAGGTGTGCAAGACGACGATGCCATACCTGCTGAGAAGTACTTTCTCCCTTCTCGGTGACATCACGCATTCCACGAGACATTAATCCTGCATTATCTACAACTAGGTTATCATATTTCATATTATTAAAATTTGAAATAGGTGTTGTTCTGGTATCCAATAAAAATACATTGTCACACAGCGTAGCTGTAGCTGTCACAGTTTTATTGTCATAGATGTGACACATACCAGAACTAAACACTACTTTATAACCTTTTTGGACCATGGCACTTACAGATAATAAGTTTGCGGTTAACTTAGGTACATAGTAAACATTACTTATTGTCTTTACATTACCATTTTTCAAATGAACATTCACAGAACCTTGTCCAGCTGTATATAATTTATCACCATTGGCTATATTCACCTCCAAGGACTTTCCATCACTTACAAAACAACTCATAATACTTTTATCTCCACACATATGTGCAGCGGCACCACTATCAATATACCAAACTCCACTATGTGTGTTCGCTGACAGTGCAGTTAATAAGGCCTTTGATTTGTCTGTATTAGTCTTCATGAACTTCTTATGTCCAGACTTAGGACAATCTTTGATATAATGCCCGATTTTCTTGCATCTGTAGCATCTTTGTTGTTTTTGAATCAATAAAGCAGATGTACCGGGATCATTTTTGTCACTTCTCCGAATATTTTCTTGTAATAGTTTGCCTTTGACTTTTTCGCTGGTGAGTTTAATATTCGAACTCTCAATTGCCATTATAAGAGGATCATAATCAGGCGTCAATCCGCTCAACATGATTACTGCTACAAAGTCGTCCTCCAAAGGCGATCCTATTTCACTAAGCTGTTGTGATAATTCGGTAATTTTATTGATGTAAGTTTCCATACTCTCACTCTCATTCAGTTTTGTTCCAAACAATGTTCGCAGGAGCCCTAGTCTGCGACAAAGTCCACTGTCTTCATAGGCTTTGGACAAGTTTGTCCAAGCTTCGTGTGCTGTTTTTGCATTCCTGATATGCGGTATTACTGACGGTTGAACAGCTAATGCGATTCTTGCCAACGCTTTTTGTTGCTTCTTGCTATTACCATCATCCGTTTCTACGCATTCACATAGTTCTTCCTGTATTAATAACATCTTCATCATAAATTTCCACGAGCTGAAGTTCTCTATACCCTTTAATTTCTCGATGGAAAAATTGTTCGTTGCTGGAGAGCACGCCATATTTTTATTTTATATTCGTATTTTCTTGTTTTTAGAATATATTAATATTTATGCTTGCATGGCGTGCTGGGCCCATAACCTATTAGGTTTTGGCCAAATAATATGCAGAGGTAAACAGGATTAACAAAGATTTAATACTCGTATGCAAATAATATACAGTTCACAGACAGTGTAAAGAGAGGAACAGAAGTAACAACTAATAGACAACTAGCATAGACAATGTTTGTTTAATATCGGCAAATCCGCACTTAGTCGATAAACCACAATATTACTAACAAGAGCCCGGTCTGCGGCGTTAGGTAAAAAAAAGGGTGATTTAAAAACCAAATTGCAAGTGCTGACATTAAAAAATCGCCACAAATACTATGTCCATAATCACACGTATGCTAAATTAGACCATTATAACCATCCATATCTCCTATCATCCATAACACCAATCTTTAGACTCTATTTCTAAAGAATCTTTGTATATAGGCCAATCACCAGTTACGGAAGCGATACAATGTAATAACCGTCCCTTAACAATCGCCATCTTCTCTAATTCCCCCTTATTCCTAATTACTGGACGATTTTTCTATATATCTAATTATCGTATCGAGACAGAGGCTTAACTACTTACGATGCACCTAGTCCTGTTTACCCACTTCCCGTAGAAACATACGGGAATGTATTCTGGAATTAAAGGACGCGTTCGAACATTTCTATTATAATCTAGTTGAAATAGGAAATATATGTTTTTTATTATGGCTTATATTTTGGCACGGCACAGTGACTGCATTGTATCTGGTGGTAATGGCAAATGCCGTCTAGACAGAGCACGAAACCGCCGTCTGATGCCATTCGATATAATCATGCCAGCCCGCTAAGATGCCTCTTCATGCTACGGTGGAAGGACCCGGTATTATAGGAAGGAGGAACACATGTGATGGCAAACGGTTCCACAGCTTGACTGTGCGGCGGAGAAAAGAATTGGAGAACTTTTGAGGTTCGCGCCGCGATGGTTTGAACCGTCAAGCTATGGCTCCACAAGCCAACACGCGAGGTTCTATTAAGAAAAGGGGAGGAGGGGTATCAGTATCAATTATCATTACCCCTCTCAATCGCCTTCTTGGTTGTAGAGGAGTGCCGTGCTTAGTAGTAAGGGATTATTGGGTGATACAGTACAATTATCATCATTATCTTCAACCATAGAGATCTTCACAGCGACCTACAGACTGCATACAGCGACATCTCGTTTAACAAGCGGATGGACTCCCCACACTGCACTTATTGACACGTGGCCTCTACTCGATCACTTTAGGAAACTGAACTGTACCCTCATCAAATTGAGCGTTTTTTGAAAATACATAAAACGACTGACCAGCTAAAACCCGTTTCAAAAAATATACCTCGCATATAAGTATACATATTACAAGAGTAAATAATTAACAAGTAATAAATAAATAAATACAGCCAACACTCACACCACTCGTAATCTGTTCATTATGATATTTTTTGTTACCATCAGTATCTACAGTAACTTTTCGATCTCATATAAAAAATGAAAATGAAAATGAAAATAATTTATTGAATCCATTAAAATGTTCGGCATTATTTAGATTCAATAATTTTTTTTTCTACCACCCGGTTCGGAAAGCGGTTTTCACTAGAGAAGAACGGGCAAGAAACTCTAGTGTTGCTCTTTTCAAAACCAGTTTACAATATCGTGATTATTACAAAAATTACAAGTTGGTCCAAATCAGAGCAGTTCATTGATAATTTGTTATAATTTGCAAGTGACATATATTTTTAATACAATATGTTTACATTCTGTTTAATATGGCTGAGTGAAGTGAAGTAGCCCAGAACGAAGAATCAGTATACTCTGTTTCACCAACGCAGTGAATACTCGTGAAAAACCTTATGTAATCTATAAATCAGTTACAATGTAAGCAAATCGGACAGACCAGTCCACACAAGTAGCACCCGTTCACGAGTATGACACATGTGCCAGCCATCGGCCTCCTCAACCATGCTACAGGGAAGTGACCGACCCGGCACACGACGCCGCCATAAACACCCGAACCCAAGACTAATACTTGACTCGCACCGCACTTATTTCATAGCTACCCTTTCATTAACTATGCCGCGAAAACCGTCAGAAACACTCCATCGTTTACGAAGCCGCCCGTATTAAGCGCACTACACACTAAAACCGCCGGCCCGCCAGCATATGTCGGCGACATTTTGTCAGCGGGCTAACCGGCGGCTTCGGTCATTACAAGTCGGAAAATTTGGACGGCGACATAGCAGCCGCTGATAAGGAACTTTTTATGACGTTGATGAGCAGTGCGCTTGCGTTATAGAAATGTCATGTCGGCGGGCAACACGTGCGGGCGCTTGCCGCCGACATGATGCTTTTCTTATAGGCCGCCGGGTTTTGCCGGCGGGTTTGGTGTGTAGAGCGCAGTAGTGCGCCGTATGTTTTGCAGTTAAGTAGCAGATTTGTATTGCTTTACAGCGGGTGCTACACCGGCGTACTTCTTATTTATTGCCTCATTTGTACTTAGTCCCCACTGCGACCACACTTCGCGACGCTTTTTTTACAAACGTTTTTTGTTCTGAAAAGAATTGTTTTCATTTCAAAAATACTACCCCTTCATTTACAACATTTTCTTTCAAACATTATATGCTGTATAAAGCCTTTTTATGAAATAGCGATGTTTTTAATTTTTGACAGCCTACGTGGAGCAGTTGGTTAGACGCCGGCTATGAAACAAGAGGCTGTGCGTTCGATCCCCACACCGAGGGAAATGTTTGTGACGCCCATAAATATTTGTCTCGGGTCAGGGTGTTTGGGAGACCGAAAAGTCTCTCGTAGTTTCTGACACCCACGACACAAGACTTGATTAATCTTAATTTAAGATTAGGGCTATGTATGTGACTCTTGGGTGTATTTATTTAATTCGATTACCTTGCTGTAAAGATTAACGTCATGTCCACATCCGGTACTTGGATATAAAATCAGAATACACATGCAATATTTAAAAAAATATTTTCCGTCAAACTCAAGTGATAACGCCAGTTGGAGAAAGGAGATACCTACAATGACGTGAGTCACAATTGGCAAAATTTGTCATAAGTTATCGAAATCTGATCACAAGGATAATTTGGAGTCTTATTTTCATATTATATGTTTTGGAACATAACAACCAATGTACAGTATTCTGTTTTATATTGGGTCTTTCACAGTAAAAAAAAAAACACAAACTATTCAGACATTTAATGACATAACTCCGTACTAATTTGTTTACAGATAAGCCCTTCAATATATTGTCACCCTACAATATATATAATGCAGATAGCATCGCGGGTATTCTTTTTAGCAGCGGCAGTTAGGGCTACTGGTTTAAATGACACAGACTCCTCACTCAATGTTTCCACCTGGGCAGGACATGTTCATAATAGAGAAAATCTATTATAGAAATATATTATGTGAGAACTTGTCATTGGCTTCATGTCACTTATACTGTGTCTCCTCCTATTGTTATTAGCCCTAAGTTTTCCATGTTTTGAATAAATAAACATTTTTGGCCTTATTCCTAGACTGTTTTAAAACCTTTTTTGGTTATAGAATATTTTGTCCCTTTCATACGACTTTTGTATTCAGTTTGATGGAAAAACGCAAAACATTCGATAACCAAAACAGGCTTTAAAACTGTCTGTGGATAAAGCCTTTAGTTTTCTTCTGCTTATCCTTAGTGGTTGGTTGTATGTTCCTGGTTTTATGTTGTAGTGTGATTTGTGTTATAATATACTATCAGTCGCTAGTATCGCTCTCTATCGAGATTCCAAATCATAAATAATGATAAATAATAGGATAAAATATTTCTTTAGTGTTATAATATAATAATGTATAATTTTGAGCTGAGAAATTGTATAGGGAAGCCATATTAGTTAAACCTTACAGAATAATAATTAGTTGTAATTTAAAAACATTATTCGGAACACTATTGAACTACTTCTAACGGAATATTTAAAATAATACATCGGAATGCCTCGATGGTCTAGTTGTACTAAGGTATTATCACAAAGCTACCTCGGGTACGAATCTCGAGTCGGGCAAAGTGATATTAAATTTTTCTATTCATCATCAGCCCGGAGTCAGGACTTTGTGCCAAGTTATGGCCATAGGCTCGACCCTATCACGTCATGGGACGGAATGTACAAGGCGACACGTGGGTGTCCTGGTTACACCTCTGCCTGCCCCTTCAGGGATAAAGGCTTATGTTTGTGTATGTATATGTGTAGAAAAACTTCAATATAGAAAACGACAAACATTTTAATAATAATTCGTGCATTCATCATTATTATTCCTTAATTTTTCCTATTAAATAAAGATGAGCCAGCTCTAAGATGTTGAAGTTGGCATTGTATTATAAAAAGCCTTTGTACACGTTACTTGGAGTTATTTCAGCCTCTCATCCATTAACAATAGCCTACATTAGCACATATGAATACTAATAACTACGCTTTACCGAGCCCGGTGCTCTACTGGGAATATTGTATACCATATTAACTTTTTTTAAGTAATATTTAATTAACGAATTATAAGTTTAGTTTCTTTTTATGCTGGCGAGACAAAATGACTCTTATGCACACGATAGTAAGTGGAGTGAACTGTGTAGAAATAGAAATTTTACCACCAAGATCTATCGTGCGTCATAACCAGGTGTACAGAACGACTATTGGTATTGCCCTTCAACATCACTTTCAATGCATTCTTCTTCTTCCACTTCTTTTTCTTCTTCTCTTCAGCCACAGGATACTACTGCTGAACATAGGCCTCCCCCAAGGATATCCACATTGACCTGTTGGACAGTCAGTTGACCTATTATAGCGTAGTATCGGACGCCCGCCTACAAATGGACGGACGACCTGGTTAAGATTGCAGGAAGTCATTGGATGCACACTTCCAACAGTTGAATCCATTCCATTCTCTTTGTCATATTATCAACAAAAGAAGCGTAGAGATGTGTCCAAAAATGTACCGATATTATTACGCAGGTAATACAAATAACACCAAACGTCAACTTATAAATATTCAAATCATACTAAACGCAGCACTTAAAGCCAAATATCACAATAAACTGATTTGAACACCGACCAATCAGCTCTCTACACAATGCCGGCAAACAAACGACTATCGGCCGATAACGCACGTAAATAAAAGATTTTAATTAAAACGGAACGATCGCGCCAAAACCGCGACACACCATTAAAAGCTCATATTTATACACGTTCCGAAGCCGAACCGGGAATGTTCACGCAAATGTACGTTTAACTTTTACAGTTAAAAACTATCGCGTTACTGGTTAGGCAAGGACACACTTGATTATTGATTTGCATGTTTTACAATATGTTATCATAATTAATTAAATAAATAAATAGACCCAACCGTCACTGTACGGACATAAACCAAGATGTCTTGGCCACACACTAAGATCGAGTCTTGTGTCGTGGGTATCAGTACGAGGCTTTTCGGTTTCACAACCACCCAGACCCTTAACAAATACCTGTTAAATACACACACGTGTCTTGGTGCAGGGTTCGAACCCGCCGCCTTTTCATATCACAGCCGGCGTCTAGCCAATTGCGCCACGGCGGCTGTCTAATTAATGTTCTCAAGAGTGTCCACAGATTAAATTTCAAAATCATTCAAGTTGTCTTACGGACGATTCTCGAGTCAAAAGTTACAGATACTGTATCATCTATTATAAATAACTAAATGTATACATACGTACAGACATAAACTCACGCCTTTGTCCCAGAAGTGGATCTTTTGGGTAGGCAAGTGCTACCAGAACACCCACATTTCGCCCTATATTTTCGACGATGTAATTGGGGGCGAGCTTATTGCCATATCGCAAATTCCTGACTCCGGGCTGATAATGAAAACCCGAGACCTCAGCGTTGCAATTGTGACGTACACACAGCGCCACCGAGGCAGTCCACCTAATTTATAATGTAAGACTTAACAAAATTTTACTATCAAACACTTGACTGACTTCGTAGACAAAGAAACAAGGACTCAGATTATGAAAATCTACTACATAAGTGATAATATCAACAAATTACATAAATCTTTAAAATCCTTACTCCACTAAACCCATGTATCCTTGCCGTAATCTATTATACTTAAACTTACACTAGCATATAAAGTTAACGGTTCCACGTGGGGCCCTTTATCGCCATACTTCTGTCATTTATCTTCAACGCGTCCCTTCGGAGTAATAATAACAACTACTAACATTTCATCAGGACTACCTGGATCGAAGAAAATAAGGTAAGTTGCATGTGGACATTTTTTTGCACGTGTAACACTAGCTTTATTTCATGATGTTTTTTAACCTGACACCACTAGCTTTTTTTTTGTAAGAGTAATGATATGATCAATTGACGGCTTGATGGTAAATCTCACGTCTGCTCATTGACAGAGACATCTGAATTATAAAACGTAACTAAGATACACTCCGACAAAAGAGCGTACTTATTTGATTTGCAATCTTTGCACTGTCTTCGAATAGATCATGATAAAATATATCGTAACATAAAAACAACCGTGTTTCAATGTTTGCTATATCAAAAATACAACTGTCTCATACAAGAGGAAATAAAACAAAACAATAAAATAAATAAATAATTTATTAAACTAATCTAAAATTACAAAATCTAAATTAACACCATCTTATCATTCACTTCAACATTCCAATTCCCTCATAATCCTCATCAGGGTTTTAACCAAGTATTAAATTTATTACCAAATTCCACTATACTCGGAACAGCTGAGTCCTGGTTGAAAACCTCATGATCAGGGGGTCCGTAGCTGTACCCCAGTGTATTGTACTCTTGTGGGGGTCCGTAAGCTTGCTGCGGGGTCTGTGGGGGCAACGATGGGGTCTGGTTCTTCATGAAATACCCCAGAACCAACCCAGCAAATGAGAAAAGCTTCTGGAAAAGCGCCATGAACATGAAGAATGAGGCCACTTTGACTACTGCCACTTTTGATATCACGAAGAGCAGGATCATCGCTGTAACAAATAGGTTTATGAAGAACTGATTCAAACTGATGGTGTATATGGACTGTTTCGAATACTGGTACGACAAAGTGAAAACTAAGCATCGGATGGTGTGTAAGTGCAGTTAAATCCAAATAATGTATGCACCGGCAGGCGATCTACTATTTCAGAGAACTCTTGTCGACAATTTTGGTCAACATCGGATTTACGTAGGCTAAATTCAACATGCGACAATGACACTATGACTACGTTCCAAAGACATATACTTTGATTTCCACCCGGATGAATACGCATATCCTACCACAAGCTGCTGTATCCCCGGCAATCAAACTGGCCATACGAAACGCAACAGCGAAGCTTACTATCATCCCACGTCGAATTTCCGTGATACAGTGATACCAGCCATTTGCACTGTAGTTTTAACCAAGGCAAGGCTCCACCAAATATTCGTTAAATTTTGCCAAACGGCATTAATTCCAATACATTAATAAAGGGATAAAGCACGAATAAAGATTAATTATCAGTAAATAATTATGGCAAAGCTAATGGACCGCGGGAGCAAGAAGCCGTAAATTAATTGATTACAATTAGCCAAATTTTAACCTTAAATATTAATTAAATTGGACGCCTTATTGGTTTAGTGGCCGTGTTTATGGATTGTAGTTTAAGGTTCTAAAATAAAGGGTTTGATGTCCTGGTCGGGTAATACTATTTGTGTGAATTTTCAGTTTAAAACGTTCGATTTAAACTGACCGGGACTGGACTGTACTCGAGCATAAGCCCGACATGGCAATAGGCTCGCACTACATTTTAACTATATATGCTTGAGACCGAAATAAGCTGAGCGAATTGTGTATAGCACTAGTAGTAACTCTGCCTATCCCAGTGGAGACAGGCGTGAGTTTATGTAAATGGGCAATTTGTAAGGAGAAATATGAGAGCGCGGCGGATTGCAGCGCGCTTTACTTTTAATTACAAGCTACGTACGAGTTATGAGTTATTGCTAACGCCGGGTTGTAGGTGAACTGCAAAAATATATTTTTTTTAAACATCTTTACTGCCGCTTTACTTTAAAACCGCCAAAATCCAATTAAAAGTGAAGTTTAATATTCAGTAACGGAGAACGCAATCTCACATTTCGGGTATATTTTTGACTTCGAAGTTAAATTCATGTCCGTTTGTATTTCATTATAAATCGCTTCCATTAATGGTGAAAGAAAATATGGTAACGCAACTTGCATTTCTGGGTTTACAGTTGGTAATTCGCCCCTGCGTTTTAGATTCTACCAACTTAACTATAGAACTACAAACAACACTAGGTCACTGATTACGATTGTTGCCTGCATTTAAAATAATAAAAATTTGAAGAACTTTCAAACATGTCGGTTAATAACTTATTATTCATTTTGACAGACACGCCTCGCTAAAACTTAATGAAGTTATTAAGCTTTTAAAAACGTTTATTTAGCTCTAATTATAAATCACATGAATCGCGATTTTACATCCTTTTTACTCTACGTGCATATTTAGTTTGACATGACTAAGTAGCGCTTTAGATATAAAGTTACCTTACAATGAAAAGTGCCACACAGGAGCTACAGAAAGTATTTATCCTATAAAATTACAAAGAACAAAGTAAGACACGAGTGAATGTAGCTTGTAGTGTAGACTATAGGGTAATCATTTAAAATTAAATTTAAAATGCTAGACGTTTTATTAATAAGGTTGATGAATTAAGGAGAATTAAGGTAAATGTTAAGCCTTATTATTTTGACACAAAGAAAATCAGCTGGAAAAGTTTCGAGACTGGGATGTATAATAAAAAATCTTACCTATGAGTCTAATAGGGTTCCTCTTCCTTTTGGCTCTAAATTCTTCTTGAGCCACATCAGTACTCTCCAGGCAGTAGCAACAAGCTACTAACATCAGGATAACTGCTATCTTCTTCAACATTGTGACGACTTAACGCTTTATTATATAACAGAAAATAATGCACAAATAACTGATTAAAATCAGCAGATTTTTTTAAATTGTTATTATGTTAAAACGATGTAGATTTTGTCAACAAGTTATATTTTTCAATAACATTTAGAGCAGCAAATGAAATACAAATGCTAAGTTTTTAATTTTACAAAAAAATAAAATTTATATTTTTTTATAAAATATCACTTTAAGTCGTGTAGCAAAAATCGATCGTTCGCCTCGAGTTTCGGCTAATAAATAAGAATATATTTGTTTTGTACGTTCGTAAATCACCAAAAGAAAGTGCGGCTTATTGTTTTCAGAAAACGCTTTCCATTTTCCACATGTGTGACTGATTGGGACCGTTTGAAACAGAACTAATGCTTTCTCGTGTAAATTTCACCGTTTTTAAGATTTGGCTTTTAAATGCTGATACATATTCATGAAGGTGAAAATTATACGTGCTTTGGTATTTGTTGAGAATGGCGCACCAGTTTTCTTTTATGTATGTAAAAATATATTACTAAAGATGAAAGGACGAATATGTGACATTCATAAATTCACAAACGAAAAATATTTTATTATACTCATCGAATTCATAGAATCAGTAATATTTTCGTAGGTCAATGTATCTTTAACCAAACCTTTAAGGTCATTGGAGACTACAGACATAATTTTTGAAACAAAAATTGAACTTGTAGCCCTTAATTAATTATTAAAGAATAAAAACTGGAATTCTGTTGCTCTTATTATTTTTAAAATAAATATTATCTTAGTCTGAAACATTATTAGAATCCGTAAAAAATGGCGAGCGACTTTCAAGTTTACCCAACAAAGCAATTTTACTATTAAATCTAAACTATACAGAAGCTTTTAACCACCAAGGCGTCTTTTACATCACAATCTGATACCCTAATACCGTAACTAAGTAGTAACTGCATTACGTTGTAAAATAAGATTTTAAATATCATAAATCCAGCCGGAATGAGCGCACTGGGCGAAGTGAGCTAAATGAGCGAATAACTAGCTGGAATTGAACAAAAATCTCGAGGAGAGCCCTACGTCACGTTCTGTTAATAAGTAAATAGCAACTGGCGGTTAGCGACTCAATCAGCAATTTACAGAATACGAGGACACTATAAAATACGAGTGCGAATAAGTGCGTGGTGGCCTAAAAGTGCGTGGTGGCCTCGTGGTATCGGACCAGACTCGGCTGCCTACATGTTCACGGTGGTCGCGGGTTCAAATCCCAGGGCACACCTCTGACTTTTCGGAGTTATGTGTGTATTGATAATCAATCACCACGCACTTTAACGGTGAAGGAAAACATCGTGAGGAAACCTGCATACCGTAGCGATTTTAAAGAATTTCTACGGTATGTAAGTCCGCCAACCCGCACTAGGCCAGCGTGGTGGACTATATGGCCTAACCACTCTCAATCGTACTCTCGATTGTAGAGGAGGCCCGTGCCCTGCAGTGGGTCGTATATGGGCTGATACAATACAAAAATAAAATACGAGGAATTCGTTTTCAGTATGAAGTAAAGTGGTGTAATGTATGTGTTACCGGCAATCTGTATAATTCAGGTATTCTATACAATACCTAGGCAATGTATGAAATACATACATACATACATAACCACACGCCTTTTTCCCAGAAGGGGTAGGCAGAGGTGCTACTAGAACACCCACGTTTCGCCTTGTATATTCCGTCCCACGATGTGATAGGGGGCGAGCCTATCGCCATATCGGGCACAAATTCCTGACTCCGGGCTTATAATGAATAGAAAAATTCAATATCACTTTGCCCGACCCGGGATTCGAACCCGAGACCTCAGCTTTGCAATCATACCGTAGTACCACTACGCCACCGAGGCAGCGAGGCATCTGCACGTTTTAGGTATTTCATATATTACTTGGGTATTCTATAGAATACCGGATTATACAGATTACCGGTAACATAAATATAGTGAAGCAAAATAATATGATTTGTCTATCGTTGAACTCTATATAAATTATTATAGGTTAGTTTAGTTTTTGTTTTTATTTCTCTTTAATAATGATAGAAAGATGATAGAAGATTTGTTAGAAAGTTAAGAGACAGAAATATATTTTACTGATAATAATCTAATCTTAATATATATAAATCTCGTGTCACAATGTTTGTCCTCAATGGACTCCTAAACTACTTAACCGATTATAATAAAAATTTGCACACCATGTGCAGTTCGATCCAACTTGAGAGATAGGATAGTTTAAATCTCAAATTATAGTCGCAATTTTAATTTATTGCTAATTATTTGTCTGTTATTATTTGACAGTCACAATCATCTGTTAACTCCAAATGATTCTAACAGATGTCGATACCTTTCGACTGGGTTGAGTAAGTAATCAATAGATGGCGCTGCTATGGTAAATCTACGAACGTGTCATATAAGCTACATTTTAACAGTATAATTACCACGTGTTGTTGACGCTATAAAATTAATTAAATTTAAAATAAGTAGTTCATTATACTTTAAAAAATCAATTTCGTAGTCAGAATTTTGGCTGAGCGGAAAGTTTTAGCAGGAATTTTGCAAAGTATTTGTGTTTGCGTATTTTTTAAATGATATTCGTCGTATTTTCGTGTTTATATAAGGCCTATCTACAAAATAAAAGCAATTACAAAACATTTACAACTTGCCTATTTAGGCATTAAGGGATGAAATGGGATAAAGTGGGACGAACGCGATGAAACCGGTCGGATCCGGATTGCATTCGATGGGAAATAATGGGACGGGATGTAACAGAAAGAAAAGGAGCCAGATGAGATGGGATGGGATACGATAGGAAAAGGGATAGTAGGTACTTAGGTTGAGTTCAGGAGTACAAAAGTTTGAACGGGAATAAGATATTTCTGGTGTGGAGTGGAGTCTAAACATCTTAGCACCCAGGCGAAGCTGGGCCGGGCCGCTATGTATAATATGTTTTAATCATTAAAAAGATTTTTCAAAAAATAAAAAACAATTTTTTTTTTATTCACTTATTCATTCATTGGGAATGCTAAATATGACATCGCTCACGAAAAGCCATGTGCATATTTTTATTTATTACTGTGATGGTCCCCACCTTATGGGAACGATTGGGCACCCACTGGAGATATCAGTAATGGGAATTCTGACGGTCTGAAGAGATTCACCGATTTGATGTATTGTCAGACCTCTGGCTCTACCTCACTCACTCAATGTTTGTGTACCCCTGGAAATCGCACTAACCGGCGGAAACGGGATAGAAAAGTAAAATTCAATACGTTTTAAAAAAAACATCACTTTGTATTTACAACGTCAGTTCTATTTGTGGCTATGCACATTGTTGACCATATCGGCGGAGACAGATTATAATATATCAACCAATAAAAAAAAACTTTTTTTATAGCATAGGTCCGGCAAACGAGCAAGCAGGCCACCTGATGATACCTGATCACTACCGCCCATGAAAATTCATAACGCTTGGATCGGGAAATGAGAACGGGTAGGAAAAGGTATGGGAAGAGGAAAGGGTATTGGGCATCCGGCAATCTCACTCACCAAAGGAAACACGACAACAAAGCTATCACGTCAATCTCCTGTGAGACAGTGGTACCACCCCGGACGAGCCCGTCCATTCATGCTGAGTAATGGCTTACAACAGCGTGGCTCTACCACTTTCAAAACTTTCAATGAAACCACCCACACTTCCCCAACGACTTATTCGATTATTTATTTGGTCAGTCCACTAATAAAACCGAAGTATAAAATAAGCACTAGCTAAATATGTATCCTCAGTTTGGTAGATTTCATGCAACGGATTTCGGTTAAACATCACATGGACCGTGTGCCAAGATATTATTTCCAAATTAACTGAACCTAAGATGACCTGATAAAATTAACGATTCGAATTAAACTTATGAACTAAAATATCATGGAAACCAACAACAAGTTTCTGATAGTTTGTGGCATAATACCCGTGGGCCGGTAGCCGACAGAGTCCCGGCAAGCGGTTGCATAATTTATGCTCGCTATTAGCTGTAGGGAGCATTAAATGTAGCTGCACTCCATCCCGGATTAATGTGCGCCATTTTTGTTACAACTCACAGTTTATGTGTCGGATGATTTGGGAACCCATGCTAAGGACGCCTACTTATCACGGAGTTTTAAGGATTAAATTTACATGTGTGTGTGGAGTTTTACCCTCAGTTTAATGGATACATAATGCAGCTATTCGTTAGGTATCGTATCAGTTAGACTAGTTTCATTTCTGATTATAGCAAAATTAAGTTTCTAGTGAAATGGATTCGTTCCTTCTTGTAATAGACAGCGACGTTAAAACAGTTTTGTTTTCGCAAATAAAACAACAACTTTCCATACTGCTGAATCTGAAAGGTTCGAATACTTATGAGTAATGGCGCCACGTGTTCGCTCGTACGTTTGAAAGAACTTGTTCGGGAAAACATATATCTCAGAAAACAGACAGATTATTTATTACGAAGATTGGCATGCAGTGAAACTTGCCACTGCCCTAAGAAAAGCTGAACGCAGGGGCTCGTCGCCAACTCTATCACAGGTTTTCAAACGGACACGACCTTCAGTGATGAGTACTAACAGAAAGAGTAAGAAAATGAATGATCTATCATATATATACTAACCAATCATATTTATTTCAGATTTTTAAAAGAAACTTCATACTTTCCAATCCATGATCGATCTCTCCAAAAAGCAATCCAAAAATAGAACGCCAAAGTAGCAACTGAACCATCAATACCCCTATATTCTTGAAGATAGTATCGGCGCGGGATGGGCGACAATATTTCCCTCTCAGCTAGCAGTCGGAGTTGGGAACTGTTTCCGGACCCATTCGTCGCGCGAGAAACTTTACCAATCGTTTCATTTAACTACGAGCTTCCAACTTTTAGTTTTTAATAATCGAACTGGAAATTTCTTTGGTCTACGATTTATTGTGGATCGATTGTAGATGTTTTATACAGGGCTTCAAGTTGTTAAGAAATAGTTAATACTTACAGAGGTGGATAAATAAATACTATCATGATTCAAAAACAGAAAAGACGGCTGTGAAATTAGGACCATAGTGTACCATTCCCTGCAATAAATTGGATGTTTGTATTATCGACGAATATTGTTGCAAGTCTGGGTTTCGGACAATTGAGAAGTAAATACTTAAGTATGTACACTACAGAACTCTTGTTTCAGTGTGAAATATCACGAAAAATGAATCCACCAGCACCGTTAATTCGGTACAGCCAATAATTACAATGCCAACACATGTACCGCCATAATCCGCTGATCCAGTCGCGTGGTGTAATAATGTAATGGGCCAGTCCATAGCTAACACATAACCCATTAAGCAGCCCGCTAAACGCATGTACAATCATCGTTAAGTTAAACCAATGTGATGTTCAAATATAGATCAGACATGTTATATTTAAGGACAGTTTCTGCCTAAAATGGGTGTGCATCTGAAAGCGGACTAAATACTAAATACGTGTTTAAGATGCGGTGTATTTTAGATAAATAGATTCTTTATTGCCCTATAGGTAGCTTGGGAGTATATATGGGCGATGAATTGTAAAACTTTGGTTCAAATGCCCATGTTAAATGATATACCTATAACGTATAGGTTTATTTTATTGCATAGGTTCGGCAAACGAGCAAACAGATCACGTGGTGGTAAGTGATCACTGCTGCCCATGAACATCCACAACCCTGGATCATGGATGTGTTGCCGGCCCAATTGGGAGGGGAGCGGGAAGGAAAAAGGATGGGAAGAGGAAAGGGGTATTGGGCATCCGGCAATCTCACTCACCGAACGAAACACGACAGCTGAGCTGTCGCTTCACGCCGATTTCCTGTGAGTCAGTGGTACCGCCCCGGGGGAGTCTGCCCATTCATCCTGAGTCATGACTGACAACAGCGTGGCTCTACCGCTTCCAAAAGGTAAAGGTATAGGTATATATGAACTGATGTTTGTACCTGGCATGGTGGTAACGACTAAGGGCGAGATGGTACTATTGGTTCGGTGTATCCCTTCCAATAAACGGCCATGAGGTTACGTAATTAAAATCCACAATTATCTTAACAAATTGCCTGCGACCTAATAACCTTTTCCTAATCCCGTCCTTTTCCTTACCCTTCCTACTTTAAAAGATCGATTACATCTACGATCCAATCATAAATGAGTGGTGGTAATCAAAATCAAAAGGATCGCCAGACCTATGCCATTAAAATAATAACAATATCAATAAAGCAGCCAATTTCAATACAAGCTGATTACCACGAAAATCCATTATCAATATATTTATTTTTCTGCATAATCTATGCCCGGGGCGCGATTTTACGAGCCGCGTAAAACGTACATGATCGCTGGCCGGATGTCGATTTATGACAATTTCACATCGAGCGGCGAAACGATCGCATTACCAGCTATTGTCAACTGCTCGCGATGCGGATTATCGCTGTTTTAATTTTACTCTTACTGTGTGAATATCGTTTCATTGTAATGCTGAATGATATTGTTCTGTTGTGTTGGTTTTATTATTTTTGTAGCGCAATTGGACGGGCTAATTTTCTGTCATCAAACCTTCATCCTTTCGACAATGTTCGATACCTACTATGGTTGGTTGCAGAACCATGCCGTAACAGCATAAATAGGTGACTAATAATTTGTCATCATTTTATTCGGTTTTCGTTAGGGATAAAACTGCAATAGGAACTTCGGCGTCGTTTATCGCTATGTCACAATTTCCGACAAATCAGACATGTAGCAAAGAAGAATATTGGGAGACTATAAAGATTTATTATTAAAATTTAGGTATTTATTATTTAAAAATAGTATCGCCTGAAAAGGAATAAGGGTTCCTAAAATATTTTAGTTGATTTGTTCAACTAACTTGATCGCCATTCTGTAATTTAATTCCTACCTTAAACAACCTTCATAAAACCCGATCAACATAACCTACAATCCTGCCTACAAATATAAATTAAATTACTAGTGTTCAAACCACGTATTCAGGCCCAAATCCGTCCCACTGCAAACAGCGAGACCAGCAATTTCAGTATGGAATCATAGTTATTACTATCGATGATCGTTGAACGCGTCACATCATAAATTAACACGGACACCGCAGGTACTCGCAAATAAGATTTAATGCCAGTTACTGCCAGTCCGCTGTCAAACCATTTCCATTTGGCATCTAGTTGAATTGCCAACAATATCTGTGAATGGACTATTGAGCTGACTATTAATTAATAGCAATAATTTCGAGTTCATATGTGTGGTAGGTACTTTGTGCAAAATTATTAGAAACTTTGCAGTGCAGATATTTTCACGATTAATGAAATGGATGATGTGTACACACATCTTGTATATGATAGGAGCTCGCTTTAGTTAAATCTGATTCTAGGACCAGACTGGGCTCACTTAATCAAAGGAGTATTATACAGTTCAAATTGGTATTTTCCGGTAGAACGGACCAACTTGAGAACTTTCCAAAAGAGAGGAAATATCGACTTTGAAAACATATTACTATCTCACACCAGATGAACAGGCCACCTTATAAAATTCATCACAATAGTTTGTTATACAGGGTATATCAAGACTGATACCGATAACGACGCCAGGTGGTAGTTTTAGTGACTTTAGACACATTGCAACTCAAATTTTTGCAAAAAAAAAAGCAACGTGTTTTTTTTGCCTATCATCGTGTTTGGGTGGTAAATACATACCTTTTTGATAAAAAAAATATGTACCCCTTTTTATATTAAGACGCTATAGTATGCACGACTTTAAATTATAAGTTTAGCAAAAACTATGGATTTACCAGCCAAACACAATGATATTTATTACTTAAAACATTACAAAAAAAATTGTCGTGTTTTCTTGCAAAATTTTTTATTGCATCGTGCCTGCAGTCACTGAAACTACCACCTGTTTTCGTTTTCGTTAGCAGTCTTGATACACCCTGTATACTTGGTATATATTTATTAACATATATGCAAATAGCCATATATTTGTTTTAACATATATGAAATAGAATAGAGAACACTGGAGATTATTACAAGATGCCTTTTTCAGTAGTGGATTTCTGTATTGGTATATGATTAATCTAGTCCAGAATACCAAGTATTATTATGAAAATGGCTGACATAGATGAGAATTCTATCAAAATTAACATTATAATGGCGGTTACATTTATCGAACCGAGATGGTTGCTATCACGAAATAATCCTAGCCATTAGAACCGAGTTACGTGGGGCATTTCGGCAAGTCGAACGGTCGTCTTACAAGGCCGAGGAATATTAATTTAGTCGGATTCCGGTGCGGTTGTCTGCGGTGCACGTATAGGCTGCAACTCCGAGAAACGCCTAGGCAATTAAAGCAAACCTGGACTCGCAACTGGAAATGTTAGGTATAACAATATGCACGGCCGTTTATTTAGAGAGATCGTTAAACCGAATCATTTAGCGAGATGCATAGTAAGTTATGGATGCAGGCTGCCTCCAACAGGTCACTGTGGAAATCATTTGGAAAGCCCTATGTTCAGCAGTGGACTTCATGTGGCTGATGGATTGGATTGGATTGATAGTAAGTCATATTGCGCCAACCCCATATAACTGTGGAATAAGCTTAAGAAAGAATAATGAGAGTATACCAGTCTTTGTAAAGCTAACATTTGCGTCGCATTTCGGTTTAGCGTGTGTAGTATACTCGTATTCGGTATAATACGAGCTGGCATAATTCGATGAAATGCATTCTACTCTTATTATCACACAAATATATCCATTTATTATTTATTTAACACTTTATTGAACACCAGATACATGAAAAGTAGACAATATTACAGAGAAAAAAATGCACAAGTGGCGGTCTTATTGCTCAAAGCATCAAATATAAAATCAGCAAAAACAATAGCACGACAATTACGTTACTAAAAATGGGGTTATTATTATAATTAATTCTTCCACAAACATACGCTGTAAAATCGTACCGTATGTCCTTTACTATAGTTATTCATGCTTGTTGGGCAAAAACAGCATTTAACAGAATCGAGACAGCTGAAATTAAAATTGAGCTATTGTTTTGAGCTTAGATAGCAAACAGCCTGGCTGCAGCGGATCCAAGCTCTGCAGACAATTAGCGTCCGCGACAGCGTTCCCTTTACCTAATCGGCTTCTAATGAGATGCTGCTTCGAGCAGCCTGGTCTTTGAATGTATTATTTCAGTTTCATTATATTTCATCTTTCATTTATTATGGTAGATATAATTAAGGATACTTAGAATAGAATACTTTCGAAATATATAAGATCGTACTGGCCTGTCAGTAACTAACCAAACGCAACGTAGTATGGCGGGGATTGTGGTTTAAAGGCAGCACAAAACTGTGATCGTAATTTAAGAGAACATAATACTATTAAAAGAAAAATTGCATGACAATATGTAAACCTTTCTTTGATTAACATCCATCCAAAGAAATATGCTAACACAATTGCTATTATTTCACTCATTACAACACCGAACAAAAGTACGTTAATTCCAATTTACAGAGCAGCAAAATGCATACAAGAACAACAATAAACCGCAAACCTACTTCACGTGCTTTTGACGTGAGAAAATGCAGTGCCATTGAAAAATAAATATGAAAGTAAATGTGAATTTAAGTTAATGCGCTTTCCAATACGTTTTCAGCTGCGTCAAGTATATAAAGGCGCCTGGAGCGCGCGCGATGTTTAAATTCCAATGGCAGATTTTTGCCAACTCCTTGATAAGGGCTCATTTGCATTTACGCAATGTAATTATGTCAAAATGAAACTGAAAATATGTTGGCGATATCGGCCTTTTAAACCGTCTATGTTTATTTATTTAAGTAATGGAAATTGTTAACGTTTTGTTGGAAATGCTGGGTAATGGTGGCGTAATATTCCACTGCGAGCTTCTGGAATGGGATGAGTTGCTAAATAGCAAATACCTGTGGTTAGTGGATGAGATGACCGAAAGTTAGTACTCATTATTGCGATCTTAGTAAATAAGTATTTACCTTCAACTTAAGTGACAATTGACAAAAACAAAAACAGGCATGCAATGTTGAATGTAAACATTTATTAACCTCACCTAATTAACTGAAACAAGATTAAGCAGGCCTTTGTCAGAACTCGGCAAAAGAGAGGCTAATACTGCATAGATTTTGTTTATTATTCACACATAGTAAGTTAGTGAGTGAAATGTCGTTATTTATCCACGTGTTTTGTAACGAGCATTGTATAGTGTACAATAAAGCATTTGTATACGAGTAGTATTCAAATAAAAATAACGGATCAACAATGTTTACAAAACTTTAATAAATAGACAAATAAATAGCATTATTTGGTATAATCCTAAAATAAGAAATAAATAACTTATCTATTACTTATACTATATGACTCGACAACATTCTTGTTATTTATAAAACATACAACCCAACTAAGATAAATTAAATCTGTAACTGTAGCTCGAAGAGTAGAGCTTTAAATAAATAAATACGCCCAACAGTCACATACATTGTCCTGACACACTGAGATCGAGTCTTGTGTCGTGGGTATCAAGAACTACGAGAGACTTTTCGGTCTCACACCCAGACCCGCAACAAATACGTGCGGAGTGCGAGGATTGAACCCGCGGCCTATTTTTACAGCCGGCGTCTAACCAACTGCGCCACGGAGGCAGTCAAAGTTTAAGCACAAACTGATTACGGCAGTCGTTCGTAGCGTCGTCATCAGATTTATCCAATTATGTGTTTAAGAAGCATTAGTTATCTAATTATAATCTAATTAAGGCGCTGTACTTGTACATTCCAAAGACGGATTTCTTATTCGATGCTAGTACACAAAATGTAATGACTGTTCTTAAATCTTGGGAAAGAATTGGCGCAATTTATTTGAGCACTGATCATTTTTGTGGTCTCTAAAACCTTATAAATAATCTAACATACTTTCCAGTAACGTCTAATTAGTACACACCAAAACGACACTACGAACAAAATTAATAATGTTTCGTGCTGCTCAAACAAATAGAGCAAAATCTTTCTATGCTTGGTTCTGGTTCTGTCTCCTATAAGGCCCGTAGCCGTAACTAGGACCATGTCCGTAGTCGTGATGAGGAGGACCGTGATAGTCGTGATACTCGTGATAATCATGCTTCTGCTCCTTCAGGTAAGTGGCGAACCATGTCAGGAAGTAGCCGGCCTTATGCAGCACGATCCAGAAGATGAACGCGTACACCAGCTTCAAGATGAAGATCTTTTTGAGGACCAGGTCGGCGAAGAACACTGGGAAATGAATTAGACATACTCTTATTACACAAAACGATTACAAACTCTTAAATCTTATGATAGTGAGTTTTCACACATTTTGTCACACTCCTATAATTAAACACAAAGATTGTATTTGAATTTTAAGATTGTATAAAACAAATTTCTAGCTAGATCAGAAGAAGTACAGACAAATGACAATATCCCAAAAATTTGATTTTTTTTTTTAATTCTTTTGACAATATAATAGAACTATGAAGTTACTAAGTTTATACCCGAAATTACTCCGAAAATGATTACCAACCGACGACGGCTAACTCAACAGAAGCTATTCGAATGAAAATGGGCGAGACCACGTCCAAAAATTACAAAAATTAACATTTACGACAGGAACAAAAGAACAGGTTTGTGACATGTACATCTGCTCCCATTTGGCAACGACCAAGACAAAGAGCAGCGCGCAAAATACTTGCGGTAAAACAATCCGTATTAAAACCATCAAGCACATTTCCATTCATAATCAAACCGTGAAATACTCAGGAAAATAGAAAAGAATGCATATTATTAATGCTGCCGAGACGAGAACGACGGGCGACGCGCAATTCCGAATACGGGGCTGTATCCGATAATGGC
Organism: Theretra japonica; assembly: GCA_033459515.1. Classification (NCBI taxonomy): domain Eukaryota; kingdom Metazoa; phylum Arthropoda; class Insecta; order Lepidoptera; family Sphingidae; genus Theretra; species Theretra japonica. The sequence continues at coordinate 15,889,308 of CM065931.1, forward strand.
TTTTAAATTGTCGCCACTGTTCCAATTCCTTCCATTACTACTAGATATTTTTTATTTTACATTTCATTCGAACCCTACATCATTATTTTCTATCTTTGTTTCACGTATTGCCTTCTTCGATTGGTAATTGCAATCTTAAATTAATTTGGTTCGTTGTGCTCAGCGGATTTTACTGCAGAAAATTTAACTTTTAAGAATGATTTACTTGATAGTATGTATATCTGCATGAAAACTATTTTAGGGCTTTTTCTACCGACAAGCAACCATCAAAGGTTTTTGCTTCTTCCATCTACAGGTATTTGCTAATAAGTTCAAACATTTTCACTTTCGGTCTCAAATAACACTTTTAGGATGATCTGTATCTTTACAAAAGCTTGCGTAGAAACTTAACATCACTCGTTGGTAATATGGGCGAACATGGGCGAAAAATGTATTATATTAATCAAATATATCCGTTATAAATTATAACCATTAAATATATCTAGCTTGGCTCACTCTAACAATGTATTTTATTCAAATATATCCTGCTTTACAGAAATATAAAACTAGCCGTGTATTAGTGCTGCTTTGACCAAATGTAATAAAGGATTTCCAACTTGAAACATATGAAATATAGCATCAAATAAAGGACCCACCGTCTGTGAAACCACTTGCATTTGCCCAGGTTTTATAAAGCGAGATTCAACTTTAAAATATATGAAAAACTTACCGAATAATGCGATTTTTTTCTTCTTTCCTCTGGATTCTATTTCTCCGTCGGATGCATCACACACGGCGACACAAAGTAGCGTGAACAATACCAATATTGATGTGTACTGCATTTTGATGAATCCACAAACCTTGAAAATATTTTGAGTTATTAAAATATTTTATGTTGTTTTTTAAATGCACAATTGTATAGATTCAGGCAATTTTAAATTTACCTTTTAAATTATTTTATATCTTTGATTTTTTTTTCGTATTTACTCTGTGCTCACGGAGCGATCTTGTCACAATGAAAATCCGCTATCTTATTCTCACGTCAAAGGTTTGTGTTAAATATCGGTGCTAACTAACGAAAGTGTTGTGTCATTGGAAAACTTACTAAATAACTGCTAAACAGAATTTAATACTGTTGTTGAACTTGAAAATTGTGATAATTTTATTTGCCGAAAAAGCTAGGTTAAGTTGTGTAACCGTTCGGTTGCATAAGACACAGATTTTAACGTTTTTCCTTAAGTTATTGCGTAAATTGCTTTCGAATTTCGCGAAAATTTTGGTTCAACTTCAACATTCTTAGGTGAATTACATTTAGCTGGCTACGAATGCTTTGCTTGTGAATGTTGACTTACATTAAAACATCTAAGGTTATTAATTTTGAATGTAGGATAGTTCAATACTCGTGTGATAGAATTAAAATGTTTCATTACAAGTAAGAAATTACATTAAGTATATCAATGCTTTAAATTAAATAATAGTTTTAATCAAATAAGTTTCAGTAATACAAAATACGTTTATCAATAATATTGTTATCCTAACTTAAAAATAGGAGATATAGGGCGCCTAAAAGTGCGTCAGATTTCTGCTCACACATAACCTAATGTTACTGTATCCTATATGTGATATTTCTTCATTCCTACCAAAAGTCATAAAAAAATAAGGGGCAATAACCGTCCGGGGCAATATGGCGATCTATTAATCACTGGCGAAAGCCGTGTAATAAATAAGTACATTGTAATTATAGGCCATTATTATAAGAAAACGGCCCTCCTTGTAATCCAAGCGTAATAAAGTATAAACATTATTCCCCCGGCGAGTGTCCGATAACGTTGTAACGAACTCCTCCCGCTGCAGCGGTGCTCAAACTTTTGGGAGCGAGTTCATTCACCGGAGAACGTATCGATTTCATTATTACGTTAAATGGATGGGAATATGTGAGAAATAAAGACAGTAAATAGAAAATGACTAGGTATATTAAGTGGGTAGTAATGCACATAAAGTGTAGACGGAAAAGTAATTATCTCGCATTGGTTAATAACTCATTATGCTCCAATTTGTAACTGCGGAGAATTGTAATCAAGTTGTAAATGCACAACCGGAATCGAATTTTATAATTAATTTGGTCTATAATAAACCAGACATTATTATGTTTTAACTATAAGTGTGACTCTATTAAGTGGAAAATAGTCTCCAAAGTGTCAAATCGCACTGTTTGTTAGAATAGTTTCCACGACTAATTTATCTTTGAGACCTCAGAGGTTCGAAACTTTACCCAGTAAAACCAAAAATACACCTACACAAGTTACTGTTACTTGGCTATTTGTCGGCACTCTTTGCATAAAAGTTAACGCTACAAGTGTGCACTTCACAACTAGTGAGGCAGGCGAAAGGTCCCGAGGACCCAAATCCATCGTCGATAACTCGCCGTATGAAGTTCGATATCTCGCAGAGCAAGTTCGTCGGAACGAACTGATCTCAGACGCACGCCACGCTCCACCGTGCCGGTAAATATTTCCAAACTTTACTAACTTGGGTAATACTGACTAGCTGCACTCACATACTAAAGAGGCTCTTTTAATAATGCAGATATCCTATAAACAGTGCATTTAGCAAAACTAATACCAATTTTAGCTGCAGCTAGAATGCGCGCGCCTACCCTTTTATCATATTAAATGCCTTTAAGAAAATCATCGAAATTACGACGGTGTAAAATGTGACATTTAAAAAAATCTCCAAAAATACCATCTTAACGACAACTGTATCTAAGCTATAAAAAAAATATTGGAAAAAATTAAATATTGGAATCTTCACTAACCTGGTAACCTGTTGGCTGGTTCACCGATCTGCGAAAAAATAAGACTCATTAATCTCACTCCCTACTATATGTAGTTACAATAACAACACTATTTTAAAATCCCATTTTTATAAGACTTGGCAGGCAAACAACCATGTGACCCGCCTGCTGGTAAGCGGTCACCGCCGCCCATCGACCTTCGCAACACCAGGGGCCTATCACCAGCAGGTCGCTGCCTACTGTAAGATGCCTGCCTATCGTATTATAAAAATTCGCGTTTTCTTCCTGCCTTTGGCCCTTTTACTTGTTTTTATAATGTTGAGAACCGTTGTCCGCCGAGTCGGTCCCAATTAATTTGTATCGGTTTTATGACCATTCCTTATTCACGGGCTGCCATCGGAGTGATCATTAGGAGTGGATGTCCTTAATCGCCGGATTTTGGCGGAAAACTAATGGCAATAGTCGTCATTAGCTGTTGCCACCGCAACTTTCGTTCTACGTGTTTATTTCACAAAGGATCTGATATCGAAGAGAAGGAAATTAGATGGTAATAAATTAACTGTAACGATAACGAAGGCATTGAGTAGTGTGTGTGGGGAAGTTTTTTTATACACTGGTACGAACATTTTAGAGGAAGTAGGCATCATTTATAGTTCATTTAAATAATATTTAAATAATAAAAAAATATACCAAATTGTATCACATTGAAACAAAATTATTAAATATTAAACAACTTTATACATATAACACTTGTATTCTCATTAAAAATATCCACAATAGTTCTATCCAGGCAAATATTCAGTTACCTACACAATGTCATAATTATAATCTAAGAAATAAACACAAACTTCAGTTAATGAATGTACGCACTAATTAAGGAAAGAAAACTATATTGTTTGAGGGAGTACAGCTGTTTAATAAATTACCTAACGACATAAAATAATGTGACTCAATAAAACAGTTTAAAAATAGACTTAAAAAATATGTGTGCAAAGTGTGACTGTACTGTGCACCCAGCGTCCTAGATATAAGTTGTATTGTTGATTTGATTTATATCTCATTGTAAGTGAACTGTATTTTTTTATGAGAATAAATTCTTTAAACCTAAATCACATCTTACATCCAATCATTGTAGTCACTATTTCGAACCAGTTAAAATATAAAACGTTTAACTTCATCGGCCCTTTCCGCCCTCAATAGCCCAGGACATAAGCCTGTTGCATACTACTTAAGCCTATTTCAAGTCCTGCCGTTTTCTCTCACCGTATAATCTACGTGACAGTTAATTTAAAGTTGTACAACAGAAGACAAAAGAACATTCGCAAAGGAATTAAAATATCATAACATGCCGTCCTGGGACGACAGTGCACAGCAATAAATTGCATTGTGGAACGCAGCTTACAGTGCCACACAGACAACGTAAACAGGCCTGTATTTAGGAGTAAAACAAGGACTTTTATTGCACATTAACGATGCAAAACGTAAGTGCAACCAAAGTCCAAAACCATACTCAGGCCGGTAGGAGAGGGACCCATATTGCACTACGCGTAAGCGGTGCTATCCGTGTAAGGCCTGCACGCTAAAGGGCCTTACACTTCCACAATATTTAACAGTTGATTTATATTGAACAGATTGGTTTACTGTAACGCACACTTTAATGTAAATCAAATATAAGACTTCTATATGGAATGACAAAAACATGTGCGGAAAAAAGGGAGTCTTATCTCTAAAAGCGATCTCATGCAGAATATCTAGTCTATTATTAAACTTTAATCAGATAGTACAAAAAATCGTAGTTCTTAGATTTATTGAATAGAGCATAAAAACAAATATTTATTTTACTGATAACAGCAAGGAAACCAATGGTCTAAAATTTTGCCTACCCGGAGAGATTTCCAACATTTATCCTTTCAAACTTTGCCAAGCTTGATAGACAAAATGGTTCCATCAATCGATCAAGAAATCATTAAGAGAGGCCTATGTTCAGCAGTGGACTTCCTTTGGCTGATGGATTGGATTGGATTGGAATCTATCAGGGATATGTGGGCCACTATTCATAATATCAAACTTCACTGAACCATTATCCAACAAAAAAAATCAATTTCAACATTCAACAAATTCCAATACTTTCAAATTTAAACAGGAGATCGTGCCCCTATAGTTATTACTGAATCCTACTCTGTCTCAGCTGTCGCGACACAGCTGCATTCGCGACGCAACTCAGCCGCACAGTAGTCTTAAATTTCATAACGCGAATATGTAATTTTCGTTTAGAAAAGTCGCTCATCCTTTGAAACTTAACGTTATTCCACGCTGCAAGGAGCGAATGTGAACTAGTTTAACAACTCCTTTGTACACATTTTGGGAATAAAGTGGAAATGTTCAGGTATAATATTTCTTTGATGTTTTTTTTTTGTATCTTCAAACAGTATTATGTGAGCGATAGCGTGGTTGATGGAACAAACCGTTTATTTTTATTGGAAAGGTTTGATTTCGTTACCTCTGGATTTTTCTCTAAAGTGGGTATAAATTATAATAAGATAAATGCTTAACTTACCGTTATAAAAGAAATGAAGGAATTAATAATTAACAAACACTTCGATGGTATGAGATGGAAGATGGTTCGATAAACCCAAATTGGGATTGACTAAATATAACATAGGAATTCTATAACGTTTATTAACGTGCCATACTTTGTATGTAAGTAAAGCTACTTACTATTACGCAAGTTATGAAAATATTTACCGGCGCAGTGGAGCGCGGCGTGCGTCTGAGATCAGTTCGCTCCGAACTTGCTCTGCGAGATACCGAACTTCATACAGCGAGTTATCGACGATGGATTTGGGACCTCGGGACCTCTCGCCTGCCTCACGAGTTGTAAAGTGCACGCTTGTAGCGTTTAGTTTTACGAAGAGAGTGCTTACAAGTTGCCAAGTAACAGGTAACTTGTGTTTTTAGTTTTAGTGGCAAAAGTTTCAAGTCCCTTAGGTGTTACAAGCGACGGTGCATCATGAGGCATTATTATTATATTGGGATCGTAATTCCTCCATCACATGCCGTAAGCCAATTTTTGGGCTTTGGAAAATATTAGTTTTGTGTAGGTACACCACAACGAATTACATTTTACGAAAGTATTTTTGTGCCGAAATCTTTATTTTCAGTTCATCGTTATCATCCTCAGACCTCAAAAACAAGAAGTCCATTCTTTATCAGAAACCTCATCGAAAATTACCATTATTTCTACATTATCCTGACTTCAATGGTAACCTCGATAACATCTTACCGATCAAAACTTACGCAATCGACGAGGGAGATTACTTCCGCCTTACTCACATTATTTATTTGATTAATGATTCGACCTCCTGAGCGTAATTCAGATGTTTTCACGATCGCGTTATATACTTTAATTTGAGCCTACAATCTAACACCGTTTCTTATTCTTTATAGAAGAATTTTGATCATGCATGAAGTGGATTCGTAGACTATCCCCAACATACAAACTTTACTGGAAGAAGAAGGTTACTGGTTAAGGTTGCAGGAAGTCGCTGAATGCAGGCCGCTTCCAACAGATATATTTGGAGATTTTTGGGGTAGGGCCTATGTTCAGCAGTGGACTTCCTGTGGCTGACAAGAGAGAGAGAGAGTGAGAGAGAATATAGTATTTTATGTAGTTGCTACTAAATTAAGTTCCAAGTCCTTAGAGCTTAAAACGTATTTGTGAGGGAAGTTATTATAAATTCATCTCTCGATTAGATAAAGAATCCTTGTGTGCACAAATCCACTACTATAGTACTAGTCGCCAAAATCTCGTACATGGTTCGTTCTATTTACCAATCTGCAGGGTCTGCGAGTCGACTAATGTAAGATTCTAGTGCTAAGTACTTACAACTCACAGCCTTTGACATTTTGCATCGCTCAAAATTCACGGTTTAGTAGTCTAATATGCACTTAAGAAGTTAAACGTGCTGCTGGCGTGCTTACAATTAAGGTACGTGTGCTGGTGAGTTGAAAGGGTGGAAATGTTTTATGTCTAGGAGGATATAAATGGAATGAAAAAATCAATCAGGGTATGACAGCGGAACCTTTTTATACACAGGATTTTTTGAAGTGACTAGAAAGATGAAAGAATTAAAATGGGGATGAATTGACTACGGTCTTACAGATAATTTTCTTTTACTTGTCTCTCATACGTGAGGCCGCCCGGGTAGGTACCACCGCAATGTATATTTTTTCCGCCAAACAGCAGTGTAAGCGCATTGTTGTTTTCCAGTTTGAACGACATTGTGGCCAGTGTAACTACTTAACACCTTCTTTTTTCAGGATGGCGAGCGCAGTGGAATACCAAGCATTGCTTTGTAATGCATGGTATTGTTTGGTTTTGCTGCTGTCCATGAGCGGTCGTAGCGCTTATTATCAGGCGAAAGGCATGCTCATCTCGGCATTCATTGCAATACAAAAAGATCAAAAGGTGTTTTGTGGAATCTTTTATCTTTAGGATTGTTTATATTATAGGGCTGTCTATGCAACTATTGAAGCTCGCGTATTCCCCTCATATTTCTGTACAATTAAAGCCTTATGAAGTGTCTAAATAGATGAAAGAACGAAAGAATGGGAATGGAAGTGAGGACCCTATGCTAATACGCTTTTCGTGTCATGAGGGATGTTTAAACGTTCTTATTGTTCATAGAATATAATCTACATATCCAGATGTTCCAACTCATATACTCACAATAGTCACTTCCCACAATCGAGTTCCCCTAGTAACGCGGACACGTCACAAAATGTGCAACGCACGTAAACGAATCATTGCCTTGTACTCCCGAGGAATCCACCAGAGGAACTCTATTCCAACTTCAGATGAGCTCGCACAAATTATGCGCGTCAAATTTTACCTCTCAGTTTTATACCGCAACTTTAAAACGCTTGCTTTGGGATGCTGGGCGAACAACATTTATCGTGTACCTACATGCAGAACTTATTTTTTGTAATAAATAATTATTGTACTCTTTAAAATCTCACACATACTCGAATTGGCAAGAAAACGCTTTTTGATCGGATAAGGTATGAACTGAGAAGCAATTATTTTAAAATTTACGATATCATAGGCTGGTCAAAATGGATGAAATTGGTAAATACGAGTAAATAGCTCTTGGTGTTAAAATGAAAACTGAGGTCTGATAAACAGGTTACATCATGGTGGCAAGTAATTTACATCCTGTGGACCGTAACTCTGAAGTTCCTCGAACCAAACTACACACAACACGTCTCAACACAAAAGGAGACAAACAACGAGTTGCAAGTGATTTCCTCACCTACCCACGAGTACAAGGGAATTATTTGCGCCCTGAGTTGATGAGCAAATCCTTTAGTACTTAAACTCGTGTCTCCAACCAGTATTTTTGGAATCACAAAAAGTAACGCTTGGTCATTTTATAGACCTTTAATTAGAGCACAATTTAACCTTTATAAAGTTTAAAACCATTTTAATAGCATTGCAATGCATCATAAAACTCTTTCTCTCAATTTTCTAGACTATATCATTAAGCAGTACACATGGGGGGTAGAGAAAAAGGCACGGGTCAGCGGCGCATGTGGGAATTAATTAAATGATTTAATTAAATTTTAGACCGGCCATCTGACTGCAGAGACGCTAGGCACTACGCTGCTCACATTTAGACATATGCCACAAGTTATGAGAGCAAGCGGGTAAAAAAAGAACAATACTTTGAGGTAAATAGCAGAGTTACCTAGAATTATGTACAAAAGGCAGAAGAAAAAAACATTTGTAAAAGTTTTAAAAATGAAGCATCACCACATTAATCTAGTTTATAGGACGAGTAAGTTGCAGTGTAGGTTCCTGGACTAGTTGGAGTTTTACGAATTTAAAATTGTGATATGACTTTCCCGAGACTAGAGTTTATGCCTGACTTGAAGACTGGGTCTCCCTTTGTCATATTACGGTACTGTTGGCAAAGCCCAGGACATCTAGGCCTACACTCGCGAATATAAATGGGGGTGAGAGTATCTACATTACAAAATTGTCTACACCAACCAACCGCCGCTGTCGCTTACCACTTGCGACATTCGAAGGCGTTGATTACGCCTCGCAGTGTTGCCAGCGACCGCGACGGAACACCGCATCTGTCTTACAATTAATTAAAAATATTTCTTCCGCTATGTTGCGCTGTTTCGGCTACACCACCCCCACCTCTTCCCGCGTTCCTGCGACGCCACTTTTAATTCAAATCTAGTAATTGCGTCCTTGAGTCGCGCCATTCTTGATTACGCCGCTAATTTCGAAAATGTTGTTTTAATTCTGCGAATGCTTTTGTAAATAAGTTGTAAGTTTGTTTTGGTGGAAAATTTAAGGCATGCTCTAGAATTCTTTAAAGATGTGTTAAGTTTACCGAGTACAACTCTAATATTATTTTTTATACAATAGTCCGGCAAACGAGCAAACAGGTCACCTGATGGTAAGTGATCACTGCCGACCATGAACATCCACAACGCTTGGGTCATAGATGTGTTGCCCGTCCATCAAGTGGAGAGCGGGAAGAAAAAAGGATAGGAAAAGGAAAGGGGTATAGGACATTCGGCAATCTCACTCACCGGACGTAACGCGACAGCAAAGTTGTCGCTTTACGTCGATCTTCTGTGACACAGTGCTACCACCTTGTCTATTTATGCCAATTATTGTTCTGTGATGGCACTAGTGTCGCTCGTAACTTCAGGCATGAGACATTACCTTATGTATGTATTATTTGTTATAAAATGTCAGTTAAGCTGAAAACGCCTGTGTTTGCAGTCTATAAATAAAACCACACCAACTCGTCAGGACAAGCATGTTCTGTGACAGTGGCAGATATCAGCTTACCGCGGTATAATCATGGCGGCGTTTTGTTATCAGAACTGGCAACGTTGACAGTAATCTTGTAATTAATTAAATCCCAAGTCGGTTTGCCCCGTGAATAATAACAAGGTACGCTTCGCGCTGGTACGACTGCGGTCTGACTAACGGCGAGTAGCGAGACTTATCATTATGCAGAATTATATAAAGAGGTAGTAGAATATTAGTATTAGTATTTACTATTTGTATTTGCGATCTATGTCCATGTTAATACACGTATTATAACATCATCAATATTTTGTTAAATTATTCAAAAGAACCTGCTGATGGAACCACTAACCCAAGCTTGAATGTTCCTACATTCATTGGTTTACCTCCTGGTATACCTAATCGTAAGTAAAGAAAATAATACAAGAGAAACTGTAAATGGCAGGAAGTCCCTGAATGCAAGTTGTAACAGGCACTATGGAACCTTAGCTGAGGCCTGTCTTCAACAATGAACCTTTTGAAGCTCACAAAGATGATGATAAGAGACATGGTTTGATAAGAAGCAGAGCAAGAAAGGGAATACATGAAATCGCTTCCCGCTCCTTTTCAATCAGTGTGACCAAATATCTATGCCGCTGGCGTCGCGCGCACACTACAGCTAATTTTAATAATACCTTCTATAACTAATTCCTCCATAACTTAATATGAAACGTTCCTGTATGTCAGAGTTCTACTTGCTTGGCACAATGCCACCTTACTCCTACGGTAGACAGGGATAATTAATCCAAGTGTTCCTCGTATAACTAACTTGCATTCAAAACTTAGCAATCGTCAATAAATTCTAAAAGTGGTTCTTCTAATCACTGATTATAATAAATTGATGTTTGTAAAAGCGGAAACCGACAGAAAACTGTCGTGAAACGATACGTGGCATGTAAATGTTCGTGGCAAATCAAGGACCAATCACACTAACTCCCAATGATTCAGACATTACCTAACAAGACCCGCAGATTGGTAAGTAGCAGGGTGCTGACGGGGTCGACCGGGTGCGTCGGGTCCCGAATAATTCCGCACTGGCACAACTAGCATAATTGGCAATTTGCATGTTTTAGCACGGTAACGCGGTGACGATTTGGGAACACTCCCTATGCAAAGTGGGCTATTTAACACCGAAGCTTAGTGTCCCTGTTAATTACCTTTTTACGTGTGTCTGTAGCCTTTACGCTTCCGGATATTGTTAAGTATTTATGATGTGAAATAACTTTTTTAGTTCATGTTGGAGTGCAGTTGGTTATAACCCAATCGTTAAATGAGGAGACGAACCTTTATAATTAACAGAAATGCTTTAAATTTTGAAGCATCAAGATAGCGAGATCAGTAGATAGTTTTTAATCACGCCACACTTGCATATGTTTGCTTTGTGTATGATGGCCGCTATCCGGAATGAAACGAATACTCGGGTATTACCAACAGACATTAAAACTGGAACAGAACCTCGGACTAACGACAGTCAATAATCTTTACGACGCAGTCCGAGTACAAATGAGTTAGAGCAAATAACGCGAGCTCTCTCGTATTCCCGGGTAGGTACATCCATTACGCTATTATGGCTTACATTACGTACGTGGCCATTAGCCCACTCATAAATATTAACAGCTAATGTTACGCGCGAATTCGGGCATTCATTCGCACGAAAGCTTTTGTAAAAGGAAATATAACTATATAGGCACGCCAATGTTTGATGTAAATTAATTACATTTTTTATACTGCACGGCAAAATGATGGCATCAATTTGATAGTAAGTGCATAGCAATTTGCAGTATAAAATAAAGTATCCATCGGAGGGAGAGAAAGATGGTACCTTTTTCCGGTCATTACGATCCCACCAAAATCATTTTCATGTAAAATGTTACCAAGACGAGACTATATGACTCGCACTGTCAAAAAATATTAGATCTCATGTAGAGCCAAGCGTCTTACTCTTCAAGCCATAACTCTGCAAGGCCTTACTTCACAAACTTTATACCTTAGGCAAAATATTTGGCTTGGCCATTTCAGCCTCCTAGGACATTCAGAAGTACTCTAAGAATTTTAATGATCATCCGACAATGACGAAATCATGATTTTTTAGATATCAATGAAATCTAAAGTATAAGCTATGCATTTAACACATGACAATATATCCCGAGAATTTCGTTTATCTAGTAAATAATCCAAACCAAAGTTACGAGGATTAAAAAAAAAACACGAAACGAGAGTTAGGTAGCGCCCTTGCGCTTCGCTTGGCTCGCCTTGGCGAAGGCACTACCGTTCTCCCGGATATGCCATCCTGTCGATGAGTTAGAAATGGATTCATTGCAAATCTGAGAGATCGTGTAGACGGCGCTGTTAGTATGTGTTCAAGCTGGTCGCTGCCGTAGACACACCATCGTCGCGATGTTACTGTGGAACCTCTACGATGTAAAGCTCATAGTCGAACACCGGCCGCTAAAAATGCAGCTAGCAATGGGTTACTAACGAGTAACGGGATTACTAATGTATCAATCCAATCCATCAGCCAAAGGAAGTCCACTGCTGAACATAGGCCTCCCCCAATGATTTCCATAGTGACCTGTTGAAGGCAGCCTGCATCCAGCTAATGTACAAAGGACAGCAAATTGTCAACGGCGCCCAGGGAGCCAACGACGATATTGCCGTTGAGCTTTATGACGCTGACTCCACCGCTTTGGTACGGTGTGTCAAATCTTCGTAGGGTAGGAAATACGAGGCAAACGAGTGGTGCCTTGCTGGTACCACCAGCGGTGGGGTGGCGGTTCGTACGGCGCGCACAAAAATAATTTACAAAATCCAATATCTTCTGACGAATTAAATTTTAGGGCGAAAATTTTTAATTATTTTTTTTATAAGTCGTCAATCAAGTGTTATTCATATAAACGCGTTGTGCTCGCATACAACAAACTACTAATATTCCAACGTCTAGTACTCACCGTAGTGCCGCTCCCGAAGCCACTACACTCCTAACTCCACTCTTATACACTATTCTCACACCTATGCACGAATGTAACAACACCGAGCACTGAAGCTAAGCTAGGTAATACCTGTAAATTTCTTAACATAATTATAACCCACGACGAAATGAATAAAATATTTAGTACAAAAATAGATGTCGGATATAAATTACTGTCCACTTCCATCACAGCAAAATTATGAACTATACAGGTAATAACGCCGGTTAAAATGCTTCTACATCCAGAAACTTTAGCCGCAAAGCACCACGAATTATTCACTAACCCGCACTCACCACTTACACCAGTTTCATACCCTTATTTATAGACTTAGCGCGTATTTTATGTAATAAGTACATCTATGCATTTATTCTACTTGGCATTATCCTGGCCAGATAAAGTACGATTCAAGTCGAAAATCTTGCGCAGCGGCGAAACACTCGTAAGTCGCCACGAGGTCGGAACTCGGAAGCGCACACGACACTGTTTTCTAGTCAAGACAGGAAATGACGATGAACTACCCTCGCTTATTAAATATGTGCTATCAAAATACAACTATGATTATAATAATATGGTTGACATATATTTGTCGCTTTTGCAAAATTATACATTAATTTAAATCTATATAAACGATATTACAAGTGAATATAAAAATGTGTTTTTCCGTGGGTCTGCTAAAATAAAGCATTTTGCTCGTAGGGAAAGGAAATTACCCAAATGTACTTCAACTTTTAATACAAGGGTCATGTTTAAATACAATGGCATATCTATTAGACACATGTTGTTAAATCAGGGAATATTTTTTTAACTTTTCTTAATTCAGTTGAATAAAGTCGTACGCGGGAATTATAATTTGTATTTCAATAGCTAAATCATTATTTTTCTATAGTAATAAACAAAATGGTACTTATTACATCGAATCCGTGTTCATTGTTATTTAAACAAACTGTAATTTATTCGATTAACTTGACAAGTTCAGGATAAAATAATAAATAGTAAACGATGTTTTATTTTATACAATAATTTGCTCCTGCTCCATTTACATATGTAATAAATCAATTCGTATTTAAGTTACTTTTCGGATGCACCTAAAAGGTGACTAAAAGCTAAATTTCTAATTTTTGGTATTCGTATCGATCGTTTTAAGTAAACAAAAATTTTAATTTATGTCCAGGAATGTCTTTGGATTCCTGCACAACCTCGAATTATAAATTAACAGCCTTCGTGCCGCAGTTGATAGACGCCGCCTGAGAAGCGAGAGGCTGCGGGTTCAACCTCGCACCGAGACAAATGTTTTTGCGAACTACTAGTATTGGTTTCGGGTCTGGGTGTTTGCGAGACCGAAAAGTCGCTTATAGTTTCTGATACCCATAACACCAGACTCGATCTTAGTGTGGGCTCAGGACTGTATGGTGTATATAATTATTTATTTAAGTTATTTTTCAGAGGTAGTGTAAATTTCATAAATATAATAAATACTACGGGTACTGTAGAATTACGGTGACGACAAAATCTTCCAAGATTAAAAATCTCATCTTATCACGGTGACAGAATATGGCGCTAAATCTCTGATGCGCACTAGGTAGGCGTACTATTTAGTAGCCTTAGAGCAAATTGACAAACTAACTTTTAGTTTGTGCAATTGAGCCTTAAAGCATAATAATTTTGGGAATAAGGTTTTCAATATGTTTAACCAGAGTAACATAACCATAGTTTGTACCGTATTCTTTGATGTTAATCACCGAGAAACATCTATATTTGTTTGTATGGTGTGATCTGCAACATTTGTATAATGTAAGACAATAAAGAAAAGACAATTCATCAAATAATTATTTATTTGTCATCATTATAAACAAATTGTTTAAAAAAACATCGCTTATCGGCTAAACACGCTGGTGCCGAGCTATCGACAACAGGCTCGCCTCAACTTGGGATGTTACGAACCGCGAATAATCCAACAATCGTATCAACTACAAACAGGTTAAAATGTTAATTTAAAACACTAGCACGTATGGTCAAACATGTTGGGTATATTTACCCCAACATAACATGCTACGCCTAAATATACCTATTTATAAGTCGATATAATTTGTAGGCACATCTCTAATATTTTTTATTAAAGCTTGTGGCGATATTTTAAAAGACCTCGACAGGTACACGTTTTATTAGAAATTGTATTCATGAATGAAAATAACAATGAAAATATTTTATATAAGTGTTTTTTATTATTGTCTGAAGCTTTCTTTAATGGATACAAATGGAGACTGAAAATCACAGAGCCAATGGACACAAAGCAACTCCATATAATCCAATCCAATTCCAAATCATAAAACTAGTTTTAAATCAATCCTTTAATACGAATGCCACACAGCACCGACGCTAAGCGATAATTCGTAACATCACCATTACAAAATAAATGTACTTTCTCAGTTCTTAGCGATTTTCAACTACCTAATTTTAGCTAGAAGTAGGCTCTCTAGAAGCACTAGATTCGACCTAAGAGCAGTTGGGAATATAATATATTTTTTTACATGAAATAAATGATAGCGAAGATATAGTAGTGCTCAAACAATGGAACTGAAAGCGGACTGCCAATTTTCTAAGAATTAAATGCAGTATTACTAGGAAATATAGATCTTTGCCTATAATATGTTTTAAGTACTGCTCTGCAAGTAAATAAATGCTTCGTAACAGTTGAAGAGGAATTAGGCTAACTACAGCACCGATTTTTGTCATTGAATCTTTCAAAACAAAGCAAAATTAAGTAACTCTGACTATTATGACACTGGATCGGCAAATCGCCTTTAACAAGCGATCAAATGCGCATTCTTTGTAGGAAGTATAGCCTGACAAATCTTTATTCCATATTGTGAATATCAAGAGTATCCATTATCCACATTTATAAATTTATACAATTATGTTCAAACGTATTAAATAATATGTTTTATTTGATTCTCATTGTAATATAAATATCCTAATTAGTATATTACAGTTTATGTCAGGGATTTTATTTCTGATCAGGCTAGACTTCCGCCAAGAGGCTGACAACTACACAAGCTACGACGTAAGTCGGGGGCTGTGCACAACGCACTATTATTAAATATAAGACCCAAACATTCTATTATCAATATCTATGAAGCATCACCTAGTAACCACACATTCACCCATCATATAACAATATTTTAGTATAAAATCACACACGTTTACAGAATCTTGCATCGGGCACACTTTAAAACATCGATTTATCTATCAGAATTGACTTAATACATCATGATTTATGGGAGGTTCGCGGGCGAGTTCGTTACGCGATCTCAGTAATATCAACAATAAGTTTAGTAATTAATTTGTACTCAATTGTTTATAATAGGCACGCCATTATCCGCCTTTTATTACTGCCTCATCTCAATTAGATGAGATTTTTACAAAACAGTAACGCTACAAAATATTGCGCGTATCGATACTGCGCTCTTGCTCGCGAACCACCCAATACTTGATCAACAACATTCCATTTTTAAACAATTTAATTTTATTACATCGCTGCAATATTGTACATCACTTCATTGAGATTGATATGAATAAAATACTTTAATTTCATTTAACATTTTAATACAGAATGTTTCAATAATGTAAAAATGTACTGAATTATTTTTTATATGAAGGTAAAATTTTGAAGACTTTAGTCATTAATTTAATTTCTTTAGTCAATATATTATTTCATACTACTATTAAAACACTCTGTATGATGTTCAAGAAAATAATAATAATGTTTAAATTGAAATAAAACCTAACATCTCCGAAAAAGCGAAAGCATATATCATTGGACTATTTTTTTTTACCGTAAAATTAACATTTAAGCACACAACTGAATAGCACCGTTTCACTGACATATGCACAAGCTATTTCCCGTAACAGCGTTATTATCTAATACTATTTTATTTAATTATGTCGTGTAGCAAACATACGAAAGATCCGACGCATCCTAGTCCTCAATTTCTTTGTTTCCACATGTATCATACCATATCCTTATCCCATCATCAGCCTTTCCGCATATCCTTATAAGCATTTATATCCTTTAATAGCGGTCCGTTGTAACAAACTTCGAAAGTTCTTGCAAATCATATCTTAATTGCTCTTCAATCTATGGATGTCAAAGACTTGAGTTTTGTAGAAGAATTAATTGTCCATACTCTTAATTCAACTTCTGTTACAATTTTGTTATAGGAATGCTTACTTTACCATGTGAAGGCCCAGTTGCATAAGCTACGTCATCGCCATACATTTGAGATGTATTTCACATTGCTAATGTATGGGATTGCCATTTTGAAAGTCAAAGTTATTGGCTAAGTTACTTTGTGCAATTGGCCCTAAAAACCTCTTATTCATACTGACTTCATAATCTATTTCTATGAGTTCTATAACTGGGTTGTATCCAAGACCTTGCATAATATTCGTGCGTTTGCTATACGTAATGAACACAAGTATATCTGACAACTTTCAACAACGTGTGCGAACTGACAAACGCATTCTATATTATTTTTTTATAATACCTACTGAAAATGGGCGCAAACTTATTCAAATCTAGTTTAGTTGTAGGAAATTTCTGGCTATGTGTTAATACGTAAATCAATATATGCAATAAATCATAATGCATGTGATAGAGGCCGGGACCATCAACTTCTCGATATAGCGCATTTTTAGAACAGTATATATCCTACCCAAATTACAAGTTTGCACCCATTATCACTAGATGGCGTTGTACACTATTATTTAGAAAGGCCTATACGTTGCGGGGTATTTGATGGGCAGCGCCGCCCTGGTGGCTCTTGCGAGATGTGTCCACGACAACTGGTCGTATAGCTCCGCCAGTCGCTCGTCTACGTCACGGGAAGGTCTCTCCTCCAGGATTTTGATGAGAAGCTTCACGCCGCGACCCCACTGCTTTAAGGTCACGCAGTGCCACACGCCGTAGTTTATCGCCTGTGATATAAATATTATTTAATAAAATACCTCATTGACACTGCACATAGTTATTCTAAAAACCTTGATTGCAACACACAATCAACTGTACCACGGAGGATAATAAAGTACAGTGGCGTGCCTAGGGTTTTGGGGTAGGGCAAGCCCAATATTTTGTTTTATGTTTAATGCATATTGATTTAGAAGGAAAATATACTAAGAACAAAGAAAACGAATGTACGTCAGCAGACTTAACACATAATCTATACAATATTAGGATTAATACAAATATAGATTACTTGTGGAAATGCAACCGTAATTGTTTATTGCAATAACTGCTGAGCACTTCATTTTTAATACCCGACATTCCGCTAGCACAACGATAGCTACTATGGTGCCGTGTTTGACTTCGCAGTTATCCGAAAATGCGGCATAAATTATTATTATTATTAATTCATTAACGTTAAATTTTTAAGAATTACAAGTAATAACATACTTTTTGAAAGAGCCACCTAATTTATTGCAATGTTTATATTTTATCAAACTATTCTAATACACAAGTGTCGTTTGAAAAACATAATATGAAACATCATTATTTAATATCCTATACAAAGGGAAGCATGTAGAAATCAAATTACGTAGTTTATTTAACTGAACTGATAAAATACCTCTCGTGATTTACCACGAATATAAGAAATACACAAACCCGGCGTTGTTTTCGCTCTAGTTTCTAATTCAATATAATTGAATTAAATTACCTTTATACCGGCAACGAACACTTTCATCATCACACTAAAACCATCACAGGAAACAATACAACTCATTTAAGTATCAAAAAGCTTCAATAACATAAAACAACTAATAATTAACCTATATTAGAACTATTTACAATAATTACACAATGTCAAAATACTTATGAAGTTAGTACGAATTCGTTCAGAATTGCGAAACGAAACGTAAATATAAACATTACTATAAATTACAAACTGCAATTATAATTTATTAAAAAGTACCGACATTACAGGCACATTTTTAATCATTTAATTAAAAATATTTTTAAATGCGAAACAAGTTAATTTAATAACAATAAATATATTTACTAAACAACAATAACAAATAATAAAGTGACAACCGTGAAATTTTCACCACGAAGCCGGGCATTTCGTCTCGTACTGAGAGCTATACAAAAATAGCCATACCTATACATTCGTAGCGTCTTGTACACCATTTCACCCATACGTGGGCCGCGTTGCCAAAAGCCTCGTAAAAGCACACGAGAGAGAAAAAGATAGATATATGTGCGTTGTGCCGCCTTTTTAAGGGAGCGCGTGGAGCCACCGTTTTTTGAGTTTTAATATCATTGCCTATGGAATGAATTTCGCGCGGCGCTTTGGCGCTCCGTCTCAAGCGCTGTATTTAGACGCGCCGCGACAGGACGCGGTAAATTCGAAAATTGTAGATGTTTTCTAATAAATGAATGTATTGTATTTATTGTTATAATGGTTTATGTTCAGTATCGAGTATGTACGTATTAAGTAGGGCAAGCCGGGCTTTTGGGCTTGTATGGAAGTACCGCCACTGATAAAGTACATATAGTATAATAATGTATATAGTACCCTTAGAGTATTAATAATATAGAAGGAGTGCTAGTATTTTAGAAACATAGATAAAATTGTGATGTGGGGCCACCTTTTTTTACCCTCCTATTGGCTGACATTTGACAGGTCCAACATGCACGAACTATTCGAAATAGAAAAATAAAAATCAAAGGTTTAGAATTTAGAGCTATTAAATTCCACTTAAACTTGACGGATAATAACTAAATATACCTTCGGTTATCAACGGAATTGGTTGTTAAATAATTGATTCAGTTTTGACTGTATAACAAAAAAATATGTTTTTGCAGAGGCACATGTATATGTTATAAGTTATAAGTAGTGTGCGCTGCACCTTGGCGTCGGTGAGGTCGGTGTACTTGAGCAGGTCGTGCAGGTTGTGGTGCAGCGCGGTCTGCAGCTTGTCGCGCGCCGCGCCGCCCTGCGCCAGCGCGTGCAGGCGACACAGCGCCGTGCCGCGCCGCGCCAGCGCCTCCACCACCAGCCCGCGCTGCTTCTCCTGCTCCCTGCGCACCACGCGTTATGCATATCTACTGCAAACGAACAACCCGCCACTCGCTTTAAGTAGAGAGTATGTTCATTTCTCACAATGTGTCCATGGTGATCCTGTACTTTCAAGTGTTCATAAACAATTATAATAACAACATACTTTAAAATATTTCACTTCTTTCCCATAAAAAATACTCACTGTTTGATTTTACTAGCGTCGGCCCTTGAGTCATTCTTCATTCCTAAATACGCCAACAGCTTTTCTTGATCTATCGCGTTAATGACCTTATCTGCAATAGCAATTAATTGTTCGCACCACGCCGTCGTCACGTCCGGCTCTTCGTTTGGATGAGGTAGTCTATAAACATAACATCACAATATATCAAATTATATAAGTCTGTAGGGTTAAAGAGAAAATTATTTAAACACGGGTGAATACTTTGATGTAACCAATCAAATTAAAAATATGGCAGTAAAAAGTCTCCGCGTGCAACAATCTTTCAGCGTACACACGCTCCCGCGAAACCCGTAGTCGGCGGCCGATATAAAGGACATACATCTTATTTACTGAACATTTTGTTTATATCTAACCATCAAGTTAAATAAATTCTCGGTATATTTTTTACAATTTGAGGCCAATGACAATTTGTCAAGCAACTATCAGCGAGATGAGCTTTGAGTGATTCTCGTTAAAGTTGTTATCAAATGACTTACTTTTTAGGGTCTGTAGGCGAGTCCAACGCCTGCAGGTACGCGACGTGTGCGCCGAGGTAGCCGGGGAACTTCTCTACCAACTCTTCGTACACCTGCTCTAGCTTTTCGCCTTCTGCAAATTTAGCATTTTGTTGGAATTCAATGTGAATAAGTATTGTCTTTTTTGCATTTTTTAAGCAATAAAAATGATAATGAATGATGATCAAAAATGAGTAAAACAATTGGGACGCAAAACAAAATTGTGATAAAGACGATAAGATGTCTGCACTATGCTCACACTTCTTTTTATAAATACTAATATTTGCCTCACGTTACAAGCTATTGTATTAAGTTTAGAATGTGCGCACCTAGTTTAGCCAGCCAGGAGGTGGAGAAGTCTGCCAGCGCGTCGCTGTAGTCGTCCTGGCGCTTGTCCCGCGGCGGCGCGCGGCGCGGCGCCTCGCACGGCACGAACACCAGCGGCGTGCTGGCCGCGCGCCGCGCCGCCTCCTCCTTGCACCACGACACCGCGCCGCACAGCGACCCGCCCACCGCCAGCGCCGAGCGGCTCACCCTGCACCACGCACTACTCTCTACACGCTACACACGCTACACACGCTACACCAACCACAACATACTACAACTGCATTATAACAAGTAGCAGTCCCGTGCAAATACCATACGAAACCTCAAACCAAAAATCTGATTATACCTTTTGTATATGAACTCCTACTACACATGTTAGCACTGACCAATGAGGTCACTGAATTATCAAAAATTATAAAAATATATTATCTAAATATAACTTAGCCTTACTTATCTGCAGGCACAGCGGTGAAATAAATAGGTAACATGTTGCCATTAGCTAACGTCGCAGAACTGAACTTCTTGCCGCCGACCAGCGCCTGTCAAAAATAACACATTCATTGATAAATAGGTCAAACAAAACTAAACATCTTGTCTTGCAATAAATCCAAAAAAAAATGCCAGTATAATGAAATAACCTGGGACCCTCAAAAAGCCATACTTTACAATATAGTGTGTTTTATATGATAGACCTGCGCTCTAGAACAGTACGCGTCGAGCGTGATGGGTTGCTGCAACCGTTGCTGTATCACAACAGGGAGTTCTTGCAACTTCTCCAGCAACGCGCGGTTATCGTGCCGAACGTTCAGCCGCATCACGTAGTCGCCTTTCTCTAACTTAACTGAATACTGAAATGAATTAAAAATGGTTAAAAACTCCCCATAGTTTTTTTTAATCACCCTAAAATAATTGTCTTGTTAAAAAAGTGGCTAAAAACAAATGTTACGCCATTAAGTTGAATTAAAATGAGTTAACTTTGCTTACTTTGGACGGATATGCATCTCCAACAGCCATGAGCTGTTTACAACTGTTGTACAACATCCACATTTGAGACTCAAACTCCGACTCGTACAGCATGTCACACAACATCGACACTATCGGCGACACCTGCAAAAGCGAGGGAATTTTAATTTTGAATGGAAACATACATCTTTCCTAAATATTTTTAGACAACTTTTTCAAGCCATCTGATAATCTTGTGAATGGACGTTCAACGCTTACTTCCTTAAATCTGATCATTACAGCTCAGAAACGGATGGAGCAATTTTAATGCATTTACCTATGTCGGATTTAGGCATGTAGGCCTACATAATTATGTCAGCCTGCTCGATGTCGTAACGTGACATTTCCGTCAGTCACAATTACATGTTATGTAATGTGTTTTAGTTTAGTATTAACACTAACATTGATTTATTCACTAATAGTTTGGGGAAGTCAGTAAATTTACTCACATCGGTGGCCTTCGCTATGTGGAAGTTGTACGTGTTGATTAGCTGATAGATCTGTCTGCTGGGCGGGATAATGTCCCGTGGCGTCAGTGGGGTGATCTTAGACTCCGACGGCCTGCAAACAAGCAAAATTAGTCCTTTGCATGACCACGAACACTATTTGCGATATATCCGGTTGCTTAGAATAATCTGATTAGAATCGTAATACAGTAGGGATGTTGGGTCATGTGACAGCACCACCAGCGACCCCACGTGAGCTTCAGTAAGTAGTGTACGGTACCTGTACACGGGCTCGGAGTACTTGAGCTGCGCGCTGGGCTGCACGTCCTGCAGGCGCAGCGCCGACAGCAGCACGCCGCGCACGCCCTCCGCCGCCAGCACCACCAGCGACCCCACGTGAGCTTCAGTAAGTAGTGTACGGTACCTGTACACGGGCTCGGAGTACTTGAGCTGCGCGCTGGGCTGCACGTCCTGCAGGCGCAGCGCCGACAGCAGCACGCCGCGCACGCCCTCCGCCGCCAGCACCACCAGCGACCCCACGTGAGCTTCAGTAAGTAGTGTACGGTACCTGTACACGGGCTCGGAGTACTTGAGCTGCGCGCTGGGCTGCACGTCCTGCAGGCGCAGCGCCGACAGCAGCACGCCGCGCACGCCCTCCGCCGCCAGCACCACCAGCGACCCCACGTGAGCTTCAGTAAGTAGTGTACGGTACCTGTACACGGGCTCGGAGTACTTGAGCTGCGCGCTGGGCTGCACGTCCTGCAGGCGCAGCGCCGACAGCAGCACGCCGCGCACGCCCTCCGCCGCCAGCACCACCAGCGACCCCACGTGAGCTTCAGTAAGTAGTGTACGGTACCTGTACACGGGCTCGGAGTACTTGAGCTGCGCGCTGGGCTGCACGTCCTGCAGGCGCAGCGCCGACAGCAGCACGCCGCGCACGCCCTCCGCCGCCAGCACCACCAGCGACCCCACGTGAGCTTCAGTAAGTAGTGTACGGTACCTGTACACGGGCTCGGAGTACTTGAGCTGCGCGCTGGGCTGCACGTCCTGCAGGCGCAGCGCCGACAGCAGCACGCCGCGCACGCCCTCCGCCGCCAGCACCACCAGCGACCCCACGTGAGCTTCAGTAAGTAGTGTACGGTACCTGTACACGGGCTCGGAGTACTTGAGCTGCGCGCTGGGCTGCACGTCCTGCAGGCGCAGCGCCGACAGCAGCACGCCGCGCACGCCCTCCGCCGCCAGCACCACCAGCGACCCCACGTGAGCTTCAGTAAGTAGTGTACGGTACCTGTACACGGGCTCGGAGTACTTGAGCTGCGCGCTGGGCTGCACGTCCTGCAGGCGCAGCGCCGACAGCAGCACGCCGCGCACGCCCTCCGCCGCCAGCACCACCAGCGACCCCACGTGAGCTTCAGTAAGTAGTGTACGGTACCTGTACACGGGCTCGGAGTACTTGAGCTGCGCGCTGGGCTGCACGTCCTGCAGGCGCAGCGCCGACAGCAGCACGCCGCGCACGCCCTCCGCCGCCAGCACCACCAGCGACCCCACGTGAGCTTCAGTAAGTAGTGTACGGTACCTGTACACGGGCTCGGAGTACTTGAGCTGCGCGCTGGGCTGCACGTCCTGCAGGCGCAGCGCCGACAGCAGCACGCCGCGCACGCCCTCCGCCGCCAGCACCACCAGCGACCCCACGTGAGCTTCAGTAAGTAGTGTACGGTACCTGTACACGGGCTCGGAGTACTTGAGCTGCGCGCTGGGCTGCACGTCCTGCAGGCGCAGCGCCGACAGCAGCACGCCGCGCACGCCCTCCGCCGCCAGCACCACCAGCGACCCCACGTGAGCTTCAGTAAGTAGTGTACGGTACCTGTACACGGGCTCGGAGTACTTGAGCTGCGCGCTGGGCTGCACGTCCTGCAGGCGCAGCGCCGACAGCAGCACGCCGCGCACGCCCTCCGCCGCCAGCACCACCAGCGACCCCACGTGAGCTTCAGTAAGTAGTGTACGGTACCTGTACACGGGCTCGGAGTACTTGAGCTGCGCGCTGGGCTGCACGTCCTGCAGGCGCAGCGCCGACAGCAGCACGCCGCGCACGCCCTCCGCCGCCAGCACCACCAGCGACCCCACGTGAGCTTCAGTAAGTAGTGTACGGTACCTGTACACGGGCTCGGAGTACTTGAGCTGCGCGCTGGGCTGCACGTCCTGCAGGCGCAGCGCCGACAGCAGCACGCCGCGCACGCCCTCCGCCGCCAGCACCACCAGCGACCCCACGTGAGCTTCAGTAAGTAGTGTACGGTACCTGTACACGGGCTCGGAGTACTTGAGCTGCGCGCTGGGCTGCACGTCCTGCAGGCGCAGCGCCGACAGCAGCACGCCGCGCACGCCCTCCGCCGCCAGCACCACCAGCGACCCCACGTGAGCTTCAGTAAGTAGTGTACGGTACCTGTACACGGGCTCGGAGTACTTGAGCTGCGCGCTGGGCTGCACGTCCTGCAGGCGCAGCGCCGACAGCAGCACGCCGCGCACGCCCTCCGCCGCCAGCACCACCAGCGACCCCACGTGAGCTTCAGTAAGTAGTGTACGGTACCTGTACACGGGCTCGGAGTACTTGAGCTGCGCGCTGGGCTGCACGTCCTGCAGGCGCAGCGCCGACAGCAGCACGCCGCGCACGCCCTCCGCCGCCAGCACCACCAGCGACCCCACGTGAGCTTCAGTAAGTAGTGTACGGTACCTGTACACGGGCTCGGAGTACTTGAGCTGCGCGCTGGGCTGCACGTCCTGCAGGCGCAGCGCCGACAGCAGCACGCCGCGCACGCCCTCCGCCGCCAGCACCACCAGCGACCCCACGTGAGCTTCAGTAAGTAGTGTACGGTACCTGTACACGGGCTCGGAGTACTTGAGCTGCGCGCTGGGCTGCACGTCCTGCAGGCGCAGCGCCGACAGCAGCACGCCGCGCACGCCCTCCGCCGCCAGCACCACCAGCGACCCCACGTGAGCTTCAGTAAGTAGTGTACGGTACCTGTACACGGGCTCGGAGTACTTGAGCTGCGCGCTGGGCTGCACGTCCTGCAGGCGCAGCGCCGACAGCAGCACGCCGCGCACGCCCTCCGCCGCCAGCACCACCAGCGACCCCACGTGAGCTTCAGTAAGTAGTGTACGGTACCTGTACACGGGCTCGGAGTACTTGAGCTGCGCGCTGGGCTGCACGTCCTGCAGGCGCAGCGCCGACAGCAGCACGCCGCGCACGCCCTCCGCCGCCAGCACCACCAGCGACCCCACGTGAGCTTCAGTAAGTAGTGTACGGTACCTGTACACGGGCTCGGAGTACTTGAGCTGCGCGCTGGGCTGCACGTCCTGCAGGCGCAGCGCCGACAGCAGCACGCCGCGCACGCCCTCCGCCGCCAGCACCACCAGCGACCCCACGTGAGCTTCAGTAAGTAGTGTACGGTACCTGTACACGGGCTCGGAGTACTTGAGCTGCGCGCTGGGCTGCACGTCCTGCAGGCGCAGCGCCGACAGCAGCACGCCGCGCACGCCCTCCGCCGCCAGCACCACCAGCGACCCCACGTGAGCTTCAGTAAGTAGTGTACGGTACCTGTACACGGGCTCGGAGTACTTGAGCTGCGCGCTGGGCTGCACGTCCTGCAGGCGCAGCGCCGACAGCAGCACGCCGCGCACGCCCTCCGCCGCCAGCACCACCAGCGACCCCACGTGAGCTTCAGTAAGTAGTGTACGGTACCTGTACACGGGCTCGGAGTACTTGAGCTGCGCGCTGGGCTGCACGTCCTGCAGGCGCAGCGCCGACAGCAGCACGCCGCGCACGCCCTCCGCCGCCAGCACCACCAGCGACCCCACGTGAGCTTCAGTAAGTAGTGTACGGTACCTGTACACGGGCTCGGAGTACTTGAGCTGCGCGCTGGGCTGCACGTCCTGCAGGCGCAGCGCCGACAGCAGCACGCCGCGCACGCCCTCCGCCGCCAGCACCACCAGCGACCCCACGTGAGCTTCAGTAAGTAGTGTACGGTACCTGTACACGGGCTCGGAGTACTTGAGCTGCGCGCTGGGCTGCACGTCCTGCAGGCGCAGCGCCGACAGCAGCACGCCGCGCACGCCCTCCGCCGCCAGCACCACCAGCGACCCCACGTGAGCTTCAGTAAGTAGTGTACGGTACCTGTACACGGGCTCGGAGTACTTGAGCTGCGCGCTGGGCTGCACGTCCTGCAGGCGCAGCGCCGACAGCAGCACGCCGCGCACGCCCTCCGCCGCCAGCACCACCAGCGACCCCACGTGAGCTTCAGTAAGTAGTGTACGGTACCTGTACACGGGCTCGGAGTACTTGAGCTGCGCGCTGGGCTGCACGTCCTGCAGGCGCAGCGCCGACAGCAGCACGCCGCGCACGCCCTCCGCCGCCAGCACCACCAGCGACCCCACGTGAGCTTCAGTAAGTAGTGTACGGTACCTGTACACGGGCTCGGAGTACTTGAGCTGCGCGCTGGGCTGCACGTCCTGCAGGCGCAGCGCCGACAGCAGCACGCCGCGCACGCCCTCCGCCGCCAGCACCACCAGCGACCCCACGTGAGCTTCAGTAAGTAGTGTACGGTACCTGTACACGGGCTCGGAGTACTTGAGCTGCGCGCTGGGCTGCACGTCCTGCAGGCGCAGCGCCGACAGCAGCACGCCGCGCACGCCCTCCGCCGCCAGCACCACCAGCGACCCCACGTGAGCTTCAGTAAGTAGTGTACGGTACCTGTACACGGGCTCGGAGTACTTGAGCTGCGCGCTGGGCTGCACGTCCTGCAGGCGCAGCGCCGACAGCAGCACGCCGCGCACGCCCTCCGCCGCCAGCACCACCAGCGACCCCACGTGAGCTTCAGTAAGTAGTGTACGGTACCTGTACACGGGCTCGGAGTACTTGAGCTGCGCGCTGGGCTGCACGTCCTGCAGGCGCAGCGCCGACAGCAGCACGCCGCGCACGCCCTCCGCCGCCAGCACCACCAGCGACCCCACGTGAGCTTCAGTAAGTAGTGTACGGTACCTGTACACGGGCTCGGAGTACTTGAGCTGCGCGCTGGGCTGCACGTCCTGCAGGCGCAGCGCCGACAGCAGCACGCCGCGCACGCCCTCCGCCGCCAGCACCACCAGCGACCCCACGTGAGCTTCAGTAAGTAGTGTACGGTACCTGTACACGGGCTCGGAGTACTTGAGCTGCGCGCTGGGCTGCACGTCCTGCAGGCGCAGCGCCGACAGCAGCACGCCGCGCACGCCCTCCGCCGCCAGCACCACCAGCGACCCCACGTGAGCTTCAGTAAGTAGTGTACGGTACCTGTACACGGGCTCGGAGTACTTGAGCTGCGCGCTGGGCTGCACGTCCTGCAGGCGCAGCGCCGACAGCAGCACGCCGCGCACGCCCTCCGCCGCCAGCACCACCAGCGACCCCACGTGAGCTTCAGTAAGTAGTGTACGGTACCTGTACACGGGCTCGGAGTACTTGAGCTGCGCGCTGGGCTGCACGTCCTGCAGGCGCAGCGCCGACAGCAGCACGCCGCGCACGCCCTCCGCCGCCAGCACCACCAGCGACCCCACGTGAGCTTCAGTAAGTAGTGTACGGTACCTGTACACGGGCTCGGAGTACTTGAGCTGCGCGCTGGGCTGCACGTCCTGCAGGCGCAGCGCCGACAGCAGCACGCCGCGCACGCCCTCCGCCGCCAGCACCACCAGCGACCCCACGTGAGCTTCAGTAAGTAGTGTACGGTACCTGTACACGGGCTCGGAGTACTTGAGCTGCGCGCTGGGCTGCACGTCCTGCAGGCGCAGCGCCGACAGCAGCACGCCGCGCACGCCCTCCGCCGCCAGCACCACCAGCGACCCCACGTGAGCTTCAGTAAGTAGTGTACGGTACCTGTACACGGGCTCGGAGTACTTGAGCTGCGCGCTGGGCTGCACGTCCTGCAGGCGCAGCGCCGACAGCAGCACGCCGCGCACGCCCTCCGCCGCCAGCACCACCAGCGACCCCACGTGAGCTTCAGTAAGTAGTGTACGGTACCTGTACACGGGCTCGGAGTACTTGAGCTGCGCGCTGGGCTGCACGTCCTGCAGGCGCAGCGCCGACAGCAGCACGCCGCGCACGCCCTCCGCCGCCAGCACCACCAGCGACCCCACGTGAGCTTCAGTAAGTAGTGTACGGTACCTGTACACGGGCTCGGAGTACTTGAGCTGCGCGCTGGGCTGCACGTCCTGCAGGCGCAGCGCCGACAGCAGCACGCCGCGCACGCCCTCCGCCGCCAGCACCACCAGCGACCCCACGTGAGCTTCAGTAAGTAGTGTACGGTACCTGTACACGGGCTCGGAGTACTTGAGCTGCGCGCTGGGCTGCACGTCCTGCAGGCGCAGCGCCGACAGCAGCACGCCGCGCACGCCCTCCGCCGCCAGCACCACCAGCGACCCCACGTCTGGCTTCAGCCCGTGGAACTCCACGCTGTACGCCACCGCCATGTCGCCCACGTTCGCCCAGTACTTCGCTATCACCACTTCCACCGTTACGTTGCCCTGGAACAGCGCAAGGACTTCAAAATAACAAATTATATTGTGTGCATCTGTTACACTTCTGACAAGTGAAATAAAATCTTTTAAGTTCTTCTTTCAATACCCCAGTGGTGGCTATCAAGTGTATACCGAAGCATACACTTCCAAATTTTGTCGGGGTTCATCCTGACAAAATCTGCCAGGGTAGGGACTAAAACCAATATATTCTTCCAGATGATTACCTGGCACAAAAACATTACACAGACCCCTCTATTTATGTGACTTATTTTTACAAGTTTACAACTACGTTTAAACGACCATTTAATATGCTATTATCGTCCACATGAGATACAAGGCCACACGCTTCTCACCACAGAACAGCAATCATTGAGGCCTCATCATCAAACTCAGGGCCCCTTCAACAGTAACTAAAATATTCCTACGTCCTACTACCACCAATGAGCAGTCGCCCTAAAAACTTTTAACTTGAACTTTAAATGACTACGTTCTGACCATTTTATAAATTAGACGCATTTTTCTCTGAGGAACGTTTGTATCAGTCCGCTTTACCATGCCAATTTTATTTCTACTCACCACCAACGGGAAGTGTAGTACAGTAGGCGCCTCTGACGTGACGTTCACCATCTTCTGCATCTCGTGGCTCCTGCAGCTTTTTCGCGGGAGTATCTGCATGGTGTGTACCAGGAACCTGCCGATCTTCTCCTTGTCTTCTGTGGAGATCTTCAGCACGCCCCATGTCGCGTCGGGTGGCGCTGTGAAGAAAAAGTTGTCCTTACTAATACTTACTAATATTATAAATGCGAAAGTAAATCTGTCTGTCTGTCTGTCTGTTATCTTTTCAAGCCTAAACCACAGAACCGATTTTAATGAAATTTGATTCAGTGATAGATTAGACCTCGGGAAACCACTGAAGCTATTTCTATACTTTAAAAATTCAATTTCGTAGTCAGAATTGATATTGCTGACCTTCATTACAACATTTTTAGTTATGAAACTGTTTGATCCCATAATCTATATCGAAGGCACACTTTGTTCTGTTATTTTTAAATTTAAAGTCAAAATTGAAAATTATGGCCGCCATTTTGAACTTTTCTGTTATTGATTCGATTAGTCTCAAAATCGATATCTGAAGCACCCTATGTTCGAATAATCTAAATTCATCGTCGAAATTGAATAGTTACTTGACTGTCATCTCGATTTTTTTATTAAAATATTTGTTCTTGGAAGACTACAAAATCAAATAGATATAGTATGCTTTGTTTTTGGATAAGAAGCCTCAGTGGGTAAAAAAACGGTCAGGATTCTTATTAATGTCATAAACGCGAAAGTTTGTATGTATGGTGGACAGATTTTGATGAAATTTGGTATAGAGCCAGCAAATACCTTGGATTAACACATAGGTTACCTTTTATCCCGAAAAAACATAGTATTCCCGTGGAATTAGTAAAAAATTCAAATATATTTTTCAAGCTTGAATGGATGGCACGGTACAAAAGAGGACAGGATTGTATGCTTTTCGTCATGGGACAGAATAAGACGGGGCAGAACAAGATATAACGGGACGAGATGGGAAAAGCAATATAATCGACGGCGGTCACATTGAGTTTAAATACAAAACAATACTCGAAATAATATGGACTGGACTCAAAAACTATCTGCAAACGGGCGAAGCCGGGCCGGGCCGCTAGTAATGAAATATGTGTAATTGTATTTTAATAATGGTATAGCTAATTTCAAAGACGGCATAATATTCGCATGTTTCATAAAAGCAGTTTTTGTATAGCCAAAGTGGTATTGAAATAGCATATCATGGTCAAAGAGATATTACATAAAAAATCAGTGCTCGTACACCAACTTATGGTACAGCACAATTGAGAAGAGCAAAATTCTAATATGGGCGTAAAAATATTAATATTATCGGACCAAAAAAATCCATTTCTGTACGTCTATGGTTTTTTAACATCACTTCACACGAAGATTAATCATACCGTGGAAGCGTAGAATAGAATAGATACTGACGTATAAGGAAGTGCCTGCGTATGTCAGCGGTCTGGAAGAGTTCGTTGTGGTGCTGCACGGCGGGCGCGCTCACGGCAGCGGGCAGCGGCTGCGGCTGCAGCACTGTTATGGGCACGCGGAACACCGGGCCCTTCTCCACGCACGACACGTCGTACGCGTTTATACTGCACAATACCATCACATTACAATAATACATATACAATAATACACTGCATAAAAAAAAACGAATGCTTTATTTAGGCAGGCAATAGTTCATGCAGGTAAGTACTATAGCGTACGAAAAAACACAGCCACAACACAAAGAAAATTGATTGAGGTATTTCGGATAATATCCGATGAATGTTTTATTAGATAAGTCTTAATAAAAGTTTTTTACTTATTGAATATGGAATCATGTAGTGTGCACGGTGTACCTGGCGAAGTGCGCCCCGGGCGGCAGCTGCGCGATGTCGATCCTGGCGGCGAAGGGTCTGGGCGCGTTCATGAGGTCGAGGTGCGAGGGCGCGCACACCCAGGGCGCCGCGCAGCTCAGCGCCAGGCGCACGCCGAACTGCAGCTGCCGCGCTATCACCGCCTTGTCTGCACACCACCACAACCCACTCTAACCACACACATACGCTCCACACACATGCGGCTGTTAATACTACACTTTGATACGACACCAGTTAAACGAGAAACCACGGATTGCATCTCTGCAATCAAACAAATGTTTCTGTCATTTCTGTAGTTCTCGTAGTTTCTGATACCCACAAACAACTTTTATTAATACGGTCTATTCTTCTTGTATTCGTACATCGGTTTGAATGATAAATAGGGGAAGCCAGTAGTAATGTCGCCATATAAAACAGATAATTATAATCGCCAAAGCCCTTCCAGTAACCCAACTTTTTATAACTTTGACAATTCAATCTACTTTTACCCTCAATCTACGTGATATCAAGATTTATTAAATAAATTCTTACCAAGGAAACTAACGTTACATAAAACAAAGTGAATAACCATTATAAACATAGCAATATCGAACATAACTACAGATGTTTATATCAATCCTAACAAATTAGGTTGCTAAGACATTTTTTACACAATGATAACATAGATATTCCAAAAACACCTTTACCTTCTTTACATTGTATAGTACATAAATATGCTAAGTAATTTCAAAACTAAATACACTAAAGCATACGAACAAGTCATACCTTTGTATGAACACCATAACTTTAACATACTCATCTCTTCTTTGTCGGTCTTTTTCTCGCCTGAGAGACGCAATATATTTTATCAGTAATTAATTCTCTCAAGGAGTTTGTTATTCAAATTAATAGCTCTGGTATGCGAAATATGCATCTTTAGACACCAAGTTGTATGGTGGCTTACATTGAAATGACAACACACACCAAAGCGAATGGTGAATCTTTTAGCCCTATTCCCGACTCCTATCTTCAGCTCAGCGCTAAATTATTCAGAAGAAGAAAATAGCTAGTTAAAAGTTAATCTTAAACAAGTTGTACCTTCCTGTTGCTAATTTTGAAAGTAATAAAATCCTCTATCCATCCTGATATAATAATTTTAGCTTTTATTAGATTGTAACCAACTGTTTTCCCATAACTATTAGCAATATGCTTTGCCACTAATTATAAGTTTCCTTTAAAAAGACAAGCACACAAGCCAACGACTGGAAACTGTTACACTATTAATAATATACTCACTCTCCGAGTCATCATAGTGGTGCAAGAACTGCGGCTCCACAGTGATGCTGACGTCCTTGGCCACGTCGTTGAGTTTGGGTCTGAGGAACACGCCCTTCCCGTTGGCGGGCCCGCACTGTATGCTGAACGTCACGTCGCGCTCGGGTTGCTCGTGGTAACTCGTTAGGATTTCAAATGCCTGAAAATACCATTTATTTTATTCATAACTATCGACCCGTCCCAGCTTCGCCTAGCTCCAGATATTTTTTTAATCCCATCCACACCAGATACATGTTATTTATCGTACAAATTGGGACACTTATATATGTATTATACATATAAACCTTCCTCTTGAATCACTCTATCTATTAAAAAAACCGCATCAAAACCCGTTGCGTATTTCTAAAGATCTAAGGATACATATGGACAGACAGACAGCGGTGACTTTATTTTATCATATGTTACGATAATATAACAAAGTTTAAGGAGATGTATAGGACACATAACTACATTCGTATGACCCTTACGATTCAAACAAGAAGAAAATTCAGTTTAATGTAGAAATGACCTGATTTTGGATTTCTCTACAACTTGTGACTTTCAACTGGAAAGAATCAATTCATTGTCAGGCATGTCGTGGTTTTGACTTGTAATAAATAATAATTTATGACAAATCTATTTTTTCCTCAATTCAATGAAATATTTTTTTTCCGCCTTCGTTTTCGACGTTGGAAATATACCCCCGTAGTATATAGACCTTTTCAATGTTGAGTAGTCCGCAGCCCTGGGCCCAGGGCTCCACATGAGACAGCACTGTGGCGGAGTTCTCCAACGCACGCTTCAGGGAGAACGGAGAATACGGCAGGGACTTCGCTTTCAGACCAGATATCAGAGTACCTGGAAAAATAACAAATATGGTCATTAATTTACTAATAAAGCAAGATACAAATAAAAAAAATACATTCATCAGCTCCATCAAAAATAACAGAATAATATCTGAAAACTGAATGAGTAACATCCAATTTAAAATAGAAAAATGGTCTTAACTTCGACTCAATTAACATATTATAATGAGGCACACAAAAATATTAATTAAACTTACCTAAAGCACCGGCGACGTGCGGGGCCGCCATCGAAGTACCATTCATCAGCTGACAATTTCGAAGCGTAAACCTGTAATAAAAAATAAAAAAATATATAAATTACACTGGTCTCAATATAAATCTCAAGAATTGTCAAAAAGTTTATTCATTTCAACTGACTTCAAAAAAAGGAGGAGGTTCTCAATACCACTGTATATATATATTTTTATGTGTAGCATAATGGTTATTGATTTGATGATCTGTGTGGGATAATGGAATATACGTATCCGCGACCATTATATTGTACCAGAGTAGTTTATATGAATATGTAGCATATCAGGTTGGTGTGTATAGTGTATACTAGTATAGTGTAGTGTGACCTGGCGACGGGTGCGACGGCTCCCCCGGGCGCGCACACGCTGATGGCGAGCGCGCCGTCCGCGGCCGGCCCGCGCGAGCTCCAGCTGAACGCACCGCTCCGCGCGCGCGCTCGCAGCGAGTACGCCGCGCACGACATCTCCGCAGACACGAACGCGCCCACGCCTGCACGCAATATTATTCATATATTCAATTCACTGTATTCTTCACGTCGTTGATTTTAAATGTTTCTTCACTAATAAATACATTAAGTTATACACTGTACTGTACTGGACTATTTAGTCTATGCACGGAAATTATAATAAGTATGCCGTAAATACATTCCTTTGTAGTAAATCGACAAAATGACTTATTATTTGGCTTGTGTAATGACTTTTTTCCACTGCAACCGCATGTAGTTATTGTTGTTTGAAGTTTGAGATAGTGAATAGGATATAATGCGTGGTGTTTACCGATGAGCACGGAGTGTGCGATGTCAGGCGGCGCGCCCACGGTGCAGAGCGCGGGCCCGTGGTTGCCGCCCGACACCACCCACGACACGCCGTACCGCACCACCACGTCGCGCATTATGTCGCCCACGCGCCTGCAACATAGGACACACTACATCTTCATTCACTATTATAAACCAAGGGATATTACTTTATAATGAACGCTTCTGTATCGACTTATCGTTCATTTCACAACTGGCTATAAGGATCATATTTTAGGTTTAACATTAAAATGTTTGTTAATATATTAATAACACAATTGCGAGAATATTAATTTGGATATATCATAACATTGCATATTTTATAAGTTGTGTTCTTTGCATACACAGCAGTAACACATACATAATACATGTTCCCAAATACCAAAAATATACAAATTCCAAATAACTATCATCATTAGTTTATTATGTCGACCTGAATCTAGACATCCTTGACCACTAAAGTGACCTTAACCTTAGTTTTAACCTTGAACTTGATATTTGTTTGTATTTGACCTCGACCTTGACATTGGCCTTGACCTTGCTCCAAAAACATAATTAGACACACACGTACCCGGCATTAGACCAATGCGCGTGCTCCCCATAGCTCATATTGATGACATCGATGCGCATGGTCTTGCAGAGCTCCATGACCTTGAGGCAGGCGCGCACGAGCGCCGTGCCGGTCTCCATGGAGCCGAGGCGCGAGTCGCCGATGGTGAGCGACACGAGGCGCGCGCCCGGCGCCACGCCGTTGCGCTCCGGCTCGTCCGCGAAGTAGCCCGCGGCTATGGCGGCCACGTGCGTGCCGTGCGTCGCTGGTGGTCGGAAGGGGTAGCTTAATATTACTTCATTTGTATTTAACACTATGTATGCCCTCAATGATGATCTCATGGTGACAGTGACTACTGTATAAAATGGTACAAATCTAGTAACAGTGATTCACGCAAGTATATTGCGTTTCGAGTTCATCCTTCCTCCTGGCAGGCCTGTACCTAATCTAAAGATTTACAATTATAGTCAGTGCTTAATAAAATGGAGTCAGTTATAGGGCATCTTATATTGTAGGGCCCCTAATTTCATGATCTAATGAGGGGACTGAGTGCACGGGCTCTCCTTTACGCACAGGGCTAATCGGGCAATAAACACATCTGATTCCAAAAATGGTTATCTCAAATCCATGAATAAACTATTTGGATTGCATATAGCAACAGGCACAATTTTATTAATTTAAGGCACACCATGTGGCACTTACAGCACATGCCAACGACTTCGAGAGTGTTGCCCTGGTCGTGCACGTTGATGCTGATGGTCATCTCGTCGAGCGGCGTGAGGTGCGAGTGCTCGTGCGTGGCGCTGTACTCGCCCAGCAGCGGGCCCGACGACAGCTCGCCGCACTCCGATGTGTCTATGCATGCTCTGTGTGACAATACACTCATACACTATACACTCTACAGAACACAGATACTTGTTTATTGTACATGCTTAGGGATATTCAATTTAATGGGTGGTTAAATGTGGTAATGATCCACATCATTTAACAAGGAAACATTGAAAAATATATGTTTATAGATAGATTTCAGTACCATTTTAAAAGTGGTAGATTTCATGTTATTCTTTATTTAAAATTTAAAGTACAAAATCTAACAGCCTTTATAGCAAAATGGAGTAAAGACAAAGCTTTTATTGAATGGATGAATATAATGTATATTATCATAGATATATATACTTCACTGATCCATACATATCAAACTAAATATAGATAAATAACAAATTATACAAAAGCAATAAAACCCATTGTGAAATTATCAGCATTTTGTAATAACCATAGTATAGTTTCAAACTGTATAATCACATACCTCCAAACTTCACCATCATGGAACAAAACACAATCATATGTGGGTCCCAGGTCTGTGTATTTCTTCTCCGCTGCCTGCAGCACCTCAACTCGCGCTTCTAACTCCTCTTTCAACTGTTTCTCTTCCATACTCAATGTATTATTCTTTGATACTGGAACAAATATGATTTACAATAAAACAAAAGATTTAGACAATGCAAAAAGCAAGTGACATGCCAGTTGGGAGGGATTCAAAACCAATGAGATGTCAAACAGGCCTTTGATTTTCCAAAGTTATGAGAATATTTGTTGGTAATTGGTAACTGTAACAGTAAAAGAAATATCATAAGGAAACTAGTATACCTGTGGGTTCTACGCAAGAATTTTAAGCCCCTCTTATATGCATACACAGGGAAGTAATGTAGACAAAAATCAATGCGTCATAACCCACACAATAATGTGAACAGGATATTGGCAAGTCAAAGCTCATATGTATTTCCATATTTTTTTTCAACCAATCTTATTATTGGCTCGAATAATTACATGAATTTTTATTTTCAACGAGAGGATAACACTTGAAGCTGTCCATCCAATACCACAGGGGCGGTCGGAGAGGGCATTTTTATTAGACCTATACTAACCAACATCATTCTCAAAGTCTTGCAATTGTTTGTTAGCCTCCGCAAAAACTGGCTTGTGTCCTACATCCCAGAGATGCTCCTTCCGGTGCTCCTGTATCCTCTCCTTCAACTTGGACGGGTACAGACTGAATGGATGCAAAACACCAGTGCGCCACTCTCCTGTAGGATTCTTCCATGTTTCTGGTATCTGAAAGAGAAAAAATATGACTGACATTATACATGCCTCTAGTTCCTATTACATATTTTATATTTTAACCGCTAAAATTGTCAATTAATAGCACCGGGCCAGCCAATGATTTTTATTCTGGTCTGAACTAAATATTACTGTGTTTGAACTCTAGGTTACCGAAGGCATAGGGGAACTAAACGGGATGAAGATATTTCATATAAAAATTTCTTGTTGATTAGATCTTTGTGTCTTGTATAGGGTAGTTGACTCAATTTTTATTATTATTTATATGGAAAGATTACATTTTACAAGATCATAAACAGTAAAATAAATTAAAATTTTATAAATCAGTTAATAATAATAAATCAAATAAGGTAATAGGATTAACATAAAAAGATACAACTATCATCCTTCTGTCATAATTCTGAAGGAAGATAATATTCGTCTTTTCATGCAAATGAAGAAGCATGTGTCCCACAACATGAATAAAAATATTAATATCTCAAATTTGTTATAAAATTTTGATTCTGTGTCAAATTAATATTTGTTATAAAGGTCACTGTGTGCTGATAATTAGAAACGGTTGAAAATGAAACATTGGAAATATCAATATTATAAGTGCACAACTGGACAAACATTGGGAAATTATATTATATTTTGTATAGTAAATGAAAATTTCATATAGTTGCATAAATGATACCTATAAATTCAGAGAATGGTCATGAGGTCATCATGATTTCTACAAACATTTCTGTAAGATGACGAGATTTTATAAATAGGCTATATACAACAAAGGTATATACATATAAATGATTCATAACCCATTTTATCAAATTTATCCTGTTCACTTTTATAAAAAGTAGTAGATTGTGTTTTTGTACAACATATTGACTGTTATCTATTTAAATTTATACAGAATTGTGCCTGCTATTAATTAACTTTGATGTTTTATGTAAATTAAAGTACTTATGCCAGGAGATATTTTAAAACTCTATAATCAATTGCTGATAATCCAAATGGCAAAATTAAGTTAATCTTATATTTGTGTTCAATTAAGAGGATATTATCTACGCGATAAGATTGTGCAAAATATGAATGTCACTATACACAAAGAGTAATGACAACTCAAAAAATTGCAGCAAGGTGAATGAACTCAACCAAATTTGCTATATAAACAATTACAATAACAAATGCAATTTCACCAACATATTTAAGAGGGTCTTCCTTAGCTACCGTATTACACTTATTCACTTATAAAAACTTAATTTTACCTTTAGTTTTCTTCCAGTAATGCCTGTAATACATCCATCTACAACTTTTTTTGTAACAGTGGTGGTGTCCACATCGCCGCACCCGCTACAGTCATACCTCTCTATGACCTTCGTCTGACCTGTACTCGTCACCTGCAACCCCGAGAACACTCATTATTAATTGAAAAACATTTAAAAAACTTTAACCAAACAATCGTGACAAGACAGAAAAAATACCTTTAGCCCTTCAGCCGCTGGATCGACGCCGGAATCAAAAATAGCTATAATAGTGTCCCGTCCGTCATATTCTGGATATTTATTTAAAAATGAGACAACCCCTGTCTCTTTTTTCGGCAATAATCCCCATACGGGAAAGTCACAGTCGATGGGGACGTCTGCCATTTTTGATGATCCGATGTCAAGTGTTGGAATAAAAAAAATATAATATGTAATTATTTATAATGTTGCAAATTAACAAAAATGTGTTAGGTAATAATTAATTTATACGCTCAAGCCAGGTAACTTCGGCCCAGTTTGTATTAAACAGTACGTACAGATTGGCAAAAAAGTGTAAAAACGGAACTAACCCTTTATTTCACCTGGCAGCACTGTCACATCTTTCACATTTGTGAATTTTAATTAAAATTTGCATCGTAATTTACGTTTTTATTGAAGAATTTTCAGCTAGAACGTTTAATAATTAATTTTGTTATTTAATTATCATTAAATTAATAATAATAAAAATCAAAATTTAAATCCCAGCTTTAAAGTGATGCCATATAAATGGCTCAGTGGCGCCTCCATTTATTTTTACATTTTTTTGCCAAGCTATAAGTCTTGCATCTGGATTCATTTTCTGATACAATACATTCTAGGGGCAATGTGATAGTTATACAGCAAATTAATCCACATTTCGTTAAATTAATACGTGCAGTTGTTACTTTTAGTTTTTTAAAATAATCAACAAATTCTGCCGTTCCGTCAGTTTTTCTATCTGAATGATCTGCACGTATAAACCTCAAAATCCACCTAAGACGTTAGCTTGCACTTAATACCAATAGACTGACTACTAAGTGAATCAAGAAGCAAAATTAACATTTATGAAGTTTTTTGAAGAGACCAAAAAAAAAATGGTGCCACTTTAATGTTTCAACGGCGCGGCGCAGCGTTCGCTGCTTCAATACTTAAAATGAAAACAACTAATAAGATTTTGAAAACACTAGCTTATAGCGAGACGTTATTTTTTCTTTTAGACGTGAATGCAAATTAATAAAGTTAATGACGGGAAACATTCATTCCTACGCGCCATTGCACGTCGCGACCGCCAAGAGGTGGTCGTTGGTCCGAAACCTAGGGCATGCCTTTGACTTTCGGAGATACGTATAAATAATAATATAGTCAATTACGAACCCAAGTCAATTGTGACCCTACCCCTCGAGTACCTTGTACTGCAGTGAGCATATTATTAGAGGTGAATTATTAAATTAAAAACAAGGCAATGTTGAAATTTTCTTCTAAACTCTAGTCTGTTTAATATATGACACCTTCATGGTAAAATATTATTCTTTTGAAGTTATACTTCTTTTTCCGTTAAAATGGCCCTGCTTTAAGTCACTTTGCCTTGAGCTTTGGCTGATATCAAAGTGAATAGAAAATATGTGGTTTAATATTTTACCGTCTTTTTTTATTGTTACTAGTGGTATAGCAGCACCCGGTTTTGGTTTGTGGTGGCTACACTATTTCGTATTAGGGAATGTAAGTAAATATTCGTACGATCTTATATTTTTATTTGTTTTTTATGCTACTATTTTTTAAACATTGTATATGTCGCCGTAAAATTGTAAATACCGTTAGATTCCAATCTATCTCGCGAGATTGTGAACTATCGAAAGATTGTGAACCGTAACATACTGCTTACAATTTAACGCATTATTTTTCGGAAGATTACAATCCATTATATAGGTATTATAACATTTTTTTTTTTTCTCGCGGTGAAAATCCTTTTACGGACCATTCCACCCCCGAAGGGGCGAGGGTGTGTCGGACTCACCGGCGCCTTCCGAGCCCAGCGAGATGTTGTGCCGCCCGTGGATGTGGACGGGCGGCCGCTGGGTCGGGTCCCTACCATAAGCTACGCGCCGAAATACCGACTAAAAACCCCGCGTCGGCCACCATCGGTGCACTTGAGAGACGGCCCCGGGATACCGATGAACGGACGCGCCAGGACCGCCTCTTTGTGCACCGCCGCTTTAGCGACGCGGCGAATGACGCGTGTAGCGTCACCTCTCGGGGGCCGCCAAGGTAGGGACGGCGGCCCCGCGTGGCCTTTGCGGCGCCGGGTTAGTTGTTGTCCCGGCGCCTCCTACGTCTCCTGTGGCGACAAGCGGGATCGGTCTGCTCCCGATCCCGCTCAGCGCTCTCCTTCTGCGACATGACACGTTCGCAGAAGGAGAGCACGGCTCGCCACGAACTCCGGCTGCCGACCATGGCGGCGACCACGGCCGGCAGCGATAGGTCACTTCCCACGACCGCGATGAGAGGTATTATAACCTGCCGAAATACCGACTAAAAACCCCGCGTCGGCCACCATCGGTGCACTTGAGAGACGGCCCCGGGATACCGATGAACGGACGCGCCAGGACCGCCTCTTTGTGCACCGCCGCTTCAGCGATGCGGCGAATGACGCGTGTAGCGTCACGTCTCGGGGGCAAGGTATTATAACCTAACCTAACCTAACCTAACTCTACGGCTGTGAAACGAGAGGCGATCCCCTCACCGAGACAAAATAATGCGTTAATTTGTAAGCAGTATGTTACGGTTCACAATCTTTCGATAGTTCACAATCTCGCGAGATAGATTGTAATCTAACGGTATTTACAATTTTACGGTGACATATATAAGGTCATTTGTTGTTAACAAATGTT
Organism: Theretra japonica; assembly: GCA_033459515.1. Classification (NCBI taxonomy): domain Eukaryota; kingdom Metazoa; phylum Arthropoda; class Insecta; order Lepidoptera; family Sphingidae; genus Theretra; species Theretra japonica. Next base: position 15,930,480 of record CM065931.1, read on the forward strand.
AAACACAATTTTTCAAGAACAATCAAGAACTATGAAAAACGGTCTAGTATCTTTTAAAGGTGTATACATACTATATATACTTCATATAGCAATACATAATGTTTTAAGCAGCAGATATGTTAATGATAAATGTTAATTTAAGCGTTTCAATTTCTAATTGTGAGTGAAATCTAAATTCATTGTATGACCATTATGTAAGTATAGGTTTATATGTTTTCTAGAAAGTGGTAGAGCCACGCTGTTGTCAGCCATGACACACCATGAATGGCAGGTTCGTCCAGGGTGGTAACACTGTCTCACAAGAGATCGACGTGAAGCGACAGCTTTGCTGTCGCGTTTCGTTCGGTGAGTGAGACTGCCGGATGCCCAATACCCCTTTCTTCTTCCCATCCTATTTCTTTCCCGCTCTCCTCCTGACTTCAGGGGCTGGCAACTCATCAATGATTCAAGCGTTGTAGATGGTTATGGGCGGCAGTGATCACTTACCATCAGGTGACCTAATTGCTCGTTAGCCGGACCTATGCTATAAAAAAAAGCGCGTGTAGTTAAAAACTTGTACATTCACACTTACCATTTCCTCCATCACTGAATATTTCCTGGCCACATTGCGTCATATGGTATGATTTAAAATTTATTTGTGGCAATATATACCTAACTGTCACTCTGTGCACCGATAAACTTGTGTAATATTTTGTACGAAAGCTCGATAAAATGTGGTATGAAATTCTGCCTAGTTTTTTCATTATCACGGCTGCGTTGGGACTGCCGGGATGGGGCCTATATCACATTCACAACTTGACTTTAGGAAACGTAAGTATTTAAATACAAAGTTATTAGATAATAGATATCACTGTATTATTTAAAGTTTTAATTTAACACATCACAGATAAAAAATCTTGTTCCAGATATTATTTCTGTTTATTTAGAATGTTCAATTACTGCTCTGATGTCCCTCGGAATGAATTATTCCCGCGGAAACTTGTCTAAAAATCGAATGTGTTTGCTATGGTTATAATTGTTATGTGTGTATGGTACAAGGTAATGTAAACCTACAGCCTAAGGTCCAGCCTAGGCTCTTTAGCTACTTATGTTACATAAGTTTTGTACAAGCAATTTTAAAGTCCTTATTTTGGAAACAACAATTTTGGGCTTTGTGAATAACATGTTCGCGAGTAATATGCATTTAAATAATAAAATAGTCAATATCTGTCCATTAGATGTAAATGAAAATACAGATAAAAAAAAAATGATGGAGTAGTAAACATTCATATTTATATTATAATTTTTTATACAATGCTATGAATGTATTCCTATAAAATATGGTTTAAAAAAACACAAACGCACATCTCTTTACCAGAACCTTAAAAGAAGACCAGAGGTTGCACTAGTACAATGAATAAATACTTTCACCAAGCTTTAGTAAAAGATATTCTATTACGAAACATGGACAATAAATACATATGAGTTAATCCAATTGAATAATTTAAAATATATTTCATCATTGAAAGCAATAATCACTTAATCATTTACATTATTATCAATTTGTAGCATTACAGACGCAGCCTGCTTGACAGATGGGACCGCCATTTATACCAGAGGGACTCGAGGATCACCGGAAATCCTTACAAAGTTAATGTATGTAACACATTAATTATATTATATTTAAAATAGTAGGTATTTTATTTGGGAACATGGACATATTTTCTTGTTTCATACATGATTTATGACAGCCTCCATGGCGTAGTTGGTTTGACGCCGATTGTGAAACGAGAGGTCACGGGTTCGATCCCCACACCAACACAAATGTTTGTGTGGCCCACAAATATGTGTGCTGGGTATTTGTGAGAACATAAAGTCTCTCGTAGTTTCTGCTACCCACGACATAAGACTTAATTGATCTTAATATGGGGTTAGAACTATGTATGTGACTGTTGGGTGTATTTATTTATTTGACATATTTAATATGACAGTTTATTTATTAACAGTGATTTATTTTCTTGTTTTGAAAGATTAAATAGAAAAACAAAAGTATTGTGTCATGTAATTTTTTGCATGACAAATCCAAATTAACATTATTTTGCCTTTGGGCCTCTAAATAATAAACACCAAATTACCGTTTTTATGTTTAGCTTAATTAAAATAATGAAATCACTGAAAGGAATGAAATAATTTACACACTAGGAAACTGAATAAAATAAATAGGAATTGTATCATAATTACTACTTTAAAATTCGATTTTTTTACTATTTTTTTTCAGTTAATTACAACTTGTATTGAATGGTGTCTACAGTTCTTTCAATGACAGTATTTTCTGTAAAATTGTGCAGCTAAAATATAATAGAGATAATTCCAGGAGTAGGTAATCCTTTCTGTAGAAATTTGATTGATGGATCTTTCACTTAAATCTCCAAATACTTATATAACCTACCCTATGCCAATATTTTGCATTTTATACTCGCGATTATCATTATTTGTTTATTTCAGGGGCTGGAAACGATCCCGGACAATTGAGAAATGAAGTCTTGTTAATTTATTAAATTAGATTGTTTGTGTTAATAAAGATGTAAATCTATTGTACCTAGTTTCTTTCATTTGCAACTGTGAATGTTATGAAAAATCTACTATTATTTGCCTGTAGTTTAGAATAGAGAAATGAGTATTAATAGAAACACAGATAAACTACGTAAAGATTGTCATAATTCCTGAGAAATGAGGTCCTAGACTTAATTAAGGTACAACACATTGCAGGAAACCATACTACAACCCCGTTTTGGTCTTACTCAAAATGTTCCATTGCCGATCTATGTTTTATATTACATCTATGGAGGAAAGTAACATAATTAGGGAACAATACATTTTTGAAGTAGACCAAGGAATTAGGTTTGATAGAACATACTCATTCAACGAGTTTAACCTTCGTATAATTGTAAATAAATAATAATATTAAATAATTATTATGTGTTTGAACCATAATTTGTACAAGTTTTAATAAAACCGTGAATTAAGTTTTCTTCAATGTAAAAAATCAAATGAAAACTTCAAACATATTTGGTTGTAACAATGGGCTGTATGAACTAGATACCGTCTTTTTTGACAGTTGACATTTCAGATTGACATTTGATGGTTTGACATATTTTGACACGCGAGTTTGCTTAGTTTTAAAATGTTTAGACAATTTCTGATTTCTGAATAATGGACCGCTGTTTTGTAGATGTTACAATAGAGTTCTTGGCCGTGGCCTTCCACAGCATATTATACTACGCTTCGGTTTACCCAGCAAGCATTTTTGAAACCAGACGAAAATATAACGTCGTGGTATATCGGTCTATGCATCCTGAAGTGAATCAATACATAGATCTTTGTTTAAAAACCATCACTGAATGCCTAAACGGCAGCTGTTTAATTCGTATAGAGTTCGCAATCACTGACTCAAATTATAAATCGCTTTACAAATTTATTTTCGATATAGACAAAAATTATGAATATGAGGACACAAAAGACGCATATTTAATCGAAATCGAGCAAAATTTGCGTGCGTTCTGCTTGAAACTACTAACAATAAGTCATAAACTTAAGGATTTGCCAGAGGATTGCAGTTTTAGTATTTACATTCACACAGATGAGTCAACAGCGGTCAGCATGGCATGTAACCCTGATTTGGAAGGGTTTCCAATGGTGGAACGGGAGGAGCAGCACGAAGAATCTGATACAATCATTCCACTGAGACGATTTTCTATAAGAAGTCACAATCTGGATACATATATTGAAGTTTCATAGTAGAGTGCTATAAGAACTAAAAATGACTACAGGACATGTTTACAGAATCAAGAATACAGAATATAATAACTACTGGACATAATGAGACTTAACATCTTATGTCTCAATATGGTAAGCGCAGTGGAATGCCAAACATTACTTTGGTGTTGTTTGATATTGCTACTGTCCATGAGCAGTCGTATTGCTTGCTATCAGGTGACTGGCATGTTCCCGCCATTCATCCCAAGAAACAACATATAGTCTCAAGAATATAAACTATAATTTAAGATTATTTCATAGACAAGAAAATTATATTCAGATTTCTAGGTGTCCATAAGAAACATGCTGGATATAAATTTTCTTAAGGTTTGATAATTCAGCCCTCGGAGGTAGCAATGATATCTATGATTTAGGAAATCCAGTTGTTAAACATAAAAAGCTCATCCTAAGTTTTTTTTACACTCGCGTGTCATAATAACTGCACTGCACCTAATGGAAGTATTGAAGTAAAGTGAACTGTATTACCTATATGTATACCAATAAGGACCTAGATGTGGTTGTTTTTCACACCATGAATAGAACTCTACTAGAGTAATAAAATGTATGAAATGAAAATATATAAAAGGCTGTATGGTAATTATTTTCTTTTAGCTTGAGAGAATAATCAACTGATAATTATTGTGGTTGATGATGGACATATTTTTGTACCAGAATTGTAAATGAAGAAGATAACTTGCTTTTGTATCTTTAAGGAGGCCCTAGATACATGTGATAATAGAAATAATTATGTAATGAATAAATAAATATGGTTTAGTATTGTTGAGCTTAGATAAATAAAATAATGATGTTCATATATAAGATAATTGTTTTATTATCATCACTAAAGTTTTATGAGTTTATATACAGCAATAAGAATGATTAAGTAAAGTTAATTGTATCTATTTTAGCAATGTAACATTAACAATTATTTTCTTGATATTTTTTTTAATGAAAATTTACAAAATTATCTTCTCTAATGAGAAAAAGCACAATAATTGGAAACAAAATACTGTTATTCTGTATTTGGTTTTTTGTCTTAATTACCTCAGTTCCTACTTATGTAATCTTATTTTATTTGTATACTTTATTTTTCAGTGTAGACAGAATACTGAAATGTTCAGATGTAGTCTTCATTGACAAAATATAAATATAATCGGAAATTAAGGCACTTTGAAAATCAGATTTATAATCGAACAAATACGCAACTTTTTCTTTTGCAAAACATAGTCTAAGGATTTGCTTGATGACGTCATTTTAGAATAATATGAATTTTATAACGTTAAAAAGCTAACAAATCCCTTCCTCATTTCTCAATTTAATCTTTAAGCATCTCAAGCGGGAGTAAATCTCGTCCCAATCCAAGTAAGCTCCTATAATTTTCCTCACATTGTTTTCGTTATCCTCATATGCACTTCTTCCGTGTAGCAATCTTATATTATCGAATGCGAGTATATCACCCGGTTCCGTTTTGAATTTCGCGCAGAATTGATGATTTAGATTCAGGAACAAACTGTGCGCCTTATACCATGGTACGACTTTCTCCACAGGCCCTGGGAAATGGCTCCCTCTTTGTGGTATAGAGAAGTTTATTCTAATAATTTCTCCGTGTAGATCAAGGCATATAACGGGAGAGCGGTATAGCTTGAAGAATTCGTTGCCATGTTCTACTCCGATGTCGCACCATTCTATTTCTGTGTCGGTTAGAAGTGAATATTCTTCTGGACAGTTCTCTTTCATGTATTGAGCTACGTAGTGGCAGTCTGAGAGAAGATTTTCTCCTCCATCGCTTGCTGTTTGAACTAGACAATGAAGAAGATTTGAGCCAGGGCAGTATTCATAGTATGGTAAATCCGTGTGCATTTGCAAATTGCTCGATAGGTATGCTACGTTGCTAGTATTGGGGACGTGTTGTACGACGAATTTGACACCATAGTGTGTCCTTTTCGTAAAGCCAACTTTATGAACGATGTCGTCTACTGCTGTGTCGGAGTGAGGTGCGTTTTTGATCAAAGCAACCCCATAAACAGAGAAGTTATGCAGCCAGTTATATAGAGCTTCGTCCGATCGTAGAATATCGTTATAATCATGTTTCGTAAAAACGGTTTGGAAGTCTTTCCCGTGCCATGTAATTTTCTTGGGTTTGTAAATCGTGTCACTATATCTTTTCTGGTTATCGGGGGTGAAACTTCTGAATTTCAGCCATTCAAGATTATACAGTGATTGGTGACCATCCGTCCAAGTAACGCGCAGGGATTTTTCTTCCCTACTGATTTGTTTCGGCTGGACATTCACGTCGAATTTGCTCCAGTCAAGAATCCGGCTTTTTGCAGATTTGTGAAAGCACTCTTCGCATTGGCAATTGTCTCTCAACCAAACAAAAGGGAACTTTAATGACTGTCCTTTTATTTCTATATTGAGGTGCTCCGCATTATTGAACAATACGCCATGGCTATGAATTTGACAAGATAATTTGGGTACAGTACGACTGAACTTTGCACTTCGTATCCGTCTTAGTACGAACATTATTTGCGAGGCGTGCTCGCTTTGAGCCGGGATGCGTTAAACTGAGATAAAGTGAGTTGACGTGTTAAACGAGATCCTACAACCGGCTCGAGTTCATTATCTTTGCAAACATTATTTTTTATTTCAAATGAGATAATACCAATGAATGCTAACGAACTATGCGTAGACGGGCTGTTTAATTTATACCTAACATTAGTCGTCTGACGTCAAACAGCACGTCGATATTACTGTTTTTATACGGTAAATTGAAATCCGCTTTAAATGTGAAACCTTGTCTACTACTACCTACCCGCTTGTTTCATCACCTTTTCGCTTATGTATTACAGTAGGAATCGCAGTTTTTTAAATGTAAAATGTATATTTCCCACAAAAAATGGCCTTTGAATTTACGCAGGTGGGTAGCTACTTACATGTAAGTAGGTACATACAAATGTTTCTACTTTTATAAAACATTACCTAATTCCGTTCTGGGGCGCGAAAACACGTCTGTATTAATTTAGTAAATAATCCTTGACAAAAATAGTCTTTCAATAAGTAAATTATTACATAACATAATAAATGTAATAATTATGTGGAGCAGGCCTTACAAATATTAATTTTAGTGAAAGATACGAGTGCGATGATAAAATGATTCTTATCTTTATTAATATACATTGATATTTGAATACAACCGACGTTTAACTTTTACAGTTCTAATTATTAATATAAACCTTGACAAGATAGAACAATAAACAGGATAGTTGACTACATTTTTGACTTGTAAAAAAAAATATAGACATTTTATAAATTCATTCAGAATAAATAAATAAATACACGCAACAGTCTCATACATAGTCCTGACCGTGGGGTCACATTGAGATCGAATCTTTTATCGTGGGTTTAAAGAATTTTCACACACAATCAGAACCAGAAACAAATACCTGTGGTTCACACAAATATTTGTTTCGGTACGTGGACCGAACTCGCGGTCTCTCGTTCCACAGCCGGCGTCTAACCCACTGCGGCACGGAGTCTGTTGAGAAAAATGAATATAAGTATTCATTTTATACCTAATCATTTGAACACTAATCAGGGATTACACCGATTAGTGATACCCTTAATTGTAAGGAGAGTTAGCTTACTTCTAGAAGGAGTTGTCACTTGTTAGTAAAAGAAACGGGATGCGTGGGTATTGCACCCAGTGACGTCACCGCTAGAGCACTGGTGTACGACATATACTGAGAAACATCGAGATGTCCTCTCTATCTTACGACCCACTTTTACTTACGGCCGAAATCAATAAGCGACCCTATTGCTTACGAATCGATTCCAAAATCAAATCAATGAAAGGCGCTAAAGTGGACGGGCTGGTAAATCTTTAACCGGATTGGTCTATTTTCAAATAGTGAACAAGATCATTAATTATTAATCTCGATAGCATAGACGTAGTGGATGAATGAGACCAAAACGGGTTTGCGATAGTGTGCGTGAAGTTTGCATGTTTGCTTGGTATATCACGCTGTGCCATGCACTGTCGATATTATCATATCGATATGGATAAGCTGGCGGTCTCAAGCTACGAAATAATAATTGTATAGATGTATGGGATATTTCAATAATATCTTACATAAATAAATTTTAAATAAATAATGACGTGTTTCAGGCTTTTGGATGTCACATTTTTACAGGTCACAAAAATGAAATGGTGCATAGGATTATTGTTTTTTTTTTCTATTAATGTCGAATACACTATTGTTTCATTGTTAGTTGAAATAAAATCACGTACCCAATATATTAATGAATATTTAGCTAATATCAATAGTTTAAAAATAAAGTGAAGTAATAACTGATATTGTAGAATGATTATTATAATTTAAGTACCTATACATTTTTATACAAGACTATAAAATTGTAGCGAAACATGAATTGTCATCGACAATTTTTATCGACAACATACATCGAATCTTTCAATCCATCCCTAGCAAATGTTGGTTGACATTAATGTAAATTCACTTATTTGACATTATTTTTTATAGGCAATGGATGCTTTCAGTGCATTTAAATAATAAATTACGATTAATAAAAACAACTAAGCACTGAAATATTAAATAAATTAAGAAAATAAGCGAGATTTGTCGCTCGCATATTTTTACACGGGTTCGTAATGGGTCGCTTGCCTATACGTGATTAAGCGCATTGTGCATCTCGTTTTAATGTATGGGTTAAATCATTCAATCTCTTTCACATTGGCGATATATGTTGTACTACATCTATGCTCGTTAGAGTATATTTTTATTAAATACTAATTGGTACTTAGTTAATTTTGAAGCCTACTTTAATGTTGTTTTAATAGAAAGGTTTCACTTAATTTGTCTTTGGTCTTTTGTATAAAATTAAATATAGATTTCCCACATTTAATATAAATTTCTTATCTATTAAAATTTTATGATGTTAAAATCTATGTTATTGATCCAAGAAGACGATATAAGTTGTATTCTTTAAAATAAATTAACACCATTACTATTATTTCAAACTCAGGTTTAAAAAAACATGGTTAATTTCAATTATTTATTATAACAGAAAAATACAAAAAAGATCTAAAGAAAATAAATAAACAACCTTTGATAATCTCCATTGCCAAATATTTAAAAGCAAAAAAAAAAAAAACAAAATTGAATGCCTAACCCTTAAAAAAAGTAACTTAAGTTACATGGTGTAGAATAGGATATTTGAACATAATGACTACCTATTTAAGGATTTCATACTTACAACCACTTGTTATGAAGTTTGTTCATATCTTAAATGAATTATTTTGATCTTTGTATATCGAACTTTTAATTTTAGGATCATAAGAACTAATGCATTTTTAAAAAACCGCCTCTGATTTTTGTTTAAATTGGACTAGTTATGAGACATGCTATTGTCTATTAAAAATAATAAATATTTATTTTCGTTTCTAATGAAAAATTGATTCATATGTTATTGGCTAATTGAATAAATGTTAAATAAAAGCTATAATAATAATTATAGATATTTTCTTTAACTTTCAAGTGTCAGTAGCTTCTTTAAAATTGTTTTTTGTTAAAAACATTTTTCAACAGACTTTTTCCAATCTGGTATAAAAGGATACATTTGATCATAGAAAATATTTAAGTATTTTCGTTGTTTTAACCAACGACGTTTAGAAATTTATAACACGAAATAATTACTTTTAACTAACACCTTAAAGCTTGTGATTTATGGTTAATGGCAATAGTAAGTATGTGACTAACTATAGAACGCGACAGGTCAAGATGGCAATCAGGGTACGAGGTGTCGCGTGGGGGAGGGGATGCCCCGCATCCTAATCTTAGCGCTGGAAGACTCCGCATCCAACGCGGCTATTTATATCGATCTCGCTCATATTGTTCTTTGTGTATTATATTGTTGGGTATTTAATGGCTGCGGTAGCTTTTAAAGCTAAAGAAAAAACAATAATTCATTCTCATTCTAAAGGTCCTATTTCGTTCATACAGTTCCCCCATAATAGGTTTTCTCATATAACTTCCATGTGCAGACATCGATCAGTTACAAATTGTAGATAAAATATTTTGTCATATTTCATACAATAAACTTGACTTCATTATTTTTATTGAAGTGCGTGGTGGCCTGTTGGTAAACGGACCAGACGCGGCTGCCTACATGTTCACGGTGGTCGCGGGTTCAAATCCCAGGGCACACCTCTGACTTTTCGGAGTCATGTGTGTATTGATAGTCAATCACCACGCACAATAACGGTGAAGGAAAACATCGTGAGGAAACCTGCATACCATAGCGATTTGTATACATTTCTATGGTATGTAAAAGTCCGCCAACCCGCATTAGGCCAGTGTGGTGGAATATATGGCCTAACCACTCTCAATCGTACTCTCGATTGTAGAAGAGGCCCGTGCCCTGCAGTGGGTCGTATATGGGCTGATACAATACAATACAATACAAAAAATATTTTTACCCTCATGTCATTGCGTTGCCAAAAAAATATCGAATACAACTACTTGGTACGTGACGCTACATGATTAGAAAATCTCGACCTGTCGCTTATAGTATATTAAATTGTCTTCTACTTATTTTTATTTCCGTACATAGGTACCTCTATTAAAATTCCTTTAAATTTGTCTCAGTGAGCTTATATAGTTTCATTGATGTAAGGATAGTGTATTCATTTTAACTTTCAAAGCATAAACTTATACCTAACAATAGGACGCTTATGTAAGCCTCTTTGAAATGTATCAATATAAAATTTACAGATTTTGAATCTGCTAAAACATAGGATTAAATATACTATTATTGTGCATTGTTATTAAATAAATATAGTAATCAATCATTAAATATAAAGTAAAGCCTATAAGCCTTGAGAACTTAAAAATAATTCACTACTTTTGAAAAATATTAGGATAGAAGTAAATGAGTACCTTCGTATTTACCTTGGTAGTACGATCGTTGTTATTGGCTACAAGTTACATAATCGTCATATCGTACATCGTATTATTCATTGGGGTAAGCATTTATATAACATAGCAGAATTTTCGAGCTTTAGCTGACAGAAGTCAAACAATTTCTTGAGAGCTATTTTGAACTTTGTTGTATTTGTGATAAAGTTGAATATTAATCAATATTAAAAACTGTCAGTCGGTCAGTTGATCCAACTTGTATGGCGTCAGTTACATACATTGTGTATAAAAATACATATCGTTTGAATTAGTTATTAGGTTACGTCAACATGAGATCTGCAGTGTGACACATTTCTTAACAAACTCTCTTAACATTAAATATTATATTATTTTCGTTCACAATATTGACACCATGTAAATACGTACTTGCATGTTATAAGATTGAGAGTTGCCACTTAGTGTTTAAGTTTGATTTTGATCTTATGGTAAGCGTTGCCTAGTATGCCTCGAATGTTCCATATGTCGTCGAATTTTTCCGGTTGTGTATTAAAATTGCTGTCAGTAGCTTTTGCCCACAACTCCAACTGAAAGAAAAATACTGGTAACATAAATATTTCATGGAGATGGTTTAGTATAGTTTGCAGAACGTCGCTGTATGCAGGTCGCTCTCGACAAGTCGCTCTGGTGGTTAAATATACCCTTTGACTGAGGATGACAATTATGTTAGGTTTTTTTATATTGCACTAAGATATAGTATTTAGGAAAATATTGAATGGCGGTAGATAATAATTTTTGAACTTGCCTGAAATAAGAAAACATTGCTTGCAGGACTTGTCAACCTTGTGTAGACATTCATAGTTAGTTTTATGCCGAGTATTGTCTCTTTGGATGCACACTAATTCTCAATGAAGAGCAGTGTAAGTACCCACCTCATTGCACCCTAGAGGCACGGGCACACGTGCAGTCCACAGCGTCCAGCCATAGTGCGTGTTGGGCGGCGCGGCGTCGCTGCACAGTTCCTGCGCCTCGCTCCAGCTGGCGCCACCGTCCACGCTCACGTCCACGCGCATTATCTTCGCGCCGCCGCCCGAGTAAGCGTAGCCTGGGGACATGCAGCCTTGTGTTAATTAAATAAGACTTAATTTCTTGTGTTAGGTTTTGTAGTTACAACTGGTGATTATTTGGCTGGTTCTTTATTAATATGTGTAGCGGCCCACAATTGAAAATTACCCAATATTTTTCCAATTTGAATTTCGATTGAAACGAAACATTCTGAAAAATGGGTGAATCGAAAATAGAAATAAATTAGTCGTGTTGTTTTAAGGTATACTAAAATATTAATATAATTTAAATATATTTTACATACATACATACATAAACACACGCCATTTTCCCAGAAGGGGTAGGCAGAGGTGCTACCAGAACACCCACGTTTCGCCTTATATTTTCCGTCCCACGATGTGATAGGGGGCGAGCCTATCGCCATATCGGGCACAAATTCCTGACTCCGGGCTGATAATGAATAGAAAAATCCAATATCACTTTGCCCGACCCGGGATTCGAACCCGAGACCTCAGGTTTGCAATCGTACCGTAGTACCACTACGCCACCGAGGCAGTCAATATATTTTATTATAGTAAATATATTTTATTTATAAATATTGATTTAAGACTCTTTCTACCAAATGACGTCCATTACCATTAATCCTTACCTGGAATTTGGACTTTACGGTATTACACATAAACAGTATGTTTACTTTATTAGCAAGTTTAACAATAATATAAAAGTAAAAAGAATAAAGTCGATTTTATAAATTAAATGCTCCAATATAATTATATAATAGATTTTTTCCAATTTGAAATTTTTTGGACAAAAATCATAAAAAAAATCCGAAAAGTAGTGGTTTTCTGAAATTTACACAACACCTGACGAGATTTTTTATGTCATGTAATTGTAAAATAAATGTTTAATCATTCATTGTAAAAGCCCTAATTTGTAAATATAATATTTTGTACATACATGTGGTTTAATAACGCCACTGCAGTTTTGAGGGACATGACGAACTATACAGATTCTGGGTAAGATCTTTATAGTACGTAGGTTTCCTGTTAGTGTTTTCCTTCACCGTTAAAGTGATATGACCCTGATAACTGGTGATTCCGTAAAGACATAGATGTCTCTAATATGTTGACAAAATAGTGAAAAGTATTATTGTAAGGGTCCAATAAAATAGAAATGTCTCCTCACCTTTAACTTCAATACAGCCATTCACGACCTTCACCGTCTCGCCGTCCTCGGGGTCACATATAGCAGACGTGACTGGGAGGCTGTACACGGGCGGCGCGGTGGCGAAGTCCGCCGTCTCCCACGTCTTGGACGGGTTGAAGGCCCGGTAGTCTTTCTGATGCCAGTGGGAGGGGCTCTCTTCATCTGACACTGTTATTGATTCTGGCATAGAAAAATAGTTAGATCATTGAGTATTAAATAGTTTGACAGTGGAGAGATTAGGAAATAATTCGATAGCTAGCTTCTTGCAAGTCAGAGTCGATAAAAATGGTAAGCGTACGCGTCCGTGCATGAGTACGTATGGGTGCGTGCGCGTTCGTGTGGGAACGCATATGAGCGTCCTTGCATGTATGTAAGTGCGCGCGTGCGTGTATGAGTGTGAGCTTGGTACTTGCGTGTATCCATGGGTACGTTGGTGTGCATCAAACGTAGTTCTGTAGCGTATAGTTACCGAGCCACTTGACGCTCCTGACGGCGGGCGCGCCGGGCACGAGGGCCCGCAGCGGCGCGCCGTGGTCCGGCGGCAGCGGCGAGCCGTTCATGTGTGTGACCAGCAGCACGCAACGCTCCTCGCTCAGGGCCGTGTGCAGCGGGATCGACGTGCTGAAGTTCACGCCCGTCGCGTCGATGTCCGCGCCTTGCAACTAATTCAATTGGCCGTTATGCGATATTTCTGTCCACTTAGCAAGAGGTATGTATGTTCGCAGTCTTACGATTATAGGGTCATAGCAGGCTTCAAGGACCCTTGTAAATGTTGGCTCTGAGAGAGGTGCTAAAGCTCCTGGCTTCGTAACATCCGTGGACGTCTTTGACATTAACCTCGAGTCGCATGTGTTAAGTGATGCATACGCGAGTATGCACGTATGTGGAGTTTAAGAGCATGTCGAAGACGATTTTGTGTATTTTGTAAAGCTCCTGTACTCACAATAACATGTTTCCCCTCTACATCGGCGGCATCGACTCCGCAGTGCAGCAGCACGTCTCGCAGACGCACGCCGCTCCACAGCGCGCTGCTGATGGCGCCGCCCTTCCAGTCCAGCCCCTTTACTGGCTTCACCTGCTGACATACACTCACACACTATACACACACATTATATACCACGGAGGAGATCTATACGGGAATATCAATAAATAATACACCCACCAGTCATACACATGTTCTTTAACCTACATTAACATAATATGTTTTGTGTAGTCTATACCAGAAATTGCGAGAAACATTTTGTACCGTTTGGCTTTTAACCAACTGCGCTACGGATACTTTCGACTAACATACCGACTTATTAGAAGTAGTCTGTATCTTTCACCAACTTCTGTTTGCGTTATATGTTTCAATAAACACTGAACAGCGTTTATTCGAACCTTGTTCATCTCAGAGCGTCTGTTCCCGGCGCACATGAGCGCGGCTCTAAGCTCCACCCTGGGGAATTTGTTCAACTCGTCCAGTGTGAAGTGTTGTTCACGAGCTCCGTGCACGTTGATACGTAGTCTGTGCGTGTCCGCCTCCAGCTCTGGAACAGGCATGTGTTGGCGCACGTAAAATAACCCGCTGCAAACAAACATATACCTTATTGTATTACTGGTAGGGTTGGTTTTAGAGTGGGAAGGATATTTTTAAGATGTGGCTTTAGCTAGATTGGGGCGTTATAAGAGTATGGCCAGATGGCGGGACGACTTGCACATGAGGGCCGGCAGCGACGGGATGCAAAAAGCAGCAGACCGGGCTCTGTATCGTACCGCGGGACAGGCCTATGTCCAGCAGTGGACTGTAACGGGCTGATGATGATGAAGAGTATGGAATACACGGGGTCAATTTGCAAAATGGGATAGAGGGCCAAATCCGAAACTGTGAGGAATATGTAAAAATGCTGAAAGGAGTCACGAGCCCGATTTTGATAATAACTAAAACTGCATACTTCGATTTTTGATAAATCAATATGCTTAGCGAGGAATTGAACCCGACGATTTTTAGAAAAAAAACTTCCTGTATTATTACACTATTCGATAATTTGGCAATAACGATCAAATTCTCGATGTGATTTCTTGTTTTTAAGTTTTTTTTTTAAATTTCATTTGTTTCGTACACTCGCTTTGTTTATGTATAATTTAACTGTGGAAACTTTACTGGATTGTGTGTTAGTAATAGTATTGTGGTTATTTGTTTATTGTTCTGTATGTTTCCCAAATATATATAAAATAAATCAAAATAAAAAATTCTACGAAGTAATAACATACGGCAAACTAAAGAAAAAAAGGTCTTTTTTGGCAAAATATGATTTTCCCCTCGTTACCTTCACACAGAATCTCCACGCATTGATAGTGGAATATTGGATTTTTAAGTAAATTCGCTAAATAATTTATAAAATAAAAAATTTACAAAGTTGTTGAATTGTGTATTTTGAATATGGATATTTTTTTTTTATTGCGATGAATGACGAGACCAGCATGCCTTTTGCCTGATGGTAAGCGATATGATCGCTCATTGACAGTTGCAAAACCAAACAATACCATGAATTAGAAAGCAATGCTTGGCAATCCATTGCACGCGCCACTTAATTATGATAGATATGATCTAGGAAAGACAATTTGACAATATGTTGATGTGTATCAAATATTTTGCCCACAATATTGACCATGAATTCTTTCCATACAAAGTGTCACGTACTTGGGCGTGTCGAAGTGTTGTATCTGGTATTTAGCGGGTATCTCCGCGTTGAACGGGCGCGCCGTCTTCACGATGAGCCGCTTGTCTCTGTGTGGCTCCTTCGCCCACATCTCCTCGTCTGAATGGTCCACCACGTCGTCATCGTGCAGGTTTCCTGAAATTCATTTATACTCATGACCAAGTATATACGCCCTTTGATGTTTTTATTGGGCTGGTTTAACCACGACGATACTAATGTCTGATATAGTAGCGTCAAAGTATCAGCGTTGCTTTTCATTCAATCGATTTGATTGTTCTTTCAAAAACAAACCATACAGCGAAAATTCAGATGGGCGTTTATAAGCATTTATTATTTTAATTAAGATGCTTATAACCAGGGATGTAACGGAGGTAGTTTTATCGGAACCGAAATCGGAATCGGAGTTTTCAAATTTGGCTTATCGGAATCGGAATCGAAATCGGAATCGAAATCGGAGGCAGGGTCAGTTTGTTTAAGGACAAATAAAACATGATTTATAGTCAATTCTTTTCATTTTTATTTTTTATTATAAAATAAAAAACAACTGTGAAAAAAAATTGTCATAATTCCAAATAAACAAAAGATAAAATTAATGAATTTAAAGTTTAATTAAAATTAAAACCCAAAGTAGCGTGTTACATTTGGTTACATTACAATAAATGAACAAAAGCTAAAAAAAAATTAAATCAAAATGGACTCCAAAAGTAATGTATTGTTTCGTCCGACCTCCGATTAACATCCGATACAAAAGTATCGGAACCGAAGTCGGAACCGAAAGTGTAATAATAATCGGAAGTTCCGACTTAACGGAACCGAAATCGAAGCTCCGTTACATCTCTGCTTATAACCGTTAATGCTATAAACGTTGACTACGCCGCGCCGCCAAAACAATGAATTATTGTGAACAATTATCGCCCGAGCGGCGTATATTTCTAGGTAAATTACATGCCTCGCGTTTGATAGTCGCACACGCGATACAAACAAAAACACTAGGTATTTTTATATTGCTATAAATAGGAAAATGTAAAGTATCTGATAATATTACTTTTAACATAATAAACCCCTGGCTTTACTCACCAATTCTATAAGACTCCAACAAGGTATAGACCTCGGGAGTTTTGTGCATGCCATACACATTCCAGAATGGTTCAATGCTAAGACCGGCTGCATTCATAATCTGTTCCCCGCCTGGATGCGAGGGCAGGAACTTCGTCACGTCGTACACACCATATTTGTATGTTACCCAGAAACTTTTACTAGAAGGAAATTACAACCAAAATTAAATTTCATTAAGTTTAGAAGGAGTTGTTATTCGTTAAGGCGAATGTGTGTTATCTCTGGCTTCAAAGAAGACGTATAAATATGTAAATTTAGTAATTCATTCAAATCTATTCCTTTGAAGGTGTTGGTTTCAATGACAAAGAAAATAATTAAGTAAATCTGCATACTTTATTTCTGAAAGAAATTCGAATATATTATGATAAAGAATTTTGGTATCATCAAAGAACATAAAAGAGCCAAAGGTCTAAAATACTCGACTATGGGACAGACACGGTCAGAATAGCGAAAGTTGAGAGGAAAAGAGAAACCTAGGATCGGCCGGAATATGCTATGTACATAATATGAAGAAAGAGAAGCAAGCAACTTACGTATTATCATGTTTGCTCACTTCCTCAGCTCTGTAAGTGGGTAAACCCGGGCGCTTTAGTCCAGCTTCCAATACAAGACCATCGTCATTTAAATTATTGTTCACATCTTTGCTCTTCGCTTGATCTATAAATAAACGGAAAGTGATGGATATTTATACATTACTACTTATTAATGTGGTGTGAAATGCATTTTGAAAGTGTAGTCTAGTACAACATAATTAATAAAAATATGTATATGTTACCAGCCAAACCCGATCTTAGGATAAACTAGATTTGCCTAGGCCAAACTAGTTCTTCCTACAAGTGTTAGGACAAACCAGTATAGGCTAGGCCAAACTAGGTTATCCTGTTACCTATAGGATAAACCAGTTATTCATCCTAAAATTGCTAAATACATGACGAAAACACTTTGAGGAACGAATCAGAGAACTTTGCTAAATGTATTCAGAATACTAGCTTAATAATTAAAAAAAATGTATTGCTGAAAGCTGAATTAAAAAAAAATGTTGCTAATATTGGTTGAAAGTTGAAACATTGATTCTAACATACAGAAGCAATTATGTTTATGTAAATAATTAGTAAATAATAAACTAGAACATTGCTATATTGCAACATGTTACACATAAAAACACTGATGCAATATCTAATCTAAAATATTTTCTAACCATCTACCATGGAGTATTTATAATATTGAGGAGGAGCTGATACTTCATAGACATAGATAAAAATTGTGGTGCCAGGCAACCTTTTTCTGTCCTCATATTCGCTGAAATTTGACATGTTGTCGAACAAACACGAGTTATTTAAAAAGGAAAAATAAAAAAAATGCCTAGGACAATTGAATTCCACTCAGTCTGGCTTTAAAAGGATAACTAAATATACTTTCGAAAACCATCCTAATTTATGGCAATTTATTGTTAAATCTTAATATATATAAATCTCGTGTCACAATGTTTGTCCTCAATGGACTCCTAAACTACTTAACCGATTATAATAAAATTTGCACACCATGTGCAGTTCGATCCAACTTGAGAGATAGGATAGTTTAAATCTCAAATTATAGTCGCAATTTTAATTTATTGCTAATTATTTGTCTGTTATTTTTTGACAGTCACAATCATCTGTTAACTCCAAATGATTCTAACAGATGTCGATACCTTTCGACTGGGTTGAGTAAGTAATCAATAGATGGCGCTGCTATGGTAAATCTACGAACGTGTCATATAAGCTACATTTTAACAGTATAATTACCACGTGTTGTTGACGCTATAAAATTAATTAAATTTATTTTAAAGTTTTAGCAGGAATTTTGCAAAGTATTTGTGTTTGCGTATTTTTTTAATGATATTCGTCGTAGTTTCGTGTTTATATAAGGCCTATCTACAAAATAAAAGCAATTCCAAAAAATTGTCAACATGCCTATTTAGGCATTAAGGGATGAAATGGGATAAAGTGGGACGAACGCGATGAGACCGGTAGATGGGAAATAATGGGACGGGATGTAACAGAAAGAAAAGGAGCCAGATGAGATGGGATGGGATACGATAGGAAAAGGGATAGTAGGTACTTAGGTTGAGTTCAGGAGTACAAAAGTTTGAACGGGAATAAGATATTTCTGGTGTGGAGTGGAGTCTAAACATCTAAGCACCCAGGCGAAGCTGGGCCGGGCCGCTAGTAATTATATAAAGTTTCGTTAATGTAGCAGAGCTACCAATATTACAAATGAGGAAATATCTATGTTTTTGAAGACACAAATATATGACAGAGCTCCCTCTGTATTATAAATACTCTAAGCCAACTACAAAAATAATAATACATACATTGTGTTCTATCCAAATATTTTACCACTGTAACAATAGATATTAAATTATGTTGGTTTGTCTGGTTATATTATGAGTTACAACATAACTGTTTGTTTTGATTATATGATAAAGTATTGTTATTGCGACATACTGTTGACTAGATAAAGTATTGCATGTGTTTGTTTATCAGTATCATATGTAATGTATCTTTAGAATGTAGAACATGTTGATTGTAATTAATTATTTTAATATGGGGTGCTAAGGATTCTTTAATTGTTGATGAAGCCGGTTAGTTTATGGACAAACTTTTGGCAATCAATTAATGGCAAAAGAATGATGATAGTCTGGGATGCCCTCTCAAAATTAATGTTCTTTTGGGAGGTCCCTGTTGGGCAGTGCCATTCCTGTGACTGATATAAACATTTAAAGAGGAAATATTAGGAAGTAGAAGTATTTAATAGACTGATTTTACAAATTAAATTACTTTTAACATAATAGAAGTCATCAAATACAATATAATAATCTGATATTTTTAACTTAAGAGTTAATTTAAACAAATAATTACCTGCTACAGCCGAGCCAATAAGCACAGAGCCAACAAGTGCTCCAGTAATAGCTCTGCCATACCTTGTGTTTGGTGCATCTTTGTTCTTATTCCCGTGATGATATTCATTATGAGTTGTTATTGAAATAAAATTTATAAATTTGTTCTTTTTTGTGATTGTTCTGAAACCAATAATTTCATTTGAAAACATCACAACTTATGAATATAAATATATTGATTTTCCATTTATTTATTTATCATAAATTCAACAAATAGTTCTCATGCCAAACTAGCCATGTCACTAATTATAAGTAACAATAGTAAGAAAGGCTTATCAGTCTTTAATAAATAAATAAATACACCCAACAGTCAGATACCTATAGTCCTGACCCCACACTAAGATCAAGTCTTGTGTTGTGAGTATCAGAAACTACGAGAGTTTTAAGTCTCACAAACACCCAGACCCGAAACAAATAATTGTGGATGACACAAACATTTGTGTTGGTGTGGGGATCGAACCTGCGGCCTCTCGTATCAACCAACTGTGCCACAGAGGATGTCTTAAGACAGAGATTTTACAAGGATTTATTGGTTTTAGTCAAAATGCTGATTAGAATCACAGGAGTTATATTATTTCTTTCTTTTCCTAGTATGATCTGGGCTTGTAACATCATCCAATTTTATATTCAACCTTTACCATTTTATCATATTCTTTGGAATGTTATTCAATGCAACTATTTTATTGTCTAGATAAATTAAAATTCCATTGCTTTTCATTATATGTAATTCAGTTTAAAATTACTAAAATTATTATTGAATGACCATAAGACAATTTTGGATATTCAGATTAGGTACTACAATTTAAAAGATAAGTTACATTATCTGTATTAGTATAATTTGGTATTCGTTTAATTTAGTTGCCTTTTATTTCAACGTAGATAATCCAGCTGTTATTGGAAACTCGCCAAAAATTAAATAGTTTAAACCACGAAATGTATGCGCTTTTTATTCGCTCGACAAAGTAATTCAACTATACTGCGTAGGTACTGATAGTATGTAGGCGCTAAACCGGGTTTTAAATTAGAAAATTGACCTACCTTAGCAACAGTGTTCGCAGATACATTTTTTTATCATTTACTGCATGTCTTTCCCAGATAAAAAGCAACCACCGAACTACATACTCTTATCCGTTAAACATATTTATTTTGACATCGTAATGTTTATCAGTGACCCGTTATCAATGTATTAAACATGGTAGGCCGATGAAGCCGTAAATTGCGAATATTGAACAATAATAAATGGCAGGAACAACTTTTTGCCAGTTTTATTTACCAATTTCCCCGTATTTGTCATAGTCATTAAAAGTTATTTATTTTATTCACGGTTAGGCAAGGAAATGTTAACTGTACAGCATTATTGACAAGAAGTTTTGTTCATTATAATTTAGTGGGATTGTTTGTAAAATAATGGTTTCTTTTACGGGATCTTGCATTTCTATTTTTTTAAGAATTTTTAGTATCTAAACTGCTTGTTCTCAAAATCAACATTTGAAAATATCTGTAGCTATGATCTTCAAATAATTCTTTGTAAAAATATATCATATACTATATAATTTAACTTTATTACGTTTTCAAAATTAGTATCTCAGTACTTCTGTGAAAATTTTCGTGGTCCAAACAATGATGGGTCCAAACTTTTATGTCCGAGCTCAATACTGTGGCGAGTTACGATTTTTCTTTAATTATTTAAGCACTTTAACATTAAATTTCTGGGTGTTTGGTGTTTCTGTGTGTCTGTTAGTCCCTAATAGGAAATTAATATTTGTAATAAAATTGTAGTTATTCTGTTTATTAGAGAATCCAGACAACATAGCTGATGGCCATCTGATGGCAGAATTTGTAGCTATTTCTTCGCCGGAATAAATAAAAGCACAGAACATTTTATAACGCGGAAATCTGATATAATGTAGTATGTAGGTATAGGTAGGTATTCATTTTGTTAGCCACGGAGGGCTTAAGATCGAGCAAGCTAGGTACATAATATCGGTGTGATAATCGGCTACCGCTCCTCAAACATATATCTAAGTATGTAGGTAGGTACATATTATAACTAAAAGTATGTAGATACATTATGTATGTTATAGCACTTTGAAAAAAAGACGGAAAAGGAAAAGAAAAGTGGAGAGAAGGTAGGGATTCCACTTCCGCCAACTTCACTCGCCTTATAAAAATCAAAATCAATTATCTATTAGATACATCACGTTGGTTTTTTTGTGAGACTATCGATGTTAAACTGGTCTGTTCTATCGTAGACGTAATATGCTTTTTAATAATTACAATGTAATATCAGGTTTTTATACTTGGGAATATTTGTCGCTTCTGTTTTTGTCGTAGTAGGTATGGGTCGTCGGTCTTTATGATGTAATTTCCATGGCTTGAATTGGGGAAGTAAAGGAAATTAGAATGGCGTTAAATTGCATAAGGTACTGTGCTGTGTCATGTCACTGACTCCCTTTAATTTAATTTTTGTTTCATCTAAGATTAGACGGGGAATTACACTCACATCTCACGCCACTATTATCCCAATGTACAGCAACAGTTACGAACTCCCAGAAGACGCATGGGGCAGGTCCGCTGGATGGAGTCTCTAATTCTTTTATTGTAAATAAAATACACTGTGTATCATCACTGTGTATATCAATTAATTCTATCCATAAATAAAGATATGTAAAATAAAAACTAACAA
Organism: Theretra japonica; assembly: GCA_033459515.1. Lineage (NCBI taxonomy): Eukaryota > Metazoa > Arthropoda > Insecta > Lepidoptera > Sphingidae > Theretra > Theretra japonica. Next base: position 15,952,917 of record CM065931.1, read on the forward strand.
CACCGCATTAAACACATACACCATACACACACCCACAATTCTCAAACAACCTATGGGGACGGACGAGGGGCGGATGGAAGGATTATAGGATGGCTATGCGGAATTCTTGCCCCTCTAGAAGGTCACCCTACATGTACACTAAGCCGGCTACGGCAAAGGTTATGGTATCAAATGTTCAGACCTTAGTATTGGCCGGCCACACCCTAGCGATACTAAACACAACGAACATAATAAAACACAGGCGAGAAAAAAAAACGCTCACTGCAGTGCACGGGGCCCCTTTATAAAATCAAGAGTTCGATTGAGAGGGATTAGTACCAGCATTATATTTACAATTATCCACACCATTTTTTAGTTCGATTATTCGAAATGGTAACTTCACATTCGTATTATTGTATCTATGTACACTTTAGTAATTTAAAATAGGCAAAGAACTTTCAGGTACCTACGCATACCTTCTTCCTGGATCGAAGTACGTGTGTGTATAAGGACAAATTTCCTTGTGTAAAAAATGTGGGAGGTGATAACATATAGACAGGATCAAAGGTGTGCGAGCGTTTTTTATAAAAAAAACATTTTGTAAAATTTAACGTTTATTTTATTTTATGTTTTATTTACAAATTAGATTTTGCCCGCAACTTCATTTGCGAGATACACTTTATTTGTAATATGTTATATATATATATACTAAAAATCCGATATTTAATCCCCTACACCATATATCAACCCCATTTCTCCCCTCAAAATAAGAAAAACCTAAAACCACGAATCAAGTAATTATTTGTTTGTAATTTATCTCGTTGGCAAAATTATATGGCTGAGTACTTACTTTATAAACAACTATATCCCTTGTTATTCCCATTTAAAGCATAAGAATCAAAAATCCGTATATTTATCTACGATAGGTGGATATAATTAAATTTATTAAGTTTCTTCATTTTAAAAACTCGGCAATCCCGTAAAAAATGTCACCACTTTCCTCCTCCCCTAAAATATATAATTTCAAAACCTTGCATCACTTACAATATTTATTTATGAGTATTTTTTGCGCAGAACCCCATGTATTTTTTTGAAATAAATTTGAAATTCTAAAACCAATGAACCACTTATGAAATCAGTTACGATTTAAATGAATCTCAATTTTAAAGGGACTTTTGTACCTACGGAACTTTAAATATTTTTCACATCAAAATAAATCGAAGAAATGTAATGAACTCAGCCATGCGCGTGTTATAAATTATACCATCTTTAAAAAATATATCCCTAATTTTAAAGGGTTTTATTTTTTTGTACGGAACCACGGAATTTGTTTTCCAAAATTACAGCCCGACAGACAAACATTTTTTAAAGTAGATTTTCGGCATAGGTATTGTGTAAATAACGATGTGTACGTACTTGAAAAAAAATATATATTTTGACTTTACAAACAGACACTTCCATTCTATTTATATGTAAAGATTAACTGCATTAGAAGCTCATAGTTATACATCTACTAGTTTTACTTCACCTCGTAACTATGACTCGAAGTCACCCCTTTTTCTTGCGCTAATGAGTTTTTAAAGACTTCATGCATTAGTTGTTCTGGTGTTTAGTGTTTCATGCATAAGTTTGAATGGAATTGTAGTGTGAAATCAAGCCAAGTACAAACCCATTTAACATAAGTATTAGTACAGACACAAAGTATTTTATAGAACATTTTAAATTCATAAACATTCATATGTTCTGTTGGTTAACATAGACAGTACGATAGGTGTTATATATTTAGGTATATTCTTGCTGAAAATAAAATCTAAATGTATGAAAGTTTTATCAGAAACGACACATTTCGTTGAATTCGGCAAATAGGACATAAGCGTGGTTAAATCCCGTAAATCCGATACGTTATCGTTTTCACTCGCTATGAAAACCCACTGCATAGTGACATTCTTTAAATCAATCAACGGAGGTGATGATTGTCCGTATTTAACTAGGTTATCTATCGCCCCAAAATCGTATTCAGCAAACCCATTCTTCTTCATCTGTCCCCAACGATTGAAATTCTTTAGTGATGTTCCACTAGGGTCATGGCCGACCACGTCAATCAACACGTCTTCAGTAATTTGGTATCCGTTGTAGCCAAATGTCGCAAAAATTAGGGAAGAACAAAGTTTATAGGCAAGGGAGTTGCCACAAAGAGTTTGACCCGCTTTTTGTACAATCCCACCTCTGGGAAACAGTTCTGCATTGAGACCAGTGGAGCTTGCGAGTGTCATTAGTGGTGATAAAGCTTCTTCCAGTGCAATAACCGAAAAGTTGGCATGGTTGAGCCATGCTGTAGTGGATAGACCAACGCCGAAGCTAATCTTAGCATTGTACTCGGGTTTCTTCGCACATAAAATGAGAAGTATAGCGACACCTTGAGCATGTGCAACGTAGCCTACTTCAGTTGAATTGGTCACTTCCAAAATGTAATCAATAATAACAGGTAAATCAGCGAGAGCCATTTCGTCTATATCAAAATCCCAAAACTCCTCGTCTTCGTCAGCATTATATACTTCGTGTCCCCTGCTATATACGTTACCTCGTGAGTTTGGCGCCCAGACATCGCTACAGTTGTCAGCGTAGATGTAGCAGTGTCCTACTCCGGGTCCTGGTATCAGACAGTCGTCACTGCTCTCGTACATTCCATGCATGTAAATAATAGGCATTTTCTTCTGCTCACTTGAACAACTTGATTTTAAGGGAAGGCGATGTAGCGTGAGAATATATTTGTCTTCTGTCACTACTGTATGGGTTTCAGCACGATACCCATCATATGAAGCTAGTTCTGAGAAGGGCAAGTTCTGTCTTGCTGTTGCATCGCACTGCATTATTAGCAATAACGGACAAAGCCAAAGAAAATAATCTTTCATATTTCCTAATTTCGAGCACAATTTTTTTTTATATCTTATGGAAACCGTTTCTAGTTTAATTGAAGAATGAGGGAGTTCGAATCGAAACGCGTTTAAATAGCTGCTACTATGAATTCATTTGTAAACATCTGCAGTATGCGTAATAAATACCCAAAGAACCGGGGATTAACACTTGTGTCAACAATAATTTTTTCGCATTCATTATAATACAGGGAAATATATAATATTGTTTGACTTTTAGAGTTGGATCACATAACTCTTTCAATTTCTAGAAATGATGAATTTGATTACCAATAGCAGCATCTTGAATAAGCAGATTTTTTCTTACAATGATGATTACCTACACTACACTACTACAAAATGGCTTGGGTGGCTGGATAAGATAACTTGGAAAAGACATTGGATGGTGCGCTTTTTGAAAAATCCATACAATGAAGATGATGCTGAGTTTTTAGTCACACTTTTAAATGGATCGCCTCTGAAATGTTTTTTACTCTTCGAAAAAGGTTTTCTTTATGAAATTAATTTTCATTCTTCAAAAATATGGGCAATTTAGCTCAGCTAGATTGACAGAGGACCTGATAAGGTTTGTGAGAGGACGCTGTATACTGGCCGTCTTCAACAGGTCGATCTGGACATCCATGAAGAAGGTTATGTATAGCAGACATACAAAAGCTGATGGAGGTATAGGTATCACCTGTATTGATATAGAATATCACTTTTTGGTGTGAATTTGCCACATTACTCGTACACTCGGTAGGCAGCCTCATAATCCACAGAACAGATGAATATGGTTTATAATTACTTCGCTTTCAAAGATGTTTTTGACTAGTGCTTCACACTATATATTGATGTATTCTTTTACAGTAGGTAGGTACACTTTTATAAATGACACGTGTGCTCTCTAGCAGCTGGTTGTGTCAATTTATACCCACTGTTAGAATCAAATATTTTTTCTATGTTTCCTCACAATACAAAAAGTGGTTTACAGAACTAGTTTTTGTATTCCAGTTTGCTTGCATCATTATGAATAGAAACCACAAGTTATAAGATGGTTCGCTTGATGGTAAGTAATTATCATTAGGCTGGTGGTGAGATATTGATATCGCTTCTCAAAACTTCGTGGGTATTTGTGAAATCACGCAATTGTATTGCTTTTTGGAATCAACTTTGTCAAAAGGTTTCGAGCAGGCGTCGATGTTCTTCAAAATAAAGGGCGTACATTATTATTTTGGGCAAAACTATGTACTTACAACCCAAATACGACGATAGGTAAAACATTACATTTAGCTATTATATAATTTGGATATAAACACTGAATTGTATTAGAAAAACCTGATTCTTGAAAACTATATTAACTGATTTACGCCTATAACCTGTGGATTTTTATTTAATATTTTTCATGAGTTAATTACATATCTACTTCGAATGTGAGAGGCCGCGCGTCGGTGGTGGGTGGTCATCCACGTCACCCACGCCTTACGCCGCTTCTGGGTCCTGTATATTGCTTATCTTTTCCAAACTTTTTATTTTAATTAATTTAAGCAAATAAGCAAGTGTATCAAGGTAATAGATACTTACCCTGCATCATTTCGGCTTTAGTCAGTCATGATGGCAAAACTCGAGTAAATGTTTGGATTTTATTGGACTATCTCTTATTTTTCTAGACATACGTGTATGAATTTTGCATTCATATACCGACTTTCTGACTCATTACCGATATTCAAAACTGCTGTTAAAATAAGGTGAGCACCTGTATTGATCGAAAAAATTCGAAAGAAGTGTGTGCGTGTGTGTGTGTATGCAATTCACACACGACATAAATTAATCTTCAGAAATGTAACCTACAAGAGAATGAAATTTAATACAAGTAGTTATACACTATACAGTGTTTCTTATAATCTTCGTCTACTCTTTCTATTTTTCATATAATTTTCAAGATTTGTGATCAATCGGACCAAAAATTAAAAATTCTACATTCTTATTATCAATTTAGCATATTGGACGAAAGGTTCCCCCCGATATAGCATTTAAGAACAACGAGACAAAAATATATTTCATATTATAATATTACTCTATGCTTTTCTACCTTTTTGTTTCATTAAATTTCAAATCACAACATTTTATAGGATCACTATATTTTTTCGGGATAAAAAGTAGCCTATGTTCTTTTATAATATTCTCTATGTTAATATGTGAATCGAAATCGGTTCAGCCGTTTTAGCGCGAAAACGGAACATACATACATACACACTTTTTCATTTATAATATTAAATAGGGATTATTAATTTTAAATTTCCCGCCCTGTTCCGTCTAATTTTCACTCAAGGGATATAGTCCAGTCCCGTCCCATCTCTTTAAGTATAAAAAAGTTACAAATATATCTGAATACCTGCCTCGTCCCACGGGAACACTATATTTTTTGGGGTAAAAAGAAGCGTAAGTGTTATTCAGGGCGTCAGCTATCTCCAAATTATATGAAATTTCATCGAAATCCGTTAAGCCGTTTCTATGTTCATCGCTCACAAGCGCACAAACAGACAGAAGTTCTAAAATATTTTTTTTTGGTTCTATTACGTTCATACAGTCTCCCATATTAGTTTATATCAAATATCATCCATGTACAGACATCGATCGGTTACACATTTATTATATCTAGAGATTAAAGTTACCTAGCTATAATATTTTCTGAAAACAAACATAAAAAATTAAATATATTTAGATACGTCACGTTATAGTAAAAAACAAAATAATTAACGGTCAACAAAGAATTTATGCGTAACATTGAATAGTACAGGTTTTTGTAATGGTTCAAAAAAAAGGCCTTTGAACATACTTATAATAAAACATAAGAAGATAAAGAAATCGGCACACACACACACAGTAATCCATTTATTTTATTGAATAATTTCCTATAGACTACGTACTTTATAAAACGTTATCTAGTTATTTATTTCAGTAGGTACTTTATCATACAGATACCAAGTCGTATGTTGTGGGTATGTAAGTCTCATGTTGGTGTAATGTTGGTCATATAAATATTGTTTCGGTGCGAGATAGAACTTGCGAACCTTACACATCCGACTTTATATACGAGTTAGTCCTCCTCCTCGCATAGTTTTCCTCATATCTAAGGGTCGTGATCCCCTAAAAATGAAGTAACCTTGTTCTGACTATGCTGCGCGACCTGTTCCTATCTTTAGCATAGGAGCAAGTCACTAAGGCTACGAATTTAGTTATGTGTTATGTATTTTTATGACTACACTTGTAGAATTAGCGAACAATAACGATAGGTACTCGTAGTTTCAATAATTAATATTCATCAGAACATTACGTCACGTTATTATTTACATCGTAATATGATTTCCTGGGTTCTTTTTAGGCTCGCCTTGGATGTTTACGAAAACCGGATTCTCACGGAAGGCGTACTGGTTTCAGTATGAGGTTTAATTAAAGCATTTTATGAATATTTTCTGATATATATATTACAAATTTATCGTAATGGTGAATTTTTAAAGACCAATAATTACATCCATATTGTTGTTGTACCTCCAAAACCCGCAGCGAGCGATAGAGTTATTTTTCTTCGAAGTGAAGAGACAGTAATTTCATCGGCTCATAAAACTTTTGCAATTTTACATAATGACGCTCTTTCTTGTGGCCACAGTTACATTAAAAAGATTGATAGAGACACAAAGTGGATAATTTTGGGAGTTAATCGACTATCTTTTTAAGTTTTACAGGCGCACTATAACCAATCTTGTATGCTTGAATGGGTTTGCGCGGTTCAGTAGGTGCCACCAATTTTTACATAGATGAATAAGCTCATGAACCGTCTCCAAGGGGTTTAGCAGAGGTTTAAACCAGATTCAAAACTTGACTGCGTTTTTGATCGACTTCAAAAGAAATAAAATAATTAAAGGGACTTCAAAAGTGTAAGACCGAGCTCAATTTTTTTTTGGAATATTTAGGTAGGTATTTAAGATTTAATAAAATATTACTTTTATTTCTCCCTTTTTTTTACAATTTTAAAGTCTGTTTATTTTTTTCAATTAATTTTTATTCAAGCATTAATTGTTGTTGCTGTTACGTCTCATATATGGAATTTTACATTGTAAAGTTATATTTGTGACTTATTTCATTTAATATGAATCATAGTTTGGGGTAGGCCTATGTTCAGCAGTGGACTTACTGTGGCTGAAAAGAGGAGAGAGGGAACCATAGTTTTATATTTCACATTTTCATTATTTTCTCACACATGCAATCCATATCAGATTGAAGCGTGAAAAGGAACGCACACGCTTTTAGATTCGTTTTGAGTCGCCAGAGGGCACCTACACAGTTGCGCGCGCGCTTCGAAAATAATGGCCGCAGTTTCACTCATTAATCGAGATAATTCACATTTATAGCGTTTTAGAATACGTGTAAGTGATAATTGTGAGCTGTGATGGAGTTTTTATATTGTTGTGAGGTAATTGTGTTGATCGGTGTTGTGGAATTGTGGACTTGGTGAGCCTTGCAGAGCTTCTGAAACCAAGGTATTGTGCTCTCGATCCTTTACAATTGGGTTGTTGTTTGATAATTACATTTAGCAAAACATAAATAAATATTATAATAATTTATTCGTTTGGCACATATGTAGGTACCCAGGATTTCCGCCATTGTTGGTTACGTATACGAGTATAAATCGGACAGTATTTCGTAAGGGTAGGTGAAATAAACGCACATTGTCGACAGTGGTCAACAGTATCTGTATTCTAAAGCTCTAAAAAAGAATCTCAAACTTCAAAGTCATTGATTTATACTCAATGTTCGAACTTCAAAGTACAATACTTTACCACAAAAGGAACAAGGCGGATTTTACGCATTTTGTCCTTCCATGTGCCATTTTAAAGGGTTGTATAGTTCGATTATGCGTGTATTTTATTGGTGTGTGTTCAGAGAGCGAGAAATATGAAAAATTCATACGTAGTAGAATATAAAGCCGTCACGCCGGTAACGTTTAGGTGTGTAGTAAAATTTTACGACGCGCTTAATTTTTGCCTTTATGGCGGCCATTAAGGGTTAATGGATTTCGCCTTTTGAATTATTTTGTACAAAAATATTTCGATAACACTTAATATATAATAAAATTGTGGCTTATGCCTTGTACTTATTGGGAATTTATTTGTTTGGTACATAAAGAGGAAACGTGATGGTTTTGGTACGTCGCGTCGTATGATTTATTTTAAACCTTCTGTTTTACTACAGGTGGTTGTTTTGTGTTATGCAATGTTTTTGTATTGTACTATAAAAGTATATTGTATACGATAATAAATCAATCAGAATATTTTTTGTATTCTTATTATGTTACACGAAGAGTTTTGGAATGTGTAATAACGGAGAAAAAAAAACTTCCACAAAACGACATGTACCTAGGTATTAAGTGGTTTATTCATATAGTATTGAAACATATTTCCTACGGATATGTATAACTATAATTAAATCTAACTATTTAACTATACGATAGTTAAAAAGTTGTATTTTTATTCAGTACCATCAACTACTAGCTATCGTACTCCATCATTCAATATATTATTTTAATTCTACACAGCAACTTAAAGTTGATTCAAACATATTCCTCACACGATTTTATATCACCAATATATTTCATAAACTTCTCAGCGGATAATGTAACAAGCCACGTATTGTAGGAGGAAAAACTCCAGAATGAAAATCACACGCGATTGTCAAAGAAAATGTAAGCATTGGCAAGTTTTATATCCTTGTAGGTTAGGGCTCGCGGCGTAACGAGCTCTTATTTATTAGGCGGTGCGCGGGCGGGGCGCCACTTGCCGCGAGAGGCGGCTCTGCAATATTTCCCTTGAATATAATAAATAATACATCAGCAAATTTATACTTATTGCTAAATACAGGGCTCCCTTAAAATCGAGTTCAATTGACAGGGCTTAGGCTATAGTCTACATGCCCACGGTTGACTACGAAAAATATTTATTTATTAAGTAGGTAAATTTTTCTTTTTGGATTTCCAAGGCAGTTGGTACTAAGACCAATGTTATTAATCAGTGTCGACTAGCCAGTGATGATCATATTACAGTAGTTTGATATAAGAATGCTGACTAGATGGAAACTAACTGTACAGGGCTTATCATCGGCGCGTAATGCTTATAGCAGAGGAGCCGTGGAACACCGACCTTCACCCATCTCATAACCAGATGAGACATATTTTTTATCAAATATTATTGATGAACAAACATGTCTATGATAACTTGCCTATCGAAAGTGTTCATGGCTATTTTTTAATTTTAATCAATTTTCTTTCATCACCTTCACTCTTATTATCTTCTTCTTCCAGTGCCTCTCCAACTAGTGAAGGTTGGGAGTCAGCTCCGGATATTTGATTCTGTCTTTTGCCAGGTGGAAGAGCTTAGAGGCATTCGCAATCCCTGTCCATTCACAGACGTTACGCAACCATGACTTCTTCCTTCGACCAACGGTTCTTTTGCCGGCCACTTTGCCCATCATAATAAGTTGCAAAAGTTCGAATCTATCGTGGCTGAGCACGTGACCCAGATAAGCAACTTTTCTCCTTTTGATGATATGCATTAGTTGGCGCTGTTTCCCAGCTCGGCGCAGTACTTCAACATTGGTTACCCGATGTGTCCAGGTAATGGCCAGCATGCGTCTGTAGCTCCATATTTCCGAAGCTTCTATATTATTCGGGAGTCCTTCTTTGAGCGTCCAGAATGAATTTCATCCCAATTGATAGTTTTTAACACAGAGAATATGCCTATTTGGCTCCTTCCACATCTGTTCACATTCACAAGGTACCTACCTATTTTCATGGCTACCAGGCAAGCAGACGTGAACAGGTGAGTTAATATAGGCAGTTATATCAATCTAATAACCAATCCTAATTGGAATTATAAGAAAGAATATTTAATTACAAAGCCGATTGTATAGGATTGCCTGCAAGAATAAATAAAAAAATTATAATTAAAAATAGCTATGAACACTTTTAGATCACACCACTCTCAATCGTACTCTCGATTGTAGAGGAGGCCCGTGTCTTGCAGTGGGACGTATATGGGCTGATACAGACCTGTCTCTGTACTGATACAGACTCATTCTCTCTCTGGACTGATCTGCACTCGCCATACACCATACAATACAATACAATACAATATTTTTAGATAGGCATGTTATCATAAGTAAGTTTGGTAATCAATAATATTTGATAAATAATATTACTCATCTGGTTATCAGATGGGTGAAGGTCGATCTTCACCAGCCCTTAGACCATAAATCCGTAAGCCGTAGTCAATCTAAACTAGTCAGCTGACATGTCATCATTTAATATAACTTTTAAAGAATAATTAATTAAACAACCACATAATTGAATATCACGCTAATTCAAACAGAAATTTACATTACAAATTGCAAGACTATACAATTTGTCAGAGACTATAAAATCCTTATTTCCACAACCTCGCCCACTGGCGCCACGCGTAAACCCCGAGGTCCGTTGTGCCCGGGCTCAAGTTCCCAGGGAGTGTTATTGAAAAAGTTTAGAAGCGCGGAGACTGGTCGAGAATTAATTCCTGATAAATACCTACCCAGCTCAACTGCTGTGCCTTCGCGGCCAGCTAATGACATTATGTTCGCAGGTAGATTGATACAATGAGACTTGTTTTGATTTTATTGCTGGGATTTTGTGGATTTGTGACGCAATTATGTGGTCGATGGAGGGCTTGTAGCTTCTTTATGACTTGCAGATAACAATGGTTGTACATAGATATATTTTATATAGCAAGTGTACATGAACACGGAAGTCGGAACTGCCGTAGGGCCAATTACTCTAACTATATCCCTTTGTGTATTAAAAAAAACAATAACACAACTACCATTCAACTACTGAAGTCCCTGTTCAATGGCTTTCTTGTAAAATAAAATTTGTTTTTTTTTTTTTTTTTTTTATTTCAATTATATTTATGGGACATTTATATTATGAAACAATACATGCCAGTCCCATCGTACCTTATAAATAATCATATACACAAAAAATAATTAAGGGGGATAAATTTTGTTTTTATCCCCCTTAATTACCAACAATACATCAAATCTAACATTTTCAACAACCAATTAAACTAAAAAAAAACTTTCACACTAAAGAAAAGAAAAAGAAAAGACTGAAAAATTCAAAATCGTAACATTACAAACTTAAATAACTTGATAGCCTTTTCGGACATTGGTTCGGATAAAATATGATGAAAACACCCAACATCATTTTCATTAACATGCAATTCCTTCATCACATGTTGTCTCTCATCTCGAAACCGGCTACATTCCGTCAATAAATGCATAACGTCTTCCACTGTACCACAAACCGTACAGTTGGGTGAATTGGTTTTTCTAATTAGGAAATTAAAGTTGTTAAGCGGAAGGTGTCCAGATCTCACTCTCAAAGCAATGACTACAAGTTTCCTCCCTAGATTACTATTATTGAACCATGGTATACGAGGAGGCTCATCTACGATTGATTTGTACCATATCCCTTTCTCCTGAGACCTTTTGTTAAAATATTCTTTCCAGAGGAAACTACAGTGATTTTTAAATTTAGGAAATAGATCTGTATAATCCGATTCCATATTAATTACTATTCCTTCAACGCTTCCCTGCTTAGCTCGACGATCAGCCTCCTCGTTGCCCAGCAACCCAATATGTGCCGGAACCCATTGTAATATCAGATCTTTCCCGCTAGATGTTATATCATACATTTTAGAGAGAACCACATATGCTATCGATAGCCCTCTGTGTCCAGAAGCACATCGAACTAGATGCAATAAAGCGCTTCTACTATCAACGAAAATCACAACTTTCCTGTTCTCAATTACATTTACATGAGAAAGAGCTTCTGAAATCGCAATAAGTTCCAGAGACATAATAGATACAGAACCAATAATTTTAAAACTACTAAAGTTATTAGTTTCTCTTTGGGCTGGATCATAATATGCAGCACCTTGACCGTCCACACTCTTAGATCCATCAGTATAGATTCTATGCCAATCATGATATCTTTCATATAATTCATTTATCGTACCATGTTTTATGCAATTAGGGTCATACGAATTTTTAGGCCTGTTAATAGCTTCCAAGTAAGGTAAAATTATATTTTTTACATTAATATTCGTAATCCATGTCTGTAAATCAAACATTTTTAAAAATGGTGTAGACATCACTCTTTCATTTTTAACATCATCAAACGTTGTAGCAAGTAAGGGGCGTTTCTTATTTGACCAATATCTGATGGATCCCGGAGAATTGACTTTACCGAGCAAACTATTTGTCACATTATCAGCCCATGAGCGAGACTTTAAACAAAACTTTATTGCAAGCCACTTCCTTCTCAAATGCAGTGGAGATACACAGAGTTCAGATAAAATTTGTTTTACTTATGCTTCTTTTGTATAAAATGAACACAGATTGTAAAATACAGGAACATGTCACAAATTAAAGTTTAACTTATACCGAAATATAATAGGTTAATTAAGAATATGAAAACTTTCTTGTCATTTTTATCTAACAATAAAATTGTCAAGATATCAAAATCCATCCTACATATATAGGAGAGGAGTCGTGGAAGATCCACCTTCATCCATCTGATAACCAGACAAGACAATCTTTTTCTTAAATATTATTAATTAATAAACATGCCTATGAGAACTTGTATATCAAAAAGTGTTCATGGCTAGTTTTAATTGAATTCATTTTAATTAATATTCTTGCATTACCTTCACTCTTTTGATATCCGAATGAGTTTCATATCAACTGATAGTTTTTAACACCGAGAATATGCCTTCTTGGCTCCTACCTCCTAGATCACAGAGGACAGGGTCGGGTGGAGGAAAAAAGGGGAGGCCTTAACCCAGCAGTGGGACATTTTAGACTACAAAAAAAAACCATAAACTCTTTTCGATAGGCAAGTTGTCATAGGCATGTTTGTTAAATCATTAATACTTGATAAAAAATATGTCTTATCTGGTTCTCAGTTGGGTGATGGTCGATCTTCACCGGCTCTTAGACCTATTGGTCTAAGAGCCGGTGAAGATCGACCTTCAATGTAGCAGAAAAAGAAAATATCTCCATAAAAGCAACGTCCCATACAATCCTGCGTAATACAAGTATAATTTGGTGAATGTATATTAAAAAATATTTCGTGATCTCCCGCTTTGTGTGGAGATAATGAAAATGAGTAAATATAATGAAAAAATGACTGATCGCATGGCAATAATGTTTGCGTCAAATGATGGATAATGGCGACCCGTGGGGGACAGATATTTTAATACTAGCAGTAGCAGGAATATTGATTGGTTCACTTCCTTTGATTCTGTAACCCTTTTTGTTTCATTGTTATTGGAGAATGATTTGTTGAACATACACATCATATTGTGTTCGTGTCTCCATAGGGGTAGTCAGTAATACTCAAGTTATGCCTCTTCAAATTGAAAAGTTAGCGATAGCTTAATTGGTAGTGGATTTAATAAACAAATTAATTTTATAGTTCGACAGGTCGAACCCGAGACACACGCCTCTATCTTACCGAGGTAAGGTATATATTCCGAGTTAAAAAGCGTTCATTTTCAAACTAAAGAAAATATTATAAAACACTTGAATTTCGAACACTTCCTTATTGGAAATAAGAAATTGAAAATTAAGGCCACTAAATGGCACAACAGCAGCGTGGTGGATTGAGGACTAATATCCCTCCCAAACGTAGAGCATGAGAGGGTTCAGTACATATTATTATTATTACTATATGGCCGTAGGTAATACAAGTATACTTAGCTTTCGTTGCACTAGTCACATCGCCGTGTCAATATATAAAATCAACATTCATTTTCCCCCTTATCATTCCTACACTAAGTTTCTCGCAAAACGAATACAATAGAATAGACCCAATACAGTCGCAAAGTTCACATTAAATAATATAGAACATCTTTTATGTGTAGAGAGGGCGTCGCGCGGCGGCGGACTGTAGTCCCCGCATAGTGTAGTAATGTAGTGTAGTATTGTAGTGCACGGCAAACACGGGAATGTTTCGTGGCGGATGCGATATTGTCTACTTTACACTACGAATATGCTGGATAAGGCATTTGTTAAGAAATGCGTTAATAAACAGACTTCATGCGCAAAGCAAGATTATTATGGTGAATGACGAGCTAAAATTCCTGACAGACTCGCCGAGCTTGTCACAGTTGACTCTGGCTGATAGTGGTTGCAGTGGTTTTTGTGGTCCTAAAGTTTCTACATATATTGGACTACATAAAATAAGTGAGCTAACATTGGGCGACCGTGACGGTCCAGGATGGCTGAGATGAAAGGGATCAATAGACTGTAATTTCTGTTTTTTGCAAGGGTTTGAATGGTCTTGAAAGGACTACGTAGAGACCCCGTCCAAGTATAAGTGCTAAAGCCGCTACTTAATTATTAAACGTGTCGAAAAGAGAAGATTTATTTAAAAAAAATCTCAGCTCGTTCTATAAATCCGATATATTTTACTAATACAGCTTCTATTGGCAGTGAGTTCCAATTTTTAAGAAGAAACACCAAAACAATGCCGCATCCAATAAATTCGCACACGGGTCAGAGAAAGGAATCGATAGTATGCTCAGAATGTTGGAAATGAAAGCGGCCGCCAATATTGGCTAAATTAACCATTCTTGCATACTTGGGATGCATTCGATTGTGGTCTGCCATGTTGCGAGGACTCGCATTCTCAGCTCACTTCAATACATCTAGTTTATTTGCCTTCGCCTCGGGTAGGTTCAAAATTGAATGGATTCCATACTTGGGTATAAAATAGATTTGCTTATTTCGTGAGTTTCGTCAGCCGCAGTATGTTGATTAAAGATGTTTCCAAAAATTTCTAGGACAAAACTTCTTAGAATTCTGCATGCAAAGAAATGGGACTTTTAATAATGGTCATTTATGGATTATTAAAAACATTTTTTTTTAAACGATTTGTCGTAATCGTAGTACACAACCCAGTTTTAGCCCCGTATGAGATTTGATTTAGATTCTGGATTAATACCTGTTTTGAAAAGCTAGAAGCGCTATGGGAGGCATGATAATACTTTGCAGATTTTTGCACGATATAGGATTGACGATATAGAGGAGAATTTGGATATTTTATGGATAGACAAGACTAACCTAATCTAATAAAACAAGATCATAAACATATACTATCTTCACCATACAACCAATCAATCTTTATACAAATAAAAACAGTCATGTTTGGCGACCCGTCCATCCGAAGGCCGCCATAAAAAGGTGCAATACATCAACGCCGGTCATTCTGGCTCCGACATTGTTTCACACTACTGTTATTGGTTGTAAATCAGGTGCGTACAGTTTCACGCCTCATTATTTTTTATGAACTATAAAATATTGTTGGATTTATTGGCAAAGTAAAATCGGTAGCCGTGGGCTGTGTTTTCCGAAAAAAATATATGTTGATTGTCTTTTATAGGTCACAGACTTTATGGAAGAAATTAACAAAATAAAATCGTCTTTCCCGAAAATTTGACCTTCAATGTAGTGAAATCGTGGACACCTTAAACAAATAATATGTGTACTCAAAGCTTACAGTAAACAGATAAAAGAAATTACGAGGTAACATCCATCGCATAGCATCTAAGAGTTCGAGTTTATGTATTGTGTAACTTTTGGTGTAAGTAGATAAATGTGTTTCATAGTTGAATACCTTCTGGGTATGGTTATGTTTCAATTTAGTATTTGAGTTGAGTTATTTATGTACCTACTCATGGTGTTGTAATGATATGTATAGCCAAGTGCTGATAGTTTTGTTTTTTGCATAGTGTTGTGGTTATAAAGTTTTGAAATGTAATTTTTCTTTACAATAGATAACAGAAAACATGTTTATAATGGGTTGTTGATATTATTTATAAGTTATTGTCATATTTGTTTTCACTCAATTTATGGCACATTGTGTTATACTTTGTCACAGTATTTAATTTAGATCTACTTATTATGTATGGATGTTAGTATTGAGGGCCAGTAATTTACGTATTTTTCATTTATTGTTAAGTTTAAGGGCCAGTGTTAGAAATGTAAACAAACAATAAATGTACGTTTATGATTAGACAGTGACATTGACAATTGTCTATGGAATATGTTTATAAATAATTGCTTCGCAGCTCTATGGTTCTCTCTTCCTTTTGTAACTGTGCTAGCTCATGTTTGTTCTCCTTAAAAATAAATCTCTTTATTTCATTTGCATCTGGTGTTTTTGTCCATAACCCATCACCTGAAAGAAATACTTTATCTTTTGTAGTGTATAATATGTAGTTATTGTATAATACAATATTGTGAATACTATGGGACTAGCATAGTCAACACTGATTCAAAGTTCCCACATTAATAAAGATATTTTTTTTTTTACTTTTTCCGAATATTTTTTTTTTAATAATATCAGATGGAAGTCACTAATTAAACAAATAAATCAAATACACTTTTCTTTTCGCCTTTGTTACCGCCCGTAAACCGGCTATGTTTACAATATTCTCAATTTCATAATATTCATATCAATATAGAGTATAGAATGGATGATTGGTATTGGATGGAGTGTTAGTAACGCGGTCAGCGCCTAACGTAATTACGTAGACATGCACATCACTCATCGCCTCTCGACGTATTGCCAAAATTTGATTGCTTCATCTAGACTGAAGTTATACGATAACGTAGCGTGTAATTGGCTGATAGGCAAAACTGTATAAGGTATAATATGTGTAACGGGTAATATTTATTGATATATCTAGACGTTTATAATTATAGTTGCATTACTCTAAGCATAATATGCTTTTTGTAGGTAAAATAACCTTAAGCAGAAATTCCACACCCCTACTCATCTCCATTTCTTTTATACTCTCTTCCCCTAGGTTCTTCAATAAGAACTATGTGTTGACGGTTAGGAAAACGTTATTATTACTATTAACTCTTCTAATAATTATGAGTGATGGGGCCCGCAATAGTACATATTATTTTATTTCCTATCTATATTGAATTAAGTATGACTAGTATTAAGAGAATAAATGCCGAAACTGTAATCTTGCGGAGACAAACGCTTTGGTTTCCGTATCAAGACGTTGCGGCGGCCGGTCATTTTTTAACCCCCACCTCCTTTGTAACCGGCTAAGGATAGCCAGGCATGAAAGCAGGTTGCCTAGATGGGAGTCATATGTGTTATAAGCTAGCGTACTTTTGTTTGTACATTGATAGGCGAGCCTGGTGACTGCCTTGGTGGCGCGGTTCTATTACGGTATGATTGCAAAGCTGAGGTCTCGGGTTCGAATCCCGGGTCGGACAAAGTGATATTGGATTTTTCAACTCACTTACAGCCCGGAGTCAGGAATTTGTGCCAGATTTGACTATAGGCTCGCCCTCTATCACATCGTGGCACGGAAAATACAAGGTGAAACGTGGGTGTCCTGGTTACACCTCTGCCTACCCCTTCTGGGAAAATGGCGTGAGGTACAAACTCACGCCATTTGATAGGTGAGCATAGAAATTTACCAGAAGAGGAGTGCTCAATGCCATCTTAAATTGTACATATCCAGAAGTACAGTCAAGTCTTTGTTGAATTCCCTGAATAATAGAAAGATAGTCATTTATTCTATATACTCGTATACCTAGTTTAATTGACGCGCAAATAATGGCTTTCCTGAACTTCCAATCCAAGTTTAATATGTTGCAATACGAACTAAACAATACCACAGAACTAGTGTTCGCATCAGTACCGAACGATTCGTATAGATTTAACGTCATGTCAATTGTCTCTGAGACAATGATCAAATTAATCCATCCCGGTCGAATCTATCTATTCATGGTAAAGTCTTAACTGAATGTATCATAGCTTTACGGACTGAAATATATTGTGTTGTAGTATTAAAGTCTACAGTCTTGTCCTCTGTGACTCAGTTAGTTACTTGTCATGAGGCGAGAAGCAGCGAAAAACAAATATTCTTTTTGCGCCTGTGTGTTTGAGATTACAAAATCTGTGGTAATTTTTGATACCTACTACATAAACTTACTCGAGTGTCAGGACGCTGTGTGACTGTTGAGTGTATTCATGTATTGCATACATATGTACATACATAAACATCACACCCAGAAGGGGTAGGCAGAGGTAGAACCAAGACACCCACGGGTCGCCTTGTGTTTTCCGTCCCATGATGTGATAGGGGACGAGCCTACCGCCATATCGGGCACAAATTCCTGACTCGGGGCTGATAATGAATAGACAACCTAATATCACTTTGCCCAACCCGGGATTGGAACCCGAGACCTCAGCTTTGTATTCATACCGTAGTACAGCAACGCAACCGAGGCAGTCAGTATTCATTTATTATTTTCATATTTGTTTGATGTAAATAAACTAAAATGATTGCGTGCTCTCCTCAATCCATGCCTGTATACGAGTAGTCCAGCCATCATATCGAAAAACATGAAGTGTCAAAGTGTTGGTGTAAAAAGCTTCGTTGATGAGGGGTAGAACAAAAACCCGCAGTCTTCTTGCTCGTGTGACGTACATTAAACCTGTCGTGGAGCGTGCATACGTGCCACGTGATAAATTTCAAGAGTTTTGGGTCACATATTATACGAGGTGAAATTGTGAAGTAACAGCTTTGTCGCTTGTGTTTCGTGAGATGAATGTGATTGGTTCTCCAACCACGACGATTGTAGGATATCTCTATAGAAAGCCGGCAAGAGCCATAGCACCTACTGCTAGGTCGTTTTTCACCTCTAACAACTTTTTTAATGGAGACGCCAATCATTAAATTGCATTATTGTAAGACGGATTTGTAACAGAAGTTATATATATTTTAGTGAGTAATCGTCAATGCCTTGTCAGTACGTACTAAGCTGCGTCACATATTTATAAGTACTTATACCCCTGATATTGTGTAAGAAATAAGAATTGATATAAATCCACCAATGTCGCTTCCACACTTAGTAGGCCAATAAATATAATTCGTTGACACTGCTCAGCGTGAACGTGCCATTTCACAGCCATTGGCCACCCTCAATACACCTTATTTTCGGCTAAACACCCGCCTCGGGGTACCCGAGGAGCTATTATGTTTCGCTTCCTCGGCTAGTGTGTTACATCTTAATGTTCACGTCACGTTGCCCTGTTTTATATGAGTTTTGAGTGCTTGGTTTATGTGGCAAATTGGTGTTTTCATATATATATATAACGCCTGTATCCTTCAAGTAGGCAGATCTGTCAAGTAGCACTCAGATTTGTCAAGATATGATAGGGACAAGCTTGTCGCTATACCCGTTTTAAATTTTTGGACCGCGAGTACCTCTTAATAGGGATACCGTACTAGGCGTCAAGAGACGTAACAGTTATTATACCATAGTAACGACCACAGCACAGTACTACTTATTTATGAATAGTGTTGCTCCGGTGTATGCGCAGGCGTTATACCTTGCGAACGCCTTGCTCGTCTCGTCATTCTCGCTATTCATTCAATATCACGAAATATCGTCGCCTCCTATACTTTTGTTCCTATGTTATTCGTATGCAGTATAAAGCAAATAGGTTTTAAAAGGTGATTTGCGAGTGTTAAATGAATGTGCAGTCATCTTTACATTTTTCTAAAATTATCTTCCATCACATGTTAGTAGAAATAATCTGCGACATTTCTTATTTTTTAAATCATCTATCATAATTGTTTTTTAAGTAGAGGAACGTGTATAGAAATTCCACAAATACCATTTGATATAAAAAGTAATATAGCGTCACTTCGAATCCCATGCCTAATGGACAGCTACTTTAGTGTGGCCACTAAACACGATGGTGGATACACTTACATTTTTAAGTAATATTTTTAATTTAATAAAACTACAATATGAAGACTTCAACCCTTTTAATGATGTTATGAAAAGAATATCAGGTCATAATGGAGCTATGTTTTCTGTATCTGTATCGGCTCGTATACGTCCCGTTGCAGGGCACAGGCCTCCTCTACAATCGAGAGTACGATTGAGAGAAGCTATGTTAAAGGCATTGTTAATTAGTCTCACAGAAATGAGACGCAAATTAGCAACATATTCTTTCTTATTTTACTACCCTGGAAGGGTTCTACCAAACCTTAATTTTAAATAGAATTTTAATTAATTAGTAATATCATTTGATATTAATTTTTCGCCTTCATTCAATTTGGAGGATTGGACATCTGCCCCACTATGTCGCATTGAAGGTATGTAACAAAAAAACCTAATACATCCCACCGTTCAGTATGTTATGCCATAATTATCTTGATCATACCCCTGAGCCGCAAATATTTCCGCGTCAGCGAATTACAATCCTATCATCGATGTTAACATCCCTATGATCCATATCATCTCCTATATAATTAATATATATATTTTTATTTTACTTGCTATGCAAATATATTAAACGTAGTTAATACAAAGCATATTCCCCTCTGACTCTATGGCTCGGTGGCGACGTCCTCCTCGATTCCTCTCACGTAGCGGCTCGGGCCTCTCATATTTTTATTGACCGCAGCTCAAGAAAACGGCTGGCTCACAAAACAAAAGTGTTTTAATGTGTCCTTCTCGAAAACAACTTGACTTATTGAGCGGAGCTCCACCGGCTACAATGAACTCTCTATAATGTATATAGGCGTCTTTTAAGAGTATTCCTAACTACATACGTTCTAAGCGTTTATGAAATTGTTGAATATTAGGTATGGTGTTTGGAATATTAATAAGTTTTACATAATTTATTATTCAGTTACCTCCTTAATGATCTTTAATATTTACGTCTCCTGGATCTGGGAGCGATATTCTAATTTATCTGCTACTTGCCTTTATTGTATATTTAAATGGAGTTTACGGAACTTCATTTCCAAAATGCTTTTGCATTGAAACTGTACAAGAGTAGCAATAGTTCACAGTCGATGTAAAACAGGCGATGTATTCATCCTATTTATCATTTCAAAACGCCGGCAATTATTAAAATAATTTTCGTACCTGCAAACTCTAACTTTCCGTCTAAACCGTATCCGTATATATATTAGCTTTAAAAGCACAATTTACCGGCGCGGCAGCAGCTAAAAAACTCGCTGGGTTTAGCTTGCGAGTTCAGCTATACGACTTTAGCTATACAGGTTCAGCTGAGTTATTAGCTTGTGCTTACGTGCAGCTGCGATTTCAGCTAAGCTTATTACGACCTGCAAAACTTGTGGTTGCTTTTCGACTTATTTTGCCGGTTTCCTGAGTTTTTGATAGTTACGACGTGGAGTTTAGAATTTATAGTTTAAATTGTTGACACGAAGTTGGTGGTCAAATTGTGCACTGCGGACGGAGTTTGTCGTTTAATATGTGAAAGTTTTTCTATATTTTTGCATACCCTTATACGATATTTGTATAGGCCTGTGGATTAGAATTATTTTCTATTCATCAGAATTATTTTACGATAGTCTATCTATGTGGTATTTGCCCTGTAAGAATGTAGAAGGGGTAAGATATTGAGCGCGTCAGAAGGTAAATAAATACGCTACAAGATCACGTAGGTAGACTGAATTATTAGATACGCGACGTGGTAGGGTTAGAAACGAGGTAGGTTAAATAACTCACACAATAAAAACATCATTACTACATACACATAAGTTTTATACTTGAATTAATGTGTATCGTTTCTCGAAGAAGAAGATTGTGGGACAATGTATGTTCTTTGTTGTTAATTATCTCTCACTATTTTTTTTTTGTATTGTATCAGCCCATATACGACCCACTGCAGGGCACGGGCCTCCTCTACAATCGAGAGTACGATTGAGAGTGGTTAGGCCATATAGTCCACCACGCTGGCCTAGTGCGGGTTGGCGGACTTTTACATACCATAGGAATTTATACAAATCGCTATGGTATGCAGGTTTCCTCACGATGTTTTCCTTCACCGTTATAGTGCGTGGTGATTGACTATCAATACACACATGACTCCGAAAAGTCAGAGGTGTGCCCTGGGATTTGAACCCGCGACCACCGTGAACATGTAGGCAGCCGCGTCTGGTCCGTTACCAACAGGCCACCACGCATTTCTCACTATTTAGGTGACGGAAATTAATGTGAACATGCAAAACATTGTGATCTTTACCTATGGGTGTACCTACCTACTTACCTTAGGTAGGTACACCCAACAGTCACATACATAGTCCTGACACCACACTTAGATCGAGTCTTGTGTCGTGGCTATCAGAAACTACGAGAGAATTTTTCGGTGTCACTAACACCCAGACCCATACAAACATTTTAAAGGTGCGTGAAGTTCGCCAACTGGTACTGCGCCAGCGTGATGAACTTAAACACCTATTCCGCAAAGGTTTGAATTCAAGCTTCGACCATCTGAGCATTTAAAGATACTATTGATAAAATATGTGCACGTAGGAAGGAGTGCACGTGTAAAGTATCGGTTACTGGAGCCGCAGTAGTGTGAGCACAAATCACGGATCCCGAGAGACTCGCTCGTCGCCTGTAATTGAGTGTCAGCGCGCGACACATGACGCCATATCTCTTGATTTAGCACCGGCTTGCCGGCTCCAACTCAACTATACTGCAATAAATATAAAGTGTTTTCTTTAAGTTCAATCATTTAAAGAGCAAAGGGCATTCAGTGTACTTTTACAAAGGGTATGAAACGGTTATTTTTTATATGATTCTATATTTCACCGATAAATTTAAGGTACCAGAAACGACTTCCAGAGGTCCAACGGGTCCAAAGTAATCTTAAGCCTAAAAATATTCACTTATTTCATTATCCAGAAAATATCTATGAAGAAATAAAAATAAAAAAAACATTTAATAAGTCTTAGTTCATAGTTTTTATTTACTTTACATGTAAAAAAACAAACATAATATATTGTAATAGAAACTACCATATCATATCGAAATTAAATAACAATCCTCTGCAACCAAAAAAACTCCTATAAAATGTCTGAGACGTAAAACTAATTGAGTCTAGCAACAAAGAACGTAGATCCGTTTCACAAAGGTCTGACAGAGTAAACACGGTCGAAATCCACGATTTGGGAACATTAGCATCTGCCGCCACCGCTCTAATGAACGTCATTCCGCCCCAGACCTTTGTACACGCGTATAAATGTCGATGTCTGATACTCCAATATTTATTTGGCGTTTAATACTCATTCTGGGTGTAATTGAATTGCTTTGTATGATTTAGGAAATTATATTGGATTTGGTTTATAGGAAAATTATGCGAAGACCTACGCTTCTTGTGAAAACTTTTGGTTTCTGGATTCCTGTGTTCATTTATTCTAATTGATTTATTTAATTTTTAGATTTTTAATACAACTATGTTATTGTTATACTGGTATATTTATAACGTGCATGTAGTCTAGATGTATTACGTATTATCTATAAAAAATGTGTTATTTATATGTGTAACATTCGCGCAAATATAAGAAACCTTTGTAATCTGATACTTTCGTGTAATCACACTGCGGAAAAAATGCTCCACTCCAAAATTTCTACACAGACCTGTTGTAAGCGATATTCGAAGGTTTTCTGTAATCTTTATTAGGTTGAGACCGTTTCCGCCCTATCAGCTAAGTTTTCCGCGGAAAACGCTATGTTTTGTAACGACAAATCACAAACAGAGACAAACATCTACATGTCCTAATTACACATTCAATACCTCGCTTAATTTCTGAATTAAGTAACTCTCCACTAAATTCTAAGTAACGGTGTTTGGGAAACCAACCATGAAATTTCCCAGAAAATGTGATTTAAAACAAAATAATTTAAATAACAAGTCGCGTGCTGCGTGCGGCACAAAGGCGGCTGATTGTACTCCGGCGCACCGTGCATCTGAAACGGCGCTGATTGCATCTCTACAAGTGTTAGCACCTTGTAAGCGGGAATTTGTTAGTCAAGTTCACTTCTCTTGATATTACATGTAACATGTCTCAATGATGTAGGGAACGAAGCATTGATATTGATGAATGGAAAGGAATGCAAGATATATTCGTAATGCAACAGGTAATTTTGGAAACCCCTCTACTCTTTCCTTCTTCCCTATCTTTTCCTTCCCTTTGTTTGAGAGAGCGGCAACGCGCCTATGACCGATGTGTTGTGATGTTATTTTTTTATGTTCATGAGTGACACTAATAATTTATCATTACGTGTATCGTTTGCTCGTTTCAAGTGGTCTATATGAATATAACAATGATCTACCACAAGTTATTGTATTTACGTATTTATGTGCTGGAGAGTAGCATAAGGTGTTTTTTACCTGGCCCTAAGGTATGAGTTATTTAGAACGAAGATGGCCTCGCCGATAGTAACAGCTAGTAAAATAATATTCAACTAATAAAATCTAAAAGTAAATACTCTGAAACTTATTAAACGAGAAATTCAATTTATTTGTCTCGAATTCTTCTACGTAAAAATATGAATAAAAAGATCTCATTAAAATGTTTCTTAATATTGAAAGGAGGGATCTCTGTTTATTTAAACCAAAAAAAACGTTAATTAACATTAATGAGGTTTTCCTTTGTACGCTTGTCGGTATAAGCCGTCAATCATTGATGAGTGAGTCTATATTTTTCAACATACGTAAAGTGACACGTACATCCTTGAAGAGGTAAGCAGAAGTGATGCTAATGTCATCTTCACATCTTAGATCTTCTTCTTCTTGTAGTGCCTCTCCAACTACTAACTAGTCAGTTTAGCCTACTGTGCCTTGTCTCAAACGAGGCGAAATAGTTCTGCGGCGCTCGCAATCCCTGTCCATTCTCACTTCTTAGATGTACATTTTTGAACTAGTATACATCCTTAAATTGTCCAATATTTACTGAATATGTCATATTCACCAGATATTATGGGACTAAACCTTCTCACCTGCTATAAAATGTCTAAAATCTTTTCAACTTTTTCCCCAATCTCTCTACACAAATACACGTAAAAAGTTTTTCGAAAAATCGTATTCTTTAGGCCCGCAGTTTCGGTTGCTACGATCCAATAAGCGTGCTAGTTTACACGATTCAGATTGCAAATATTTCCTCTAACGCGGAGGATGGTTTTCCGATACGGCGTTTGAAACGACCCCTATTATTGTTGGAAAATTCTCGGCCCTGTCTATTGTCTTGTGTCGTTTGGACTGTTGGTTACAATTAATTATAATTTATTGGTTGTTATGATTGTTCAAGTTGTTGTTTATGTTTCAAAATTGAATCGATATGCTTTTTGGTACTTTTCAGCTGTGTAAGGATTACGTGTATTCCAAAAATAGATCAAAGTGGGCAAAGATCAATACACTAACATTTAATGTGTTTTGTTGAGTTTACCTTCGGAATAGATCTTTAGACAGGGATTAAGGTTGCTTATTCATTTCGGCCCTTTATGCATACGAGTATACACTTGTATCAGTTCTCGGGTGTTGGCCATGTAAGTACTGGCATGCAAAATGTCCGACGTTCATTTACAAAGAGAACAAAAAGCTTAGCTATAGGTGAACCGCGTTTTTAACAGATCAATATGGATATATATAATATGGCCTAGCAGATAGCAGGTTCCGCGTGCGTCTCTACGTACGCACGATTATATAGGCTCAATCGTGCTCTCACGAACCGTGAATCGTGAGAGCACGATTGAGCCTATATAATCGTCAGATTGGTTAGGCCATGGAGGTCAATATGGAATTTCTTGAAGAAGACTTTATATATTCTACAAATACATATTTCTTCGTATTACATATGTTATCATTTGTGGTAGTCTCCTCTTATGCATACGAATGCCTGTGTGAGGAGACTAGTGTTTTTTTATTTAATTATATTCAGTAAGAATATATGGCTGAGGAGAGAGACTGAGATATGAGTATGAAGATCACCAAGATGCGCCAAGCCATCGTGCTGGACTAATGCTAGAACCCCTCTTTATTCTATTACTCGTAGTACATCCTCAACAATAGGACATGTACCTATGTCTAATATATTATTTCCTGTGCCTATTGTGTTGCCACCGCACGATAATTACATTAGGTTGTACCGTCTCTCGTAGACGCGTATGAAGCGACCGTACGTCGATCTCATTATCTCACGCGTCGTCTGTTATCCGACATAATGGCTGTCGTACTACGTATTGTTTAACTAATGCTCTCTTGTAACACGAGGTAATTTACACGCCTGGATGGAACGGATCTGGCTATATTTTGAAATAAATAAATTTTATCGCGATTAGGTTTAATTTTTAAATTATTTATATTTAATATATTTAGCTTCCGAACGTTTCGATTATTTTACAGCTTTCGTAGGTACGGGGCGGACCTGAGGTATTAGTCATTCGCTTAGTGACTGTTACAATTTTACTTAATTTAACCCTTAATTTAAAATTGGCGGTACAACTTGCACAAGAGGGCCGGCAGCGACTGGATGCATAAAGCAGCCGGACTCTGCGGCGTACCTTGCGAGAGGCCTATGGCCAGCAGTGGACTACAACGGGCTGATGATGATGAAATTAAAAAAGCTTTTGGTTTTTGCGATCGGATCTACGCAGAAGGAGCTCACTGTGTCGAGGTCTGGCAGTTGATCTTTTGGGTTCCGATTTAGTTAAATGTAGAATGGGATCCCACGCTTGTGCAAGCTTCAAGCCATCTTCTCTATTGAAATTTGGATGTTTTGTTATTTCGGGAAGTTAATTATTTTTTTAAAGCTAAACCAAATCGTGATAGCAATTTTTGTTTTATTGCAATGTGTAACATACGCGTTAATCTAAGAAATCATCTTGCGAATTTATCAGTTACAACGAGAGTCGATTAGGCCTTATTCCACGGCGTTGACCTAGTGTAGGTTCGTGGATTACACATGCGTTTGATATTTTGCACAGAAATGTGTTCCTTCATCGTTGAAATTGACTTAACAAATACACACCAGGATTAGAAAAGTTACCGATGTTTGTTTCGATCAACCGACTTCTGATTTCTCAGTCTGGTCCTTAACAACTAGGCTATAGCTTTACCAATAGGTATACAAATTTTTACTATCCCATCGTGTATAAATCGTGTAAATTACCAAACATTAAACAAACAACTGAACAATAATCGCGAGATAAAAGCCGCCAACGTAAGAAGTGTCAAATAAGCGGAGACATCCACGAAATGTTTCGTAAGCAGAAACAATATTAACTGGTGGCGAGGTCGGCTTAATTTCCATAAGAAAATAAAAATGGCCCCTATTTGTCTAGGGGAGGGGGCGACGGGGCAGGCGGGGCTTTGCTTTGAGACGGTGTTACTATTTGTTAGACGAGAGATCGTTGCGAGATATTTTTCCAGCGTGTGTCGCAGTCGCAAAAATTATTGCGAGTTTTGAGTGAGTTTGCTTTTTTAATATTAGTCGAATACAGACCATTAGAAAATCTACAGCTATCGTAAGCTTTGGTCCGGCAATAGGTACGTACAACAACGTGTTGCGTGGTACACGGATTTATATTATAAAACGTCGACGCGATCATGACATACCTGACCATGACCACCCATATTTATATAAAAAACGCTATATATGACCTTTTGTCCCGTCGCAGAATGCGTCGGCGTTGGCGGGCAAGCAGTTGCATACATACTTCCGGTGCAATTTAGTCTCTTTTTGTGTTAGTATAAAAAGAAAACAAATAGTACGGGGTGCAGAGTCCATAATCTCAAACTGAGTCAAACTTGTTATTTCTCATTTGCATTCACAGAGAACGTGATTTCAGCAAGATTTTTAGACGAATTGAAGGTTTACTCTTAGCTTAGGACAATTTATTTAAAAAAAAACCTGCAAAATTTGGGCGTATAATTTTTATTTATATCAAAGGAGCACTTAACTAATGGTGGATGACCACCAATACCCATGAACATTTAGAAATCTTGGATCGTTGCTACTTTGCTCGCTATTAAAATGGGAGAGAAAAGGGAAGAAAAACGATAGGATGTGGACAGGCATCTAAACTATTTTGTCTTTTGCAATTTCACATAATGAACGAAACACAAAAGCTGATCCGTTGCTTCACGTCGGCACTCTCTGGAACTGTTGTACTAACACGATCGAACCAAGCTCATTCCTACTGTAATGAAATGAAATTAGTATATACTGTAGTCTCTGGTAACTATAGCGTGGGTGTACCACCATACGAAACTTGTTGAATGCCATTTTAGTAAGATTCTATAGGTGATTTAGATAGTGAAAAGGTACGTAGATTATGGATTTAAGGAAAATATAATCAAATGATTTGGAAACCTCCAAAGAATCGCACATCAACAATGAGCTATTTCTAAGGAATACACATAAAACCCGTAAAGACAGGTACTTTTACTTGTCGCCGTGCCAGACTGTAATTATTTTAATATTCCCTGTTTCCACGAAATCCGGTCCGAGTCAGCGTTTAATTATTTGTTTAGGCCAGCAGCACTCAAAGTGTTCGTATTGGTTGCCTTGAGTCGACGAGGATGGAGTCGATATCCTATGGGGCTATGGATGTCATTTAAGTAGTAAACTTTTACCTTTGCCCCTTAAACATCATCTTGGGCCATACTAAGCTCACTGCTGAACGTATACCAGGGTTCCTTCATACAGCGATATTTTGCAACTTTTATTAGGCTACTTCTTAAATCTTTTAAATAAGGCACTATAACTGCTGTTAAAATAGATTTTTAAATTTGAAATTTTTGGCTACCTCAAATCTAAACATTGCAGGTGGTCGCCGGGACAATGTTTGAGAACTTCTGGTTTAGGCGGTTTAATATTACGCTTAGTTAGGGCTCTAAAAATATTGAGCTTATGCCTGGACTCGCGTCTCGCGCTAAGGCCTTTTAAATTGCGTTCCTCTCGTACACTTTATGGTGTGGTCTCTGTATCTGTTTATCTTACGTGAGATTAGTGCAATATGTTTATTGTCCATATTTAAAAGAATTCGGTATGTAATTTTGAGATTCTATGCTTCATGTAAACTATAACTGAAAATATCGAAGTTTAAGTAAAGCATTTTTTTTTAATATAATTAATATTTGGAAATTCAAGCCCAGATCTCGATTCAAAGGCTGTGGCTGTGCTTGTGTTGCTAACACATGAATTAAATGAAACAATTTATTTTGTAAGGTTGGCAAAATATTTACCTATCTACGATTCCCTAAATATTATGGGCTTATGGTGATGCCCAAAATTTACAGATATTTTTTTTAATAGAAGGAGACATTCGTGGTTGGTTATAATGGACGTGGAGTTGGAATAGGGCCGTCATAAGTAGCGTCACTAAATGGAGATATTTTTTTTTGCAGGAAATGACATAAAAGTGCATTGATAAAACTAAGGATTATAGGGTAAGAAAGTATTTTGATGTCATCGTCTTAAACTATAGGATGTTTTTTATACTGAAAATGACGTTTTTTAGAAGTATAATAAAATTATTTCTTATAGTAATATCCGCTCCACCCGTCTTCATGTTTCACTGGTTCAGCTGACTCGTGCATCTTGTGATCATGATGACATTGTGGATCTATCCATTTTGTTAGGTCTATGCCTTGGATTTCCTTGCACGGGGTTAATTCGTTACTGAAACAAGAATAATTAATCAAGTTTTCCATCATCGTATACTTTGGTGCATCTGGGTGGATAGTATGATCTACTATCGAAAAATTTTATTTTGCTCACAAGGCAATAAACAATACTATAATGCTCCAAACCAGTTGGTCCTTAATCATCACTTGCCAATTGCTTTCTCTTGACAGTACTATATTTCCTATAACGTGCAGTTTATGTAAGAAGTAGCATATTATATTGTTACCCTTCTCCGATGTTGTGAAGAGCACGGGGCTGTATCATGTCTACTCTGTCTCCATTGTCGCAGATAAGACGCGCTGTACTTGTCGATCGCACTTCATGCAGTTGAGCTGATAGACAAACAAGAATGTTAATTTACTAAATAAACTCTTATAAAAAGAACGGAAACAAGAGGCTTAACACTAAACCTCTCCAATTTCTAATGCCACTCTTAGAGCTCGATAAATACTTAACTCATTGCCGCTTCAATTTACCAATACAATCGGCTAAATCAATGTCTATGCTTCTTCACCTGGCCCAAATTTTAATATGCTCTGAACTCACGCAATGTCAAAGCGGCAGGTATATCCCCATGTTCGAAGAAGAATCTGTCCGACCTCCTCCACTCGACCAAGTTGCGCATCATGATGCAGAACAGCGTGGGCCCCACCCAGCCGCCCTTGATCAGCTTCTCCGAATATATCGCCACCATGAGTTCCAAGTCGTCTACTTCATCCTCATAAATACGACGTAGTTGTTCTAGTTTCTGGAAGATGAAGGGATTTTGAATTTTATTTATATAGCTGTCTGTTCTGACGTCACGTGGATGCAAGCGATTCCCTGTTTACACTCTAAAGACATGAAATAGAAAATATTACAATCACGTTTTTCTATATGGTCTAACCACTCTCAATAGTACTCTCGATTATATATAGAGGAGGCCCGTGCCCTGCAGTGGGACGTATATGGGCTGATACAATACAATACTGTACGATTTTTTTATTGGTACTATTCCGTTTTGTGCGAGACGCCAATTTCCTACTTCTTGTTCTCATCCACTTCTCCCCATCTTCGTCGCCTTCAGTTGTAACACCATTGACTTTTAATTTTTTTCTTGACATTAAGCCAGTGTTGTTTTGGTCCAACATGAGATTGTGGCCCCGTTAATTCAAGCCTTTGACATATACGATCGACGTACTATAGAGGTATTGAATTAAAATTGAGCATGCTACTAAGATCTTACGTCAGGCCATATAGTGTCCTTAAAATCAGAAAACTTGTGCGCGTAGGGCAGGCCGCACATCTTGCGATACTCGTTGTAAGTCGCGAGGCCCTCGTCACGTCCTCTCATCATGTCAATAGCCAGGAGGTCAGCCACCGACTGCAGTTCTCCGAATACACGCTCTGCTAACTGTAAAGATTGTGTCAAGTATCATTCGGCAGTCATGACTATGTCTCTCTTTACATAATTGTTTATCAACAAAACAATTAGGAAATAAGACGTGCTGTTTCATTTAGGTACATTAAAGCAGTAGAATTTTTACTTACGTCAGGATCCATAACGTAATCTACTTTGGCGGCGCGCTGTCTGAATGTACCCTGAGTGAGATCTGCTTCTGTGTTGTTCACCTCCAGGATACCACTTCTAAATTCATCATCTACTCCTGTTCTTGTACCTAGGTATTTACCTTTCCTATCATATAAGCTGAAATGCAAAAGTTAAGCAAAAATAATGGTAATATCACATTACTTAAAGTCTCGCCAATCCGCAATAGGTGACGATTGTGGACTGTGGCCAAAAGTCTTTGAATTTTATTTTGGATGTGTATTATAGAATCATCATGATCATCATCACCAGCCCTTTGCAGTCCACTGCTAGACATAGGCCTCTCCCAAGGTTCGTCATAGAGCCCGGTTTGTGTGAGGAAGAAAGTGTTCAACCAGTGCGTCCTCCCTGTAATGACGTACGTAGCCGAGCTGTGGACACTGTACGTCTGACTAATCCATAAGCTTAAAGTCGCTCAACGTAGTATGGAAAGAGCTATGGTCGGAGTTTTTTTGAAGGACTATAGAATATGAATAATTATTAACCAGATTATATCAATTTGGGCACTTCAATTTGTGTATTGTGATTTGATAAATCTCGTATGAGTTTCTCAGGACTAAATTTTTACCCAACTTGAATAATAGATCCACGTTTGCACAGAAATAAGTTTGGTTATCGGTTAAATACCACTAAATCCACCATATAGTAACTCACTAATTCCTCTCATCCTGCAGCGTGTGGAACCATCGAATACCAACTATGTACTCGTGGTAAGTTCCCGGCTTATAACGCGCGTCAAAATCATTCACGTATCCATCGGTGTCGTACACAATACCAGCTTCTATAGCATTTTCTCTTCCTGCAAAGGCATTTTAATAGCATAAAAGCACCCGTTAATACTCAGTGTAGGATAAGTTTACCCTAAAAAAAGATGATACCATCAAATTGGTTTAAATTTTTGGATGGTAAAGAGATCGTGGTAGAGTCACGCTGTTGTCAATAATGACTAAGCATGAATGGGCAGGCTCATCCGGGTCGGTACTACTGTCTCACTGGAAATGAAGTGAAGCGACAGCTTCGCTGTCGCGTTTCGTTCGATGAGTGAGATTGCCGATGCCCAATACCCCTTTCCTCTTTTCATCCTTATTCCTTCCTGCTTCCCTGCCAATTGGGCCGGCAACACATCCATAATCCAGCGTTGTGGATGTTCACGGGCGGCCGTGATCACCTACCATCAAGTGACCTGTTTGCTCGTTTGCTGGACCTATGCAATAAAAAAAAAATGTTTCCTCCGACGATGTAAGTTATTGATGCCGTTTCAAGAAACTTTGGTAATTTTCTGGTGGATGAACAGCTTTTGAAAGATACTATTATTATTATTTTCATATAGAATATTATTTCATGAGAATAAAATAATTAATTCACCTAAAACCTCAGCCATAGCTTCGTAGTACAGGATGTATTGCCACTGCGCGATGTTGATCTGGCGAGCAGTTTCGAAGAGCTTCTGGTCGCCCCAGCACAGGTTGAGATCTGCCAGCTTGCGAGCGAGACGGTTGTGCTCCCGGAAGAACCACATCGCAGTCAGGTATACACCAGCTACCAAATTAGCCCCGAATTCATCACCTGGTAGATGGGAAAATTGTTAAATAGAGAACTATCATATTCGTGGGGAGAAGCATCTTCAATCACAATTATTATAATAAATACACACGTATTATAGGTTCTGGTGACCTCACATGACATAATTTCAATGAATTTCCTCGCTTAAAGATAGATAGCCCGGTTCGAACGAAGTAGCATCATTGACTCTGATGGGGTTTGGCGGTCGCGTTTTGTACGATGAATGGGACTACCGGTGCGTAAAATGCGTTTTACGGATAATTGGAATGGGAGGTGCACTCTCTACCCCTCTACCATCCTAATAAAGATTTCCTTGGTGATTACATAGTTATTAATGCTTAACAATTATCATTATCTTAGCCGCTTTGCTAGTTTACTGGTTATATGCTACACCAGACACTAAGTTCGCCCCGAAATCATCACCTGGTAGATTAGAAAACTATAATATAAGATTCAAAATAAGAGCTAATTCACCATCGGGGAGCTCCATACATACATAAACACACGCCTTTTTCCCAGAAGGGGTAGGCAGATGTGCTACCAGAACACTCACTTTTCGCCTTATATATTCCTTCCCACGATGTGATAGGGTGCGAGCCTATCGCACTATTGGGCACAAAAATTCCTGACTCCGGGCTGATAATGAATAGAAAAATCCAATATCACTTTGCCCGACCCGGGATTCGAACCCGAGACCTCAGCTTTGCAATCGTACCGTAGTACCACTACGCCACCGAGGCAGTCTGAGCTGCATCTTTGAGCAAAATCATTAGAATGGTAAATTCATAACGAATCATTATCTTTGTGAATTCCTTCATTGGATGATTAGACTGCAGGATGGGTGACCTCGGCTAGAACGAAGTAGAATCAATAATATTTATTGACGTGATTTGGCTGTTTTGTTCCATGATTGAGACTGCCAATGTGCGGAAGCGGGTTGCGGATGATTGCGATAGGATGTCTACTCTCTACTCTTCTACCCCCCTAATCAATATATTTATAACCCCTGGCAACATCCACTGGTTCTCTTGGTGATTAATGCTTAGCAATTATTACCATCTTAGTCACCTTCTAGTTTGTTGATTATATGCTGCAATAAAGTAATATCTTACCGAACTCATAGCAATAATTTTCTATTGGTCTTCGATTGTTGATGCAGATGAGTGATGCGCCGGGAGGATATTCCAGCCCATTCCTCATCTCAGACCTGAGCAATCCGCCCTTGTATGCTCTGATCTGCCTCTCCCTCTCATTAGAGGAGCCGTAAACAGTTGACAGGTCTATCATAGGTGTTTGCGTGACGTACTATAAAAAGAATGTTAATCACATGATTTTATCGTATTTGTATGCTTATCAATGCTTTGGTTTTGAAGTGAGTAGCCGGACTACTTGCCTGAGTAAACGCGTTAGGGCATATTATGATCGATGACGTAAAATTTACGTAATTTGTTACGTAAAAAGCTGTTACGTCATAATAACCAAAAATGTATCAATTACTATTCAATAATATATTACCGACATAGCCCAGCGGATTAGCAAGTTGAAGTGGCAATGGGCGGGGCACATAGCACGGTGAACTGATGGCCGATGGGGCCAAAAAGTTCTCGAATGGAGGCCACGAAGCGGAAAGCGCAGCGTGGGACGTCCATCCACTAGGTGGTCAGACGACCTGGTAAAGGTCGCGGGACGTCGCTGGATGCAGGCTGCCTCCAACAGGTCACTGTGGAAATCATTGGGAGAGGCCTATATTCAGCAGTGGACTTCCTTTGGCTGATGGATGGAATATATTACATTCACATACTCTTTCAGCGGGTAGTGTATTGGGAGCGCATCCCAGCTCCTGGAAGGTGGGGAACCTGGTGAGGTTCAGGCAGCGGATGCCAGTGCGGCGCAGGTACGGGTCGTCCTGCGGGACCGGGATCGCCATGCATTTGGGGTTCACGCGGTTGGGAGTGTTGCCCAGACAACAGTCGCTGACTATAGCGTAGGTCACTGCAGTAAAAATTAAGATTTATTCAAGTAAAATGTAGTGAGCAATATCCCTATAACGAGGAGAGTGGAACCCAATATTACTTCTTATCTTTTGAGGTGACGTGTGTGCATGAGCACATATGAATTATGAAATTCATTCAACGCTAATTATAACGTTTGAAAAAAATCATAACATAGAAATCTACATATCTGAATATCCCCCGAAAAAATACACAAGTATATTATGAAAGCCAATAACCGCCATTAGACCATTGCATCGTGGCGGTGTAAAGTCTAAAAACATTTCAATTGTAGAGGAGGTCCGGATCTACTAGTAGGACGTACATAAGCAGTTACGATTATTTCGATTGTATGCATTAAATAATGAAGTAAATTAATTATTCATGTATCCGTTTCTTGTTATTAGCATAGAATTGCATAGTCAGACTGTTCTTATTATGTAGCCTTGAGAAGTAATTCCAAGTACGTATCAATATTTATTATTGAAATGCTATGTTTGATTTTATGGAAGTGGTAGAGCCACTCTGTTGTCAGTCATGACTCAGCATGAATGGGCATGTACCATTGTTTCACAGGAAACCGACGTGAAGCGACAGCTTCGCTGTCACGTTTCGTTCGGTGAGTGAGATTGCCGGATGCCCAATACCCCTTTCCTCTTTCCATTCTTATTCCTTCCTGCTCCCCTGCCAATTGGCCGGCAACACATCCATAATCCAGCGTTGTAGATGTTCACGGGCAGCAGTGATCACTTACCATCAGGTGACCTGTTTGCTCGTTTGCCGGACCTATGCAATAAAAAAAATATATTAATCTTATAAAGTTCTGTATTTACATTTAGAATACGTTATATCTGTTTTACAATATTCACTGGTTATATTAACCCGTCTCAACTGCTCCTCTCGATACCATTACTATTACTTTGCTTATGATAGAATATTTGACTTCTACCGTTTGTAAATATTGTCGAGTTCCGGTAACGGCGTCTTAATCGATTCATGCGCAGGCCGGCATAATTTTACCTTTCGTTGGTGGATACTTTATGTGGAGTCATGGAGTGCAATAATAAGGTGAATTTTAGTGACTTTACCATAAAAATATACATTACTTACACAGAACTCTTAAGTCAGCAATATCTGCCACGGAGAACACTAGTATACTTGATGCCAGAAAACTAAAATCGTGGTCTTCGATGAAGCCGTCGCTTAGGATCTTGGTTCGGATCAATCGAGCTGATGGTAGCTCCGACCCATTCGTGGCTGGCCGTAACGAATTGCCTAGGAATAGTAGAAATAATATTAGCAATTTAATATTAATGGATATTACCATGATCATTGATTAGTGTCGGACCCGACACAGGTGCTGAGAAGGCAGTTATGGGTTTGAATCCTAAGATTGAAGATACACAAGTGACCTTTCGATGTGATGTGTGTATTGATAATCAAATACTATGTACTTTAATGGCGAAGGAAACATCCCTAGGAAAGCACTTTACCTTTGCGTTTTATAATACTTTTTACTGTACGCCAAATATGTCATCTGGTATTTTGCCAGCGTGCTCGAAGTATTTTAATTTTTTCAAAAAATTTTAAGGATAATTTCGTTATAAAAAGTATGAAATAATTATTAAAATATCTATATTATTAATATCATCATACCTAGGCCGTATCTAGCAGGTTTCATCCTGAGGAAGCGAGTGGGCGTGCCTCCAAGCGACGGGTACTTAGGATTAGTGCAAGTCCCGTCTACTCGGCGACCCTCATGCGTTCTGCATGGCGCCACACTTATAGTGCATAGTCTGGGGTAAAAAACGATTTATCATTCACTAATATGTCAATATCATCAAACAGTCCACTGCTAGGTATTCAGCAAGTGGTAGAGTCACGCTGTTGTCTGTCATGATTCAGCATGAATGGCCAGGCTTCTCCGGGGCGGTACAACTGTCTCACAGGAAATCGACGTGAAGCGAAGGCTTTGCTGTCGCATTTCGTTCGGTGAGTGAGATTGCCGGATGCTCAATACCGCTCTCTTCTTACCATACTTTTTCCTTCCCGCTCGCTCCCGCTTGAGAGGGGCGCAATCGGGCCGGCAACACATGTATGATTCAGCGTTTTGGATGTTCATGGTAGCAGTGATCACTTACGAGTACTATCAGGTGACCTGTTTGCTCGTTTATCGGACCCCTTTCCTCTTCCTATCCTTTATCCTTCCCGCTCCCCTCCCGATCTGATGGGCCGGTAACACATCTATGATGCAAGTGTTGTGGATGTTCATGGGTGGCAGTGATCACTTACCATCAGGTGACCTGCTTGCTCGTTTGCCGGACCTATGCAATAAAAAAAAAAGATAGAGGCGGTTCCAATTGCACGCTAACGGGGTAGATCCTTGGCGTCCGGTATATATCACCGCAAATTGATATCAATGTTATTTAAGAATTCATCTACTTTAGCAAGGATACAACTGAGGAAAAGTTCGAGCTCAAGCTGGCTAACAGCTGATGTGATCAGAATATATCAACCGTACTTACCCAGTCAAATTGAGTGCGGCGAGATCATTTCTCTTGTCGTCGGTGATTTTTTTTCCAGAGAAGGCGTCGTACAGATCCTGGGCCAGGACTGAGGCCTGCAGCAGCAACAGCAGTCTCCACATTGCGCCAGCAGCGTTCGTTTCCTTGCGTGTGCCGACAATATTGCGTTTTTATTATAATCAGTTCGTGTTAATCGACTGTTTATATGATAAATGTGCATAATTGCCTTTTAAAATTTTTGACTGGTGCTTCCTTTGGTGGTTCAGGAATCATTACAATTAGTGTTGTCTTCATTATCATTATTTTATGGCATATTGTAATATATAGAAAAGTATTTGCATGATAATATGTATATTAGTATTTTTTAAATGCAAATGTCAAGGACGATCGTCTGATGGTATGTGATTATATCGCCGCCCATGAACTTCCACAGTAGATCGTAGGAGCATTGTTGGCCTATCCCTGGAAGTTTATAATAATAATAAATACACCCAACAGCCAATGCATAGTTCGGACCCCACACCATGGTCGAGTCTTGTCTCATAGGTATCAAGAAATGCGAGAGACTACACCCGTACCCGAAACAAATATCTGTAGATCGTACAATATTTTTTCTCAGTTCGGGGATCGAATCCGCAGCCCCTCGTTTCATAGCCGGCGTCTAACCAACTGCGCCACGTTAACTGCTAAAGCTAGGAAAAATGTAGGCGTAACTCAAATATTTCCATAAGGACAAGTCGGAAGCATAATATGTCGGAATAATACTTTAATTTTCGTAATTAATTTGTATTCATTTATGAATAAAAATAATCTTTATTGCCTTTGTAGTACGAATATTTTAGCTTATCAACTGTTTTTTATATTTTCCAATTCATAATTAATTAATTAATTACTAAGTGGAAATGGCTAAGCACAATGCGAAGAACTGATTTTCGACGTAGCCAAAAAGTTCTCGGAGAGAAGTCACGTAATGCCTATTGCAATCAAATCCTTGTACTCCATCCACCAGGTGGACAGACGACCTCATAAAGGTTAAGCAGGCCACTTCTAACAAATCGTTTTGTAAATGGTTGGGTAGGGGTACTATATTATTAAGTTATGTAGCCAGAGATGATGACGGCATGGCCATCAGTATTTAATTATATTTTATACTAGCGGCCCGGCCCAGCTTCGCCTGGGTGCTTAGATGTTTAGACTCCACTCCACACCAGAAATATCTTATTCCCGTTCAAACTTTTGTACTCCTGAACTCAACCTAAGTACCTACTATCCCTTATTTTAACCCCTTTAGGGTTAATTTATATATTTTTATTTTTAAATGAGTAATTAAAGTGCCAAGTTTAACATCTTAACTTTAACGGTTTAGATTTTGCCATACATACTTTCATCCCTTATTTCAACCCCTTCAAGCCTTTTCTTTACAAAAAAAAGTAGCCTATGTCCGTCTCCTAGCTCTAAGCTACCTCTTCACCAATTTCCAGCCATATCGGTAAAGTCGTTCGTGAGTTATAAATAGTGTAACTAACACGACTTTCTTTTATATATATAGATTGTACAATATTTTCTCTGACTCCAAAAATACATTCTAAAATAGCATGCTGAAACATTTTCAAGCGAATTAATTTCGTTGTTATGTATTTTTTAAAATATACTGTTATACTTTGCTTTGTTTAAATTAAAATTTATATTTAAATTGTTTAATTTGTTTTGTTTTCATTTTAAAAATGTTTTTTGATTGTCAATGTCCTTTAAGTTCCTATTTATGTAAATTGATAGTATCGAAGAGTAATAATTGTAATTTAATTATTTTTTATCTTGTAATTATATTTTTATTTAATTTATTTTTCATTGCTTAACTTTACCACATAATTTAGTAATAGTAATTGTTACCGTTTATTTTGGCCAAAGCTGTGTACGGCTATCATAGGCATAGGCACTTGAATATTACAGTTATACTTATTAATAAAAAATAAGCGATCTGGTGTACCGTTCGAAAAAATAAATAAATAAATTAACTGCCTTGCTGGCGTACTTGTACTACGGTATGATTACAAAGCTGCTGAGGTCTCGGGTTGAATTCCAGGTCGGGTAAAGTGACTTTGGATTTTTCTAGCCTTTATCAGCTCGGAGTCAGGAATTTGTGCCCGATATGGCGATAGGCTCGCCCCCTATGACATCATGGGGCTGAACACATTAGGCGAAACGTGGGTGTCCTGGTTGCATCTCTGCCTACCCCTACTGCATAAAAGGTGTGATGTTTATGTACTTATGTAATTAATTAATTAATGATATAGAATTTTTTTACTCTAAAAAATTTTTTTGACCTTAATGTCGTATCCGGGGCACTACGATTCCGATAAGTGCTAGTACGCAACAACGCAAAAATACTTAATTAGTAACCTATTAACAAGAAGTGGTATCATTTCAGATTTGTTTTAATTAATCACTATTATTCATTGATGTATAATTAGTGTAATTAAATTGAAAACCAATTATATAGTAGGTAAACTAATTGTTTCGTGTAAAAATCCGGTCTCGCATACAAATAACGATTTATTACTGGATAATGGATATTGTAATCGTTGCGGCATTGGTCAAGCGGCACCTTAACTAGGCTGTGAACCGTGATGTCCTACATTTGATTTCCAGTTCGCGCAATTATTATCTTGCCTTAGATTGAAGTTTATTTCCGCCACGGTGATGAACTCGCGACCTGCTATAAGTTAGAATGGTAGGATGATTCATTAACGATGATATCAAACATCAAGGGGAAACTTGCGACTTCAGATTCTATTATAAATAGCTACTTGGTTGTATGTATTTTATCAGCATGTATTTGGCAAGAATGTTGAACTGTGGCCTGACTTAATATGCTTGGTAAGGCGAATTTGGCCTAGGCTATACTGTTTTGTCCTACCGCGTGTGGGAAGAACTGGTTAGGCCTTTTTTTTTTTTTTTGTTGACGCGGGGAAACCGAGTTACCGGTATCGTCCCACCTTGGGGGAAAGTGGAGCGATTATGTTGGGTTCACCGGTCTAGGGCATACCAACCAAAACCCCGCGTGGCCCTCTTCGGCACAAATGGAACGGCCCCGGGGACCCGAAGCAAGAGCGCCTCAGCTTCTACCGGAACCGTTCCTGCACACTGCCGCCAACTTGCGGCTCTTACTGCTGCTGAGCATCTCGGGGTCGCATTGTATTTGTATACAAATGGCACTACGACAGTCCCCCACTGCGTGCCCGCGACCCCCAAATCCCCATTAGTCGCCTTTTACGACAGGCAGGGGGTACCGTGGCGGAATTCTTGAAACGCCCCCATACCACAGGGCGAGAAGAACTGGTTAGGCCTGGGCGACACTTGTTCAACTTAAAATCGGGTTTGGCCGGTAACATTTATAAAACGTGTGACGTTATCTCGTGTAGTGGCAAACAATACTTACGGTATTTCTTAACAGGCAGTAATTTAAATTTAATTTAATATAAACAAATACCATCTAATGTTTGTATTTTATTAAACTTGATGAGGAAATTATTTTATTGTTCGATGTAGCTCTGCTTTCAACAGGTCACCGTGTGATCCTTAGGCCTCGATGTTTAAGGGTAAACTTTCTGTGAGTGAAGATTATGGTTATTTTTAATACTAATGGAGTAGACTGGTGGTAGATCTCTCATATGTGAGCCGCCTGGGTACGTGCCACCGCTATGGCTATTTCTTCCGCCAAACAGCATTATAAACGCACAGTTGCGTTCCGATGTGAAGGACATTGCAGCCAGCGTAACTACTGGACATAGTGAAACTTAAGACCTTATGTCTCAGGATGGCGAGTGCAGTGTCATGCCAAGCACTGCTTGGTTATTCATGGTGTTGTTTGGTTTTACTACTATCCATGAGCGGTCGTATCGCTTACCATCGGGCGAATGGCTTGCTGTTCTCGCCATTCATTGTAATAAAAAAAATGCAAGTATTTTAAAACGTGGCTCCTATCTATTTCTATGTTATAGTAATGCTTTTTAAAGTGACGCGATGTCTTTATTTTTCGGAGGTTTCAGTTTTTTTTAATTTATCGATTTTGTGTGACATACATATGCTGTTATTGCTTCGAAATAAGCTTTGATTAAGTATAAATCACCCAGGTTTTATTAATCAATTTATAAAAAGCACGTATTAAAAGCAATGATATCTTCCTATTAAACATTTTTAACATTTACATAGTACAGTTACTCGTATATCATATTTGATAATCATAAAAAACTACACGTTTTTCACTTTATGCATTTATAAT
This sequence comes from Theretra japonica, assembly GCA_033459515.1. Classification (NCBI taxonomy): domain Eukaryota; kingdom Metazoa; phylum Arthropoda; class Insecta; order Lepidoptera; family Sphingidae; genus Theretra; species Theretra japonica. The sequence continues at coordinate 15,994,396 of CM065931.1, forward strand.
TTTTGTGTAGTGTGGTTTTCATTAGCAATAATAAGGTACTTGTCACCATAACTGGCTCATCCCGGAAAGTGAATGAAATCCTTTCCAAATACTTTCTAGTAGGCGATGAAAACAATATTTACAAGTACAGCATAAGAGTACTTAAATGTTTATTTGGCAAGAAAAATAAAGATTAAAATACCAGCCACACTGCTTGAATGTGAATCATATTAGCTCATAATTACCTACTGCGAAGCGCGGGAATCCTCTGCAGCCGCGCGATGGTTTAACTGACAAGCTTAGGCCATTGTCTTATTAATAATGCATTTAGTTTTCTTGGGCGTAGACTGGCCAGTCGTCGCTGCTGTGCCGCACGTCGCTGTGTGACTGTGGATCCTTCTTCTGTTCGTGGCAGCACTTCGAAACCTAAAATTTCATAATATCATAATTCAAGCCCCCCCTTCATTATACCGTATTTTTAATATAGATACCGTGGCAACGTCATTGTAAGTAAAACTAACTCCGCTGGCTTAGCGACTAAAACTGGGACTTGGCCTCCGAAACGAGAGTTCTCCAGCTGTCTCTATTTTGCGTCACCTCTTGCCAGTTACTGACTTGAAGTTGACGCAGATCACCCTCCACTATATCGCTTCCGCGATACCTGGGCCGACCCACCGGCCGTCGACCGGTTGGTCGATCCAAGTATTAAATTAAAAAGCTTTATTATATTCATTCAGCGAAATTACCGAATTCTCCATAACGTATAATGTTCTTCATTTATCACCTTCACCCACAATATGCAAAACACCACGGTTGTCGCTTTGCATTAGATAAGCCGCATACTCGTTTGCTAATATCGTATATATAGATATATACATAAATATGTAGGCTCGTCCCTTATTACATCGTGGCACGGAACACCCAAAGCGAAATGTGGGTGTCCTGGTAGCACTTCCGCTTACTCCTTTTAGAAGAATGGCGTAATCTTTCTGTGTACGCGTACATATAAATGCCCACCCTATGCTACACGTTTAGAAAATCTCTCGGTTGTATCATGTCCACTCTATCGCCGTTATCACGCGGGAGTCTTGCTACACTAGTCCACCTCACTTTGTTCAGTTGTGCAGTAAGTCCTATGAGCTCAGAACTATGTACATACATATGTGTCTGTTGGGTATATTTATTTATTTACCTTCAGCCATGTCCACACAGACCTCGTCAGAGATTTCCACAGTGTTCTACTGGAAAGTGCATCTAGCGACATTCCGCAACCATTATCAGGTTTCTTAAGCTTTGTAAAGTAGGTACTGTACTTATTTTCACAAACAAATTTAAAATTAATGCATTTAGGAAAAAGGCAATACGAGGTAAGCTGGTCTGTGCTGAGTGCTCCAAATTGTGAGCTCGAAAGTTCCGTTATATACATACAGACGAAGATGATAAAACCAAGTAAAAATGTGTTCGGGAATTTATTTAAGTCAGAGTAAAAAATGTTTTTTTGGAACGAATAAATGGATAATATTGGATTGACTTTATTGAAAATACAAAACTTCAGCTACTACGTGTTTTCAACAAATATACATTATGAAACAAAATATTTGTAACACTGACATCATAGTAACGATCCTCTAGTGTTGTTGGATTATAACGGTGAATACACGTGAGTTTGGCAGATTAATAAAAAAAGGTCAGATATGATACACATATTTTTGTACATGGCGATTTTAAAACAATACCGAGACAAAATATTTAACTGTTTATGACATGAAAGTGCATTAAAACTAAGGAAATTAAGAAAATATATTTTTTGAATACTTCATTTTGACCTGCAGATAGTCCACTGCTGGAAATAATAACGTTTTGAGGTATAATAACATTATTTCTTATAGTAATATCCGCTCCACTCGTCGTCGTGCTTCCCTAGTTCATCTGACTCGTGCTTCTGGTGATCATGATGACAATGTGGATCTGCCCATTTAGTGAGGTCTAGGCCTGGGATGTGCTTGCACGAAGTCAATTCGTTCCTGAAACAAGTTTATTTAGTAACGACGATTTTTAATGTATTATTTTAATCCTCAGATTATTATTGTTGGCAAGCCTGAGGGTGGGATCTAAAACTTTTTTTGTAATGTTTTCTATCTATTGATAAGAATGTTCTAGCATCTAAACATTTTGGAGTTTTGAGTGGTACAGCCACGCTGTTATCAGTCATGACTCAGCATGAATGGGCCGGCTCATCCGGGGAGGTACCATGTCTCAGAGGAAATCGACGTGAAGCGACTGTTTCGCTGTCGCGTTTCGTTCGGTGAGTCAAATTGCCGGATACCCAATACCCCTTTCCTCATCCCATCCTTTGTCCTCCCCGCTTCCCTCCCAGTTAGACCGGCAACACATCCATGATCCAGCGTTGCGGATGTTCATTGGCAGCAGTGGTCACTTACCATCAGAAGTCCTGTTTGCTTGTTTGCGGCACTATGTAATAAGAATAAGAAATTGTATCATGATGGCAATCACCGATTAACTGTCTTATTATTCTTCACGCGACTGGTTCTATTCTCTATAGGTACACTTAGTTTTAAGGTCCACATTTACTACCACGTTCCATACCCAATCACTCTATCTGACCTCATCGTGATGTGAATTTTATTCAAGTGTTGAAATCGTTAAATCCTCACCCTTCTCCGATGTTGCGAAGCGCGTGTGGTTGTATCATGTCCACTCTGTCTCCGTTATCGCAGAGGATACGTGCAGTACTCATCGAGCGCACTTCATGTAATTGAGCTGAAGAAGAAATTAGAAAGTTAAGTTCCAAGTATAAAAAGGCCATAGAGCGATAAGGGTACAAAAATGGCCCTAGAACGATATCTGGAGGATCTTTTGAGAGTATGTTGCTGAGATTCTTTAATTCTGCGAGTTTCAACACCCTACATAATTTGGTTTTCAAATAAATAGAAAAAACCGAAAATTAACAATTATTAACAAAGTTTTTTTTCAAAAACGGCTATATCGATTTAATTGAAATTTGGACATCAGATAGATGTAGTACCTAAAGCCTTGATAAAAAGAAACATAATATTTAATATAAGTATGTAAAACACGCGATTTTATTCTATTTTTTTTCTTGGTGATAACGTCTTATACATTTAAAATTATTTGATGCCTTTTTAAATGTAGAATACGTCCTAAAATCTTTCAAAGCAGAGGTACGCCGTGGTCAAAAAATAGAAATCGATTTTATCCATACAATAATCAATATCCACGAGTAAAGGCGCCTGAGCGGGTTGTGCGCGGATAGCCGTGAGCTGGGCATCAGCGCGCCGCATGCGGTACGCTCTACTGCACCGGCCGGCTCGGAGTGAACGGAGCGGAGTGTTTTTTAGACTACTTTATTTTATATAAAGAATATTGTATTTACAATATTTGGTGGTTTTGTTTTCTGTTGTTGGTTGTTCAGTGCCTTTGACCTAATATAGTAATGTTTTACATATGGTGTGATTTTATATCTGCCCTTTAATATACCACTGTGCTGTTTTCCGCTACACGAAGGACGTTCCTTTTTGAGCATGTACGGCCAGCTCGGGCGCATTCTCCTCCTTTCACATGGTACACTATTTGTGCTCTCTATCAACCCATCTCAATGCTACTAGTGGTGGGATATATCGATGGCTTTACTGCATCGTCTGGGACAAATTCAATTATATATCAATGTACTCACGTAAGGTCAAAGCGGTAGGTATATCTCCGTGTTCGAAGAAAAACCTGTCCGACTTCCTCCACTCGAGCAGGTTGCGCGTCATGATGCAGAACAGCGTGGGCCCCACCCAGCCGCCCTTGATCAGCTTCTCCGAGTATATCGCCACCATTAGCTCCACGTCGTCCACTTCATCCTCGTATATACGACGGAGTTGTTCTAGTTTCTGGGAGAAAAAGGTTTTTTTAAATTTAGTTATCTGGGGCAATGTCCAAGGCAGTTAGTTATACAACTACCCTGGATCCAAATTGATGTAAGTAAGGCCCCATTGATACATTGTAATGATCCGAGGTGCAGTTATATTAAAGCTCAGATATAACTATTTTGGTAACATACTAAGGAGTTAATATTGCATACAAAACTGAAGCAAGTTATTGAGGTCTTACATTAGGCCACAGGTAACTGTGGAAATCATTGGGAGAGGCCTATGTTCAGCAGTGGACTTCCTTTGGCTGATGGATGTATGGATGGATGGATGATTAGGCCATATGGTGGTTCCTAACTAGGTAGGAACATAACTAAATTTAAAAATCCATCAATTTTGATCCAGGACAGTTGGCCTAGATCCAAATTGATGTAAATAATGCTTCGTTTATATATTGCATTGATAAAAGATCTAGTTATATTGAAGCTCAGTCATAACTATATTGGCAACAAACCAAAGAGGTATTGAATGTTATAAAATTGAGGCAAGCTACTAGGGTCTTACGTCAGGCCATATGGTGTCTTTGAAGTCAGAAAACTTGTGCGCGTAGGGCAGGCCGCACATCTTGCGGTACGCGTTGTAGGAGGCGAGCCCCTCGTCACGCCCTCTCATCATGTCTATAGCTGGGAGGTCTCCTGCTGTCTGTAGCTCCCCGAATACACGTTCTGCTAACTGCAAAGATTGATCGTAATTAAACTGGATTTGAGAATCAGTATCACTAAAAATAAATCGTCACGAAATAAAACATATTGAAATTCTTATGAGTTTCGTATAGGTACGTAGCAACAGAATTTTTATTATACTTACATCTGGATCCATAACATGGTCAATCTTGGCGTCGCGCTGTCGGAATGCACCCTGAGTGAGATCTGCTTCTGTGTTGTTCACCTCCAGGATACCACTTCTGAATCCATCCTCCACCCCTTTCCTAGTACCTAGGTATTTTCCTTTTCTATCGTATAGGCTGAAATATGCAAAAATAATAGGTGACAATCATTTTAACTACAAATTTCGCCGACCCGCATAAGCAGGCGTGATGGCCCAACCTAAACCCTTTAAAGTGTATTTCGATCAGAGGGAAGTCCTGTGCTTAGCAATGCGTGTGTATGTACTGATATAATTAACTACAATCTATCTCATACGTTTAATAGCTGTGTGTATAGAATGCGATTATTTGGGTCGTATATTGGACTCCTAGTTATGGCACCCTTAAAAAAAAATCTTTACAAAATAACATACATCGAACTAGAGTAAAAAATTAAAAACATATATGTAAATTTGTATTTTGCCGAGATGGTGTTAAAAAATTGCAGAGATGGAAAATAATATATATGCACCTAGGCAATGCTAGGCCAGGTGGCTACCAAACTATAATTGTGTAATATGAATCAGAAACTTACTCATTCCTCTCATCCTGAAGCGTGTGGAACCATCGTGTACCAACTATGTACTCGTGGTAAGTTCCCGGCTTGTAGCGCGGGTCAAAATCATTCACGTATCCATCGGTGTCGTACACAATACCAGCTTCTAAAGCGTTTTCTCTTCCTGAAAAGAAATACTAGAGGCAATAGTTATTTAGCGTATATATAATTGCTGACCCCAACGAGTATATGGATTCTAGGTCGAAGCTAGTTGCAATTTTTTCCATGTAACTGTCGGTGATGACCTTA